>OX297888.1:6017500-7235000 GCA_946478455.1 Eupithecia vulgata
AAACACAGTCAAAAATCTAAAGATGGTGGTTTTTCCTTTTACATGTTTTTGTAATCTTTTTCATGTTCCTGTTACCCTTAATAAGGAATTATTTTATTCAAAATCTAATATATGAATATAATTTAATGAAAATTAAAGAGTACAATAAATAAAATAATAATACAAATTATCTATAACGCCATAATATAATTGTAGCGTTGAAATCGAATAATTTGGTGTAAGTACATATTATTAATAAACTTAAAATTTATAAAAAACTATAAATAGACTCAAAATTCCTGAACAATGAAAATGGGTTTGTAAGGCCCGCTTGCATAACGATAATTAACTTGCTTAATTTTGATTAGTGAGTTGTCAAACCATACAAATACGTCAAAGTTAATCTAAATAATGTTGTGCAAGTCGGGCTAAGAGTTTTAAAATAGAGTTAGTTGAAAGGATGGAGAGTAACTAAGCTACTTTTTATCTGATAAATCAGTTCCCACGCAGCTAGTAGTCAATGTTTTTGATGGTATTTAAAGTATCAGTACTAAACCATGGCAACACTGGTTAGAACCACATCACCCCTGTCATATTTGACAACCTCAAGTGACAACCCTACGAGAATGCGGTGGCTGAGCTAGTGAATTCCCGCGCGAATCAAACAGACATGCAGTGCATTTTCTATGTGTAGATATCTGTCCGAAATAATGTACATAGCGGTGGTTGGTGTCTTTACTTGCCTTTTACCACACGTGGGGCTGGTGTAACCTTTCGAAACCTATAGGGTACTTTTCGTTGACCTAGCCCCACTTGCACAACAATATTTAAAAGTCTAATTTTGATTAACTTTGACGTATTTGTATGGTTTGACAACTCACTTAAGGCCCATACCGGACCCAAAGTGGCGCCGCCACCTAATTTATGTTATTATTCCGTTTAACAAAAGAATTTTCAAAAATCCTTCTTCCAGTTTGTGATACCTATCATAAGCTTTTTTTTAATGCCTCTGTAATAGTTTTATTCTATTTAGTTTAGGAAGAGATACGAAGTTGCACTTGGTGGCCACCAAAATCTATTTTCGTATCTCTTCCTAAACTAAATAGAATAAAACTATTACAGAGGCATTAAAAAAAAGCTTATGATAGGTATCACAAACTGGAAGAAGGATTTTTGAAAATTCCTTTGTTAAACAGAATTATAACATAAAGTAGGTGGTGGCGCTAGTTTAGGTGCTGTATGCGCCTTAATTATCGTTGTGCAAGCGGTTCCTAGAATCATAAAATTTGACACGAAAAAGAATCTTAAGGCACAAATAAAGGGAAAAATCAGAAAGCCGTAAATATAATAAAAATAAAATCTCGCCCTAGATCAAAACAAAACCTTTAAGGTGGGTAAGGTACCTCAGAGGAAAAACCCTATAGAGCTAGTGCACAATGCACATGCCATCTCATTCACACAAAAGAACCACTTAAGCTTATAGCCTGAGAAGAAAAGAGATAGAACGAATGACTTTCTGTCGAAACTCATTTTGAGTGTAAAAGTGACAGCGGAGAAAAAGTGGTGAATTTGTCATTACGTGCACTAGTAAGTATAATTTCTTTTCATAAATAAATAATGCTAGACAATTCACACAGCATTATCTAGCCCCAAGCCAAGCAGAGCTTGTGTTATGGCTTCTAGATAACTGAACTTTTGATTACAACAAGGTTCAAAATTAACAGTTTCTTCTTTTCTTCCGTCTTATCTTAAGGTGAAGTACGTTCGTAATTTCTAGACAAGGACGAGCGAACACCGCGCAGTGAAAGCGAGAAAGGGACGCAAGAGCCGGCCCGCGCGCAATTTGACTGCTTTTTATTTATAAATTTGATATTACTCTAAAATAATACTCTTTCGCAAAAAACTAAAACCATAATCCTCTAAAGTGTTTAGTTAAGTATTTTTTAGACAATATTTCATTCAAATATGTTAAGTAACTAGCAAATGAAACTGGTTTTCCGTAGTAAAAATGCAAAATTTAGAGGAAACTTTGCGATTTTTTTCTATCGAGTCAAGTTGAGTCAATCGTGTTTCGGCTCCCATAACTTACTAACAAAAATCCTAAGCTTTCGATGCTCATTAAAAAAGATTTAAAAAAAATTGTGTTTTCTTGCCTTAAAATTGATTTTCCGTCTAGGCAAAACCTGAGTTTTGAGACCTACTTCGCCTTAAGGGGCTACTATGGGCCAACAGCCTTGAGGATTCGGGCGGAGCCAAAAATTTTCCCCGCGCCAACCGCATACCCCCGCTACATTTTTACGGAGAGATTTCAATTTCTTCATTCTTCCCACGGTCTCTCTCTAAGGTCATCGGATACCTTGCTTCTTGCATCTCCAGTACAGAGAACATCTTTTTACAGCGACTCCTTCACTGCTCAAGCTGTCAGACTCTGGAACTATTTGCCAGTAGATATTGAGAAGGCTACATCACATCATGCTTTCAAAATGAAAGTATATAACTACTATTTAGTTGTCATGTCACAGTAGATTATTGAGCGTGTCCCTTAGAGTTACTAAATAGAATTAATTTGTTGTATATATTATTGTAATAGATTATTTATTAGGTATAGTGTGTATAAGTATTTATAGTTTATAATTTTATGTTTGTAAAGCACCGCCATCCTTTATTTTATTTTTCCAATTGTTCTGGTTGCCTGGAAGAAATCGCTTTAAGCGATAAGGCCGCCAAATCCATTGCTATTCTATTTTATATGTAAAATTTAAAATAATCTCTTTTTTTTATTAATTGGTGATGAATAAAGTATTATCTATCTATCTATCTAGTTTCTTATCTCAGAGTCTCAGAGGTTTCTTAGATTTCCATAGATACATGGCTCTAAATGTATATTTAAGGTTAATTTTTCATATTATTTTTCGTATTCTCTGTCTCTCTTCTCGGCCACGCATGTTCTCCATCTAGGTATAGTAATCAATACTAAAATTGATTTCAAGTTTCAACAAAAAGAAAATTAAATGGTTTTAAACGAACGCAGTATTTTTTATCAGGTCAAAATTACGCATGGTTCTTACCTGTGAAACTGATTTGCTCTTAAACGAAGTCCCTTAAAAATAAAACCATTAGTAAAACACAATAGAATAGAACACTGGAACAAATAAATTCTGCTTGACCTTCATAATAAGCACGGCCAGAGTGGAATGATCTTCCAGCGTCTATTTTCCTGACAGAGTACAATCTTGGAGTCTTCAAATCCAGGGTGAATAAGTTTCTTCTGGGAAAGAAGTGCGTGATCCATTTTAAGCCACATCATCTCTTATTCAAGTACAAGGTGGCCAAAAGCTTGACCGATAAAAAAATAACCTCAACCTCGTCTACCTCAAAAGCCAATAATGGTCAACTGATGGACGCTGGCCTCCCCTTAAAAAAAAAACAAAATTAACTGTTTTTGTCATGACTTTAAAAAAACAACTTTCCTCGCGCAGTCGGGTAAAAAACTTCTGTTGATTAAAATTTAAAATGCACTCTACAGCTTTATTAATAAAACTCACTTTACTGTCTGTCTGTATGTACATAGACATTAGATTAGAAAACGTCTGGCGGGTGAATGACCTGCGGTCCATCGCTCTCTCAAGGTCGTCTGGGCAAGGTCATTGCATCTTCAAGTTTACTTGTCACTTTTAAGGGAAGGAGCACATTAGCAATGACGTCCTTAAAGGCCCAATTCTACTAATACAATCTCTTCTCTATGGTATGGCGTCTCAATCGCCATAAAAAGAAGTCGATTGTAACAAAACCGTAGTGGAATACCAAATAAAATGAAGACTAAAAGAAATTTCTATCGCAATAGTATGGCACTAGACTGACATTTGTTTAAAAATTAGTGGAATTAGGCCCCTGATCTTTCGAAAAAATCAAAATTTTCATGATCTTTGCGAACCTACTGTTGTTCAAATATGAATTAATCTAGGATTCTTAGACTTCTACACCTCATATTCCATTTCATTCTGTACAAAAGCGCCAAGATTTTTTAGATTAGTTGTCATTGTATAATTTTGATGTAAATAAAAATCTAAAATATCTACATACATCTACTACTATAATATACATATTTGCCTTCTTCTCCCAAACAATATAATAATAATAATAACTTTATTGATAAAAAGGTGCTAAAAGCTAACACATTCATTTTACGCTAACTTAACCTATTATATTATGATCAAATTAAACTTAAGACAATGGTGAAAAGGTTATCTTGCATAATCAAGTTCTTTAAGCAATATGACTTACTGACTTTGTTTTTGTATTGAAAAGTAAAGCAAAGGCAGGATAACAGATTCGCCAAAATAAATATTTGATTACTTGAACCGTACTCTTGTAATTAAAAGAAATCTTGATTTTTACACACGCTTTCTGCTCTGTCCCGCTCCTGTAAACGCGAATTCCTATACCTAGCCTCTTCACAAAACTGCCTGGGAAGAGGCCCCCTAACATACTAATATTACCTACAACTGCGAAAGTTTGGATATATGGATGTTTGTTACTTCTTCACGCCAGAACTACTGAACGGATCGGGCTGAATTGCATTGCATATACGTAGTTTAAGCCTGGATCAGATCATCAGAAAAATCAAGGGGAAGTGTCCAGCAGTGGAGGACAAGTACTTATCCCTAGGGTATAATTTTGTTATGGGACCATCTTGGGATAATTAAAATAAATAAATAAATAATAAATAATGCTGGACAATTCACACAGCATTATCTAGCCCCAAGGTAAGCAGAGCTTGTGTTATGGGTACTAGATAACTGATATACGTAATATTATACATTACATAGATAGATATTTTTTATTATACATAGAAAACACCCAATTTGTTCCGTTGGGAACAAATTTCTGCAGATCGTACACAAATTTGTTCCGAGGCGGGGATCGAACCAGCAACCTCTTGCGTCGCAGGCAGACTCTCGCCCGCTGCGCCACTGAGGTCGTCGTAATTCTCAATACAATATCGAAAGAATTTTAAAAATCGGTCCATAGGTTGACGGAAAAACATAAAAATGAAAAAAACATACTTCAGCTGAATATTTATATAATTATTAATTAAGAAGAAAACGGCCAAGTCGTATGAGCGAGACAGAAAGCAAGACAGACGGATAGACAGACAGACGGCCGGACAGCGGAGTCTTAGTAAAACGGTAAAAATACGAGTGTGCCAATCTCTGTCGTTACGTTTTCACGTTGAATGCATCTTACTTACTAAGGGCAAGGGGAAGAAAACAAGGGAGTTTTGTTTGTCATAAACACCATTGGCAGGACCGCAGTAGATGTGTTAAAAATACACATAAAAGCTGCTGCCCTTTCTCTTGTAGGTTCTCTCGACTCTTACGACATCCACGAACTGAATTGGAGAGGTCAAATCGAGACCGCTATGGTTAGTAATAAATAGGTGCTATGGAAAAGAACCGACCTTTATGGAGGTAGGTAACTCGAAAACGTTTTAATTCAAACATTCCAATCTATTGTTTGAATTCGGAACTAAGTGTCGATTCCATGTTTACACGCGCGCTGGCCGGCGTCCAAGCCATATCGATGCGTTCCATTTTCAATTTTAAATACAGAACGAACGTTCGGATTTCAATTTAGCTGCATTTTTCCGATACAAACAAAAACATAATACAAGCTATCACAAACTAAACAAACAACGCTTCTAAATTTATAGTAGCTAGATGATCATCATCATCATCATCAGCCTATATTAGATTAATCATCATCAAGCTGATTAGTTTATTGAATGTTGCACCATATCAACACATTAGGTATTCGATATACTCAGATCTAGGTACGTCGAGCAGGTGGGATGATGGATGACCTTCGAAAGACTGCAGGCTGATGCTGGATGCGTCAAGCTGAAGGGCACTATGGCGGTCATTGAGAAAGGACTGACCGTACCCTGTGCTTTATTGAGAAATTTTTTTGTAGCTATGTGTTTGCTGGCAACTGTTTGTAAGGAAGAACATCACCCAAACAGGTGGTATGCTCCGAAACATAGTGCTATTGGTTCTCGTAACATTTAAAACAAAGTTGTAAAGTAGTTTTATGGCACGTCAGTTGCAATTTCGTCCTATTAAACTAACTTCGAAACAAAGAGGAGGCTCTATTTGGATGTGTGTGAAATGTGGATGTTTGTTACCTCTTCACGCTCAAAACGGCTGATTGGATAGAGCTGAAATTTTGCACAGATGTAGTTGATATATGATTTTATTTGAATTTATCTTTTATTTGACAAACACAATGCCGCAGCCGGGTGAAGGTCCGCCTGCGACGTAGGAGGTAGCGGGTTCGACTCACGCCTCGGGACAACTGTTCTTATAAAATGTGTTCTTCTAAAAAAAGACTAAGTGTTTATGCATTCTACTATACCATTAATATGTATATCAGTTATCTAGGACCCATACCATACATAACACATTATATACAACACAAATACACAGATTCTGCTTAGCTTGGGGCTAGGTAATGCTGTGTGATTTGTCAAGCACTATTTTTTCATTTGCACGAACTTAAGCCCATTATGCCTTGTCAATATTATTACACAAATTAAAATATAAGGTACTTTTATTCTCTGAAAATGTGACGCCGACGTCTCGGGCTGAATCCAGTTTAATAAAAAAAAGTCACTTTTAACATTAACCCCTTCTGAAAGTAGGTACACTGCACTAAAAAGCAATACAGGGTGCACTAAAAAGCAATGTCTAAAAGCACTTTAACACTTCACAGTGCTCAGGTCCTCGCTCTGTCTGCTCTGAAGATAATGTACCTTGTGAATATGAGCTTAGGACTGACACAAACGAACCATTAAATTAAAGAGTCTGGCTATCGGAACTTGAGACTGTAAAAACTTTTTTTTTAAAGTCATTTATTCGAATTTATATGGCAATTTGTGATACCTATTATAAGCTAGTTTTTAATGCCTCTATCATAGTTTTATTTTGTATAGTTTAGTAGGAGATGCAATAATTGAGTTTGGTGACCTCAAAGTGCAACATATCTCCTAAATACAAAATAGAACTTATCAAAGGCATGACGACGACCCTTCTTGCGCGAGTCCGACTCACATTTGGCCGGTTTTATTTCTATGACATTGGTATCATCGAAGCAAATCACGGAAGATAAAAACCAATGAAATACCTATAGACTAATTGATAAAAACAGTTTTTGGTGTTGACCGTTTTCATTCAACATTTTCGACATTGGTATCATCGAAGCAAATCACAGAATATAAAGACCAATGATTTTTTTTCCGTTTTCATTCAACATTTTCTTCGCTCTCGTCCGTTTTCGAACTCGAATAATGTACCCTTTTAGCTGCGGTCTGGTGCAACTATGCGCTGTTGTTCTAACATTTATTAACAAAGAAAATTACAATCAAATAGCAAAAACAAATTAGAACTAGTATTTACAATTGAAACAATTGAGCTATCTGCAAACTGTTGCAAACAATCTACAGGTAGCTCAACTGATCCATATCACCAGTCGCGCGCGTGCCCAAGACACTGGCTGCATTGCCCCGCTGTATGGCAATGCTGATGCTCTGCGCCAGATACGCCAAGTGGTGTCGGCTTAGAATTTCCACCACTCCCACTCTTCCCGTGGGTGTCGTAAGAGGCGACTAAGGGACATACACCGGGGGGCGGGCAGCAGCGCCGAGCAGAATCGATAGATCTACCACCAAACTGCGATCCCTAGCCCATGGCCAGCGTGGGGATTATGGTCCTCATGAGATAAAAATATCAGGGGAGGCATGCGTCCAGCAGTGAACCATTATAGGCTGTTGAGGTTGTGCCAGATACTCACCAGCTCTCGGGTCACGCGTCGCTTCGACCAGACGCTCAGATAAAATTTTAAAACCTGGATGGTCGGTACCTAGGTATAATAATAATAATGCTGGACAATTCACACAACATTATCTAGCCCCAAGCTAAGCAGAGCTTGTGTTATGGGTACTAGATAACTGATATACATAATATAATACAATACATAGATAGATATTTTTTATTATATATAGAAAACGACCAGAACACCCTGAACCATCGACATGCCCTGAACATATGTCTGCAGATCGTACACACATTTGTCCCGAGGCGGGAATCGAACCCGCAACCTTCTGCGTCGCAGGCAGACCTTCGCCCACCGCGCCACAGAGGTCGTCAAATATAATAATAATGTTCAGGTATAATAGTGTTATTTGTTTGTGTAGGTAAATATTAAATTTAAATTTAAAAAGGAATACAATTTAAATATGTCCGTTATTTGTGCACAGCGTTTTGGCAACATCACTGTTTGGTATTCAACGCGCGGTAGCCATTGTTCTTGTATTGAGGCTATGAAACTAGCGGGCTCTGAACAGCGATTAAAATAACCGGGCTGGTAATAAATGACCCTAAAAACAGTATTTATGTATTGTCATAAATGACAACAGTAGTGATTCTGTTGGCACAAAACCTAAACTAAACTAGCGTAAAAATGTACCTGTCCCCTTTTGTTCGATCGAAAAAATAGAGACGTCAACAATTTTAGGCTAGTTTTTAGGTTTTATGCCAACAGAATCGCTACCAATATCAGTTTAAAGATTATAATTTTCTGTTACTGATAAAATTATGCACAGCAAGTTTATGTTTATTTCTAGTATTAATATTATTATATTATAGCAAGGTTGTCGACATAGCTCAAAGGGATAAGCAAGCTGAAGTGGCAGTGGGCTGGCCATATCTCGAGAAGAACTGACAACCGCTGCGGTAAACGAGTTCTTGAGTGGAGACCGCGACTCGGCAAACGTAGTGTAGGACGCCCTCCGACCAGGTGGGATGACGATTTGCGAAAGACTGCTGGCAGATGCTGGATGTAGCAAGCTGAAGACAGGGCGCTATGGCGCTCATTGGGGGAGGCCATCGACGGAGGCCTATGTCCAGCTGTGGACTGATGTAGGCTGATGATGATGATGATTAATATTATGTACGCTATTATTAGGGAAGCTTTTCATATTTTTATGAGTGTAGTACAAGTTTTCATAAATATATTGACATATAGCTGTCATTGATCATTATGTTTTTTTCTTTGAATTTACAACGCTCTTATTTCAATAAAGTTTGCCTGCGACGCAGGAGGTTGCAGATTCGATTCCCGTCTCTTGACTAATATGTGTACGATCTGCAGACATTTGTTCAGGGTGTTTTGGTCGTTTTCTATTTATAATAAAAATATCTATACTTATATATTATGTGTATTGTGTTATATTATGTATATCAGTTATTTATAGTATCCATAAGACAAGCTCTGCTTAGCTTGTGGCTAGAATGCTGTGTGAATTGTCCAGCAATATTCTTTTTTTTAAGGTATTACTTTTTTTTTTTTTTTGACAAAAAAAAAATTTATTTAACAGCAAAAAATAATTACAACTAATATTTACACTTACATCTATTTAAGTACTAAAAACTAAAGATATTTTATAGCCATACATTTTGTCAGCAGCACACAATTCGTTTTGCATTTGCATGAGAATAACCTCGCTATCTCAGCCCGTACACAAAATGACGGAATATCTAGAAATATTTACGTAATATACTTATTTAGATGTTAGGTATAAAGTACGAGACTGATCGAGGTGTGTTCTGAATTCAAGAGCGAGTCAATCACTCCGGTAAATAAATATAAAAAAAAAAAATGCTGGGCAATTCACACAGCATTATCTAGCCCCAAGCTAAGCAGAGCTTGTGTTATGCGTACTGGATAACTGATATACATAATACAATACATAGATAGATAAGTATTTTTTATTATATAAAGAAAACGACCAGAACACCCGGAACAAATATCTGCAGATCGTACAAATATCAAATATCAATAACGTTTATTTCATTATAAATGCAAATATATTTATTCAGCAAATATACTTACTAAAGGATTATTAAGGATATTATACTGTACTAGACTGTCTAGGTTTACAAAATAAGCACTTGGACAAGTCAAATTTTATACAGTACACACATTTGTCCCGAGGCGGGAATCGAACCCGCAACCTCCTGCGTCGCAGGCACACCTTCGCCCACCGCGCCACATAGGTCGTCTAATAAATAATGCTGGACAATTCACCAAACTAGTGGACTACCACTAGTTTAAAGTCACCCAGCTAGCTATGGAGAGAGTTTATCTTCTCAATTTCGAGGAGGTCAAGAGGAGGATTCAGCTAGGTTTTGCAGCGTTTGGAAAACTACGTCGAGGCTTCTCGTCATCCATACCGCAATGCTTGAAAACGAAATTTTTCAATCAGTGCGTCCTACCCGTCATGACCTACGGAGCTGAGTCGTGGACACTCACGGTAGGGCTGGTCCACCAGTTTAAAGTCGCCAAGCGAGCTATGGAGAGAGCTATGCTCGGAGTTTCTCTGAAGAATAGGATTCGCAACGACTACATCCGACAGAGAACCAAGGTTATCGACATAGTTCAAAGGATTAGCAAGCAGTAGGCTGGTCATATCTCGAAAAGAACCGACAACCGCTGGGGTAAACGTGTTCTTGAATGGAGACCGCGACTCGGCAAACGTAGTGTAGGACGCCCTCCGACCAGGTGGGATGACGATTTGCGAAGGCTGCTTGCAGATGCTGGATGCGGCAAGCTGAAGACAGGGCGCCATGGCGCTCATTAGGGTAGGCAGTGGACTAATATAGGATGATGATGAATATAATGATGGAGAAAGTTTGTTCCGTTGTCAAATGTGGTCAAAGTCAACGGCAAAACTATTGAACGAATCGTGCTGTTTTTTTTTTTTATTATTGGTACCCTTTTGTGTCAGAATAACACATAAACCATTTGTACCTATTACCGAAAAAACGTGGAACAATAAAAACAATTAACAAGGAGTTTTTGAATTAATGTTTTTCAATTAGTGGAAATCAGAAAGAATTGTTGATTTGATGTTTTATATCGGTAAATGAGACGTCAAAACTGCGTGTTTTCTCACGGCTTTAGGCTATTTTGAGGGGATTTCTCAGACGAATATCTGGACTAGCCCCTTCCACTTATTATGTAATCAGCTGTGCTCATAATAAAGTTAGAATATGCATGAATCGTGGTCCGGAATATTTTTGCTTGTACCGTATAATTAGCTGAGCAAAACTTGTTCACCCTGTGTCCAACTTGATAAAATTGGACACAGCCGGTGAACAGAGCTATGTGATTGCTCGAATAAATTGTAGTTTGGTATAGTTTGAGCATACACCGAGGGGCGGACAGCAGCGCCTCTTGCAGAATAGATCTACCACCGAACTGCGATCACCAAACCCGCATGCCCAGCGTGGGGATTGGCTTTACATGGGATGGGATGGGTATACACACCTCGAAACAAGTTTTCATACGATCTCCAGATAATTTTCTGGGTTTTTTCTGTGTATAAAAATTATCGTTGTTTTTGTACGTAATGATAATGTTTGTAACAAGTGTTGGTCTAATCTTTGACTTAATTTTCTTTTTATTAAATTGTTATTTTTAAAGTCAATGAATAAAATGTAATTATCGAATAAACTTTTTTAAAGCTTTGTGGGACCAATACTAGTCACTAGTTAATAAAAAAGTGGGTCCATCAAGGAACTATTCCCACCACTCGTTTGAAGTCAGGTTAAAAATATAATTCCTTTTGTCAGTAAAACGTACAAAACGACAGTTCACGGTTCCCATTGACCGATGGCGATGGGCAACGTTGCGTGAAGCCCACCCGTTATCCATCGCCACTTCCGCCATTATCTGTAATGGATTTATAATAACCCTCTATTGTTTATTTGTTCTATGAATAATAATTTTTGTTTCCGTGTTCTTTTTTAGGGAGTATGAAGCCACACCACGTTTTAAAAATAGACCACGCCACGTCACATCACTGTACAGAAGACAAAGCAAATTACATAACTTTCCTATCTAGACGCGCGATAGAGCGTCGGCCAATTTCGAGTTATACGAAATTAAATCAACAAAGTTAAAACTAAATAGTATTTGAAATTTTAAAAGAAGAATTTGAAAAATAACAGTTCATACAAATCGCATAGCATCATCGAGGTTTTCCGGGTTCGCCCCACTGGCTTCGATTCAAAAGTGGTCCAAACACGGAAACACAAATTTAATGCTGAAATCGTTCCGGGTTCGTCCCAATTTTTAAAGGCAGGCAAAACAAATTACTGTCTACCGCACACATCTTTTCACGTAAGAAGCCTATTTGCTTGAATCGTTACTAAGATGCATGCAATATAAAAAATATGTTTACTTAATATATATTTTTAAATTAAGCAAAATGTTTATAAAACGATTGGAAATAAAAAAATAACAATATTATAAATGCTGGTGAGTATCTGGCACAGCGCATCAGCATTGCTATACAGCGAGGCAATGCAGCCAGCGTCTTGGGCACGCGCGCGACTGGTATTGATATGGATCAGTTGAGCTACCTGTAGATTGCTAGCAACAGTCTGCAGTTAGCTCCATTGTTTCTATTGTAAATACTAGTTTTAATTTAATTCTATTCTGATTGTAATTTTCTTTCTTAACAACTTAAAAATTATTTATTTATTTATTTTATTTATTTTTTAGGATTTTTGTTATAGTGCTTACCCGCACTCTGGGCATCTCTAAGAAATGAAACAAGTTCCCAAAAATTTTCGACATCGGCGAGACCCGTACTAAGGGTCGGGGGTTCGAGTCCCGCCGAAGTCGAAAATTTTTGGGAATTTATTTTATTTCTAACAGTAATTTTCTTCAGAAAACTCACCGTATCTTCTAGACAACATGCAAACGAAGTTGCGTGCGAACGCTAGCTGTATTTATAATTGGTGTAATGGTAGCGAAAGTAGGTTTCTATGGAGTAACGGTCGCCTTGGTCAGTAGGTAGATAGGTATGTGAGAAATTTTGTACTGCATGTGGCATTGGTGAATGGATGTACGCAGTGAAAAAGTTTATAATACTACAATACAATTCATTTCATTTATTAATTGCTTATATGTACTTACATAGGGTTAGTAGCTTAAGATCTAATTTTAGCCTAAGTTAGTACATACACCCTGTTGGGCACTGCAATTTACATTTAAGTCACAATCCAAGGTACGAATTTCAAACTTTAATAAAGCCTAATTATAATGAATATTTTAAAATATCCTGAAACACGTGTTCAGTAGTTCTCTAGGGGTTTATGTGAAAATTCCTGAAACATGTATTTTAATTTACTGTTTTTTTATATATACAAAGAAAATTTCAGGTCAGTAGCCTTAAACGTTAAAAAGTTACAGCCATTTCGATTCGGAGCCAAACTACGAACCTCAATTTTAATAACCCGATTAAACCCATTTTCCAGAAAATTTTGAATAACCCTGAAACACGTGTTCAATAAATTTATGTTTTTAGTATTCTCTGTAAGTTTCAAGCAAATCGGGCAACTGGTTAAAGAGCCCCCTTTTAACCCCCTTAGGGGTGGATTTTTCAAAAATCCCTTCTTGAGAGAGAGAGAGAGAAATATATTTTTTTTTCCCAAAGATACATTAAAAAAGACTTACATACTAGGTACTAATAACTACAGTTAAAACTAGGTATACAAAGAAAAAATAAATACAACTTATAAAAAAAAAACATGTAAATGGGAAAAAAGGGTCCCCACCTCAGCATGTGTAGCATTCGGCTAAGCCCAATGCTACGCTGGTTTTCAGGTGGAGCCCGAGTGATCCCTATCTACGTACCTACATGGACTAACAAATTATGTGTTGGACGAACGAAACCGCAACAAATCGTGAAAGTTGGTTGACACTGACATAAATGGCATCATTCTTATCGGGAGCTTGTGTATTAAGAGGTACCTACCCTCCAAATTTCAGCTTTCTAGCTTCAGCGGTTTGGGTTGGGCGTTGTCCCCCAGAAAATAGCTTGTTCCTTTATATATTAAGATTTTTGTTATAGTGCTTTATATCTCTAAGAAATGTAGAACTACCTGTCGTAATAAGTTCAGTAGTTTTGGCGTGACGAGGAGGGGTGAGGGTTTTGGAGCCTTCATCTGTATATCTGTTTTTGGCGATGACTGTACCAACATTGTTCAGTGTGCGCTTCGAGTCCGTAATTAGGGTAACAAACAGACAAACAGAATTCTGGAGTAAACAGCCGGTAAACTTGATTAACATTGTCCTTAATTTAGTGGGGAGGAAGGAGGAAGGAACGGCAGACCTATAGGTATACCTTCAAAGACCTGCAGGACTATTCTCGATGGCTCGGAATCGAAAACAGATGAAATAAATAAATAAATAATGCTGGACAAATCACACAGCATTATCTAGCCCCAAGCTAAGCAGAGCTTGTGTTATGGGTACTAGATAACTGATATACATAATATAACACAATACATAGATAGATATTTTTTATTATACATAGAAAACGACCAGAACACCCTGAACAAATGTCTGCAGATCGTACACACATTTGTCCCGAGGCGGGAATCGAACCCGCAACCTCCTGCGTCGCAGGCAGACCTTCGCCCACCGCGCCACGGAGGTCGTCAAAACGATACGCGTGAAATTCAAATATATCAGCGGTTTTTAATATTTTCTGCGTCTGCAAGAAATTAAACTATCAGAAAAGAAGTTTTCCATAAAAAGTTAAAAATTTTCTTTAAACCTATGTTTTGACCATAGGCTTAGAATGTACAAGACCAACAGTGACAGATTAACGGTGTTACAAAAAATGAAATGTAAATGTGTGCGTGAAATAGTGCTGCCTTGACTCTAACATAATATTATCGATAGTCTTACGGGCGAAGTCACAGGACATAATGAGTTAGTTTAACAAAGTGATATAAAAAGTGTTTTATAATTATAATATAAAAAATCAAATAGGTAAACAAATAGCAACATAGCTAAAGCTAGGTAACCTATTATTTATAAATGAAATGACTTGGTTAAGTTAATATGAAATAATGTATGTTTATATATAATATGGATATTTCTGTGTGTCTGTTTATTACCATGTTTGTAAAATAAAACGTATCCAAAGTTGAAGTCCAATGCATTTATTATAAGTAGGCAATGTAAAGCACTTAATAAAAGTCAAAAGTACGTCTCATCATCACAAAATTAAAAATAAAACTTTATCAGTATTTGACTTCCGCTAACAAATTTATATGCTCCCTTAATCACATTCACACATTGTGACTAAGAAGAATTTATATCCAAAAATAATGGCTACTAAAACAAAAAAAAATACTATTGACTAACTAATTCACTAAAAATTGTATAAAAATCTTAAATAAAGAGATAATCTCATGTTCTTCTTCTGTTTAGGCTTGTTTAAATTTTTCATGTCTTGTGTTAAACTAGTTTTAAGGTGGTTTCAGTGTTTTGAGCTTCCATGATAACGTTGTGAACTCGAGTTTTCTTTTATAATATAACCCCTTATCAGATTTTTTTATATTTCGAACGAAAGCTTTCGAAAGAGAGCGGACCCACTGAAACAAAGACGGGGGTTAAAAGAAAAGCAAAAATATTAAAACAAAGATGTTTTTAAAATAATCTGAAAAAAAAATATTCTATAGTTTTGATTTTTTAAAAGGGTGCGAGTAGATTTTATTTGTTTAATTACAACAATACTCTGATATAATTTCTAAGTGACAAGATAATAAAATATAAATAATTATAAAGAAAATAACACTATGCATTTTTAATGTAAATTTTTCGAAATAAATTTATTAACTTCAAAACCGTAAATTATCGTGGAACATTATATGGCGCTCAATTCATAGCTTAGTACCTCCCCAATAAGCACTTAAATACAGTATTGTACTGAATTGCTAGTAGCCCTGTATATTATGTTATAATAACAACCCTGTACATTACATTACGTTCTTTTTTTTACAGGAATGGAAAGTAGTGTTATATTGTACTTTACAAATCTAAGCCTATGATAAGCATAGCCAATTACGTCGAACCTACCGGCCGACACGTATTATCGACTATCGATACAATGACATCATCTCTTTGTCAATCCCTATCGTAAACAAACAATTTAAATTTTTACACAAAATATCCTAAAATTCTTCATTTAGCAATGTAATTTGATGATAAGTCTTAAGAGAAACCTATTATCTAAGCTTTTAATATCTCTTTTGCCTCATTTTCATACAGCAAATGACGAAATAATGATTATGAAGATTTCAGTAAAAACAGTCATAAATTACCTGTAAAACGTGTTTATAAGCGAGTTATTACGTTTGTAATGTCACATTCACTCGCTGAACAAGACACCATTGTGGCAGAATAATGATTTTATGTTTTAATCCTATGATTATTAATTAAAAGCACAAAATTCTTCTCGACTTGGATTAGCGCGGGATCTTAAGGCCTCTTACTCAGCTAAAACAATGACATATCGACATCTTGTGTCGCTATCTCTTTTTCTCTCGTGGCAGTGTGTATTAACTAAATACCTCTCGCTCCCACGCTTTGTTAGTCTATTGAACGTAGTAAAAAATTCTATGTCTATGGTTTTGACAAATTTCGTTTTATAGCTACATTTGAAGCAATTATTAATAAAAGAGATTTATTACTAAAAATCAACATAAATTACCTACTGATCCATTATTTCATACTTTATTGTAACATGAGTTCATAGAAATATGTCTACGATTTGTGAAAAACTTCTTTTCTGGTACCTACCTGGTTTAATTGTATAACAACAAATACTAAAAACAGAATAAAATAAATATTTAGGGGGCTCCCATGCAACAAACGTGTTTTTTTTTGCTCGATTGTGCTCCATATTGATAACTGCAACAGCGCTTGAAATATTTACAGAATATTTATTTAATATTCGCTTAAAAATAAATAAAAAAATTAAAAATAAAACAAATATTTAAAGGTATCCCATGGGAACGGGAAATACGCGGATGAAACCGCGAGGTGCTGCGAGTTTTTTTTGAATAAAGGTACAATAGATGTTAATTGGGCGAATTTGGGTTATTTTAAATCAATTTTTCTCCGTCATCTTTATTTTAAAAGCTTTGAAAAAAATACATAATAATCTATGGGATACAAGGCAGGGTACTTTCGATTCGAAAATTAAAAAAAAACTATTTTAAATATCAGAAATAATTGTGCAAGATGGTACTATCTTTTTTTTAGATTCTACAATTTTTCTCCTAAACTATCAATTACAAGATTTTTTTATTGTCATCACCATATTAAACAACAGAATACCGAGGGCACCTTCGGCTTATTTTTTTGAAATAACAAATGTCTTCATTAAAAGATAATCAGCAAAAACTTGATTTTTGAGCTTACACAGCTATGTTCTATCTCGCTCCTTTAAACGCGAAATCCTATGATTATCCTATTCACAAAATGGTGTCATATACCTGCCTCTTAAAAGAAGATATCAAAAACCCGTTCCCGCTTCCTTTCCCCACCTAAATCACATCCTTACAAGCCAGTTCTATGAAGCTTAAAGCCAACAAGCCCAGCTAGCCGCCTTATCAAGGAATAATGAGCAAAGTTCCATCTCTAAGTGAAATTTTCATACTTCCATTATGTTTATGGCATTTCCCTGGGTCTTCATATTAATCAAGCTCTATGAGCGAAGGGTACCACGTATCTCTTAACTAAATAGCAAAACAATCATTAATAAAAAACTGGCCAAGTGCGAGTCGGACTCGCGGACAAAGGATTCCGTACCATTTATCTATAAAAACGACAAAAAAGTCACGTTTGTTGTAAACGTGATTTTTTGTTGTTTTTATAGGTTTGATTATTCGGCTAGTTAGCTTGTTGGCTAAATATACGATCTATATCATGTACAATGGGCGGCCTTATCGTTAAGAGGGATCTCTTCCAGTCAACTTTTGATTCGACATAAAGAGAAAATCATCTTTTACAAACAAAATATTTATTTAGACGTTATTTCTAATTAAGCTTACAAAATATGCACTTAACAAGTCAAATTTTATTCTATAAATAAACTGTTTTAAGAATTAGTAGTAATTAGTATCAAATAAGATGTTATTTACTTTATTCACTTAATTTTTTGTTCACTTTTGGAAGACGTAAAAAATAAAACACTAGTATATATTTCACATAAAAAGTAATTCATAATTATTTTCCTTCTCAAAGCGAATTTTTCCTCTATAATTTTGTTCAAATGTTTAAAACGTGACAAGACCGCCGAAAATCTATTTAACACGTCCACTGCCCCCGATGTTTATCACTCCCTAATGAGGGTCGGCCGCACACCTACACTGCGTAGGAAGGTTTAATCTACATTCATTCTATATGGAAATGGAGCTTTGACTCGCAATTACTATTTTGATTAAGTGTGGGACACTGTAAATAGAGCTGTTGAATAAATTTAGTCGAAATGCGACGTTATTTAGGCAAAATGCGACATAATTTTGCAACATGCGACATTTTGAATTCGGTGAATAGAAGTGAATGCGGCAAGCTAGATGAAACTACAGAATTTTAGGAATTTTTCATTTGAATTACTTCTAAAAGTAAAAGTAAAAAGGTTTTATTTTTGTCACAATAACACAAATTAAAAAGAAAAGACAAACAAAGAAAAAGAAAAATAAGTGGCAAAAAAGGGGACATCGCTCAGCATATGCCCAGAAGCAATCATCGTCGTCATCATCAGCCTATATTAGCTCACTGCTGGACATAGGCCTCCCCTAATGAGCGCCATAGCGCCCTGTCTTCAGCTTGCCGCATCCAGCATCTGCCAGCAGTCTTTCGCAAATCGTCATCCCACCTGGTCGGATGGCGTTCTACACTACGTTTACTGATGCAAACGTAGTACGGTCTTCACTCAAGAACGTTTACCTCGGTTTTTGGATTGTCGGTTCTTCTCGAGATATGGCCAGCCCATTGCCACCTCAGCTTGCTAATCCTTTGAGCTATGTCGATACAACCTAGCTGGATCCTCGATCTTCGGTATGTAGACTAAAGTAAACAAAGCGACGAAGAAACCATTAGCCTGTTAGTTGTTATTAGGAGCAAAACCCGTCCCAAGCTTTTTTATCTTCTAGATAATCAGATATTTTGTAGTAAGCCTTTTTGCACAGAAAGGTTTTGACAATTTGTTTGAATTTATTTACTGATAGATTTTGCAACTCACTAAGAGTTTTGTTGTAGAAGCGTATACATTGCCCTTTAAAAGATACATTAATTTTGTGAAGCCTGGTTGTGGGTAAAGCAAGTTTATGTTTATTTCTAGTATTTATATTATGTATATCGCTATTTTTAGGTTTCAATTCTAGATCTCACTGTTAATTTTTTTTTATTGTTTAATTGGAATTTGATAGTAGTTAATAAAGTCGGAACCTAGTAGGAACCTACTTAAGAAGCGGAAAATTTTAAATTTATCTATTTACTTAACCATTAAAGCGATAAAAACCAGTTAAAAGTCTGTCAGTGATAAAAGTAAATACTTACCAATTTACTGAAAAGTAATTGATAAAATACTGGTTTTTCGTCAATTGTATTTTATTTCATATCCTTGATACATATTCATTTAATTTGTATTTGGGGCGTTATATTGAGGTTGTTTTATCACTCAGGCCTTGAAACAACAACGACATTAAAAGACTATTTTAATTTTTTAAACGAAGCAATAATTCACTCCAATCTTTGTGGGATATATTCGATTTATTTAACAGCAAAAAATAATTACAACTAATATTTACACTTACATCTATTTTCTAAAAATCTAAGCCGTCACCAGAAGGCAGAGTGCCCAGAATGCTGGCAGCATTGCCACGTTGAATGGCAATGCTAATTCGTTGACCGAAATAAAAACCAGCATTCCGATCACCTGTGGACTTTATTAGTAGTTTTGTAAGATCTTTATAGATAACGTGTGCCCCAGGACCCCAAGGACCTAGGGTTTCCACCCCAAACGGCTCAAACAGGTAACCTCTGTCAAGACTAACGTATTTTCGCCGTTTGAGGAACTCCGGTGATGTTGCTGCGGATCTTTGTGTAATTATTGTAATTAAAGGCGTTGTGAAAACATTCTAAGTCAATGATTAAAGCTTTGACAGATATCGAAATGTATGCCTAAATCTGTCAAAATAACTGTCAAGTGACACTTAACATCCCCTAAACTTCAAATAGGTACATCAAAATTAACATAGCGACCCTTAACATCACAATTATTTCTACGAGGTGTCATAAACACAATAAGTGGTGCATAAAATTCTTTAAGTGCGTCGGCTGTTTTATGACTTTACTGACATATTATGATTGCCATTTAATTTTTATAGATTTAGAGATCCTCATGAATAAATGACGACTTCAAAAAATGACGACCTCAGTGGCGCAGCGGGCGAGAGTCTGCCTGCGACGCAAGAGGTTGCGGGTTCGATCCCCGCCTCGGAAAAACTTTGTGTACGATCTGCAGAAATTTGTTCCGTTAGTCTGGGTGTTTTCTATGTATAATAAAAAAATATGTATCTATGTAATGTATAATATTACGTATATCAGTTATCTAGTACCCATAACACAAGCTCTGCTTACCTTGGGGCTAGATAATGCTGTGTGAATTGTCCAGCATTATTATTATTATTATTTATTATTAAATAAATAATGCTGGACAATTCATTTAACTTTTTTAACAATTTTTAACCTGCCATGTACATCATTAACATAAGATAAGACAAATATAACAAACACAAATATGGAACTAAATGTATTTTTATGATGTCTGAAAAAAAAAAAATTAATTCCCGCAGCATTATCTAGTTTCAAGCTAAGCAGAGCTTGTGTTATGGGTACTAGATAACTGATATACTACTCTGTGTTAAAAGAATCGGGAATATGTCAATAAAAAGACCCGCGTAAAAGAGGTCGTTCTAATTTTTTTACTGCATGTTGGTAGCACTGTACTGATTTAGCGCGCAAAATTTGAGCGGGATCTGTCATTTAATTTGTTTTAAACTACACTTTTTGTTGGTCATCGTTTTGAGTTCTCGGCGATTTTTACAATGGAAAATATTGTTGAACAAAGAGTGTGCCTTAAATTTTGTGTTTCGAATGATATTTCATGTGGTGAATCACTAAAAATGTTGCGAAATACATACGGCGAATCATGTATATCGAAAACAAGGGCTTATGAATGGTATAAGGCTTTTAAAGAAGGCCAAGAAGTAGTAGTAGACTTGCCTCGTTCTGGTAGACCTTCAACCGCTACGACTAAAGAAAACATCGACAAAATCAAGAAGCTAGTACTCGAAAATCGACGTATGAGTCTGAGAGAGTTGGCTAGTGAGGTGAACATATCTTTTAAGTCCGTCCACAACATTCTCATTGACATTTTAGGCATGAAACGCGTCGCCGCTCGACTAGTTCCAAAAGAGCTCAATTTTGTTCAAAAAGCGCAGCGAAAGCATGTCGCTGAAGACATGGTTTCCCGAGTTTCGATGGATCCAACCTTTATGAAACGTATAATAACTGGCGACGAGACATGGGTTTATGAGTACGACATGCAAACAAGCCAACAATCTTCAGAATGGCGTCTCGAAAACGAGCCGAAACCCAAAAAACCGCGGCAAAGTCGCTCCAAAATCAAGGTGATGCTGACAGTTTTTTTTGACTACCGTGGTGTGGTTCACTCCGAATTCCTTCCAAAGGGAGAAACAGTGAATAAAGAATATTATTTAGGCGTGATGAAGCGTTTGCGTGAGAGTATCCGCCGAAAACGTCCAGATTTGTGGCAACACAACTCATGGATGCTGCACCATGATAATGCACCATCGCACACAGCCATTATAGTGAAGGAGTTTTTAGCGAAAAATTCAACAAAAGTTCTCGACCAAGCACCGTATTCACCTGATATGGCTCCGTCTGACTTTTTTTTATTTCCCAAGTTAAAATTACCACTTCGAGGAAAACGTTTTGAGTCGATAGAAGCCATAAAAGAAAATTCGCTGAATGAGCTAAAGGCCATACCGCAAATAGCCTATGAAAAATGTATGGAAGACTGGGTGAAGCGTTGGAGGTGTTGTATTGCAAGCGATGGGGCCTACTTTGAAGGCGATAAAATAAATTTAGATGAATAATTTGTATTTTTTGTTTTATTGACAAATTCCCGATATTTAGTACACAGAATGTACATCCTCACCTCAACAGCCTATAATGGTCCATGACCGGGGGGCGGGCAGCAGCGACTGCAAAATAGATCTACCACTGAACTGCGATCCCCAACCCGCATGCCCAGCGTGGAGATTATGGGCATTACCCCTATGAGAAAAAAATCTCAGTGGGAGGCCTACGTCCAGCAGTGGACCATTATAGGCTGTTGAGGATGCTCTTCAGTCTAAGCCACCGTTTTTACTAACATTACTTGTCTAAAACACGACTGTTTTTGTAGTGACAACACTGTCAGTGTTTTGAGCATGTCTTATACTTAACGCCGCTGTGATATAGACTTGTGTACGTAATTCTTGTTAGCTACGCAGTGTCAACGAAAGAGTGTTTGAGACAAGTAAATTACAAGTTTTGCATGCAACGAGTTGTAAACATGTTTCTTGGTGTGAACGAGGGGTAAGATCTGTAGTTAGTATTTTAACCAATTGCTTGAGTGTCAAGTCTATTCTCCGTGTGTCCACACAGACCGTTCATTCCCCTCTCATTTAACCTATAAAAAGAACAATGCTTCCATCAATTAAGCAATCAACAAGCCATTGTTTAAGATTGTATATAAAAACCCTCTGTTTGCAAACATGTGGTTACAAATGGTAAATAAATAAGACAGTCTGTGTGAGAAGACGACGCATAAGCTCCGGGTCGCATTGCCTTTAAAAAAAAAGTCGAAAAATTGACCATTCCCCTATCTCCGAAGATTGCAGACCGATCCATGGACTATGTATGGGGCGTTTGTAGATATAGAACTATATTTTACAGGAAAAATGTAGAGAAGTCTGTAATAATGATCATTGTTGACAAATGGTCAAAAAGGGGGATTTTTGAGGGGCTATCTAGCCCCTCACAAAAAAATCCCCCTTTTTGACCCTTTTTGTCGTTATTTGATGCCCCACTTGGGTAGATACCCAAGTGGGGCATCAAATAAAAGGTATCGTTTTGACCATTTGTAACAAGTTTTTGATATCAAATTGAAGATGATAAAATTTCTGTGGTTTTCATACTTTTCAAAATATTGGCATTCGAAAAAAGTAGAAAAATTTACTGTCCAAATAATTGTCAAATGTTCGACCCTCGGCGCGCGAGTTACTCTTGCACTTCTTGTTTTTGCCAACGGTGTATCAAGAAGGTCTAGAAGACCTGAATAGGTATATCTTGACTTGACCCAGGTTGTAATTAACCGGAAAAATAGCAGTCCCTGCTGCTGTTCCAAACCCCAGCGGTACGAATGATGAAGGTGGAGGAAAACCGCTTAGTGCGAGTGGACGGTGGGTCTATCCACCAACTAGGGGTGGTAATGCGCTGTGCGTCTGCTTGTCCTCGAGTGGAAGGGGGATGGTGGAATCAGGTCATGTAGTTCCTGTGAGCATTCTCCGAAGTGTATTCTATAAAAGACTGAGAGACAAGCGACCAGCGACCTTGTGGTGTTCGAGACTTTGGACCTTAGTCTCTGCAAGGTACTGCTCGACAATCAGTTTGCCGTTTTCTTAGGCTTTGGCGACAGCTGCTCGCAACTTCAATTAGTAAATTATTGTGTTCCGTAATACCAAAAATGATGACTGAAAACTTTTTGTATTTTCGACATGGTGTTGTTATTCTGTAACTAGACAGTATAAGCTATGTTCCATATCAAACAAAACGTAAGGTATTGTTGTTTTTAATACAAAACAAATAGGACGAAAACATGTCATTTTCGACCTAAAGTTATATTTTTTGCTTATATATCATTATCGGTGTGTATTATTAAAAAAAAACCCCGTCTCGTTTACACTTGACGGGCGTATATTTTACAACATTTTGCATGTAACGATATTTCAAAATTTTCGGGAGTAGTTGACTGAGACTTTAAATTTCTAAAAATTGTTCGATCGAAACCAGCTTTACAGAGAGTGCGTTTTTACGTGTGGCTGCCATTATAAAGTGGCATAGATAGACCATCCTTATTTAGATATTTACGTATATTAACGTTTCTTTCTTTAGGCTTACAAGATAAGCACTTAGACAATTCAAATTTAATACTATAAACAGGTTTATATATAATAGAACCTAGCTCCTTTCCGTTAAAAATCCACGTCATATAATAGTTTTAGGGTGATGGCGTTTTTATTTTTGGAAAATGCCTTATTCAAATAGTTTTTCTTATGCAAAGGCTTAGGGGAAATCACGGTGACATAGCTGGCGAGCTGTTGGAGTTATTCCTGACTCGTCCCACTGAATTTGGTCCAAAGTGGGACGAGTCAAGGAACTGAATGGCAGACGACAGTTGTCAAACCGTCACAAGTGAAGTTAGCTGTCATACAATACAGAATCGGCTTCCCAAAGAGGTAGGGCCCTTAAACGAACCCAACCAAATTCTATTTAACTACTCACTTATTATATTACAATGGAGTGATGTTCATAAATTAGATTGAATGATAGTGTGACTAAGTGACTTTAAAGCTGCTCGTCTACTGGATCGGTATGAGAGCGCACGGGCGTAAGGGTTTGTTGCTTTCTATCGATTTCTATGGTACAGCGTGTACCGATATCGATGCCAGAGACCGGTATTACTACCGATGACGTCATTCTTGTCGCTACGAGGAGTAATTGTTACGGAAAACGTCATCGGTAAACTCGAGCGCTTCAAAAAATATGTTTACAACACACCCTATCGCCACATTATAAAGAATCTTCAAGACAAGTGAATAGGTATCTTCTGAACCTTCGTGATACATCTTCGGCCACATCTTCACTTTCCAGTGTTCAAGTTTTGTGAGATTGTGGTCAAACTAAGGTCTATTAAGGCTTGTCTTTCGAAAAAATCAACATTTTCATGATATTTGAGATCCTACTGCTGTTCAACTATGAAATCTAGAATTCTTATAATCCTACACATAATATTCCATTTCATTCTGTAAAAATTAGTTGTACAAGTTTGATGAAAAAAATATATCTAAAATATCTCAATATGACTTACTGACTTGATTTTTATATTGAAAAATAAAGCAAAGGCAGGGTAACAGATTCGCCAAAATAAATATTGGATTACTTGAACCGTACTCTTTTAATTAGAAGAAATCTTGATTTTTTCACTTGATTTTTGCACACGCGGTTCGCTCTGTCCCGCTCCTATGAACGCGAAATACTATGCCTATCTTTTTCACAAAATGGCCTGTGAAAAGGCCCCTTAACTATGAAAGAAATAAACAAAAAAACTGTCGCCTCGTACGCTTCGATCCCGACCCACCCAGTGGACGAGCAACTTAAGTGACTGTAAGTAGGCGTATACCTATTGCTCAACACCCTCATAAGCACACTGATATAATGAAAATGAAATAAAATATAGTTAACCTCGCTCAAACCGTAAACCGTGATTTATTTTTAAACCAAAATGGACGTCGTCTAAAGTTGACCCTTATAGTAACTACAAAGCTACAATTGTATAGAAAAATAACCTTTATTATGAAAGAAAATTACAATCAAATAATAGATTTACAATGAAACGTTTAATGAAATGTTTACGATTGAACTAACTTTTGCAAACAATCTACAGGTAGATCAACTTATCCATATCAATAACAGTCGCTCGCGTGACCAAGAGTTTGGCTGCATTGCCCCGCTGTTATGGCAATGCTGATGCGCTGTGCCAGATACCATATTCCAAAATTTTATAGTAGTTACTTACAAAGATAAAGGGAATATACAAAATAATTCATTACATTTTATTCAATCGATAAAAGTCATGTAATGAATTTGTAATTTCCATTTTCAGCTTTCGCGCATGAATTTTCGAAAACGCGTTGTGGACGCCATTTTGGTCTGTGGTCAAGACGTCAGTTGACTGTGTGGCACCTGTAGTGAAAAACTTCTATATCTATGGTGGCACCTAAGCAATGACAGTTATGACTTGATGGCATGATATTTGTTATGTCATGACGACCGATGTGGCGCGGTGGGCGAAGGTCTGCCTGCGACGCAGGAGGTTGCGGGTTCGATTCCCGCCTCGGGACAAATGTGTGTACGATCTGCAGACATTTGTTCAGGGTGTTCTGGTCGTTTTCTATATATAATAAAAAATATCTATCTGTGTATTGTATTGTATTATGTATATCAGTTATCTAGTACCCATAACACAAGCTCTGCTTAGCTTGGGGCTAGGTAATGCTGTGTGACTTGTCCAGCGCTATTTATTTTATTTATTTACAATTTCTCCCGCAAAACTTAAAAAAAACAGCGTAATAATATTTTATTCTTGTAAAATAACAATCAAATGATTATAACCTAGTGTTAAATTCCAGAAATCCCTTAAATTACTATCAATTTATGCACATCCACCCCTTTTTCCAACAACCCCATACTTTTATATCCCTAAATTCCCTTTAGCAGCCATAAAATGATTATTTTATATTCGCGTGCTGCGAAATGGGTGTGCGCCCGTGGTGGACACGCAAGGTATTCAGGGAATAGGGTGTTTTTGAATTTACAATCATTATTTGTCTAGACATTGTTTTAAAGGCGACCTGCGTGGCATAGTGGTGAAATCATCGTAGAATCAGCCTCTTCAGAGTCTATACAACCTCAAGTTCTTGTGAAAAGGATATAGACAAAGGATTTTGCGTTCATAGGAGCGGAACAGGGCATGCCAAAACAACGCAACACAAGCCCAGAAATCAAGTTTTAGCGTATTATCTATGTATTATTAATTAATCTATAAAAAAACCGAAACATATGAAATGTTCTTTATACTTAGTTCTATTACAATGCTTATTTTCAAGACCTTGACTTCTGTATTTATTGAGAAATTCAGGTTTAGTAAGAATTTAGACCTAACGGACATAGGCCTCCCCTAATGAGCGCCATAGCGCCCTGTCATCAGCTTGCCGCATCCAGCATCTGCCAGCAGTCTTTCGCAAATCGTCATCCCACCTGGTCGGAGGGCGTCCTATACTACGTTTGCCGAGTCGCGGTCTCCACTCCAGAATGTGCTAGCAGTGATTCGCAAATCGTAATCTACGGAGGGCGTCCTACACTACGTTTGCTGAGTCGGAGTCTCCACTCACGAACGAACACGTTTACCTCAACGGTTATCAGTTGGTTAGTTTATAAATGAAATAGGTTTTCGTAATAAATCACCGTTCGTTTTGTAATCCGCCTAGGCATTCTACAAAATGGCTGCTTCTACGATCCGGCGGGGACAGAGTTAGTTGTTATTTATAGAAACCGCAAGATTTATTAGTGTTGAATATTCGTACGACTCTGCGCGTACATTGTATAATGACGTTTCATACGATTTCATCATTTCATACAAAATGAGTATTTAAGTAAAAAATATCTCGGATCCAAGATGTCCTAGTTGCAAAACGTCCAAGAGCAAAACGTACAAGGTGTATAACGTCTCTAGTGCAAAATGTCTCATGTATTAATTTGATCCCGATTCTTTCGGCTCCCTCGGCGCATTCGGCCCCGAAACGTGTGCGTTCCTTAAAGGTAAAAAGAACGAGTTAATACATTATTTATTCAATATTCCGACCTTCCGACAGTTGTCGTAAGAAATAACTGAAATATACGGTTTCGATGAAAAATCCAATATCCTAATGTAGTACAGTCGTCGATAAAATTCGAGCATCCATTATACTTAGGTAATTGAAGTGAACGAACTGCGTTGAAAAATGTAATATATGAAATGCAATAAATAAATGAAATAGAAAAGAAAATAATCCCAGAAATATTAATTTATTTTTATTTTTTATTGACAATGCTGGACAATTCACACAGCATTATCTAGCCCCAAGCTAAGCAGAGCTTGTGTTATGTTATGGGTAATAAATAACTGATATACATAATATAATACAATACTAATATTTTTACATACATAGAAAACGACCAGAACACAAGGAATAAATACCTGCAGATAGTAGGTACAAATATTTTTCTAAGGCAAGAATCGAACCTCTTGCGTCGCAAGCGGACTTTCGCCCACCGTGCCACAGAGGTCTTCGAATAAAATAGTAAAATCATATAAAATCAATAAGAAGATACATACCTAGTAGATATCTCGCGCGTATACTAATCAACACGTTTGTAGAATTACTAGGCCGCTCGCGAACGTGCAATTAGTAACGTGTTAAAAAAAATGCTAAACAATCCACATAGCATCATCTACCTAAGCAGAGCTAGTGTTATGGATACTAGATGAAAAGGCGCAATGCGCGCCATTTTATGGTAAGGATAGGCATAGGATTTCGCGTTCATAGGAGCGGGACAGGGCATGCGTTTTTGGAATGGCCCATGTGCATAAATGGAGTGTTTATTTATTGACAAGAAAAACTACACAACTTATGAAAAAACTATCCGAAGGTTACAAGTAATTAGTCTCTCAGTTATCTACGAATCAAAACAAGTCATTTCAGTGGACCTCAGGTTTTCAAAGATCTTTACCAAATTGTGTGCAAAACAGTGCTATCATATTTTTTTTATATTGTATTTTTTTCTTAATCGAGTTTTCACTTTGAAGGAACCAAAGAATTTTTTTAAAATTTTATGTATTTCGAGTTTTTGACCACGGGAATCCAGTGAGTACTGATCTGTCTAGTCCTAATTTGACAAACAAACGCGCTAGGTTCGCCTCTTAAAACAAAATGGGGTATCAACTGAAAGGTATGTTTTTGACCATTTCAAAACAGTTTTTGAAATTTCTGTAGGTTTTCATACTTTTCGAAATATTTGAGGATTTTTTTTCGAAAGGGGGAGCTCCCTACCATTGATCCAATGAAAGGCAATGGTTTGTTAAAACAGTTTTCTAAATTTCTGTAGGTTTCATATTTTTAAAATATTGCCATTTCAAAAAGGTCGTAAATTTGACTGTCCAACTAAATGGCAAATGTTCGAAACCCTCGGCGCACTCGCACTTGACGGATCTTGTTTATTATATGATTTAAATACCTACTTTATTCCCCGACTGTACCATATCTCGCTATGAAATATAACCTGAAAATTCTCGTTGCCTACATGTTCCTACATATTGTTCATGTCTTGACAAGGAATGTTTCTGGAAGACGGTAGCCGCTATGTAAACCGTTACATAGCGGCTACCGTCTTGTTTATTCGTCCAGAGTTACCACCGGGTAACTCTGGACGAATAAAAAGAAATAAAAACTAAACCCATGCAATAATGGTATTATGAATAAATTCTGTATTTCTGTATTCCTGGTCACTAAAACCAGATTGTATGAATGCAATCGTCTCATGGTGCCAACTTAATTTCCATCACCCCAACTCTTCCCGTGGGTGTCGTAAGAGGCGACTAAGGGACATACACCGGGGGGCGGGCAGCAGCGCCGAGCAGAATAGATCTACCACCGAATTGCGATCTCCAACCCGCATGCCCAGCGTGGGAATTACGGGCATTTCACTTCAGGAGATAAAAGCCAATGATGCGCTTTTCAGGGGTTGGCCTAAGTCCAGCAGTGGACCAATAAAGGCTGTTGAGGTGAGGATGAATAAATAAAATACAGAATATAATTCACACAGCATCATCTAGCGTAAAATTAAGCTATTTTGGAGCTTTTTGCTAAGCTGTTTTGCACTTTGCTATGCAGAGCTTGTGTTTGGGTCATCAATCAGCCTATATTAGTCCTTAGCTGGACATAGGCCTCACCTAATTAGCATAGCGCCCTGTCTTCAGCTTGTCGCGTCCAGCATCTGCCAGCTGTCTCGTAAATCGTCATCCCTGGTCGGAGAGCGCCTTACACTAAGTTTCGCGAGTCGCGGTCTCCACTCATGAACACGTTTACCCCAGCGGTTGTCGGTTCTTCTCGAGATATGGCCAGCCCACTGCCACTTCAGCTTGCTAATCCTTTGAGCTATGTCGACAACCTTGGTTCTCTGTCGGATGTATTCGTTGCGAATACATCCTTCAGAGAAACTCCGACCATAGCTCTCTCCATAGCTCGCTGGGCGACTTTAAACTGGTGGACCAGCCCTACCGTGAGTGTCCACGTCTCAGCTCCGTAGGTTATGGCGCGAGTTAGATAATTAATTAACGGCACTTGGCAGTCATAAAACGAACGTATTTTTAAGAACTCTGGTAATATGATCAACTTTACCGACTTCGCGCTTGGGGAATGTTATGTTCGTCGCGCGAGCACCTCCCTCGAGGTTGACAGCACTTTGTGAGGGAGTGTAGGTTAGGTATATCTATTTTTTGCCACCTTGTATGTTTTAGCAGTACTTTGATGTGAAGAGAAAAGTGTCAAGAGAAAAGTAAAAGATGTTTTGGTGGCGCATACGCAAACCAAACTAGCGCCGGTACCTACTTTTATCTCAAATTTCAAAAATTATCATCGCACAGTAAGGTGATGAAAATGTAACAAACAGACACTAGTTACTTTAGAATTTAGAATTTTAGTATGGATTACTTATCTACTCACTATTTTGTTATCGCGATTTATTTAAATCGCTTAATTAAAATTAATTTAAACCAGTTTTTCTACCTTACTTCTTTAAAGTAAGGTAGAAAAACTGGTATTTAATTAAATTAAATGATGAAAACTAATTTATTATTTAATTTGTTTCAGGTAAAAATCAATAACTTTAGAAAATGGCGGACGAATAGGAAAGTATGGTAACGTCTTAGTCTATGGCATTTTGATACTTTTCCTGACCACTTCAACACAGCCCGTGGATCTCGTAAGAGTTGAGGTAACTTGCCAGAGCTTCTTTCTGTGTATTCTTAACACTTCCATTGCGAGAAATGTTCACATTCAGAAGTGGAAATATATTGCTGATGAAGTGTAAGTTTTTGTGTCGACTCGGTCAGGTTATGGAACTCTCTCCCACATCATATTCGTGCTAGCCGCTCACTCTTCATCTTCAAGCGTAAAGTCAAAGAGCATTACCTATCTTCATGACTTCGATGTAGGTATAAGTATTTTATGTATTTATTATATATATAGAATCATTATTATTTTTATTAGGTATTTATTCAGATTTATAGTATTTTACATATATTTTTATATTATTTTATGTATTAGTTTATGCAATTAGTGTAGGATAGAAAACATCTATCTTTATATCTTTTGCACTCTTGCCCACTTATACACACATGTCTCCCTCTCTCATTAAGGTTTGCTGGAAGAGAACTCTTTTTAGGGTTAAGCTCGCCTTTGCGATATCTCTCTTGTTATAAGATTTAAATAAGGTTTTATTAGTGCAATAAAGAATTAAGAATTTGTGTTCATTAGAGCCAACCTAGTGTAGGTGGGTATAAGTCGCGTTATTAAAGATGGGGATTTAAAAACCACCTCTCTCTTGCGATCCCACTTAGATTATATTAGATACTAGCAGTGCCTCGCGGTTTCACCTGCGTAGTTCCCGTTCCATAGCCTATGTCACTCCCTGAAAAGTAAGCTTTCTATAAGTGAAAGAATTTTTGAAATCGGTTCAGTAGTTTTTAAATTCATTCATTACATACAAAAGTACAAATATACCTATACTTAAGAAATGAAATCCCACCCTTAGTACGGGTGTGCTCTAACCGCATTAGTTGGTTAGAGCACACCCGTACTAAGGGTGGGACGCGGGTTCGAGTCCCGCCGAAGTCGAAAATTTTTGGGAACTTATTTCATTTCTTAGAGATGCCCCGAGTGCCACTGTAACAAAAATCCTTAAATATTTACTTTTTATATACCTTTTTATAATAATATTGTAGTAAATAATCCTAGCGTGACAGCTTGAGAGAGGAGGTCATTTTCAATCACAAGCCTTATCCACGGGACTTATTGTAAATTAACAATACTCTTCATTAAAAAAGAAAATTACAATGATATAATAGAATTCAAATAAAACTAGTATTTACAATTTAAACAATTGAGCTAACTGCAGACTGTTGCAAACAATCTACAGGATCATATCGTGTCAAACTTAATTTCTACAGTGTGAATATTTCACCGCAGAATTCAATTATAAAACTCAATTTGCATTCTTATTGTTTACAAGAACTCTTTTACATATATACGAGGCAGTCACTCATTTTATGCACTAACTGCATTCCGCGAGTTCGCACGTGTTATTGTGTGCATAATAATTCTGTACTACTTCACTAAATTTATATAGAATCTATTCCACTCAGTATTTCAGTATTTTTCAGTACCTATTTTATTTATTGCATTCATACAGTTATCAGGTCTTAGTGATTATGTGAGTGTTAGTAAAATGTTCACAGTATGTACCCATTTAGGGTGTTGGAATGGAAGACTCTTCTCCATACCCCGGGTGGATTCGTTTTCACTGCATTTTTTTTCTTGTGAGGATCTTGTGGTTCTTCGTACTGCTCTATAAATAGTCTAAATAGTATTAATGATTATAATTCTTGATGACAACTGCCAGTATGACAGCAACTGGCAGAAAATTACAATTATTATGAAATTATATACTGATAAAATAATTAATTAATATTATGACGTACATCACTACATAGTATTAAACAAAAACGCTTTCTGCTGTCTGTCTGTCCCTATGTATGCTTAGATCTTTAAAACTACGCAACAGATTTTGAACTAAGGTTATCGACATAGCTCAAAGGATTAGCAAGTTGAAGTGGCAGTGGGCTGGACATATCTCGAGAAGAACCGACAACCGCTGGGGTAAACGTGTTCTAAAGTGGAGACCGCGATTCGGCAAACGTAGTGTAGGACGCCTTCCGACCAGGTGGGATGACGATTTGCGAAAGACTGCTGGCAGATGCTGGATGCGGCGAGCTGAAGACAGGGCGCTATGGCGCTCATTAGGGGAGGCATATGTCCAGCTGTGGACTAATATAGGCTGATGATGAACGGATTTTTTATGCGTTTTTTTAAATAGATAGAGTGATTTAAGGGAAAGGTTTATATTAATCCATGCGTAATATAGTAAATACCCGTGAGAAGCCGGGGCGGTTCGCTATTTTAGCTATAAAATAGGGTATGCAAGCCAAAAAAGAGCTCACCAAAAGATGGACAATATAAACACTCTGTAAATAGCTTGACTATAGTAACCCTGTCACTGTCAAAATCAGCTAGGAGACAGTCTCCCAAGCCAACCTAACCTGCACGTGGTGTACCCTGCTAGATAACGAACTAGGCTCTGGTGAAAATATCAACATTCTTCATAACTTGATAACTCATATTTTACAATTATTTTCCATTACTTGACACTGGCAGAAAAGAGTCCAACCAGACTCATATTGCCATTAACAAAGAATCATCATCATCATCATTGTCAATCGTCATCGTCACCGGGTCTTGTCAGATTTTCGCGTCAGGTTATTTCTATGCAAATTTCATAGCAATCCGTTCAGTAGTTTTGTTTTTACGAACATTCTTTCGAACATCCGGGTCACTAATAATGCACGACAATTTATTGTACGGCCGAATAATGTACACCTTGATAATCCGTGTCATGGCTTCCAATTTTAATAGGTTTTGACACGGATTATCAAGGTGTACATTATCCGGCCGTACAATAAATTGTCGTGCATTATAGTGACCCGAACATACAAACTTTCGCATAGCTATAACATTAGTTTGACGTAGACAATTCAGTACGATGTCAGCATAATAATATGACAGTGACATATTACTTAGGGTTTTTGAGTTAGGTACGGTTTGGGTCAATGTCCTGAGTTTAAGTTCTATAGAGATTCCAATCCCGCAAACTCGGAATCCCGCACCATTTTTGCAGAATCAGCAATGTGTTGATACATTATTAATCTCGCATATCCCTTGGGTAACAAGGGATATGCGAGATTAATAAAAACTTAAATCAAATAATATCTGTAGACATTTGTTCAGGGTAAAAAATAAAAGTGGTAAAAAATATCTATCTATGTATTGTATTATATTAAGTGTATCAGTTATCTAGTACCCATAACACAAGCTCTGCTTAGCTTGGGGCTAGATAATGTTGTGTGAATTGTCCAGCATTATTTATTTATTTATGATTAATGACTTATTCACATTTTACTATAAAATCTATCGACAAATTCATTATGAATGTAAGCGGGTTAACTATGAACCTTATTTGTGTTGGAAGAACACCAACGTTACATCCCCTTTACGAGGGACTTCTTCAGAGTGAGTGCGGTTCTACACCAAATAACACAGATAAGGTTCGTAGCTAACCCACCCCTTACATCCGTAATGATGGCCTTATTCACACTTGGCGATTTAATTATGTACGCTAAGTATTGATAGTTTCTGCCTACCTCTATTTTCCCGGCCAAGTACAACCCGGGTCTCTTCAAGACAAAAGAGTGAATATGTGTCTTCTAAACCTTCGTGATACATCGTCAGCCACTTCATCACTTACCGTCCGTTGAGATTGTGGTCAAACGAAGGTCTTTTGAATGTAAAATGGTCTTAACTTTTATGGCATTGGAACGGATGATTTAGAATCCTTCCTCCAGTTGATTTACATAACGAGCTCTGTGGCGCGGTGGGCGAAGGTCTGCCTGCGACGCAGGAGGTTGCGGGTTCGATTCCCGCCTTGGGACAAATGTGTGTACGATCTGCAGACATTTGTTTGGGGCGTTCTGGTCGTTTTCTATGTATAATAAAAATTATCTATCTATGTATTGTATTACATTACGTATATCATTTATCTAGTACCCATAACACAAGCTCTGCTTAGCTTGGGGCTAGATAATGCTGTGTGAATTGTCCAGCGTTATTTTATTTATTTATTTATAAGTTGATGTCTGGTCTAAGTTTATTATTATAACTAACGGCTGATTTAGTTTTAGGCATGAGTTATATTTCAAGTAACGCTTACATCAGTTGATTCCTCACGAATACAGGCATTTAATTAAGTAGGTGTTAAAAAAGTATCATATCTATGTTACGTATGTTGTTTGCAGTTCCGCAAATCCCGCAAGCTTTAGGGATTGGATTCCCTAGTCATATATGTATATAATCTGCTATACGATTACGCTAAAAACTCCAATCCCTAGAAAGTTATACGTATGTTTTTAGTAACATATTGGCAACCGAAATCGTTTATAATTGTTCGCCATCCAGTCTCCCCGGATGGCGATCCATTGAATGTTTTAGCGTAATCGCACGGCTGTTTTAGACTATGTCCTAACTTGCATGTGATTTAGGTGAGCAGAGAGAGCTTTCATAGTTTTAATGGAGTTTTCGCCCACCGGGCGCGAGGTTTTTGAGGATTGTCGAATACGCCCCCAGCTGTGGCCACCGAGAACTAATCCAATCCCGAAAAGTATAATACTTACCTACTTCTGTGGAAAGGAAAATGATGGAATAACTAAGTATATTTTTAGAAGAAATATATTAAATTTTTTTGTGTGCGTTTTGCTTACAAATATTGTATCTTGAGTTTCGCTGAAGTATTACCTATACTTCAAAAAAAATCCTTAGAATTTAGCAACGGCAACACCTCTCGTCAAACGAACTAAATGTAACTTTAGTCTTTGAACATTGGAAACTTTAATGTTTTCTCTGTAGTTGGAGCCACCGGCGCTACAGTCCGTAAGAGGTCCCAAAAATATTAAAGGTACAGTTACACTGTCTGTCTATTACCTGTTCATGTCTAAACGGCTGAACAGATTTCAATGAAATTTGGCAGGAAGCTAAATGTTATTCCGGGTCCATCACATAGGATACTAAAAAACCGCGTGCAAAGCCTCAGACATCAGCTATTTATATAAAAGCTAGTTTAATAATTATAAGGGAAAACATATTAATTGAAATATTCACGAGATGCAGCCACGTGTAATTAAAAGCTCTAAGGTAGGGTAGTTACCTACTGCGGTAACGCGCGCGCCGCTAATCATGGTTTGTGACGTCATTGATGTACGAAAAATGGACGATTTATTTGGTACACTGAAAAAAAACCCTTGGTATATGATCAAAACTTTTATTCGTCAAGTCTTGTGCTGTAATGTGAAAATATAAGAATTAAGAATTAACAAAATTGATATTGTGACGGCGGCATGACGTCACAAATCAGTATTCTCTGATTGGTGTTCAACGTGTCATGGCGGATTTTGTTGTATTTTCTGTTAATATTTTATTAAAATAATTTTTAATCTTGATCAATATAAAACATACATGCCCCACTCGCACAACAATATTTAAATGTCTAATTTTGATTAACTTTGACGTATTTGTATGGTTTGACAACTCACTAATCAAATTTAAGAAAGTTAATTATCGTTGTGCAAGCGGCTATATTTTTAAAGCAGCCTTATTACCTAATTAATTCCTTATTTATTCAATTTCATTTATTTTTGACGATGCCCATTTACAGCAAACATAGGTATATTTTTTTTAAATGTTTATGTTAGTAAATTCAAACAAATTGTATAACCTTTCTGTGCAAAAGGGCTTACTACAAAATATCAGATTATCTAGAAGATAAAAAAGCTTGGGACGGGTTTTGCTCCAACTCGAAAAATAACAACTAACAGGCTAAAGGTTTCTTCATCGCTTCTTTACTTTAGTCTACATACCGAAGTGACCGAAATCAAAAATATCACTTTATTTCCGTGTCAATGTTTTATTTTAAGAATTTGACCTTTTCTAAGTGTACATTTTTGTATTTATGGAAATAAAGACTTTTTGATTTTGATTTTGAATTTTAATTATTCTTATTTGTCATAATTTTATACTAGATATCCTTATTAAAAGTAAATGTAAATAGACGTAACCAAGTGTGCTCCTACGACGAATAAATATAAAAATATGTAATGTATAATTCTATAAAACATTATTTTGGTGATTTTTACATACTGCTGAAACTACTGATTTGAAAAATTCTTTCAACATTAGAATTCTACATGATCCCTGATGAACATTGGCTGTAGAATGTACCCGGGTACTTTCTACAGCCAACCGCTAGTGTCGTCATAAAACGCACAGTAATAAATTACCACATTCATTCTTCCACGCTCTCTGGTCCATTAGTCGAGATGTGAGGACACCGCTGAGTAAATGACCAGTCCATACTGTAGCGGTGACCGCTATAAAACGCTGTACAAATAAATGTCAATAAAACTCAGTGTGGAAAAAACATCGTCTAACCCTAAAGACAAGCTCTGCTTTGAGGCTACTTTTAACAACGCATGCGAGGGTTCATACAAATATGAAATTTAAATAAAATGTTTTGTAATAAAGATATTATTGCAAAACTCCTAATAGAGTCCACAGGTGATCGGAATGCTGGCTTTTATTTTTGTCAATGAATTAGCATTGCGATTCAACGTGGCAATGCTGCCAGCATTCTGGGCTCTCTGCTTTCTGGTGATGGCGTAGATAATTATTTTATTGTTGTTTTAATTTAAATAAAAAATAAATTAATACTTATTTATAAACAAATATATAATAACGAATGTCACACCAGCCTAGTAAAAGAAACTCTGAAAGAAATGAGTAGAGTTTAGTGTAAAATATTAATTATTATTATTAACATTATAACATATTTGTTGTTACCAATAAATAAGTTAGAAAAAATGGTGTGTGCACCTGTAGCGTTTCCGTCATTTCGAGAGTCTTGCTCCTTTGGGAATTTGTCTTTAAGACAACAAACCATGTTGTGCAATTTTTTTACTGTGCAGCCCCCAAGCAATAAAAGCAATTTTGTTCATTAAAGCTTTTTAAAAGCAGCCATTCTGTGGCCACAACAGTGTGTAAACCTGTTGAAACGTCGGGAAAACGGTAAATAAAGTCCCGTATGTATAATATGTACTGATTATACCCGTAGGTATAATGTGTACTGATTACGCAAGTTTAAAAAACTTTATTTAAAAATATCCGTGTCTAAAAATTATTCTACAGAAAATAAGAAATAATAATAATGCAGGACAATTCACACAGCATTATCTAGCCCCAAGCTAAGCAGAGCTTGTGTTATGGGTACTAGATAACTGATATACATAATATAATACTAATAGATAAATATTTTTTTGTTTTTTGTACGACCGGAACTCCCGGAACAAATACCTGCAGATCGTACAAATATATATTCCAAGGCGGGAAGCGAACCCGCAACTTATTGCGTCGCAGGCAGACCTTCGCCCACCACGCCACAGAGGTCGTCGTAAAATACACAATATTATCAGCTAACGACGAACGCATCTGTACGTAACACGTACAATACGTACAGTTGCGTTCATCGTTAGTACGTAACAAGTTACTGTAACCACTGTAACATAATCATCATCAGCCTACATCAGTCCACTGCTGGACATAGGCCTCCCCTAATGAGCGCCATAGCGCCCTGTCTTCAGCTTGCCGCATCCAGCATCTGCCAGCAGTAACATAATATGTAACATATAAAAATGTAATTGACGTCCGTAACAAGACGGCGACCGCTATCCCCAAGACCGAGACATAAATAAATTAATTTGCTCAGTTCATTATTCTTCGTTTACCACTTTTCTTTCTCATAATCCTTCTGGGTAAATACTTCCCCTTACTTAGTATAGTGTTGGAGCATTGTTCATAATAGACAATAAGGGAAATTGTGCTTGGTTGCCACCAAAAAAATCATCATCAAGCTATATTAGTCCACTGTTGGACATAGACCTCCTTTAAAGAGAGCCATTAGCGCCCTGTCTTCAGCTTGCCGCATCCAGCATCTATCTGCAGTCTTTCGCAGGTCGTCTTCCTATCTGGCCAGAGGGCGTCCTACACTATGTTAGCCGAGTCGCAGTCTTCCCTTAAGCACAAGCAAAGATTATTTAAAATATAAAAAATATGAATATGAATTATAATTTTAAAGCTGAGAAATACCTTGCGGATTTAGTCGTATTTATAATATTTTCACACTAGATTCTGCCCGCGGCTTCGGGCTTGTTGTTTATTGTTGGGGGAAGATTCTTAATTCTTTATTGCATTAATAAAACCTTATTTAAACCTTGTTACAAGAAAGGTATCGCAAGGGCGAGCTTAACCCTAAAAAGAGTTCTCTTCCAGCAAACCTTAATGAGAAAGGGAGACATGTATGTAGAAGTGGGCAAGAGTGCAAAAGATATAAAGATAGAAAATACCTACACTAATTGCATATACTAATACATAAAATAATATAAAAATAAATGTAAAATACTATAAATCTGAATAAATACCTAATAAATATAATAACGATTCTATATTTATAATAAATACATAAAATACTTACCTACATCGAAGTCATGAAGATAGGTAATGCTCTTTGACTTTACGTTTGAAGATGAAGAGTGAGCGGCTAGCACGAATATGATGTGGGAGAGAGTTCCATAACCTGACCGAGTGGACAGTGAAGGAGCCACCATAGCTGCTTGAAGAGTGTCGAGGAAATTTCAGGACGATAGATGGAGGCGCCTATGTCCAGCTGTGGACCTGCCCATAGGCTGATGAGTCCGTTTTCTTCAAAAATCCACCTTTTAAAATACAACCAGGAACAAAAGTACAATGTCCCGGAGCTTTAAAGTGGGCGCCACTTGTGATCACTAACGAGCGAACGTACACGGAAACGCTTTTAAACGCGACTGTACTGCTTTGTAAAGTTTCCGATGTGGGCGAAAAATGGAAAGAGTTGCGACGCACACTGTGCGACTTGCGACCGCGACAGCGACGCGCGACTGCCGACTGTACCTACAATGAGGTTTTATCAAAAATACCTCTCTTCCTCTTCCCCTTACATTACGGTTTTAAGGGGAAGAGGAATGCATTCGTCAAACTACAGTAGTTTTTATAGTAAAATTATCAAAAATAGTTTGGAAATGGTTTGATTGGACCTAAAAAAAGCCTGTCTTTATATCTAATTATGAATTTTTATGATAGATAGATAATGTATGCGATTGGTAGGTAATGTAGGTATGCCCACAAACATTTACTCATATATTCAAAGCTATAAATTTATTTAAGTATAAACGTTATGGCGCTCATTAGGGGAGGCCTATGTTCAGCAGTGGACAAATGTAGGCTGATGATGATAAATGTTATTTCCCTAGAAATGTTACTACGAGTGTGCTGTGTGAAAAATACGAATAAGAAACAAGTTTTCTAGAGCTCGATATATCATAAGTTCTATCTCGCTCACACGTAGAAAAAATAATGGGATGTACGTTTGGAGTATATTGACGCGTGACCCGAGAGCTGGTGAGTATCTGGCACAGCGCATCAGCATTGCTATACAGCGGGGCAATGCAGCCAGTGTCTTAGGCACGCTTCCAACTGGTATTGATATGGATCAGTTGAGCTACCTGTAGATTGTTTGCCACAGTTTGCAGATAGCTTGATTGTTTCTATTGTAAATACTAGTTTTAATTTAAATTTGTTATTTGATTGTTATTTTCTTTCTGAATAAAGATTAGTATATTTGTCTCATTATTTACAAGATAACCTCCGTCAAATCTCTCACATCAAATCAAAATTTAAAATCCGGAAAAAAAAAAAAAAAAAATAGAGATCGTATGACACTATTTGATCGCTGTATGCTAAAAGTAGCTCCTCTATCCGGTAGAGGCGCTGCAATTGCCAAATGTATGGATGGAAAACGGAAACTAAATCTGTTTTCGTTATTGTAAATTTAAGCACAAGAAATATTAAAAACTTACCGTTATTTATAATGATTCGGGTAACCTTATTCATGATTATTTCTTACTCCATCTTCATATATTGAAATTATTATTTTTGATAATTGAAACTATTATATCTAAGTTAGCAGGCCATTATGAAAAAGGGGGTCAGAGATGTATTTTGCAAATCAGTCCATGCTATGCGACTAGTCGTCGTAGGCTGATCGCATGAGTCGCATAGTGTGCGCTGCCACTTAAGTCTCAGATGTGGGCGAAAAATAGCGAGTCCTAACATAGTGAGAAATGAAAAGGATTTTTAAAACTTTTTAAACAATGGAGTTTTAGTGGATAAGTTTGAAGAATGAATGGTTTAGTTTTTACATTTACGTTTCTTTTCATTTTAGCCTCAGGTTATTTGCTAATTCTGAGGTTGGTACTTTTGGGATAGTTTTTGATCTACACTCACTAATATTATAAAGGAAAAAGATTTGTTTGTTTGATTTGAATAGGCTCCGAAACTGCGGGACCGATTTGAAAAATTCTTTCATCATTAGAATCCTACATTATCTCTGATGAACATAGGCGATAAAGGTACTCGTATTGTATAGCGGATTAACCACTTGCCAGCCCTAGTGGTCACAAACACTATTGTATATAGCGTATTAACCACTTGCCAGCCCTGAAGCTAAAAGAACAGAAAGGTTCTGCATTTGATTTTTTAAAAGTGACACATTTGAAAATAATTATATTCGATGATTATTGAATATAAAGGTTGAAGAAAACATTGGATGATTAAAGATTTAAGTTTAATTTTAATTTGTATAGAATTGTACTAGGCCGTTCAGCTAAGGTGTCGTTTTGATATTTGTCCCATTTGCTACTAGGTCATGTAGGTAAAAAAAATTTTAGAATAAAACTATTACAGAGGCAATAAAAAAAAGCTTATGATAAGTAGGTATCACAAACTGGAAGATGGATTTTTGAAAATTCCTTTGTTAAACGGAATAATAAGATAAAGTAGGTGGCGACGCTAGTTTGGGTGCTGTATGCGCCTAAAATATCCTTTCGATACGAAACGGTCACAAACACTAGGTATAGCGTATTAACCACTTGCCAGCCCTAGTGGTCACAAACACTATTGTAGAGCGTAACCACTAGGGCTTGCAAGTGCCAGCCCCAGTGGTCACAAACACGTTACATTCACACCTTGTAATTAACACAATTAGTGAAGTAGGTCGCGCCTCGCCCCAATATTAATGGAGGCCATATTTCACCCCTAACCCGACTCGAGATGTGTCAAAGAATGAGGGTAATGTATCTTTTATGACATTCTGTCAAATAATCGGGTTACTTACTACGTAATGGTATATTTTTGGGGTTAGTCCCTTAGGGCCCCAATCCTGGAGAGACCCGATTTCTAATTAATTACCTCTGTAGATTAAAAGTGAATCTTGCAAAAAATTACTATTAAAAGAAAAAGTGTTGAAGCATTTTTGAAAATACTTATTATATTGAGGATCAGAAATGTGGAAGCAAAACAATTGTTTAGATTGTATAGATAGATAGATAGAAAACTTTTTATTGTACCACACAAACACAAAATACAATACAAAAGGAAATACATGAAATATAGGAAGTACAAAGGGCGGCCTTATCGCTTTGAGCGATCTCTTCCAGGCAACCGTGGGATTGACTGGACATAAAAGAACAATATAGACGGTGGCATTGGAGTATTTGGAAAATAAAATAACTACATTATACATACACTACTTACCATAATACCTAACATTCATTATACTATACTAATGATAAACTTACATACACATAAAAAACTAGTATTTTTTGTATTTTGTTATTATTGGGAAAAATAATGAATTAAATAATAAGAAATAAATAATGCTGGATTATTCATTCACACGGCATTTTCTGGCCCCAAGTTAAGCAGATCTTGTGTTATGGGTACTCTCTTTCTCAACAGTCTATATTGGTCCACTGCTGGACGCAGACCTCCCCCTGATAAGCGCCTTATTGTTTTTTATCTAAGGGGCAATGCCCACAATCCCCAAGCTTGGCATGCGGGTTGGGGATCGCAGTTCGGTCGTATAGATCGGTTTTTATGGGTAGCTACTATATAAGATAACTGATATAAATAAAACACTATATTTTACGACCAGATCATCCGGAACAAATATCTGCAAATCGTACAAATAATTGTTCCTAGCCGGGAATAGAACCAACAACCTCCTGCGTTAAAGGCGGATCTTTGCCCACCGCGCCACAGAGGTCGAAATACAGAATAGACTAATTTTTAACCTCTTCAGGTATTCTTATTAATAATAGCTTTAACTCGAAATCGCCGGCACAAATGCCCGGAGGGCGTCCTACACTACGTTTGCCGAGTAGCAACCTCCACTCAAAAACACGTTTACCCCAGCGGTGTCGGTTCTTCTCGAGATATGTATGACCAGTCCACTGCCATTTCTGCTTGCTAATTCTTTAAGCTATGTCGACAACTGTCGTGGTCTAGGCTTTTTGCTATAGGCGTTTTCACCATGGTCTTTGTGTACTACAATGCTGACACTGATGAGGTCCTTTGAAGCCCTGGTATGGTAGGTATGCGAACTGGTGAACTATTTCAGGTACAAGTTGGGCAACTCGAGTTAAAGCATTTAGACGGACCTCTTTGTGTAACATCTCCCAACCCCACCGCGTTGGAGGGTCCATACTTTTTGATTTTGAAAGATAAAATTGAAAAATTAAATTTAACGCGTTAATTAATTGAGATGACATAAATATATAGATCTAAATGAACCCGCAACCTCTTGCGTCGCAGGCGGACCGTCTCCCACTTCGCCACAGAGATAAATTTTGATCAATATCTAGAAAGATTGACTAGATAACCTTAGTTCAAAAACAGCTCAGTAAGCTCCTTGTAAAAGATTAGCTCACTGAATAGTACTCAGAAAGATAATCTGCGTTCGAGAAACCAGCAAAGAGGTGACTAAGGGACATACACCGGGGGGCGGGCAGCAACGCCACCTGCATAGATCTAACACCGAACTGCGATTCCCAACCTACATGCCCGTTCGTGGGGATTTTGGGCACTATCCCCATGAGATAAAAAATCAGGGGAGGCCTGCGTCTTGCAGTAGATCATAATTGGCTGTTGAGGAGGTTGAGGGTCAAAAATATGGGAAAAAATAGCTCATTGATGATGTCATCTGTGACATTTGTTCATATTTTTCGTCTTCGGTACTCGTTCACACTGAATGAGTTCCCACAAAACTCAGCGTAGGTAAGAAATAGAAAGATTGACATGTCATATCTGTAAGAAAACTGTTAACTTTGTTAAAAGCATAGCAAGGTTATTTATATTAAATAACTAGCGGTCCGCCCCGGCTTCGTGCGAATAGTTATTTTTTCGACAATTTACCAATGTTTTTAATACCTACTTCTTACTTACTACTATCTTTCCGGACTAAGAGAAATCCAACAAATCAAAAACCATCAAAATCAGTCCCGTCGTTCTTGAGTTATAAATGGTGTAACTAACACAACTTTGTTTTATTTATAGATAATTGGTTTTGAAAGTCAACTTTTTTGCAACCATTGTTAAATAATAAATTCGTCATAATACTCTCACATAATAATAATAATAATAAAATCATAACATTCTCATTTAAACTAATATTATAAATGCGAAAGTTTAGATGGATAGATGGATGTTTGTTGCTCAATCACGCCAGAACGGCTGAACGGATGTGAATGAAATTTGGCACAGAGATAGATTATAGTCTGGAATATCACATAGACTATATTTTATCCCGGAATTCCCACGGGATCGGGAACTACGCGGGTGAAACCGCGAGGCGCTGGTTAATTATAAATGTCCTGAAAAAATGAAAAAGATGGTTACCACAAGTAACTCAGAAGTGATTTAGTTAGAGGGTTTCGTCAACGTCTCGGTTTGGAACTCACAAGACATGGTATACTAGTGCTACACACGACTTCTCTTACCGCATTATCAATAAATAAATAATAAATAAATAATGCTGGACAATTCACACAGCATTACCTAGCCCCAAGCTAAGTAGAGCTTGTGTTATGGGTACTAGATAACTGATATACATAATATAACACAAATAAGACGAAAACATGTCATTTTCGACGTAAAATTATGCAAAATACAATTTTGCATAACTTTACATTTCATTATAAAAATAACCAGGGACCTAGATAAATACTATTCGAATACGAAAAACAACATGATATGTTGGAAATATGCTCGAATTACAAATTATTTAAATAGTATATATAGACGACCGATGTGGCGCGGTGGGTGAAGGTCTGCCTGCGTCGCAGAAGGTTGCGGGTTCGATTCCCGCCTCGGGACAAATGTGTGTACGATCTGCAGACATTTGTTCAGGGTGTTCTGGTCGTTTTCTATATATAATTAAAAATATCTATCTACGTATTGTATTATATTGTGTATATCAGTTATCTAGTACCCATAACACAAGCTCTGCTTAGCTCGGGGCTAGATAATGCTGTGTGAATTGTCCAGCATTATTTATTTATTAGTATGTTTGTATGGGCAAATCATCATCCGCAGGCCCCTTAATATAATTTAAGGAAGGCCATATTATTCACCAACTTTTCATGATCAAAAAACGCATTTATAGTGACAATATTACCAAGACAGCGTATAAAACTGGATTAGTGATACGGACTCTTAACCGACGTTAATAGAATATAATTGATAGTTAAGGCGACCCAGTTAAGTTTGTCCCACGGTTTCAAAAATGTTGCCAAACAATCGTTCACGCAACTTTGACCTCTATTGTAATGACGGTAATAGTCATAACAGCTGAAACTTTAAATTATAAGTCTACTATGATATTTGAGAAACATAAATAATAAACAGACGGATTGATTATCTCAGAGGAGGCACAAATTAAATATATAAAATCATCATCATTAGACTATTATTAGTCCACTGCTGGACATAGACCTCCCCACAGGACCTCCCCTAATGAGCGCCATAGCGCCCGTCTTCAGCTTGCCGCATCTAGCATCTGCCAGCAGTCTTTCGCAAATCGTCATCCCACCTGGTCGGTGGGCGTCCTACACTACGTTTGCCGAGTCGCGGTCTCCACTCAAGAACACGTTTACCCCACCGGTAGTCGGTTCTTCTCGAGATATGGCCGGCCCACTGCCACTTCAGCTAGCTAACCTTTAGAATATGTAAAATAAATAGATTAAAATAATTATATTTTGTATTATCTTATCACTTTATCACTATTATCAGTTATCTAGTACCTACCACTCAAGCTTTGATTCCTCAACAGCCTATAATGAATGGTGCACTGCTGGACGCAGGCCTCCAACTGGTAATCGCCTTATTGGCTTTTATCTCATGGGGGGTAATGCCTATAATCTTCACGCTGGGCATGAGGGTTGGGGATCGCAGTTCAGTGGTAGATCTATTCTGCGAGAGGCGCTGCTGCCCGCCCTCCGGTTTATGTCCCTTAGTCGCCTCTTACGACACCCACGGGAAGAGTTGGGTGGTGCAAATTCGAAGCCGGCACCACACGGCTTTGCTTAGTTTGGTGCTCGCATTTTTGCTTAGGTACATTTCATTAACGGTGTGTATTCTTAAGAAAGTAACTAAATTAATACTATTCGAATACAAAAAACAACATGGTGGAAATATGCTCGAATTTCTCAACACCAAAATAATAGGTAGTGCGTTTGTATGGGCAAATCATCATCCGCAGGCCTCTTAGGGCGTGAAGAAAAGACAAACAAACAAACACACTTTCACATTGATAATATAGATATAGAAAAAAATTGTTTATTTCCTCTGGTAGGTTCCTTTTCGACTATTGCGATATCCACGGGCTGAGTGGGGGGTCGATTCTTACGCCTCGACAATATCGACCATCTTACTTTAATAATGTACCTTGCAAAAACTAACAGTTATTTTAGTAAACACTTAAATTGCATAACACACTCTAACCTCCATTAAAGTAGGGCACACGTACGATTCTATTGTTAAGTTTGTTCACAGACCACGTAATGTTTGACAGTTGTACTTTTTACATGTACTTTATACCGTTTCGTGACCCTCTCAAGAGTGAAATTAGCTGCGTATGCGCAGATTTTGCAGTGACTACTTAAATTAATAATAATTATTAATGATTCGGCGACAGAAACTTCAATTCGTAATGATCCTTAATACCCCGTGGTAATACCAATACAAAGTCAAGTGCGAGTTAGACTCGCGGATCAAGGGTTCCGGCCTTTATCTATAATAACAGCAAAAAATCATGTCTGGGTTCCGTACAAACTTGTCGAGTACAAGTTTGTACGGAACCCAGAAGCCTAAGCAAAGAAATAGACCACAGTTCACAATAAAAACTGATTTGGTCACAATTACATAAAGGATACAAAAAAATACGTGTGAGAATTTTTCCTTTACTTGTGCTATAAGACCTTGTGTCTTGCCAAATTTCATAATTCTAGGTCAACGGGAAGTGCCCTATAGGCTTTGTCATTTGTGTGCATGTGATTCCATTGGAAAATCCCAAAAATCCCAAAAAATTGGGCACAAACGGCTGTAACTTTTGATTGCGTTGACTGAATTTCAACTCGATACGAAAACCGCCTTTCTGAGAAGAAAAAGAAAGAAGTTGACAGACTGAAGACTGAACCGATAGACGCTGAGGTAAAACGTGTTCTTGAGTGGAGACCACGACTCGGTAAACGCAGTGTAAGGACGTCCTCCGGCCAGGTGTGATGTCGACCTGCAGGCAGATGCTGGGTGCGTCAAACTGAAGACAATTTGCTATGGCGCTCATTAGGTGAGGCCTATGTCCAGCTGTGGGCTAAATATCCTGATGATGATGATGAGCTCAGATTACGACCTCTGTAATAGCAGAAGGTATTGCTTGCTACGTACACTAACACCCGCGGTGGGAACCGAACCACGACTTTCTGCGTCTCTAACGCTAACCCACTACTTCATAGAGGTCTTAAAATCTTGTTATCTTGTTAACACCATAAACCTTTAGGCAAAACGCAGGAACATACCGTAACCAGAAATAAATTTAAATTTAGTAATTTGAGGGAATTTCTCATACATGAAATTTTAATGAACACAATATATTCCGGAAAGGGTGCTCCAACTAGCAAATTAAGGGTCGTGAATCGTGATGTGGTTTTGAATATAATAATAAGCTGTAAGGTTGAGGTTATAGTGGACAGCGGAAGCGTTGAATACCTAGAAATGTTCACAGAAATTCCACTAAAAAAGCCTAGAAGCTTTTAGCTACTTACGTACTAGAGCCCGCGGCTCAAAACGCATTTTTCCGGACAGTAAATAGTTAAGAAATGAAATAAGTTCCCAAAAATTTTTGAGTTCGGCGGGACTCGAACCTGCGCCCCACCCTTAGTACGGGTGTGCTCTAACCAACTGATCCACGAAGTCTCAGTCGGTTTTCGTCGAAAATCTTTGGGACCTCCTGTTACGGACTGTAGCGCCGCCCGCCGGTGACAAAAACCCTTAGAATTTAACAACGGCAACACCTCTCGTCAAAAGAACTAAATGTAACTTTAGTCTTTGAACATTGGAAACTTTAATGTTTTCTCTGTAGGTTCACCGGAGTCCCACCGAAGTCGAAATTTTTGGGAACTTATTTCATTTCTTAGAGATGCCCAGAGTGCGGGTAAGCACTGTAACAAAAATCCTTAGTAAATAGTTAGTTTTCTTGCGATTAAATTTAACTATTGCAAAGTTTCATTTGGATCTGTTAAGCTGTTTAGGACTGAAAATGTAACCGAATGAACACCAATTTTAGATTTTTAGGGTTTCAAACATCGGTTTTGAAACCCTTATGGTCTCGCTCTGTCCGTCCCCGCTCTTTCTTGAATATCTCAGTAACTACTGCAGCTATTAACTTGAAATTTAAAATAATGATACATTTCGTGCGCCATTACTGATTTCAAGAAAAAAATATATAAATAAATGAAAAATGAAAATGAATAATTTCAATACAAATTTTGATGTTGAAATTTCAAAAGAGACTAAGGAAGGCAAATGGGGTATCAAATGAAAGGTATCGTTTAGTACATTTCAAAACACTTTTTGAAATTTCTGTAAGTTTCATACTTTTTGAAATATTTCAAAAAAAGTCGAAAAATTGACCATTCCCCCCCCCCTATCTCCGAAGATTGCCGACCGATCCATGTACAATGTATAAGGCTTTTGTAGATATCGATCTATATTTTACAGGAAAAATATAGAGAAGTCTGTAATAATAATAGTTTTTGAAAAATGGTCAAAAAGGGGGGGATTTTTTTTTCAAAAGGGAGGGTACCTGCCCATGTGGGGTATCAAATGAAAGGTATTGTTTAGACCATTTCAAAACACTTTTTGAAATTTCTGTAAGTTTCATACTTTTTGAAATATTTCAAAAAAAGTCGAAAAATTGCCCTTTCCCCCCCCCCTATCTCCGAAGATTGCAGACCGATCCATGTACAATGTATTAGGCGTTTGTAGATATCAATCTATATTTTACAGGAAAAATATAGAGAAGTCTGTAATAATAATAGTTTTTGAAAAATGGTCAAAAAAGGGGGGAATTTTTTTTCAAAAGGGGAAGTACCTCCCCATGTGGGGTATCAAATGAAAGGTATCGTTTTGACTATTTCAAAACACTTTTTGAAATTTCTGTAAGTTTCATACTTTTTGAAATATTTCAAAAAAAGTCGAAAAATTGACCATTCCCCCCCCCCTAGCTCCGAAGATTGCAGACCGATCCATGTACAATGTATTAGGCGTTTGTAGACATCAATCTATATTTTACAGGAAAAATATAGAGAAGTCTGTAATAATAATAGTTTTTGAAAAATGGCCAAAAAAGGGGGGAATTTTTTTTCAAAAGGGGGGGTACCTCCCCATGTGGGGTATCAAATAAAAGGTATCGTTTTGACCATTTCAAAACACTTTTTGAAATTTCTGTAAATTTCATACTTTTTGAAATATTTCAAAAAAAGTCGAAAAATTGCCCTTTCCCCCCCCCCTATCTCCGAAGATTGCAGACCGATTCATGTACAATGTATTAGGCGTTTGTAGATATGGATCTATATTTTACAGGAAAAATATAGAGAAGTCTGTAATAATAATAGTTTTTGAAAAATGGTCAAAAAGGGGGGGTTTTTTTTTTCAAAAGGGGGGGTACCTACCCATGTTGGGTATCAAATGAAAGGTATCGTTTTGACCATTTCAAAACACTTTTTGAAATTTCTGTAAGTTTCATACTTTTTGAAATATTTCAAAAAAAGTCGAAAAATTGACCATTCCCCCCCCCCTAGCTCCGAAGATTGCAGACCGATCCATGTACAATGTATTAGGCGTTTGTAGACATCAGTCTATATTTTACAGGAAAAATATAGAGAAGTCTGTAATAATAATAGTTTTTGAAAAATGGTCAAAAAAGGGGGGATTTTTTTTTCAAAAGGGGGGGTACCTCCCAATGTGGGGTATCAAATGAAAGGTATCGTTTTGACTATTTCAAAACACTTTTTGAAATTTCTGTAAATTTCATACTTTTTGAAATATTTCAAAAAAAGTCGAAAAATTGCCCTTTCCCCCCCCCCTAGCTCCGAAGATTGCAGACCGATCCATGTACAATGTATTAGGCGTTTGTAGACATCAATCTATATTTTACAGGAAAAATATAGAGAAGTCTGTAATAATAATAGTTTTTGAAAAATGGTCAAAAAAGGGGGGAATTTTTTTTCAAAAGGGGGGGTACCTCCCCATGTGGGGTATCAAATGAAAGGTATCGTTTTGACTATTTCAAAACACTTTTTGAAATTTCTGTAAGTTTCATACTTTTTGAAATATTTCAAAAAAAGTCGAAAAATTGCCCTTTCCCCCCCCCCCTATCTCCGAAGATTGCAGACCGATTCATGTACAATGTATTAGGCGTTTGTAGATATGGATCTATATTTTACAGGAAAAATATAGAGAAGTCAGTAATAATAATAGTTTTTGAAAAATGGTCAAAAAGGGGGATTTTTTTTTCAAAAGGGGGTACCTACCCATGTGGCATATCAAATGAAAGGTATCGTTTTGGCCTTTTTAAAACACTTTTTGAAATTTTTGTAAGTTTCATACTTTTTAAAATATTTCAGAATATTGATTGTCCAAATAATTGGCAAATGTTTGAAACCCTCGGCGCGCGAGTTACACTCGCACTTGGCGGATCTTGTTTTAAATAAAGGTTATTCAATTAGGATCCCTTGTGGGTTGTTAGTAATAACAAAACCTGAACACTTATATAATTCAAAGTACTAGGAGAGCAGAAGTTGTTTGGAGATAAAGAGAGACGATTGAAGATTCACTGGTAAACTCAAATGATACCTCCTTCATATTTATGCTACCCTAGTACTTTCATAAGTAAATGTTATGGTAGAAAAGTTTTTCTAGGGCTATGGAGGGTATAACCCAGCCTACCAACAGTTGTAGACTTGGTGGTAGACCGGGTTTGTAGCGCCATGATGGCCTATACCCATCATGGATGGGTATAGGCCATGGCGGCGTAGCAACGCGGGATCACCTACTGATGAAACTTAGTACCTATGCATAAATTCGACACATGCTAACACCAAAATTGGAACAACACAAAGCAAAAAAAAATATATAGATATATGGATCTAGACGCACAGAGTTTCTCCATCACCCCTACTTGGTGGATATACCGTCCACTCGCACTAAGCGGTTTTCCTCCACCTTCATCATTCGTACCGCTGGGGTTTGGAACACGCTCCCTGCTGCTGTTTTTCCCATTAATTACAACCTGGGTCTCTTCAAGACATTACACGTACATACAGACATAGTATGTATCTTCTAGACCTTCGTGATACATCGTCGGCGTCGACCACATCTTCACTTTCCATCAGGTGAGATTGTGGTCAAACGAAGGTCTATCGGATATAAAACAAGATTCGCCAAGTGCGAGTGTAACTCGCGCGCCGAGGGTTTCAAACATTTGCCAATTATTTGGACAATCAATTTTCTGAAATATTTTAAAAAGTATGAAACTTACAGAAATTTCAAAAAGTGTTTTGAAATGGTCAAAACGATACCTTTCATTTGATACCCCACATGGGTAGGTACCCCTTTTTGAAAAAAAATCCCCTTTTTTGACCATTTTTCAAAAACTATTATTATTACAGACTTCTCTATATTTTTCCTGTAAAATATAGATTGATATCTACAAACGCCTAATACATTGTACATGGATCGGTCATCAATCTTCGGAGCTAGGGGGGGGGGAATGGTCAATTTTCCGTCTTTTTTTGAAATATTTCAAAAAGTATGAAACTAACAGAAATTTCAAAAAGTGTTTTGAAATGGTCAAAACGATACCTTTCATTTGATACCCCACATAGGCAGGTACCCCTCCTTTTGAAAAAAAATTCCCCCCCTTTTTGACCATTTTTCAAAAACTATTATTATTACAGAGTTCTCTATATTTTTCCTGTAAAATATAGATTGATATCTACAAACGCCTAATACATTGTACATGGATCGGTCTGCAATCTTCGGAGCTAGGGGGGGGGGGGGAATGGTCCATTTTTCGTCTTTTTTTGAAATATTTCAAAAAGTATGAAACTCACAGAAATTTCAAAAAGTGTTTTGAAATGGTCAAAACGATACCTTTCATTTGATACCCCACATAGGCAGGTACCCCTCCTTTTGAAAAAAAATTCCCCCCCTTTTTGACCATTTTTCTAAAACTATTATTATTACAGACTTCTCTATATTTTTCCTGTAAAATATAGATCGATATCTACAAACGCCTAATATATTGTACGTGGATCGGTCTGCAATCTTCGGAGATAGGGGGGGGGGGAAAGGTCAATTTTTCGACTATTTTTGAAATATTTCAAAAAGTATGAAACTTACAGAAATTTCAAAAAGTGTTTTGAAATGGTCAAAACGATACCTTTCATTTGATACCCCACATAGGCAGGTACCCCTCCTTTTGAAAAAAAATTCCCCCCCTTTTTGACCATTTTTCAAAAACTATTTTTATTACAGACTTCTCTATATTTTTCCTGTAAAATATAGATCGATGTCTACAAACGCCTAATACATTGTACATGGATCGGTCTGCAATCTTCGGAGCTAGGGGGGGGGGGGAATGGTCAATTTTTCGTCTTTTTTTGAAATATTTCAAAAAGTATGAAACTTACAGAAATTTCAAAAAGTGTTTTGAAATGGTCAAAACGATACCTTTCATTTGATACCCCACATAGGTAGGTACCCCCCCTTTTGAAAAAAAATTCTCCCCCTTTTTGACCATTTTTCAAAAATTATTATTATTACCGACTTCTCTATATTTTTCCTGTAAAATATAGATCGATATCTACAAACGCCTAATACATTGTACGTGGATCGGTGTGCAATCTTCGGAGATAGGGGGGGGGGTATGGTCAATTTTTCGACTTTTTTTGAAATATTTCAAAAAGTATGAAACTCACAGAAATTTCAAAAAGTGTTTTGAAATGGTCAAAACGATACCTTTCATTTGATATCCCATTTGCCTTTCTAGGTCTCTTTTGAAATTTCAACATCAAAATTTGTACTGAAAATATTCATTTTCATTTTTCATTTATTTATATTTTTTTTTCTTAAAATCAGTAATGGCGCACGAAATGTATCATTATTTCAAATTTCAAGTTAATAGCTGCAGTAGTTACTGAGATATTCAAGAAAGAGCGGGGACGGACAGAGCGAGACCATAAGGGTTTCAAAACCGATCTTTGAAACCCTAAAAATGATGCAATCCAATCTAAGGTTCTTGAGTACGAAAAACAAAAGTATTTTCATCTTTTACGATATAAGTGTGAAGAGAAATGAAACATATTTCTAAAATCTCACATTTTATTCCTAACTAAAATAAGTCGTATATATGCAGACGTGGTTAAGCAAAAACGTTCAATCATCATTCACGCCTAACCGTAAAACTTATTTTGAGTCGAATCGAATTGAGTTTATATACCTACAAGCTTCTGCCAACGACTTCATTCACACGCTCTTTTTAAGTTGCCTATTTCCGTCTCCGGGATATTATTTTACCTTCCTGCCAAATTTCATTTAGATCCATTCAGTCGCTTTTGCGTGAATAGATAACAGACTAACAGAATGCTGGACAATCCACACAGCATTATCTAGTCTCAAGCTAAGCAGAGCTTGTGTTATGGGTACTAGATAACTGATATATATAATATAAAACATAGATAGTAGGTATATTTTTATAATACTTACATCGAAAACGACCAGAAAATCCTGAACATTTTTTTTACATTTTCATTTGTAGTTCAAATAGGAATTATTAACAGTAAATAGTACCTAAGGCTAAAGTGTAATTTATGTAAACATTCTTTATCTGTATCTTTATTTGTCCCGAGGCGGGAATCGACCCTGCAACCTCCTCGCAGGCAGACCTTCGTCCACCGCGCCACAGAGGTCGTAAAAGAATCAAAAATCAGTGAATCAAAAACGCTTTTATTTCCTGAAACACAATAAACAAGAGAAGTCCAACAATTTTGACTCCAACTAAATCTTAAAATAAACACAGACACGGAAATAATCTTTTTGATTTTTGTCTCCGCGGTCCATAAACGAAAACAGAGAAACGACGAAGAAACTTTTAGACTGGTAATTGTTAATTTTCGAAATTCAAAATTCAAAGTGCTTTATTTCCTTTAGCCCTTACAGGACTCTTGGACACGTCACAAAAACTCAGATTACAAGTAAAACTAGGAAATAAAGTGATCACTTTGATTTTTTGTCCACTTCAATCTTTTTAAGGTAAAGTAAAGAAGCGAACAAGAAACCTTTACCTTGTTAGAATGTTAGTTTTCGAGTTGGAGCAAAACTCGTCCCAAGCTTTTTTATCGTCTAGCTAGATAATCTGATATTTTATAGTAAGCCTTTTTACAAAGGATATGTTTGACAATTTGTTTGAATTTATTTATTGATAATTTTTGCAACTCACTTGGAGTTTTGTTGTAGAAGCGTATACATTGTCCTTTAAAAGATACATTAATCTTGTGTAGCCTAGAGTTAGAGCAAAACCCATCCCAGCTTTTGTATCCTGTCCATATTTAGGTAATTTGGGTAAACCATTTTTCGAAGATTTCGAAAATTTGTTGAATGCCAAAAATAGTGTGATTCCAAACAAAGTCACGGTTCGCGACTATACCTTGTTTATTATGAACTCTGGTAAGCCGATATCAGTTATTATTACACAACGGATGTAAGTGAATGTGACTCACTGGTAATTTGAGCCGTAACTGGACCGCATCGGGCCCGTGGCCCAGTAGCATTTGACCCACCGTGTGGGCCAGAATATCTCGCGGTGAAATTAACGCATTCACTACCCAGCCTTTTTGCAACGATCCGAAAGCAGCAGGCGGGACGTAGCTAGGAATTCTGCTAGAACCGCTGGTTGCGTGGGCTGTGAAAGTGTTAACGCCAAGATTAAATCGCCGAAGGCACACTTATTGTTCTAGGGACAAGATTTTACAGTTTTAAAATCTACCAGTTAACAGATCTGCCAAAACAATGTTCTTTTTGTGGTTATCAACTATGGAATCAATTACGTAATATGTACTTGACTTCTTTGTTACTGGCAATATTTGGCTATATTTGGAACTAAGTTCCTTATCGCGCGTTGTGAAAGGGGGCTGGACGGAAAAATTCTCACGAAAAGTTGTAACGACACTTTTTGCTATAGTAAGCTATTGTAAGCCGTGCGGCGTGCGCATGATTCTCTGTCGTCTCTCTCTCTCTTATAGAAAGGAACTTCGTTCCATCCGGGTGTCCCTTGACACCTCTCAATTTTTTTTAATAATGCTGGCTTTTTGACCATTGTCCAGTTCATCGAAATTAAATAGTCATGGAATGGTAGCGTGCTTACAGTAATATTAAAAATAATAAATAAATAACTGGACAATTTACACAGCATTATCTAGCACCAAGCTAAGCAGAGCTTGTGTTATGGGTACTAGATAACTGATATACATTATTAAAATACAATACATAGATAGACATTTTTATTATACATAGAAAACGACCAGAACACCCTTAACAAATGTCTGCAGATCGTACACACATTTGTCCCGAGGCGGGAATCGAACCCGCAACCTCCTGCGTCAAAGGCTGACCTTCGCCCACCGCGCCACAGAGGTCGTCGATATAGGACGTGTGGACGTATATGGACTGATGATGATCATGAAGACCACAGCTATACTTTGGAACTACTCCGGGTCCCACGCTCCTTACGAAGATAGTGAAAGGTCTGATAAGTTGTTTATCATTATTCTTCTCGGAACTGTAATGAAAACACACCACGGTGGCTTGTGGATTGGACTGTGTTCATTGTCATACGATACGATGACGTTGTCGAAGTAAGTCGTTATATACACCACACCTCCAGTCAGAGGCAATAATATCTATACAGATTTGTACCTAGTCTTTAACGCTGACGGTCTAGCCTGAGTCAGCCTTATGTCAGCATTTAAGTGACAAGATGGTGACAAGGTACAAAAGTGTATAGATATTATTGCCTACAAGCAGCTTATATCATATAATACAGGATATAAGCTTTGTACGATAACATGGTAAAATGAAGTTGTAACCTGTGATTCATTAAAAAGACAAAAAAACGACTCGGACCTCATTTTGTTAGTAAATGAGAACGCACCCTTATCGATATGTTGGCATCACAGTTCTTGTAACGAGATTGGTTGTATTGATCTGCCCTAAAGAGAACACAATTACAAGAAGAGCTGTTGCTCTCTCTTCCTTTTGTATCAAGCTTCAATAAAAGCACGTTTGTAATTTCACTCAGTTTTATATTTATTTCCCACAATTATCAACACATTTTTTGTTTAAAAAAATATGCGGATTCTTTTAAACGGTACACCTAAGAGTTATTTCGTTCATAGATAATTACCATATTTCATAGCAAATTAACTCATAGTGCCCATTCCACTTATCCAATATCCATAACCAATGTACATTTGATCAATAAAATTGGATGACTTCATTCTACTCATCCAAGACTTATCTTTGTCCAATGTACATTTGATCAAAGAACTTGGATAAGTCATCCAATTTACTAGCAACACCGCCATTTGATCAAATATTTGGATATTAGTACGCGTTGTTTCTATGAAAACGTATACAGATTAATTATTTCCCATGGAAACTAAAATTTTGAACTAAAATGGTTAAATTGTTGCCTATGGCTTATTTCAAGTCAAGAGCACATAAACCTATGCAAATTTTTTGCCTATGGCTTATTTCAAGTCAAGAGCACATAAACCTATGCAAATTTTCAGCCCGATCTGATGAGAAGTTTTGGCTTTAAGAAGTAACAATCTTAAATCTATCAATCTAAACTTTCTCAATGTCTGCCGTGTGTCAATGGAAACGCGCTAACGGTATTATGACCAAGCAGTCAGTCGACGTGTTGTGACAGTTATATAGTTCTGAGTAATGACTCGCTGTAGCCAGTGACTTTGTGTACTTTTGCTGTAGTTGTATGTCAGTAGGGCATGTAGATACGCATACTCAAGAGCCGCTGAAGGTCCCAAGTATTTCGATTGCTTTCATCCCGTCCACGAACTTTTTTTATATTTGACATATGCACATCACTTCTTTATTTTTGGCAATATGTGTCTGGTTTGTCACTTTTCTGCCAGTGTCTAGTTCAAGGAAATTTCATAGTCATGGAATGAGGCTGCGTAAATAAATAAAGTAGTTTTTTTTTTCTTTTCATGTTTTACCGGTCATATTATCCATTCCATGACTATGAAATATCCTTGAACTAGACACTGGCAGAAAAGTGACAAACCAGACACATATTGCCAAAAATAAAGAAGTCAAGTCAAGTTAGTCATGGAATGGAGGCGGGTTTAATATAATAATAATATTATTGATATATATAGTATGATTTTTTCATGTTTTACCGGTCATATTATGACCGGTAAAACATGAAAAAATACACCGATGTGATTTTACCAATGAACAAAAATATCTATTCCTAAAATATGAGAAAAAAAAAACTGTAATAATGTGAGGCTTTACTGCATAAATAAATAAAGCAGTTATTTACAATTTTATCTTATTTACATCAATAAATTTACAAAGAAGAAATATTATTGCAGGGTAAAACGTAAGGGAAAGTAAACTTTTCATGGATACGGGACGCGGAATATCGAGAGGGAGTAAGTCATATAAAGAAATATGCACATCTATGAAGCTCCCTTATTGTTGACAGGTGAGTGAATGAAGACATGAAATACTTCATTCTGTCATTCAGTCTCAGTTACTTTTGGTGCTGATATTGCTGATAACAGCCGATATTATTTTTATTTCTACGATTATTTATTTATAAATATACATGCTAAATCAAAATGTCGAGAAAAGAAGGGGACTAAAGTGTACCTACCCCATTTGAGGATCCATTATTATTTTTACGACATCTTTTTGCGAAGCTCACTCCAAATTGCTTTCGACGACTTCCCGTCATAGACTACAGAGCGATGACAATGCGTTCATAGACACGGAACATATAAATTACCAGTGAACTTATAAATTACCATTGAAGTTCTCTAGGGGAGATGGACCGAAATCAATTACTTCCGGTGTCGGAAGTCGATGTACTTACGTTTGTTTACGTTTGTAGTAAGGAGTAGGTACTTTCTTAGAAATAATTTTAAGTTATTAAGAACCGCTTGCAGCGGGTTAAATTGTCTAATCTAAGCGCTTGCACAACGATAATTAACTTGCTTAATTTTGATTAGTGAGTCGTCAAACCATACAATACGTCAAAGTTAATCAAAATTAAACGTTTAAATATTGTTGTGTTTTCCTTTTCTTTTAGCAAAATCATTTTGATGCAAAAATTTTCGATATTATTCCAGCAAACCGATCAAATTCTGGTAGGTAATGTAGTTTATGACACTCTGACACAGTCACTGGCTGAGTCGCGGCAAAAGCAAGCGTTGCCATAAATAAGAAGTTGAAGTTGAAATATTGTTGTGCAAGTGGGGCTTAATAGAATAAGTTATGCTGGACAGTAGTCATCATCATCATCAGCCTACACCAGTCCACTGCTGGACATAGGCCTCTCCTAATGAGCGCCATAGCGCCGTCTTCAGCTTGCCGCATCCAGCATCTGCCAGCAGTCTTTCGCAAGTCGTCATCCCACCTGGTCGGAGGGCGTCCTACACTACGTTTTCCGAGTCGCGGTCTCCACTCAAGAACACGTTTACCCCAGCGGATGTCGGTTCTTCTTGAAATATGGCCAGCCCACTGCCACTTCAGCTTGCTAATCCTTTGATCCTTTGATCCTTTGATTTCCTATGTCGATAACCTTGGTTCTCTGTCGGATGTATTATGATGAAACTCCGAGCATAGCTCTCTCCATAGCTCGCTGGGTGACTTTAAACTGGTGGACCAGCCCTACCGTGAGTGTCCACGTCTCAGCTCCGTAGGTCATGACGGGTAGGACGCACTGATTGAAAACTTTAGTTTTCAAGCATTGCGGTATGGATAGACAATAGTGTACTTATTACACAAATTTTTGAAAAGTCTCTTATAGATTATACTTATTATCAGGTACCTACTAATAAACAACAAAAAAAAACATTGTGTCTGTGTCTATGAATTTGTAAAATACTTTATTCTGTGATTCAGTCTTTCTTTACATACCTGGCAACAAATAAGGAACTTCATAGTCGTTCGTACAAACAGAAAATAAATACATAGAATAACTATAGATACTTTACATGTGACGACCTCTGTGGTGCAGTGGACGAAGGCCTGCCTGCAACGCAGAAGGGTTTGATTCCCGCCTCGGGACAAATGTTTGTACGATCTGCAGACATTTGTTCAGGATGTTCTGGTCGCTTTATAAGTATAATGAAATATATGTAGATAGATAGAAAGATAGATAGAAAACACTTTTGTACCACACAAACACAAAATACAATACAAAAGGAAATACATGAAATATAGGAAGTACAAAGGGCGGCCTTATCGCTTTAAGCGATCTCTTCCAGGCAACCTTGGGATGGACTGGACATAAAAGAACAAAATAGACGGTGGCATTTGAGTGATATGAAAATAAAATAATAACATTAAACATACACTACTTACCATAATACCTAACATACATAATACTACTTACTAATGATAAACTTACATACACATAAAAAACTAGTATTTTTTGTTAAGCGGATAAATAATACTGATGAAGCCGTTCATGGAAGTGATTTATGTATCGACGCTTGAAAGGCAATAATTACCAAGCGACATGTTGGCAACTTTACACTAGAGCACTTTAAAGTTTATTTTTTCAGAAAAAAAATCATATTAAATCGCCTATTTGGCATAACTACTCGATTCTAACGAATTTTAAATGCAGTTTATATGCTTAGTAAGCTGACATATAAAAATTATGAATTTTCTCAATAGTTAATGAAATAGTGTCGGTTAGTAATAATTTCATCAAAATAACAAACGAGTAAAAATTACTTACCGACAACAACATTTTAAAATAAAACAAGTAAAATTAACTAAACCCCATTAGTTCATAATTGTGTTTGAAGAAAAATTAGGGATCTAAAAGTAACGCTTGTTTGACAAATAGATAAACTGATCTAAATAGAAACCAATAAATCTTTTCTGTCAGGCAATTTTTAACAAAGTACAAATTCAATAAGGGTAGTGTAGTATTGTTTTGTACAAGTAACAATGAATTTAGGTTTACGTTCACATAATTAACGGCTTTCGCACCGAGGTTTTTGCCGGATATCGTCTTAAATTGCTTGACTAGACCAAGGTATTCACGGGAATCCCGTAAAAAACTCGAACTACATAAAATTCAACATTTTTTCTTTGGTTCCTTCAACGTGAAAAAACGAATAAGAAAAAAATACCATAGAAAAATTCATGAAATTGCACTGTTTAGTACATACTAATTTGCTTGAGATCTTAGAATCCCATCTCTATCTATTGAAATGACTTATGTTTTGATTCGGTCGTTTAGTTCGGTTATTACTAATTACTTGGTTTCTTCTGATAGTTTTTTCATAAGTTGTAAAATTCTCGCGAAATTCTATGCTTAACCTTTGCACAAAATAGCATTGCGCCCTTTTTAGTAATTATTTTAAAGTATCGTCAACTTATTTAATTAGTTAGTTCTATTTGATTAGCTTAGATGTTGTTATCACTCTTTCTTCTTGAAAAACAGGTTATCATTAATTATCACCTAGTTCAGGCACACATATTTTTGAATTCCATTTGTTACTCATTTATGATTATGTACTTCTTTGAACCGAGCTGAGAATAACCAACAGACGACAGAAGCATAGCTAACTGTGAAATTGTGCAGAGCTACATCTACTTGGGATCTACCATCACCAACATCAGAGGTTGTAAAGATGAAATCTGAAGACGCTGCGTCATAACACGATCTGCTGCTGAAAGGGTCACCAAGATTTGGAAGGACCGCCGGATAACCAAAACCACCAAGGTTCATCTGATGCGGAGTCTGGTCTTTCCAATTCTTCTGTATGGAGTTGAGACATAAGGAGCGAAGGAAAATTGATACACTAGAGATGAGGTGCTGGAGACGTCTCCTAAAGATTCCGTGGACCGCGCATAGGACCATCGTCTCAAATTCTCTATCCTCGAAGAACTTCGCAATGGGATGATAACGCCAAAATAGGTAAGTATTTTTCTATAACTGCTCTTGAGTCTGTTTTTTTTAATGTGATGTCTAGAACAATTCTTAACTATAAAGACGTTGATGTTGCTTGGCGTCCATAATTATAATCAAGCAAATTCATTTAAAGTCTTTTAGTAGGGGACCAGAACGATATTATCGCACTGAGCAGTTAAGGTATTTTAACCGACGTATTAGTGATGTATTGTGGATTAGTTGCTTTCAAGGGCCCATACCCCACCGAAAGTGGCGCCACCACCTAATTTGTCTTATTATTCCGTTTAACAAAGGAATTTTCAAAAATCCTTCTTCCAGTTTGTGATACCTATCATAAGCTTTTTTTTAATGCCTCTGTAATAGTTTTATTCTATTTAGTTTAGGAAGAGATACGAAAATAGATTTTGGTGGCCACCAAGTGCAACTTCGTATCTCTTCCTAAACTAAATAGAATAAAACTATTACAGAGGCATTAAAAAAAAGCTTATGATAGGTATCACAAACTGGAAGAAGGATTTTTGAAAATTCCTTTGTTAAACAGAATAATAACATAAAGTAGGTGGTGGCGCTAGTTTAGGTGCTGTATGCGCCTTAAGGATAAGCCAAAAATTCTGTCACTTAACGGCTTACGAAGTTTTTATATCTCTGGAACTATTTGGAATTATGGAATGGTTGTTAAACGAAAAGATAGAGGATTTTAAACTGTATCTGTTTTCATTAAAAAGTCAAAAATGGCCAGTTGAGGCCTAACGGCCTTCTAGTTAACAGACGGCAGTGTTGTTAAATAATTGTTCCTGGGCGTTGCTTTTAGTGGAATTTTCCGGTAAAGTCAAATCATTATCAATGCTTGTAAGTTCTTTAACTGGTTCTATTTCTAGCCAGCCAATCTGAACCACAGAATAATCATCCGCTGGAAATGTACTTTGATCTTTAGATAACTCTGCAGGTACGAATTCTAGGGTTAGGCCTGACGGGCCACCGATAAGCTCATCCATCAATGCATCACTATAACTTTGATCATCAAAGTTATAGTGAAGCATCAGCTGATCATCATTTATTGGGCCAGTCATTTCAATGCAATTGGAAGCACTTACCTAATACTTATTTCAAGCGTCGCGACAAGTACTAAGTGCGATGCGCGCAAGCACATGGATTACCTATGCGACAATTCATTGTACACTAATTGATATTTTGTTACCAACAGACACCTTAAACCTGTTTTACAGTGCGTATAAGCGACAAAACAAAATGCTTGCAATAGGGATAAGCATGTTTTCGTATAAATTTCATATCGGAAATAGTTATCTTAGCAACGAAAGTAGAAAATAAAAAAAAGGCAGGTAAAATATTACCAAACGACAAACTTTATTCGTTTTCGGCAGGCAAAATACTACTATATTATCATAAGTAAGTCCATTGCAATCTGTAAAAAAGTACTAAATGACAATGAGTACATAATTAAGTTGAGTTAAAAAATCTTAACCGACAACAAAAATAAATATTTTTTCTGGTAAAATTTCTTAAGCAATACTCACACCCTAGATACAGTAAAGCAAAAAATACTTTATGGTTAAACGTATTTATTCGAGTCAAGGCAAAAATTACTAAGTGTACAAAGCTAAAATCGACTACATACCAAATGAAAGTTATTTATTAACTGCAAAAATTTTGGTCGCTTGGTCGCCGAAAAATGCGTTTTTTTAAGTTACTAAGCGACATCAAAAGTCTTCCTAGCGGTACGAGAGTAAAACCAATCAACGCAGTTTTTTTTGCTGATTTCAGTGATGTATATAACTCAATATCACCCAACATGTCGCTTGGTAATTATTGCCTTTCAAGCGTCGGTATCTATCTATGTATTATAATTATGTATATTATCAGTTATCTAGTACTCATAACAGTCTTAACAAGCCCCAAGCTCTGCTTAGCTTGGGGCTAGATAATGCTGCAATGAATTGTCTAGTATTAATTATTTATTAGTTATTATGGAATGGTAGCAAAACGACTATTTACAGAAAAAAATGCCCTGCTGCTAATTTAAATTAAAAAAAATCCCTTCTTTGAAGTATAAAATAAATAAATGATGCTGGATAATCCACACAGCATTGTCTAACCCCAAGCTAAGCAGAGCTTGTGTTATGGGCGCTGTTATTTTTTATTATACACTAGCGGTCCGCCCCGGCTTCGCACGGGTATATTATATAGTCTATGTTCATCATAGATAATGTAGGATTCTAATGGTGAAAGAATTTTTCAAATCGGTCCAGTAGTTTCGGAGCCTATTCAATAAAAACAAAACAAATCCTCATTGTAATATAAGTATTGATAGAAATACCCGGAACAAATATTTGCAGATCGTACAAATACGTTTAAAGAATCGAACCCGCAACCTCCTATCAGTCGTCAAATCTTTTTGCTTCCGATTTAGAGATGATAATAGAAAATAACAGTCTACAAATCTCAAAAACCTTTAAAATTAAATTTATGTTTCATAAAAAGATGAAAAAATACCACAAAGAAACGATTTTTTCGCTAATAAAGCCCGACGAATAACTGAACTGACTTCGGCAATATGGAGTGATGAGAAGAGGCTATCGGATGGATGTTTGTATGAACCTTCATGGAGAAATAAAATGTACTATTTCTAGGTCCAGAAAGATCTATGTAGACAAGCCAATAATATGTGTTATTTCTAGGTCCAGAAAGATCTAGTAGGTATATTATATAGGCAGGACAATATTATGTGTTCTTTCTAGGTCGAGAAAGGTATATGTAGGCCGGCCAATAATATGTGCTATTTCTGGGTCCAGAAAGATCTATGTAGATCTAATGATCTATAAAGATCTATGCCATGAAGGTTTACACAATATATTTATTTCTAGATATAACGCTAAAAAGTTCCATTGTACAACAACAAGCGTGCACTACCGCTCTTGAAGCGCCTTTGTATGGCTCTTCTAACTCCATAGCCGCTACTGTAGCATGATTTTAGCACTGATAGCTGTATAAAAAGCCTATTTTAGGGGTGCAAAGGTCGTATAGACTTTTATACGGCTACTGTACAGCGCATCTATGGAGCGAATACCTTAATCGATAGCCTCTAAACGGCTACTATAGAGCTAAGAAATGAAATAAGTTCCCAAAAAATTTCGGGTGTGTTAGAGATGCCCAGAGTGCGGGTAAGCACTATAACAAAAATGCTTAGAATTTAGCAACGGCAACACCTCTCGTCAAACGAAACTAAATGTAACTTTACATAGTCTTTGAACATTGGAAACTTTAATGTTTTCTCTGTAGGTGGAGTCACCGGCGCTACAGTCCGTAAGAGGTCCCAAAGATTTTCGACGAAAACCGACAAAGACTGGAGCTAGCGCTATTTACAAATTGATGTACCTATTATAAAGTAAAATTAAGAAACAATGTTAATATTTACTTGGTTATACATAATAATTTTTTATGGTTTAAGCTTAACTACTAACAAACGAAATCTCATTGATTTTTTTGTATCAAGTACCCTCAATTTGTAAAATGGATTTAATACCATATTTTCTTGTTTCACAAAATAAACGATTTCATTATTACTTATTACTCTTCCGACCGAAGCTTCGAATATTCTGAAGACATTTCTTGCATTTCTTCCTGTAGGATATAAATTAGGATTCATTGACTTGTGAAAGCGGCCAAAGTTACATAGAAAACGGTAGAGCCGTTTCATTATAAACGTTGCTTTGGTATAAATTGTACTGTTTTGTTATTTTCGACACCGAAGCGACGGAAATCAGAAATATCACTTTATTTCCGTGTCAGTGTTTTATTTTAAGAATTTGACTTTTTCTAAGTGTACATTTTTGTATTTATGGAAATAAAGAATTTTTGACTTTTGACTTTTTGAACGGCACGAACAATTTGTGCTGAAAATGTTCATCTTAATTTTACATATATTTATTTTTTTAAATCAGTAATGGCGCACAAAATGTATTATTTTATTATTTATATATATGTTTATTAAGAAAATTACAATCAAATAATCTTGATAATAAAAATAAAACTTTCCTCATCAATGCCAGTGTGGTACTGCTGTCGAACAGCTTGGTCATCACGGATTATCGTGTATGATGCCGTTCAGGCTGGCATCATCCCGCGGACCGCTAACTTACCAGCTATTCTCGAACTGAATGGTCTGTTGCGTGACGATGGTAAGAGGCCCGACGGCATGACTCTAGTCCCATGGGAGTTGGGGAGGCCTATTGTGTGGGACGCTACATGCGTCGACACTCTCGCGCCTTCCCATCTTCTCAGGACTTCCGTGAGGGCTGGTGCGGCGGCAGATTTGGCCGAAAATCTCAAGAGGCGCAAATATGCAGGTCTCGACAGAGCCTACACATTTGCTCCCCTTGGAGTCGAGACCCTAGGTTCGTGGGGTACGGAATCTTTCCAAGGTTTCAAAAAATTATCTGAGCGTCTGGTCGAAGCGACGCGTGACCCAAGAGCTGGTGAGTATCTGGCACAGCGCATCAGCATTGCCATACAGCGGGGCAATGCAGCCATCGTCTTGGGCACGCGCGCGACTGGTATTATACATCAGTTGAGATACCTGTAGATTTTTTGCAACAGTCTGCAGTAAGCTCAATTGTAAATACTAACTTCAATGTAATATGATTATTATTTTAAATTTTAAGTCTATAACTGTAGTAGTTACTGAGATATAAATTAAATTAAATTTTTTGTCTGGTAGAGATTGCTCTTGAGCGATAAGACCGCCAATTGTTACATATTTGTTTTTTTTTATTTCTTTTATTTTTGTTTGTTATGTATATTATGTGTGCAATAAAGCATTTTCTATCTATCTAATTCTAGGACTTTATTTTCTTAGTCTTAGACAATTTATTTATATTTATTATTTACTTTGACGACCTCTGTGGCGCGGTGGGCGAAGGTCTGCCTGCGACGCAAAAGGTTGCGGGTTCGATTCCCGCCTCGGGACAAATGTGTGTACGATCTGCAGACATTTGTTCAGGGTGTTCTGGTCGTTTTCTATATATAATAAAAAATATCTATCTATGTATTGTATTATATTATGTATATCAGTTATCTAGTACCCATAACACAAGCTCTGCTTAGCTTGGGGCTAGATAATGCTGTGTGAATTGTCCAGCATTATTTATTTATTATTATTTACTTTTGGAATTTAACCCGCTGTAAGTGTAATATCAGTGAAATAGAAATTTAATAAATCTCTGTCAAATGGTCCCGTGTAACAAGAACCTTCAGGTAATAATGATATTTATAACATTATACAATTTATTCCACAAGGAAAAATCAGTTTTATTGCTACTGGTTGAAAAGTCACTTTGATCAAAGCATTTTCCTGTTAACACATCCACTGCCAATCCTCTGCTGTGCTATCTGAAGAGGCAAATTCTAGAAGATATATCTACAGATGTAACTAGAAGATTTTTTGAATATCTTTCTGGACACTTTCAAGATAATTTATAAATGCCACAAAACATGAAGGCACTTTATAAAATAATATAAAATTCAAAATGGCGTTCAGGACCCCGTCGTATTCTTTTGATCTTTAATCGTAGAAAGTTTGTAAAAAAAGCGCTCATACTTAACATAGTTTTTAAGACTATGTTAAGTATGTATGTGTATATTTAAGACTAAGAACAATAAAATGGACTTAATTCTAATTGTATGATTTAATAAATGAGTTTAATTTAATATGAAATTCTCACTGTACCTGCGTCCTTTTTTTTATTCGCAATTTTCACTACTTGTCGATTTTAGATAATTCCTTCAATAAATATTATTGTTTACCTCATCATCATCCACAGCCGGATTTTACCCACTGCTGGGTTTAGGCCTCCCTCAGTTTGTGCCATCCACCACGGTCCTGCGCTAACCGCCTCCATTGCCGCCCCCCGACGCGTACTATGTTACTATATTGTTTACCTACTTGCTTATTATTTTTTTCTCCTTGATTGTGGATGGCGAGGTAATGGTATGTACCTACATCTGAAACTCGACGCCACGCAAGTGAGTTGTAATTATTTCTGTTGTGGTTTGTTTACAAACATTTTACTTTTGCTACAGTAGGTATAGGTACTAATTCTATTATCAATTTTTTTTATTACTGATTCTGCTACATACTCTACTCGTATCATATTTTTGTTCATTAATCTGGTTTTTAATTAATTTATTTATTTTTATTTTCAAATTTTCGGAAAACTGACAACTAGAAAAATTACAAACTAAGAAGACTGTTTTTAGTAAGCACAAGAGAAATACATGTACCTACTTAAGCTGAGGGCTATTTACAGAGTTTCCACAACTAAGTTTGAACATTTAAGGTGCCCTCACACTGAGCGGATCTGCACTACAACGGTACTGCGCGTCACGGCACAGCCAGTTATTCTTTGTATGAAATCCTATGAGACTGATCACACTACGCGTCAGCGGAACTGCGCAGCTTTTTTGGTGATTTGTTCTAATTTGACGCGCAGTGCCGCTGCCGCGCAGTGTCGCTGTCGCGTAGTGCGTTTGCACTCCTTAATGAACGAACGGTACGCGGAACGCAGGAAAGCTGACGTCCATCGGCCGTTCCCTCACGAAGTCTTCAGAGTTAACTCATGTGATGGGACCCATCAGGCTGTGTACAACAAACTACCAGACTCTGTCACATCTGATGGCAGTCTACCCTGCTTTAAATTAAGGCTTAAAAATTGGCTTGTCAAGCAGAATTTCTATTCTGTGAACGAATTCCTAGAACTATAATTCTATTTATAATTTTTTTATGTATAATTATATGATTCCGTGCTGAATTTGTTTAATTATGTAATTTATCGACGATTTGACGACCTCTGTGGCGCGGTGGGCGAAGGTCTGCCTGCGACGCAGAAGGTTGCGGGTTCGATTCCCGCCTCGGGACAAATGTGTGTACGATCTGCAGACATTTGTTCAGGGTGTTCTGGTCGTTTTCTATATATAATAAAAAATATCTATCTATGTATTGTATTATATTATGTATATCAGTTATCTAGTACCCATAACACAAGCTCTGCTTAGCTTGGGGCTAGATAATGCTGTGTGAATTGTCCAGCATTATTTATTTATTTATGTATAATTTTAATACGATTTAGTTATACTAACGAGTAAAAACGTAAATGTAAGATAAAAAAAATTACATGTAAATCGGTTTTACAAATAAATGTGTGTGTTGTATTTAATGTTCAGTCGTTTGAATGACATTGCTAGTCCGTACGATATTTGGTCGCTTTGTACCAGATTCATTATTTCGCTGACACATAATACCTTTTGTTCCCGATGAGGAACTCGAGAAATAATTACTAACGTCCAAGTTTCAGCAAAGAACCAGATCTCGACATTTTACACCAAAGTTTCTATTTATAAACGTTTAAAGCTCTGATTTTTAAATTATATTTGGTACTAGCGGTCCGCCCCGGATTCGCACGGGTATATTCTTATAGCCTATGTTCATCAGGGATAAATGTAGGATTCTAATGGTGAAAGAATTTTTCAAATCGTTCCTGTTATTTTCGGAGCCTATTCAATTCAAACAAACAAACAAATCTTTCCTGTTTATAATATTAGTATAGATATTGGATGTTTTCAAATAAGTGCATGGCCTTCAGTACCATTGTTTTGACTCGCTCAGAGTATTTACGCAGAAAATTGATTATTTTTATGCGTGTATATAAATTGGAGCTAATGAGCTTCAATTATAGCATGAGTCAGCACGAAGTTCATAATACAGGCATACTTAATGAATTACCAAAATTAAGAACATTAATTTATTACACCATCAAAACATAAAACTACCAGAAAAGTTTACTCGATTCTTGCAGATTTTCTTTGCGTGAAGGTTTAACTTACATCTACGCCGCAACTTCTTGAACGTATAAAGTGGCGATCACAGTAGGCCTATCATGGCCGCAGTGACACACAAGCCACCCAAAGCAAATAAAAAAAAACGTACATCTAAATTAAAAACATCTAAACTTTCGCCTAAAAATAAGTGATCTTAGCCTAAGATTATCTAGGTATTTTCTTTTATGAGCGGTTCTTTCTATACATATGTTAATGTTGAAAGTAGTAGTTTTTGGAACACGTAAGCTTCGTTTACTAATAACCCGGTCTACAACTTGTGAGAGCTGTAGTTTGTACTTGCAACGACATAACAAAGTTCTTGTTGAACGCCACCTTGCGGCTAGAGTTGGAACTAAACTGGGTGCGGTGCTATAAATCTCTTAGATTTGACAACACTTTGCTTGAGTTTTCTGCAACTAAAAATGTTTATTTCAAAGCTTGAAGCTTGGAATTTAAATATTATCCCAAACAATTTAAGACTTGATATTTATGCTCCAGTGAGTAAGTGTACCGAGTTGCATGATCAAGTCCTTTACGCAGGGTTTCTTTGGAGTTTTTTTTTAGGCAGGTTGTCGTTATATTTATGATCGTTCTCACACGTTTCTAGAAAATGATGTTCCTTAGAAAACTATTTCCAGCTAGCTTGAAAGTGGTTTGCTACAGGTCAACACGAAATGCGACCAATTTAACTGCAAAACCTTGTGCTTATGCGCTCCACTAATATAATCAAAAGTCAAAGTGCTTTATTTTCGATTAAACTCTACATTATTTTGTAAAGGTCAGAAATTTGTATGTCCTGTCCTTTCGCTTCCGGCATTTACTATGTAACCGTAATATCTATGCAGGTGCAGATAGTCCAATTCTAAGAGATCCTTGTAAATATGATTTCATTGGCCACAACTTTCAAAATGGATTCTTTATAAATAAACAATGAAAATATTGTTTTTTTTCATTGAGTTAGAATACTATAGAGTAACAATCACAGAAATAAAATGTCCGCGCCAAAACTCTGCACAACCTACGCTACGTGCAGAGTTTTTGTTTAGTTGTACGGCGACCGCAGTCCTCGTACAACGTTCGCGATGCCAAAGTGTTCGGTGATTTTCTGCCCAAATAACAGCAACTACGTGCAAAAAAAGGATGGTGTTTCGTATTTTAGGTAAGTATCATAACAATTTTATGAATTTATGTATCCACAGTACGTATTTTCATGTTAATTTCAATAATTTTAAATATTTTCTGCAAAATAAAATGCTCACAGCTTGACCTTGGCACTTCGTAGGCGTATCTCTTTCACACGTTAAACAAATATGTAAGAGTAAAAGAGAAACAAAGTCTCGCGTGAGCTTGTGACGAGCACACTGTGTTCCAACGACAAAACTGTGGAGTTCATTGATACTTAATATTTTTACGAATTTGAAATTAATTATTATACTTAATAATATTACCATGTTGATAAATGCTTTATTTTTTCAGTAGGTTAAAAATAGTACCTAATAAAACTCGTAATACATACAGATTAATTTGTTTTATTTAAAATTATTTGCACCCCCGTGTTTTCCGGGATAAAAAGTAGGTACCTAGCATAAGTGTTAGTCCAGAGTATAAGCTATATTCATATTATAAATGTGACTAGCTGCCCCGCCCCGGCTCCTCCTGGCTAAATAATATTATTATAGCCTATGTCCATCCTGAAACCTAGATTCATTCTAAATATTGGTTAACATATTTTTTTAATCAGATGTTTAGTTTCGGAGTCCTCTTAGGTACATTATAAACTCACAAACTCACACACATTAATGATATCACAAATACGACCTATAATATTATTTAGTACAAATAGCGTCTCCACTCGCCCTGTTCCCTGTTCGTACGCGCATGGCCGTCGGTCATCTTCGGAAATCTTCGGTATGTCTTCGGTTCATTATTATGACATTGCGTACTAAGCGACATTGAACATTATTCAACCAAGATAACGTCTTAATTCGCGTAAATGTCATTGTGAGCTATATAACAACAAATGTATAGGTATGTAGAACGGCGCTCGGACACTTTTTGAGTGCTGTCAGTTAGAGATTGGGACTCTTTAGTATTCTAACTCGATGTTTTTTTTATACCGAATCCTTATCTTCGCCCTAACTAAACTTAGCTTCACAGCTCTACTACTGTGAAATTCATACACTTCATGAAATAAATGTTCAATACTGTTACTCCACCTATCTATTCACCTAGTAATCTATTTATTTGCTCACACATAATCTACTAATTTCTCTGATTCAAGATGGGATCAGTTTTATGAGATAAAAATTAGTCTGTTTCATTCCAAGTCTAAACCCAAATCTTTCATTTAGATATTTATTTATTCAAGCTGAATAATTAACTTTTTTTCGCTCTATTGTGTGTGAGAATGAAACAAACATAGAGATTAAATGGAATAAAAAGGTATTTAGCACACACAAAAAACAGTTGGTAAGTATAAACAAGAAACTTACACAAAAACACTACATCAAAGGCTGCACAAACAAACAAAATTAAACAACATACATCCATACTTTGATATTTATAATATTACTGTGATGCCACTTCTAAAACCTTCTCATCTCTACAACCGTCAAAGTTATGCATTTAATTTCCGCTCAGTACATTCCAGTCCGTCTTTTCTGTGGCTTCCATTAAATACTTCGGATTGAATTTTGAAATGTTCAACGATATTTTACAATTTGAATTTCTCCGTTATTTAGGGACCTCTTCTACGAACGGCTTTGTAAACCCATAAAAGTGCCCTGTAAAAGTAATTCTGGCTGTTTCCACCTAACGCCAAAACGGCAGAAAGGTGGTGTTTATTTCTTTAAGCTTAAAAAATAAGCACTTAGACAAGTCAAATTTAATACTATAAACAGGTTTATAAATAGTCATTACTATCAAATAAGAAATATGATGTTATTGATTTTATTCGCTTCAATTTTTTGTCCACTAGTGGAAGAAGCGAAAAAGAAACCACTATAGTAAAAACTTCGTATCTCCTATATAAATTACTTGTAAAACCTATAAAATGTTATGAGTTAATAATAAAAAATCTAACAATATTGCCGTGTAGTACCGGTTTAGAACTTGCACCACCCCAACTCTTCCCGTGGGTGTCTTAAGAGGCGACTAAGGGACATACACCGGGGGGCGGGCAGCAGCGCCTTTTGCAGTAGGTATATATGTACCACCAAACTGCGATCCCCAATCCGCATGCCCAGCGTGAGGATTATAGGCACTACCCCAATCAGATATAAAAAAAATCAGGAGGATGCCTGCGTCCAGCTGTGGACCATTATAGGCTGTTTAGGTTAGGTAAACAATAGTAATAAATTAATACTAATATTAGACAGAATAAAATAATCATCATCATCAGCCTATACCAGTCCACTGCTGGACATAGGCCTCCCCTAATGAGCGCCATAGCGCCCTGTCTTCAGCTTGCCGCATCCAGCATCTGCCAGCAGTCTTTCGCAAATCGTCATCCCACCTGGTCGGAGGGCGTCCTACACTACGTTTTCCGAGTCGCGGAATAAAATAATAACAACTAATATTTACAGTTACATCTATTTTCTTAAAATCTAAGCCATCACCAGAAGGCAGAGTGCCTTCTGGTGATGGCCCTATAATATAGAGAAAATAAAACCAAGCAACCAAAAAAAATTAGCATTAAATACAGCAATCCAATTACTTGTAAAACCTATAAAATGTTATTAGTTAATAATAAAAAATCTAACAATATTGCCGTGTAGTGCCGGTTTAGAACTTGCAAAACCCCAATTCTTCCCGTGGGTGTCATTTTTTACCATCCATCTAAATAAATTTGACAAGCATATTGTACGTAACTCTAGATTTGAAGATTCCAAGGTTGCAGGCTACCTATGGGACATATTATCATAGGCATGTTTTTTTTAAAAAACTATTTTAAACAAGACTCTTGACAAGACGATAAGATGATTTGTGGCGAGACACTTTAAGACCCACTGGATTAAAAAAGCAGGAAATCATTGAATTGTATTTTCTGACAAAATAAAACGTCAACAATTTATAATGTGTCACAAATATGTATGTTATATTAATAAACATTTATATCACGTCAATGTTTATAAACAAAATACGAAAAAATTATAACATTGTTATTTGCGTAAATTATAAATTAAAATCTAAATATAATTTATAAAATTTACAAACCACAAGTAATCAAACTCGTCTAAAACCACAGGCGACGAGGAAGGGAAGACCAAGAATTAACGATTTATTCCCATTTGTCACCCTGATCCCTTAAGGGGACAAATAGGAACAAATGTTCTATCTGTCCCTCTGTTAGTCACGAGGGGACAGATAGAACTTTTAAAATGAAAAAAGTTATATCTGACCCCCTGTTTGCAACGGTGGTGACAAATCAGGGTGACAAACGGAATTAACTGCCTTTAATAAGTCAGATCAAAGAGAAGTTTCTTACATGTCGGATAAAGAAGTAAGAGACCGCATTGGAAAGAAGAGTGGAGGAAATAACATCACTGCACCGTCAAGAGCTTCACTAATTAAGGGGGCGATATATGATGTCCTTTTGTGAATAGGATAGGCATAGGATTTCGCGTTTAAGGTGCAGTAGGTCCCAAAACTTAGGTTTTGCCTAGACGGAAAATCAGTTTTAAGGCAAGTAAACACAATTTTTTAAAATCTTTTTTGATGAGCATCGAAAGTTTAGGATTTTTGTTAGTAAGTTATGGGAGCCGAAACACGATTGACTCAACTTGACTCGATAGAAAAAAATCGCAAAGTTTCCTCTAAATTTTGCATTTTTACTACGGAAAACCAGTTTCATTTGCTAATTACTTAACATATTTGCATGAAATATCGTCTAAAGAAAGAAAAGAAGAAAGAAATATATAATAGAGTAATAATAAATTTATAAATAAAAAGCAGGGAAATTGCGCGCGGGCCGGCTCTTGCGTCCCTTTCTCGCTTTCACTGCGCGGTGTTCGCTCGTCCTTGTCCCGAAAATACGAACGTACTTCGCCTTAAAGGAGCGGGATAGAGCAGAGCGGCGTAAGCTCAAAAATCTAGTTTTTCCTGATTATCTTTTAATTAAGACTTTTTTTGCAAAAATAAGCCAAAGGTGCCTTGGATATTCTTCTTTTTTAATACGATATGAAAATAAAAAAAATCTTATGATTGATAGTTTATAAGAAAAATTGTAAAAACTGAGAAAACAGATGGTACTTTGCACAATTATTTTTGGCTCAACAGAGGTAACTAAAATGGTCCACTGCTGGACTGCTGGTCTTCCCCTGGTAATCGCTTTATTGGCTTTTATCTCATGCGGGTAATGACCATAACACCCACGCTGACCATGCGGGTTGGGAATCGCAGTTCGGTGGTAGATCTATTCTGCAAGAGGCACTGCTGCCCCCCGGTGTATGTCCCTTAGCCGCCTCCTACGACACCCACGGGTAGAGTTTGAGTGGTGCAAATTTTAAGCCGGCAACACACAGCATCTAATAAAAGAAAGGATGTAATAAAAATGGGATTAATTTCACAAGGGTGCTTTATATTAGACTTCAAATAAAGGGCTATAATCCTTTCACTATGGGAAATGACAAACCACACTCTCAAACGGTTACCTATTTTCGTTATTTTGTTTCTCCAATGAATGAGAGAGAAATGAGATTTAATCCGACTTCGAAAAAAGCAGGGCTTTTTTTTATTATAATAAGAAAATCTTTTTAAACAAATATGAGAAATAAATATTTTATTTTATTTTTTATTGATATTTTATGTATTGTGTTATATAATTGAATATCTTCTATTATATTATATAGAAAATAGTACATTGTTACACGTAATAATTTGACGACCTCTGTGGCGCGGTGGGCGAAGGTCCGCCTGCGACGCAGTAGGTTGCGGGTTCGATTCCCGCCTCGGGACAAATGTGTGTACGATCTGCAGACATTTGTTCAGGGTGTTCTGGTCGTTTTCTATGTATAATATAAAATACCTATCTGATGATGATCTTCAGATAGGTATTTTTTATTATACATAGAAAACCTATCTATGAATTGTATTGTATTATGTATATCAGTTATCTAGTACCCATAACACAAGCTCTGCTTACCTTGGGGCTAGATAATGCTGTGTGAATTGTCCAGCATTATTTATTATTATTATTAAAAAAATAATGAATTAAAACTTTATAATCATCTAAAACTTAGATGATTAGTCATTAAATAACCCGCCTTTGAAAAAGAAATAAGAAATACATTAGAACTAATATTTACAATTGAAACAATTGAGCTAACTGCAGACTGTTGCAAACGATCTACAGATAGCTCAAATGATCTATATCCACACCAGTCGCGCGCGTCTCCAAGACGCTGGCTGTTTTGCCCTGCTGTATGGCAATGCTGATGCGCTGTGCCAGAAAAATAAACATCAATTAAAGAATAACATCAACATTATTACATCAGCTGATTGACGTCCACTGCTGGACTTAGATCTCTCCTTGAAATCTCCACTACTCAATACTACTCAAATATCAATAACGTTTATTTCTTTAAGCTTACAAAATAAGCACTTAGACAAGTCAAATTTAATACTATAAACAGGTTTATAAATAGTAATTATTATCAAATAAGAAACAAGGTTACATTTTTTGTCCACTAGTGGAAGAAGTGGACAATAAAGCACTAGTAAGTGTACTATATATAACTTACAAACTAATACAATATTTGCATATAAATAAAAAAAAATCGTCGATTTTTCGTTGCACTCATCAGCGACTTCCCGCAAAAAAATCTGTCTAAACCAAACTTGTAGGTACCTACTTTATTTAGCAAAACACAAAATAGGTAGCTGGTAATATTCAAAGTTCCCTCCAAAGCGGAAATGCCACTCCGTTGGAGTTTACGCATCGTCGCCGACAGAGGGCAGGGGTGGCGAATTAGGAGATACGGACTGACAAACATAATGTAGTAGTTATCTATAGCTATGTCATTTCCTATTCAAAACTAGCCTCTGTCCGCCGCGCCGCTTGGCTTGCTTTTTTCCTAGATAGGCTCCCGTTTCCATATAAAAATAGCGATGTACTTATAAATACTAGAAATAAACATAAACTTGCTACACAACCAGGCTTCACAAAATAAATGTATCTTTTAAAGGGCAATGTATACGCTTCTACAACAAAACTCCTAGTGAGTTGCAAAATCTATCAGTAAATAAATTCAAACAAATTGTCAAAACCTTTCTGTGTAAAAAAGCTTACAACTAGATATCAGATTATCTAAAAGATAAAAAAGCTTGGGGCGCGTTTTGCTCCAACTCGAAAAATAATAACCAACAGGCTAAAGATTTCTTCGTCGCTTCTTTACTTTATTCTATATACCGAAGCGACAGAAATCAAAAATATCACTTTATTTCCGTGTCAGTGTTTTATTTTAGGAATTTGACGTTTTCTTGGTGTACATTTTAGTATTTATGGAAATAAAGCATTTTTTATTTGATTTGACATACTTTGGGAATGGAACCCTAATAAAATAAGAATAATACGTTGAAAGAACTTAGATGTAACGGTAGCATGAACTTCGGATTAAGTTGACAGTATCCAAAACTAATCGATCCCCTTATTTAAGGGCACTGTGTCTACAAGGTGGTCGGAAATTTACAGTTCCATGGGTAGTTTTGTTCTGATTTAGTGTGGTTTTTCTTTTACTAGTTTCTGCCCGCGACTTCGGCGAGTTGTTTAAGGTTATTTTTACCCCATGGGATTTGTGGGATAAAAAGTTTTTAACACACATATATACACAATAAAACATTAAATAACATGTTTTATTCAATTTCTAGATCTAATTCAAATTATATGTTCAGTAGTTTTGGTGTGAAAAGGTAATTATCATCATCATCATCAGCCTATACCAGTCCACTGCTGGACATAGGCCTCCTCACTGAAAGTACTGTCTGTCAATAGTTTTTTTTAGAAAAGACGTTTGCAAAATACATCTACACAAAATAGTGCTTTTCTTTTGACATTCTTGTTGCTTAGAGAAGTTTGTACAGAATTTTTTGGTTGTTTTGGGATTAAGAACATATTCTATTACACCCTGTAGGCCTATTGTAAATGTCACAATACCACTTCACTAACCACAGTATTTGAAGCACAGATGGCGATTTTTATATTTTTTGTGGGTATTATGTTTTTGAAATGCGATAGGTAGCTATTTATTATTTTTATTTCTGTTGCTTTTGAATGCTAAATCTGGTGAGTTTATTTTAGTTTTATTATTCAAGTTCGAGCGAGAATTTGACAAAATAAACAGGTATTATTTTAATTTAATCTTAGAATGAATTATTTTCATTAAATTTTAAGGCGCACCCCACCCAAACTATCGCCGCCTTCTACTTTATCTTATTATTCCAGTGAACATAGGAAATTTCAAAAATCCATGCACAGTTTGTGATACCTAGTATAAGCTTTTTTTAATGCCTCTGTACCTAACAGTTTTATTCTATTTATAGTTTTTTTTAGTTTAGGCAGTAAATCGAAGTTGTCTTTGGTGGCCAGAGAGAATGTGTTGTGCTTAGAAAACTGTAGGTTTATTTAAAAAAAAGACGTCATGTCGCTAAAGTCCTTGAAAAAGTCATCACTTTTGATCATCAATTTCTCAAAGATAATCATCAAAATCATCAACATGCAGCTGTCATTCGCGTGACAGATCTAAATGCGCAATACAATGACACCCCACTGTCCTTTGTTAATAACTATGTTGAACTACTAGGGGGTGACAAAGATTTTGGAAAAAGTAGGACAATCGAAAAATAAATTAAAGTGATCGCCTTTAAATTTAAGTGCCTGGAAAAATATTTGGTTAGAGGGTAAGAGATTAGAACATGACAGCAACACTTAAAGAACTCATAAAATCTATGAAACTCTGCCGTACGATTAGTGACACTAATTATTATGAATGCGAAGATCTCAAGAGGCGCAAATATGCAGGTCTCGACAGAGCCCTCACATTTGCTCCCCTTGGAGTCGAGACCCTGGGTCCGTGGGGTACCGAGGCTCTCCGGGTTTTCAAAAAATTATCTGAGCGTCAGGTCGAAGCGACGCGTGATCCGAGAGCTGGTGAGTATCTGGCACAGCGCATCAGCATTGCTATACAACGGGGCAATGCAGCCAGTGTCTTAGGTACGCGTCCAACTGGTATTGATATGGATCAGTTGAGCTACCTGTAGATTGTTTGCAACAGTTTGCAGATAACTCAATTGTTTCTATTGTAAATACTAGTTTCGATTTAAATTTATTATTTGATTGTTATTTTCTTTCTGAATAAAGACTTTTTTAAATGCGAAAGTTTGGAAGGATGTTTGTTAGGTATCTCTTAAGGACAAAACGACTGAACCAATCGGCTTGAAATTTGGCATAAATTTAGCTCTAAGCTTCTAAGCGTTATCATTCGTAGTCTACTCTATATCCCATAAAACACTTCCCATAGGATAAAAATTACGTTTAAGGGGTTATAAAACCTCAAATCGATGTCCATATCTTCCCTATTACTGGAAATTGACCTTAAAATTAATTTGTGGTAAAGTTCAGGACTTACTCTATCCGTCATTATGTTTCGATTACGAATTTCGAGTGTCATCGCAAATTAACCTCAAAATTTTTACTTCAACCTTTTTTTCTCAATTAATACAGAAGTTAAGATCAAAAGAAAGAAGCATGGTTATTTTTTTTAATTTAAGTATTTTTAATTATGTCCTTATTATTAGATAATAAGCAAAATTTTGATTTTTATTAATATTATCCGGAAAATCATTAATGTTATATTATATTGTATACCTAAGTAATAATGTCATTTTTTAATATTTGCACATGTTCGGGTTGAATACAATTATATATCTAAGATATTAATGTAATAATAATTGTATTCTGCAAATAAACCATTGATTCAGTTTTAAAAAACATATTTTTAATTTTGTTTAAAACAAACATTAGCAATTTTCGAGTAGGTATGGCATTCAAAAACAACACTCCCTATTTGTCTCTTTTTCAATATCTCTTTTTTTCGAAACCCATAGCCACCCCATATGACTAATCCCCCGGGGTTCTCCTGCACCCCAACGCAAATAATAATATGCGGTTATTTGGCAAGGGATTAGCGCGTGCATAATTGCGGACCCCACTTTAAAACGAGATCTCGTTTGTGGTCACTGGGGTGCTTTTTTACCCCAGTACCAGGGGTACTGTGGTATCTTCACAGTTTTGCGTAAGGGGATTTGGGATGACCAATATCGGTTATGGGATGAGTTTTGCATGATCAAAGGTGTTTTGACCAAGCTTTAGTAACTACTAGATTCTGCGCGCGACTTCTGTTTAAGGCCCATACCGGATCCAAAGAGGCGCCGCCACCTAATTTATGTTATTATTCCGTTTAAGAAAGGAATTTTCAGAAATCCATCTTGCAGTTTGTGATACCTATCATAAGCTTTTTTTTAATGCCTCTGTAATAGTTTTATTCTATTTAGTTTAGGAAGAGATACGAAAATAGATGTTGGTGGCCACCAAGGGCAACTTCGTATCTCTTGGAGATGAATTTTTGAAAATTCCTTTGATAAACAGAATAATAACATAAAGTAGGTGGTGGCGCTAGTTCAGGTGGTGTATGCGCCTTAAGGGCCTTGATAACCTAAAATTTTTGTGAAAAGGACAGACATAGGATTTCGCGTTCATAGGAGCGAGACAGAGCATAGCAACGCAAGCCCAAAATCAAGGGTAAGCTTATTATCTATTAATTATTACTTTAATTGTAAAAATCCGAAATATATAAAATGATCTATATACTTAGTTCTATAACTATGCTTATTTTCAAGATCTTAACTTCTGTAGGTATTTTTCGAGAAATTAAGGTTTTAATAAAAAAAATTGAGTTAATTTTACGATTTTTTTTTCTATTGGATTTGTGAAAACGGGTTAAGACGCTAGGACATGTGTTTTGACAAGCAAAGCATAATTATTATTATATCCTATCGTCTATATCAGTTTGAAATAGTTCTAACCAAATTTTCATCGCAAGTGATTTTTCTAAACGAATTCTTCTCAAGCTTTTTCTGAACCCAACGGAAAGCGCTAAGGTCCCTACAGCTCGCACCACAAAGGCTAGGCAGTGAATGCGTTAAATTCTGCCAAACTGTTAAACTTTATCTTGCGTCAGGAATCATCTTCGTTATTTCTTATTATGTTTCACGTATATATTTCTCCCTTAAGGGAAAAACAGCTACACACAAGTACCAGCTAATAAGCCAATATAAAATTCCGACCCTAACGAATTCATCCCTTTGGGCGCCGTAATTGCTAATCGACCCACCCTGTATATCGTGCGCACTCAATAAAATCAGTTTCAGAACACCCTGTGTAATAAAGGGGATACGATGGCTTCGAATTTATTTGTTTTTGTGTCATTTCGAGGTTTTTGGGGTTGATTTTAAAAGAATTACTTTTAACAGAAAATTCTGACGCTGGAGCATTTCATCGCAGATACACTACATTCAAGGCATTTGCTCATTTTGTCGTTGAGAATTACACATTTTGTCGTTTGTTCCTTTGGACCGTCAGTGCATTTTGGCATAGTATCTTTAAGAACCAGGCGACGAAAAGAAAAAATGCTGCGCTGTCATATTTTTTAACGGATGTTACGAACGGACGGTACGAAAAACTAAAGAGAAGGAAATTTAATGTTCGTTCAGCTGTATGTTTTTTTTTCGTCGATTTCTTCTTTAATTATCGATCGATTTGGAAATTCTTTAGTTATTGTTTGGAGTATGATCCCGAGGGAGTAAACATTAAACATCTTAGTCCCGATTTATAAGTATTATCCCGAAAAACTATTAAATTAATTTTAAGCCGGTTTTTTAGCTTTTCAAAACAATCGAATTATATGTATATTAAAGTTTTATGTGTCTTCTTCTATTATAAAGAGGAAATATTTGTTTGTTTGAATTTTTGTTCCGAATCTACAGGACCGATTTGAAAAATTCTTTTACCACTATAATCCTACATTATATTTTTGGGTCGTGCAAAAATTAATAAGAAATTTTCAATAGAAATGAAATCATAGAAATCATTATAAGTACTTAGATCCTGTTGTGTTTTTATATAACAATCCCTTTCTCTTTAGATCTATAAGTTGCTATATTGGAAAATTCCAGCATTACTTATTTATTTATTCAAACATCATCATCATCATCAGCCTATATTAGTCCACTGCTGAACTTACTTTTATTCAAACATACAGCGGGGTAATACAGCCAGCGTCTTGGTCACGCTTCCGACTGGTATTGATATGGATCAGTTGAGCTACCTATACAATGTTTGCAACAGTTAGCTCAATTCTTTTAGTTGTAAATACTAGTTTTAATTTAATTCCATAATTAAGAAATGAAATAAGTTCCCAAAAATTTTCGACTTCGAATTCCATTTATTGTATTTCTGACACAAAAATTAACAATTTATTTTTCACATTGTTTCAGGTAAAATCGGATGGTACCTAACATATGAGGATTCAAAATCAGCAATGAGGTGGTATATATTAGAAAACTAAGTAAGTACTTAACGAAAATGATTTTTTCTGAATTAGCAGGGAAACTTTTCCAATATTTCTTGAGCAACCTAAACGGGCAACATTATTCGACGACCTCAGTGGCGCAGCGGGCGAGAGTCTGCCTGCGACGCAAGAGGTTGCGGGTTCGATCCCCGCCTCGGAACAAATTTGTGTACGATCTGCAGAAATTCGTTCCGTTGGTCTGGGTGTTTTCTATGTATAATAAAAAATATCTATCTATGTAATGTATAATATTACGTATATCAGTTATCTAGGACCCATAACACAAGCTCTGCTTACCTTGGGGCTAGATAATGCTGTGTGAATTGTCCAGCATTATTTATTTATTAAAACTACGTCAAGTCTTCTCGTCATTCATACCGCAATGCTTGAAAACGAAAGTTTTCAATCAGTGCGTCCTACCCGTCGTGACCTACGGAGCTGAGACGTGTTCACTCACGGTAGGGCTGGTCCACCAGTTTAAAGTTGCCCAGCGAGCTATGGAGAGAGCTATGCTCGGAGTTTCTCTGAAGGATAGGATTCGCAACGAATACATCCGACAGAGAACCAAGGTTATCGACATAGCTCATAGGATTAGCAAGCTGAAGTGGCAGTGGGCTGGCCATATTTCAAGAAGAACCGACAACCGCTGGGGTAAACGTGTTCTTGAGTGGAGACCGCGACTCGAAAAACGTAGTGTAGGACGCCCTCCGACCAGGTGGGATGACGATTTGCGAAAGACTGCTGGCAGATGCTGGATGCGGCAAGCTGAGGACAGGGCGCTATGGCGCTCATTAGGGGAGGCCTATGTCCAGCAGTGGACTGGTATAGGCTGATGATGATGATGATGATGATTTATTTATTATTTATTATAATGACAAAATAACGATTTACCTATAACGTATGACGTTTCAGACAGTATAGTCTTTTTTATCTCGAATAAACCTTCGTAATTGACCTGATGGAAAATGTCGTAAAACGATGTATCACGAAGGTCTTGAAGACACCTATTCACTATTGTCTTGAAGAGACTCAAGTTACAGTGGTCGTAAAATCTGTAGCAGACCCGGAGTGCCAATTTTATTTTCTGGGTTCAAGACTTTCGGATTGGAACTTGCGTGTCCAAGAGTCCTGTAAGGTCTATAAGAAATAAAGCTCTTTGAGTTTGAGACCTTCTTCAATAGCTTCCATAAATTATATGTTTTTTTTTTCATCTGCAAATTGCGAGCAAATCTGTAAGGGGTTGCTAGTAATAAAACAGGTGTCCAGTTTTTAATAAACTAATTCGGTGGGGTACTTGACAATTATTATTACAAATCGTTTTGTGAATTATCTGTTAGTCTAGGGTTGCCACTTGACATAATAATTATGGTTTGTTTCAATTGTAAATACTTACTTTTTTTTTGTTATGTTGTATTTATTTTTTCTTTGTATACCTAGTTTTAACTGTAGTTATTAGTACCTAGTATGTAAGTCTTTTTTATGTATCTTTGGGAAAAAAATAAATATTTCTCTCTCTCTCTCTCTCTCTCTCTCTCTACTAGTTCTAATTTGTTTTTATTATTTGTTCATAATAACAACCATGTATTTATTTGTATGTATTCTATTTACAAACTTATTTCTTTTAACAATAAAAACAATATCTAAATTCGGTGTACAAAGTTTCCTTAATAAGGTTAAGAATACTTTTCATACAATGTTTTTTTTTTTTGATCTGCAATTTAGATGCGAGCAACTTTTGTCACCTATTTATCTCCCGTCTACACTCTTCTATTTTCGAAGCCTTTTAAAAGAAAAAATAATGGATGAGAGAAAATAAGGAAATTTCCTGTACATCAATCGTTCTTCGAAACCCAATTCTATGTAGAAGCCATATAATTCTTTATTGATTGGGGACTCGATTTCTCACCAATAAAATGAAAAACCTTCATTTTGTTGTATTAAAATAACCTTAGGGGAAAATGGAAAGCAAATTAGACTAAAATAAAACGTCAAGTGCGAGTTAGACTCGCGCATCAAGGGTTCCGTACAAACTCCTACTCTTTAGCAAACAAATCAGTCAAATCCAGACGAATAAGGCACAATAATTTTCTGATTTGATAACGATTATGACGTAACTTATTTAGTCCCTCGAACTATTGGCGTCTCGAGACTAAATAAGTTACGTCCAACCCTAGTGTAACAATGTACTATTTTGAATGAATAAACCACAAATTTACGGTTTTCTGATTTTTCCCTTTACTTGTGCTATAAGTCATTGCTTCTTGCCAAATTTCATGGTTCTAGGTCAACGGGAAGTACCCTAAAGGTTTTTGGTCCATGGCAAGATTACAAAATTATTTTTTCTGTGAATAAACTACAAATTTACGGTTTTCAGATTTTTCCCTTTAATTGTGTTATAAGACCTTGCTTCTCACCAAATTTCATGGTTCTAGGTCAACGGGAAGTACCCTATAGGTTTTTGGTCCATGGCAAGATTAAAAAAATATTTTTTCTGTGAATAAATTACAAATTTACGGTTTTCGGATTTTTTCCATTACTTGTACTATAAGACCTTGCTTCTCACCAAATTTCATGGTTCTAGGTCAACGGGAAGTACCCTATAGGTTTTGTGTGCATGTGATTCCCTAGGAAAATTGAAAAAAAATAGACATAAACAGCTGTAACTTTTGATGGCGTTGACTTAGAAGTTTGATTTATATTGAGGCTTCAAGAGGTTACGAGCCTGCGTATATGATGTGAATATCAACTCGATAACTCTACGCGTTTCTGAGAAAAGTGGGTTGACAGACGGACAGACGGACAGACGGACAGACGGACAGACGGACAGACGGACAACAAAGTGATCCTATAAGGGTTCCTTTTTTCCTTTTGAGGTACGGAACCCTAAAAATACCAATTTATAGTACTTTGACCCCGGTTGGTTTATTGAGATTTTTTTTTTATTCGCCGCTCATGTTGGCTGCGTTTTTATCCTACTAATATTACAAAGTCAAATGTTTGAAAGTTGTGCCGTTGTTTTAAAGATATTTGGCTGAAGTATACTCCATAAGCCTATGTCCAGCTGTGGACGTATATGGGCTGATATAATGATGATGATAAAACTCCATAATAAATTACCATTATAAATGACTGGATCGTCCTGAAATTTGGCAAACTTAAAGATCTGGACCAAGCATACTTCTTTTAATCCAAAAACGCATGTGAAGCCGCTTGCTTAGGCTATAAATAAATAAAAAAACATAATAAAATGAATGAAGCTTATTTTTAAACACTATAGTACACAACACTTAGGTACACAACTTTTTTTTTATTTTGTAAATCACTTCTCATGTGGGTTAGAAACAACTTAAAAGTTTCAAACATTTAGAAGTTTCTAGATAAATATCGTGTGCGAAGCCGCGAGCAGAAACTAGATATTAAAATATTGTTTAATAGTGTAATGAAAACCAATTAAAATTGTATGCAAAGAATTGTAAACCATTGTGCAGTAAGATAATATAGATAGAAAATTCTTATTTGCACACATAAACTAGCATAACAAACAATTGTAAAAAAAATTACAAAGATCTCATGGCTCAAGAGCGATCTCAACCAGACAACAGTGGAAATAATAATAATAATGCTAGACAATTCACTCAGCAAGCCCCAAGCTAAGCAGAGCTTGTGTTATGGGTACTAGATAACTAGTATACATAATATAATACAATAACAAGATAGATATTTTTTATTATACATAGTAAACGATCAGAACCCCCTGAACAAATGCCTGCAGATCGTACACACATTTGTCCTGGTGGGAATCGAACCCGCAACCTCATGCGTTGCAGGCAAACCTTCGCCCACCGTGCCATAGAGGTCATCACAGTCAATTGACAGGACGTTATTGTTTGTAAGTAACACTGAGTTCCAAGTAACACTGAGATACTTTATTCCAAATCAAATAAAAAGACCTGACCAGTGATTACCAACCCTAGCTTTTAAAACCAATTGTGAGGGTAGATAATAGAAACAAATTGCTGCGCTCTCACTATGATAAACGATCGCTGCCAGCCCTGGGGACGTGGAGTGGATTTGATTGGGTAATTTTATTATTGGTTTCGTTTTTACTTGGAAATAAATAAAATGAATAACTGGGGACCGCCGCGCGTTTTACACTGCCTTAGCCAAACTGTTTGTAGAATTTTTAACAATAACAAATGACTATAATGAGTCTTCCATTCATCATCATCATCAGCCTACATCAGTCCACTGCTGGACATAGGCCTCCACTAATGAGCGCCATAGCGCCCTGTCTTCAGCTTGCCGCATCCAGCATCTGCCAGCAGTCTTTCGCAAATCGTCATCCCACCTGGTCGGAGAGCGTCCTACACTACGTTTGCCGAGTCGCGGTCTCCACTCAAGAACACGTTTACCCCAGCGGTTGTCGGTTCTTTTCGAGATATGGCCAGCCCACTGCCACTTCAGCTTGCTATGTCCATTGCAACACCCTAAATGGGTACATACTGTGAACATTTATTAACACTCATAAAATCACTAAGACCTGATGACTGTATGAATGCAATAAATAAAATACTGAAATACTATATCTTACTTGATTGAAGTTGATTTTCAGATTTATAATGGCGGTTTTGGATTTAAATATTCGTAAAAAAAATTGCGTTCCTTCGCCAATCGAATAAATGAATAAATTAAATAAAAATAATATTATAATGTAGGTATGTGTTTATATTATATATTTTTAAGTACTTAGTACCTCCCATTGCATTAATGCATACAAATCCCCATGTATATCCGATGATCCTATCCATACCAGGTTGTCTGGCAGAGATCGCTCTTGAGCGATAAGACGCCAATCGTCACTTATTTTAGCATAAGTGTGCAGTAAAATAAAAATAATGCTGGACAATTCACACAGCATTATCTAGCCCCAGGCTAAGCAGAGCTTGTGTTATGGGTACTAGATAACTGATATACATAATACAATACATTACATAGATAGATATTTTTTATTATACATAGAAAACGACTAGAACACCCGGAACAAATATCTGCAGATCGTACAAATATTTGTCCCAAGGCGGGAATCGAACCCGCAACCTCCTGTGTCGCAGGCGGACCTTCGCCCACCGCGCCATCTTTCTATGTAAATAATGCTGGAGAATTCACAAAGCATTATCTTACTTCTATTTGAAATCACCAAGTTACGTACCTACATGATTGGTTTTTATTTCCATGGCTTCAAGTAACAAGCCTGATGATTGCCAGCGGCTTCACTATAGTGAGAAATAATTCATAGCTTAGAAATTCCCAAAGCAAAATAAGGGTGAAAACTGACCTAATGCAAAAATCAAGCAAAATGTGTATTTTAAACACTTACATAGAACCGACAACCGCTGGGGTAAGTGTGTTCTTGAGTGGAGACCGCGACTCGGCAAACGTAGTGTAGGACGCCCACCGACCAGGTTAGATGACGATTTGCGTAAGACTGCTGGCAGATGCTGGATGCGGCAAGCTGAAGACAGGGCGCTATGGCGCTCATTAGGGGAGGAGTATAATATCCAGCTGTGGACTGGTTTAGGCTGATGATGATGATGATGAAACACTTACATTTAAATTTTCAGAATAAAATAATACGATAGGCAGGGAATAAATCTGTAGAAGTCGAGTAATTTTTGAAAATGAACTGGTTTCTTTAATAAAAATATATATAAGATTGACCTAAAAAACCCGTTTTAATTGAAATGCTCTAAATTATCAGCGACAACATCACATTATTTCTTATTTAGCTACCTGTAGATTGTTTGCAACAGTTTGCAGATAGCTCAATTGTTTCTATTGTAAATACTAGTATTAATTTAGTTGACGACCTCTATGGCGCGGTGGGCGAAGGTCTGCCTGCGACGCAGGAGGTTGCGGGTTCGATTCCCGCCTCGGGACAAATGTGTGTACGATCTGCAGACATTTGTTCAGGGTGTTCTGGTCGTTTTCTTTGTATAATAAAAAATATGTATCTATGTATTATATTATGTATATCAGTTATCTAGTACCCATAACACAAGCTCTGCTTAGCTTGGGGCTAGATAATGCTGTGTGAATTGTCCAGCATTATTTATTTATTATTTATAGTACTTTTATGAGCGACTGTATCGAATTGGTACCTACTTTGAAACAAAATTGAAATCGGATGAGTTGACGCACGAAAATATTATTAATTATTCAAGGGGTCATCTCATCCAAAGTGGATGAGATGACCACTTACTCCATTTTAAAATATTGCCCTTATAATAAAATATGACCCATATCAAATCAAAATATGACCGAATAAGGTTGAAATTGTTATGGAAAAATATAAATTTGCTCTAATAATTTCACGAGGCGCTACAAAATTGTATTATTTTTGGGTTTTTATTATTATTGTTATAAATCTTATAATAAATACCAAATACGTATTTTAAAAGAAATATATGTTATTAAATTAGCAGTATTCATGTTTTTTTTAAATTAATATAGTGTTCTCTGTTTCGTTTAAATTACAGTTCTTTATTTTTAAGAATTTGACTTGTTCTAAGTGTACCTACATTTTTGTATTTTATAGAAATAAAGAATTTTTGACTTTTGACTTTTCGTGGAATGGTTAAGAAAGCCCCGCGCTCATTTTGTGTATTTTCTACAGTGATTATTATAAAACTACAAAAATATTAAATATTTTATCGTCTAAATCATATATCGATTAGATTTTGTGATTAGTTTCATAACATATTTTAGAGATTTCCTTAAAACGATGAGGACTGAATTGTGGCAATTTTCACGAAGCGTGAGCGCATCCATAGAAACATTGAAAGCGAATTCGCGGTTTCTCACGGTTTGTGATATTTCAGTCTTGAACCGAGAGGGTAGTCTTGTTTTAAAACGAGCACTCTCTTTGAGAAGCACTGACCCGTATCAAATTAGTGCTACCCCGCGGCGACTAATAACGAATCTAATATTTATAGTATTTATTTTACTCTAGGTTGTTTATAAACGCAGCTCCATATTTCATATCGACGGCATCATTCCATAACGACGTATCGACAGTTAGCTAGTTTAAAGGATCAACTACGAAAACTGTCAAACTTTTTTATACCTACTTAAAACCAGTAAAAGATCAAAATATAATTTTTCGAATAATTCAATATTGTATACCTATATTATTATAAATGCGAAAGTGTTCTTGTTTGTATGTCCTTCCTTCACGCCCTAACTAAGCAACCAATCGACTTGATTTTTGGTATTCAGTTAGTTGAAAGTATGGAGAGTAACAAAGGCTACTTTTTATTTCATAATCTGGTCCCATGATCTTAAACAACGCGTGCGAAGCCGCGGACAGCAACTAGTAAATAATAAAGAAACAAATAACGCTGGGAGAGCTCAGTATGGCTGTAAATAAGTAATAATAGATAATGCTGGACTTCACATCACACAGCATTATCTTGCCCCAAGCTAAGCATAGCTTGTGTTATGGGTACTAGTGATATACATAATATAGCACAAGTCATAGAGATATATTTTTTATTATGTGTAGAAAACGACCAGAACACCCTGAACAAGTCTGCAGATCGTACAAACATTTGTCGGGAATCGAACCCGCAACCTTCTGCGTCGCAGGCAGACCTTCGTCCAACGCGCCACATCGGTCGTCGCATGATCTTACTAATATTTCATCGATTATACAATAATACATTGTATAGATTGAGCTACATTTATTACATTGAGCTACCTGTAGATTGTTTGCAACAGTTTGCAGATAGCTTAATTGTTTCTATTGTAAATACTAGTTTTAATTTAAATTTGTTATTTGATTGTTATTTTCTTTCTGAATAAATTTACTTATGAGTTTATAATAGGTACATTCTTTAATATCGGTACATAAAAAACACCCAGAAGACCCTGAAAAATAACTGCAGATCACACAAACATTCGTTCCGAGGCGAGAATCAAACCCGTGACTTTCTTTCTACCTCGCAGGCAGACTTTCGCTCGTCTCTTTAACTTATATTTCTTCTTACAATATTTATCACTGGCAGCGCCTGTTCGCGCAAGTTCCCGTTGGCCGTTCTAGACTATAATCTATTTCTGTGCCAAATTTCATCCATATCCGTTCAGCCGTTCTGGCGTGATTGAGCAACAAACATCCATCCATCCATCCATATTAACTTTCGCATTTATAATATTAGCGTGATACACATTGTGATGTCACTAAATACTTTAATCTTTACTAAAATAATGGCGATATACATTCCATTCATCCACTATGCCAACAAGGCTGTCTCAGAATGATATAGATTTAGATTCCAGAGACGTACGTAGAGTACAAAGCAAGGTAATCCTATGATACAGTGTTCGTCTAGGTACAGTCAGCTTAAGAAGTTAACAACTCACATGTATTGATAATTTATTAGTTTAAAAGTATGTAACCTAGAAAGTATCGAAACCCTAGGTGGGGGTCCTCGGGTTTTGATACTTTTCTACCGAGGCTAATAAAGTCATAACGTTTAAAAAAAAAGTTTGCGTCATGTTGAAGTAACGCGTGACCCGAGAGCTGGTGTATCAGCGCACCAGCATTGATATACGTCTTGGACACGCTTCCGACTGGTATTGATATGGATCAGTTGAGCTACCTGTGTATTGTTTGCAACAGTCTGAAGTTAGCTCAATGTTTCAATTGTAAATCGGTAGTTTTAATTAAATTCTTTTATTTGATTGTTATTTTCTTTCTTTGTTATAAAATGTACAAACCGATATCTTTCATTAGAAACCCCTTGAATATTTAAGCTTTTTTCTTCATAATATAAAGGAATAAAGGAAATTTACACCTACATACTATAAATTTAAACACTAGTTGATTTTCAGTTAGTTAGTAGTACAAAGATTTACGAGTTCAAGTGAAAAGATAAAAATTTGCAGCTGACTGTACGCATAGTCAAGTGATTGTGCTGGCTGGGCATTGAAACGGCTAACTCGAGCCTAGCTTGGAGCCCTAGGCTTATTGAGATACATGGTGATGTGCCCCGAGACGAGGCTTAGATACAGGGTGCCTTTTAATGGTGGAGTTCATTGATCACTGAGCAGAATTACTTTAAGAAAGAAATAAGTTTCCTTTTTTTTATTCGGCGATCCCGCGCCCCACCCTCAGTACGGGTGTGCTCTACCCAACTAAGCAACGCTGCAACATACGCAGAAAACTGCCTATACCTAAATGTCCACTGCTAAACGCAGGCCTATCCCTGATTTTTATCGGGGTGTAATGCTTATAATCCCCACGCTGGGCGTGCGGATTGGGGATCGCAGTTCGGTGGTAGATCTATTCTGCAAGAAGCGCTGCTGCCCGCCCCCCGGTGTATGTCCCTTAGTCGCCTCTTACGACACCCAAGGGAAGAGTTGGGGTGGTGCAAATTCTAAACCGGCACCACACGGCTCCACATATCGTCATCATCATCAGCCTATATTAGTCCACTGCTGGACATAGGCCTCCCCTAATGAGCGCCTTAGCGCCATGTCTTCAGGCCTCCCACATACGACGACACAAATAACGGTCTTGAGCCGCCTCCATCGATCGACTCCTTGCGACCGCTACGCTATCTCTATTGTCCTGCATCTTTTATTTATTTTTATTTGTGTTTTTATTTATTTCAGGTCAACACGTCGAGATAAACCCCCCCAGTGCCGTGCGGACAGTGGGCAGCGAATTGGAGGTTGTCTGCAGAGTGTCCTTCCCTATCGATTCATGTCGGTTAGTGACCTCCTTGTTTATTATACTAGCCTGGTACTTATGTAGATGATTATAAGAAATCAGCTTCGCACGCGTCAGGCTAGTTATAGTGTCACGCCGAACATCGGTGCTGAGAGTTCAATACGTAGCTGTTCGGTGCGGAACGTTTCAAAAAATTCCATGATGATGATGATGATGATTCTTAGTTAATGGCAATATGAGTCTGGTTGGACTCTTTCCTGCCAGTGTCAAGTAATGGAAAATAATAGTAAAATATGAGTTATCAAGTTATGAAGAATGTTGATATTTTCACCAGAGCCTAGTTCGTTATCTAGCAGGGTACACCACGTGCAGGTTAGGTTGGCTTGGGAGACAAGATCTTGGAGTCTCCCTTGTACCCCAAATTCCATGATTTGATTAAGGCGCATACAGCACCTAAACTAGCGCCACCACCTACTTTATGTTATTATTCTGTTTAACAAAGGAATTTTCAAAAATCCTTCTTCCAGTTTGTGATACCTATCATAAGCATTTTTTTAATGCCTCTGTAATAGTTTTATTCTATTTAGTTTAGGAAGAGATACGAAGTTGCACTTGGTGGCCACCAAAATCTATTTTCGTATCTCTTCCTAAACTAAATAGAATAAAACTATTACAGAGGCATTAAAAAAAAGCTTATGATAGGTATCACAAATTGGAAGAAGGATTTTTGAAAATTCCTTTGTTAAACGGAATAATAAGACAAATTAGGTGGTGGCGCCACTTTCGGTGGGGTATGGGCCTTAATTGCTTTTCCTTTGAAAGCTGTCAAATGTCTCACTGTCAACCAATATTGCGCCCAACAACTAATAAAATAAAGTCAACATTAATTTGACTCGACCCTTTGTACCTACGCAATTTGTCGTTTGTTATTTTTCCATCTAGCGATCTCACCCAATCAAATAAGTGAATCTAATCCATCTGTTCCCAATTTCAGGTTTCTGGTAGGAGGCACGTCCTACAGATTAAAACCCGGCGAAGATAATGGTGATGTCACTTACTTCGGTGAAGGATTACAGGTTGGTAGAAGATTTTAGAAGATATAGCTAAGTTATCAGCGGAGTCCCTCAAACGGCGAAAATACGCTAATCCTGACCGATGTCCTATTCGAGCCGTTAGGGGTGGAAAGCCTAGGTCCTTGGGGTCCTGGTACACACGCAATATATAAAGATCTAAACTCATAATAGAGTCCACCGGTGATTGGAATGCTGGCTTTTATTTCGGTCAACAAATTAGCATTGCCATTCAAAGTGGCAATGCTGCCAGCATTCTTGGCACTCTGCCTTCTGGTGACGGCTTAGGTATTTGGGGAATAAATATAACAGTAAATACAAATTGTATTTTTTTTCATCTGTTATTGTATTTTTCAACGCGTCTCCTTATTTTAATTTTTATTTAACAATGAAAATTACAATAACGTAATATAAACCAATTAGAACTAGTATTACTAATGGAAACAGTTGAGCTAACTCTGCTCAGCTTGAGGCTAGATGATGCGGCGTAGATTGTCCAGTTGTACTTATTTGACTGCAGACTGTAAACAATAAAGAGGAATCTCAGCTGATCCATATCAATACCGATCCCAAGCGTCCCCAAGACAGGCATTGCCCCGCTGTATGGCAATGCTGATGCGCTGCGCCAGATACTCACCAGCTCTCGGGTCACGCATCGCTTCGACCAGACGCTCAAATAATTTTTAAAAACATTTTTCTTTCTATTCCAGCGTGGAGAATGCGGAGCCAAGATCCGCAACATCCAGGAAGCTTGGAACGGCAACATCTCGTGCACGCTGCCTCCTCCAAGCGGACCCATAGAGATTACGGGGTCGATGCGACTAACAGTTGCTAGTGAGTAGACTTAAATACATTTTAGAACGATTTCAACGAATTAGCATTGCCATTCAACGTGGCAATGCTGCCAGCATTCTGGGCACTCTGCCTTCTGGTGACGGCTTAGATTTTTAGAAAATAGATGTTAGTGTAAATATTAGTTGTAATTATTTTTTACTGTTAAACAAACTCATATAAATAAATTAACTATGCAATAATTTGACGACCGATGTGGCGCGGTGGGCGAAGGTCTGCCTGCGACGCAGAAGGTTGCGGGTTCGATTCCCGCCTCGGGACAAATGTGTGTACGATCTGCAGACATTTGTTCAGGGTGTTCTGGTCGTTTTCTATTTATAATAAAAAATATCTATCTATGTATTGTATAGTATTATGTATATCAGTTATCTAGTACCCATAACACAAGCTCTGCTTAGCTTGGGTCTAGATAATGCTGTGTGAATTGTCCAGCATTTTTTATTTTTTTTTAATACATTTTTAAACTCTACGAGAACAGCTCCGACATAATCAGACCAGCTTCGGATGCGCTTTTCAAGTAGCATTATGTCTTTCCATGGATTACCATAATATAACCTCACTGCCAAATTTCATTTGGATCCATTAGGGTCAGACCAAATATCGACTCGAGGCAACATAAGGCATTTCGAGATGCAGCGCGGCTCAGCCTGACGCAGCCTGACGCCGCCGTGGGGAGTTTTCCCACCAATTTTTTTCACCAATCACTTCGCAACAAAATTAAGAAAACGTGGCGGAACTGACCACGCTTTAAAAATCTTCCCAATGTTATAGCTGAAACGTCGAGTACGTTTCGGCCCCTCATTATACTATAGTATAGACTCTTTATTCTCTTTATTCTCTTCAGAAGAAGTCTTAAATGGAAATGGGCAGGCCACGTAGCACGTCTAGAGGATACAAGATGGGCATTGAGGGCTACAAAGTGGTGCGGCCCTGTTGGAAAAAGATAAAATACGTTTCATCAAATAAACATCTCGGTGAAGGTCGTTGTATAGCGGGATCCTATACTATCACGTTAGCACAAACTTTCGAATTGATCATAGTAGGCAGGATAATCAACTGATCACCTAACCAGTTGAGTACTAATCCCGGAAATAACTTTCCAGAGGCACCTCAAGACCCGATCCTGAGAACTGACCGGGATCTCACTGGTCAGAGACCCGAGTACAAGGAAGGCGAGCAGTTCGAAGGAGAGTGCGTGGTTGCTGGCGGTAGACCCGCTGCAAAGATCTACTGGCTACTGGGTAAGTTTTCTAGATTTTTCTAGACGCATCAAAGAAATAATCATAATGACAGTCCCCTGTCAATATATTTATGAAAACGAGTCCTGTAAAGTCTAGAGGAAATAAAGCACTTAGATGTTTGATGTTTGATCAGGTCTCATAACGTCACAGAAAAATGGTTGTCTTTACGTGACAGAACTGAAAAGGTACGGTTCGACGCTCACCTGGCTTGGTTTAGGACTTTAAATCTAGACACATCACAACTTATGACGTCACAGCGGTAGCTTCAGCCTACTTCGCTCTTTGTGCATATAATCACGACTTCTTAGGAAGATGGACTCCTGACAACACTGAAAGAAAGTACCTGATCAACACAGAGCTAGAAAGAGTCTGAGGCGGATTTCTACTGGCTAAGGCAAAGACATTGGCCCACCCCAGTGGATTCTTCCTTATATATGTCAGGAGTTGTGAAAGAGAGAGTTTTGTAAGGAATTAGTAGATTATTCTTGATGCATCAGGTCTCATGATGTCACAGAAGGGATCTGATGTCACAGAGGCGTTGCATAATCACCAGCGATCCTAGCCCACTGACTTCTGGACATAGGCCTACCATAACACTTTCAATGTCATGTTGAGCGTGTCGTAGCTGGGGCGGTCTCCTGCGGCAGCGTTGTGGTGCTGGCATTGAATGGGATACGTATTTATTTAATGAATGAAGATGTACTGTCTGCGGTGTCAGGTGGTTGTTCTATTCTAGATTCGTTACGTCAGGCTGACCTGACGATTAGTCAAAGTGAAGGGCCGAGGTTTATCATCATCTACAGCCCATACTGGTCCTCAGTTGGACGCAGTCTTCCCCTGATAACCGCCTTGTTAACTGTTTTCTTGTGGGGGGTAATGCCCAGGCTTGGCGTTGGGGATCGCAGTTCGGTGCTAATTTTGTTATGTAGGATTTGGGGGAGAAGGTGGAATTTCTCCCAAATTGTGGTATAGGGATATCTCCCAGCTGGAGCTATCGACCCAGCTGGTCCACTGTGCCCGGTGGTCTGTTGATGTCGGATACGGATAGTCCTTTATAGGTTGGTTGCAACTGAATCAAACGATTGCGCGATCTAAGAATTGTGCTCTTTTTCAACGACATCTAGCGAATATCCGTTGAAGCACTTAGGTAGGTAGCTAGCTTCTGTTTACTTCCTTGAGCTACTTTATTGAGGTCAGCTTTGTAGTTCCGTTAATATTTGCTACAGGTCGCTACATAGGATTCGCTGCTGCCCCCCCCCCCCCCCCCCCCCCCGTACATATACCTTTACCGCTTTTCATGGCACCCTCTGGCGTGCTTTGTTCGCTACCCCAATTAGGTGGTGCAAAGTCTAAGTCAGCAACGCAAGGGCCCAGCATGGGCAGAAAAAGTGCGTGTTCCAGGCGCGAATAATTAAGATAAAAGGTACTTTTATTTTACTCTGCAAAACAATAAGTTTAACATTATCCCCTATCCCTTTCAGATGACGAGATCCTGCTAGAAGGCTTACACCAGGCTAATCTGACATCCGACGGCGACTTGGAAACTATCAGCCAGAGGATCACCAGGCGCCTGACCGCTGATGATGGAGCTAGGACCCTGGTCTGCAAGGCGGAGCATCCAGCGCTCTCGCAGCCTAGGGAGGCTAAGAGACAGCTGACTGTGCAGTGTAAGTAGAACAGCTGGTCGGTTTAGATGTATTCGTGAGTGTATCACTTCTATGAGTGTATCCTCCAAGCGATCAAAACACAGCTAAAATAAAGTAATGCTACTTTCGCCTCAAATCCTTGATCTTGGAGGATATTGATGACGACCTCAGTGGCGCAGCGGGCGAGAGTCTGCCTGCGACGCAAGAGGTTGCGGGCTCGATCCCCGCCTCGGAACAATTTTGTGTACGATCTGCAGAAATTTGTTCCGTTGGTCTGGGTGTTTTCTATGTATAATAAAAAATATCTATCTATGTAATGTATAATATTACGTATATCAGTTATCTAGTACCCATAATACAAGCTCTGCTTACCTTGGGGCTAGATAATGCTGTGTGAATTGTCCAGCATTATTTATTTTTTATTTATTTTTTATATTGTGTCCTTAAAATCTCGGTGTATTACCACTTACCATTTTTTTCTCTTTACAGACCCACCCAAAGTAGAATCCAACACCATCACCATCTTCGGTCTACAACTGAACGCTGAAGGGCGTCTGAACGTGACCGTCCGCGCTAACCCACCACCAACCGCGGAGTGGGTCGTGGGGTCAGAGAGATTGCAAGCACCTGGTAGGAGTAACGACGCCTTGCTTTCTGCTCAGGAACCACAGCTTTTGGTAAGGAGTTAGACTTAGCCAGCACCTTGTGGTATCAATGCGCAATATTTCCTTTGAAAGCTGCCCATTTCGTCAGCATTTGCTCCCATCATCATCATCAGCCTATATTTGTCCACTGCTGGACATATGCCTCCCCTAATGAGCGTCATAGCGCCCTGTCTTCAGCTTGCCGCATCCAGCATCTGCCAGCAGTCTTTCGCAAATCGTCATCCCACCTGGTCGGATGGCGTCCTACTCTACGTTTACCGAGTCGCGGTCTCCACTCAAGAACATGTTTATCCCAGCGGTTGTCGGTTCTTCTCAAGATATGGCCAGCCCACTGCCACTTCAGCTTGCTAATCATTTGCTCCCACATCATCACCACTATCGGCCCTTGACCATTCGCGCCAGCATACCACTGACAGATGAATTGGTGACTGTCCAAAAGACTAAAATATAAGGTTTTAGTGCGGGCTATTTGTACGGGAATCCTCACCTCTCTTCAACAGCCTATAAATGGTCCTCTGCTGGATGAAGGCCTCCCCCTGATAATTGCCTTATTGGCTTTTACCTCATGGGAGTCATCATCATCATCATCAGCCTATACCAATCCACTGCTGGACATAGGCCTCCCCTAATGAGCGCCATAGCGCCCTGTCTTCAGCTTGCCGCATCCAGCATCTGCCAGCAGTCTTTCGCAAATCGTCATCCCACCTGGTCGGAGGGCGACACTACGTTTGCCGAGTCGCGGTCTCCACTCAAGAACACGTTTACCTCATGGGAGTAGTAGCCCGTAATACCTACGCTGAGCATGCGGGTTGGGGATCGCTATTCGGTGGCAGATCTATGATCTATTCTGCAAGAGGCGCTGTTGTCTGCCCCGCATTGTATGTCCCTTAAATGCCTCTTACGACACCTACGAAAATAGTTGTGGTAGTGTTTAATCCGGCACCACACAGCTCGTACTACGTAGGAATCATTACGATGGTTTAAAACTGACATGCATCTCTATCTGTCATTTATCTAAGATAGAATACAACATGTCATCCTGTGAAAATACCGTAGTAAAGAAAGAAAATGTCTTTGTAAATACATTAGTATACCAGAATATCACCCCTGGTTCTGACAACCCCTATTAATATAAGCGATGACGTCTGTTGCACGGTGGGCGAAGGTCTGCCTGCGACGCAGCAGGTTGCGGGTTCGATTCCCGTCGGGACAAATGTTCGTACGATCTGCAGACATTTGTTCAGGGTGTTCTGGTTGTTTTCGATGTATAATAAAAATATATCTATGTATTGCATTTAATGACGTATATCAGTTACCTAGTACCCATAACACAAGCTCTGCTTAGCTTGGGGTTAGATGATGCTGTGTGAATTGTCCAGCATTATATTTATATTATAATTTCTAGGGAGGAGGCTACTACAACGTCACCCTGGTAATAAATCAGGTAACAAAGGACGATGTAGACCGAACGTACTACTTGCATCTGTCGAACAACCAGGGTCATGAGGAGGTGTCTCTCAGAATCAGTACCATGGAGGAACCTGCTGGTGAGTTCTTCGTTGATTTTGTTATAGTGGCATTCAGGGTATCTCTAAGAAATAAAATAGTTCCACATTTTTTTCCGTCGATGACGAAATTTTTTGGAATCTTATTTAAGTTCTTAGTTCTTCGATGTTTCGTATTTATGACACAATGGAATTGTAAAATGACAGCATGCTAGCCGGACAGCATGCTGTCCTGCTTGGGTCGCCTCAAATATGATATATCTGTCATCTTCAATGCCGTTCTTTTTCTACACCCCTTACCCCCGAATACTCAAACGCATCTCAGGTTTAAGCGCGTCTCAAGTGACGAATTTATGACACATTTTCATTGAAACCTGTTAAAAAATCACGACTTAAGACTCGGGCGTTAGAGCTACAAAAGGAGACAAAAGGGCAACCCAGGCCAGCTAACTTAATGGCAGGCAACAGATGTACTCGTGAGTCTAGTCATAGACTATCAAATTTTGTTAGTCTATGGTCTTAGTCATGCTATTTTCATTGTCAGCGGGTTAAATTGTCTAAGTATTTTCACCGCTCCTCGGTTTATTTTATTTTGGTTTTTATTCGTAATCAAAGCGAAAATACTTAATACTCAGGAGTACTCTGAATTGATCCGTAAATAGCAGTTAGAAAACTACGTTTTACCTATAGAAATTTTGACATTAAATTACCTTATAGAAATTAGGAAAGCATGGTATTTTAAATACGACTTTTTAAACCAGTTTCAATACTTAACATTGTTTTGAGACTTGTACAAAACGTACTGTTAAAAATACCACATAATTGACGTTTTAATAATCGAAACTATTTAAATTATAAGTAAAATTATAAGTAATTATAAATATACTAACATTGTATTCCTTGTGTTACACAGCACGAAAGGCGTCCTTTTTGATTATCGATCTGTATGGTAAGGTCATTTAAGCTAGATTTGTAAAAATGCCTGTCTTTTTTTTTAAATTTGATAGTATGACATGTAGATATTGCATTTTGGCCCTAAAAAAAGGAAAGTCGTACAAAATAAGATACAAATTTATAATTATGTAATTGGTTATAAATTATAAATGAATAACTTTGCCTTTTTTAGACTGTCGTTTGATGTAGGTAGATTATAAATTTTAGTACAGATTATATTGCATTTTGCCCTTAGATAAGAAGTCGTAAAAACATATATGAAAATTATTTTAAAGATATTTCAAATGTTTGGCCTTTTTATCATTTGTTTTTTTATGAATTGCTTGTTTTATAATATTGTACTAAAGTAATTACTTTTTTACCGCGAAAACTGACAATATCTTCAAAGTTTGTTATCAGTATAAATAGCTTTATTTCTATAACATTTGAATTTTATTTTGTCTCGCATGTTATTCAGTGAATCCGAATGTTGTATAGAGTTTTATATGCATGAATTACTTTACCTATATATCATGTTATTCATAGGCAGCATTCAACGCTTACCTATTAAAAGTATAAAATATATTAGTTCAAGGCGCATAAGCGCTGCGATTGTTTATAATAATTTTACTTCCGATTTTATGTTTGATATACAAAATAGCGCCTTTTTCACTTTTTTCAATTTGTTGATGATCTTTCGTTTCCCAGGCGTGGAACTCGACACCGGAGCTATCGTGGGCATTGTGATCGCTGTCCTGCTCGTATTGATTGCCATCTCCCTCGCCGTGTTTGCCTTCGCCACCGACAGATGGTGTTTTGCCGGTATGTAATTTTTTTTATGTTTTTGTCATGTCTACATTTTGAAGTTTAAAGTCTTTGGCTTTTACTTTGAATGGTGTCTAATACTCCGGTCAAATTCTATATAGATTTTCTCACAAGCCACCTAAAATTTTATACCAATACCACGTATCCATAAACTGAGACTGAATATTTGATTTTGTTTCTCTATACTTAATTCGAAATGTCTGTATCTAATTATCTTATCATCAAATTTTTCTTGTTTTTTATTCTTCATTTTTAATGGGACTTTGAGTCATTGGGATGACTGTGTCAGTCCCGTATTTTAACAAATTATTAATTAACTTACATTTAATTAAAGAAAAGTAAACAAAAAAGCAAAGTTAGTGTATTAGGTTGGTCTAATTTTTTTAAACTTTTAAAATGAATTTGACTGAAGTATGAGACAAACGGGATATTGTTAAAAATCCTTAAATCATGGTAAATACCTTGCTTAATGTTTATACAAAGTTACTGGCTTTTTAAATTCAATTTGCATGTTCTTTTGGACATTCTGAATTCCATTCCAATTTTTTAACTACCTTTTGCTAAGTTACTTTTTACCTTTGTTTAAAATATAATACAGTTTAAAAAATATTAACATAGATCATTAATTTTTTATATGTTCAATATCAAATCATTTGTCAACTCAAAAAACTTTTGACCATGCTTTTTGGATCGTTTTTTCCACTTTACAATACACTTAAAATAACATTCAAATGTTAAAATAAAGTATAATGTAAAGTCCATAAGCATGCAATAAATCCTTGTTATTTTGAGAATATTAACAGTATATCTTCGTACAGGCTGTCGTGCTCGTCTATAAGTAGGTAAAGTGGTGAATTGTTTAATAAAATCACTAGTTGTGAAGCTTTTCACCCGCAGAATTTACAAAAAAAACTAAATTTTATTAAAATTTGATTGTCTGAAATGTTTGGCTTGATGAAGTGGAAAATGGCAGTGTGTTTGCTTAATATTTTATTTATTAAAATATATTAGTATAATATTTACCATACTTAGTTTAAGATTTATTCTGTGCCACATAGCAATGATTGAGCGATCAAGAACTTTAGATATCCAGAAATTGCATGTTTTTTTTACTTAAACTAATATTCAAATGCATGTTTAAATGTTTGTTTACAACATAGCTTGGCTGCATCGTGGTTTTTTACTATATTTGCATGTGAAATTTCTTTCTATTTATAAAATTATTCAAATTACTTTACTTCCTACTTATGACAAAACTCTATATATTATATTAATGATTTTTTTCTATCTTACATAAATAATACTTAAATTCTCTATCATATACTCTTCATAGTGTAATAAATAATTCCAGAATACTTAATTAACGTTAAATCATTTTAAAAAACATAACTAGGTCCATATATATTTTCTATCTTGGTGGTTGGTTTTTGAAGTTTGGTACTGCACCCTTATTTTAAGTTAAGTTTTTACAAGCTGGTTTTTTTATTATTTTAATAGAAACAAAAAGTAGACTGTACATTGTACACCACACTTTATACATAAATAAAAAAATAAAACCAAAACTCTTTTCCAAGTAGTTTGAATAAACACTGCCGAAATGTTAAAAAAGGTGTTTCTTTAACTTGGTTTGAGGATTACTCAATGCTTTATTTGGTGAAGTACCTAACCTACCTGAAAATAAGGTATCGATACTAAAATTATAAAAAGGAAAGACTTGTCTGTTTATTTGAATTGAATAGGCTCCGAAACTACTGGACCGATTTGCAAAATTCTTTTACCACTAAAATTCTACATTATCCTTGATGAACATAGGCTATCGAATATACCCGTACAAAGCTGGGGCGGACCACTAGTCTATAATAAACAGGTGCTCACCCAATTCCCAATCCAGGCAGGTTTATAGGTGCACAAGGTGACGGTTAGAATAGAATGACTAACATTTGCACACCACAAATAAAAAAAACCGTTCCATTTATATGATCAAGTATTGTTAAATTAGCTTAGAGCACAAGCACGGGCTTCGATATAAGTAGATCTGGAAGCGCAAATTTAGTCTCTGGTGTGGCGTCGGTAAAATTTTACCGAAACTGACTATTTTTACCGATTTTGTACACCAGTGACGACGATCGACGTCCGTGTTCACACTTCTTGTGTCGTCCTCATTGCATTAAAGGTCATGACAATTATTCAGGACTCCATCAGTCTTGGGTCATTCATACTATTTCTTTTACTAGTATATCCCATCTTTTACCAAAATAAATTGAACAATCTACCTAAGTTGTTCCACTAGCGGGGCTCCCAATTCTTTTAAAACATCTGAGCCTGGTGCTGATTCATAAAACTGCAAGTAAGAGCCTGATTTTATAAAATATTTACAATTTTAAAAGCAGCTTCTGTTGCTTTAATATTGGTACCAAATTCTCAATTGCTACCAAAATTTCCTAAAATTTGCCAAAAATTATTTTGGCGAGTGTGCAAAAAAGCCATTTCGTCACAGGACGATTAGACAGAGTTTCTTCCATTTGGTAGTTGATTTACCAACAGCTCAAACACTTCATTTATCACACGTATGGCTAACGCGTGAAAATCCCAACCTCCGTCTGTTTTTCTGATTCCTATACAGGATGTGTCAAGACCACTACCGAAAACTAAGGGGGGTGGTACAGCACCCCAAAACAAATACAATAAAATGTATATGGGTTTCTTCAAGAGCGTCAATCAACATCTTTCTAGACATGAGTGCCCTCAATAGATCACATCATGGCTCCCCAGCAAGCAGCAATTTATAAACTTAAATGTTTTTTTTAAGTCGTCATTTAACGTAGTACAGTCTACCCACTAAAAGTCTTATGTATATAAACTAAACAAAGCTTGTAGACAACACTAGGCAGACTTACCAGCAAAAAATAGTTCCACTTTAATATTTCTTAAAATCACACTTAGCCCCACTTGCACAACAATATTTAATAGTCTAATTTTGATTAACTTTGACGTATTTGTATGGTTTGACAACTCACTAATCAAAATTAAGCAAGTTAATTATCGTTGTGCAAGCGGTTCTAAGTATAAGATCTTAACACTCTTTTGGGAAATGGTGACAGTTCTTGATCGCTGAAAATATGCTGTTATGTGGCAGGGAGGTCCCACCGGACCGATATACCTGATGGGGCTGACTCCGAGGCTCCTCTGCCATCGCACGATGACGTCAAGGGATCCGAGAACCCGTCTCACGATCATGGGGACTATATCATCAATGGTGATAGCAAGCATCCTGAGAAAAAACCTGATACAGCGGTTTAAGTAGTTTTAACATTGTAAGTGACACTCTGTCGTGATTTCATTAACGTTTTAAAGAATCTTTCTTTTTTATAGACATTTTTTAATTTGGTTTTTTTTTTTAGTTTTAATTAAAGTTTGACTCGTATTAGTTAATTTTGGTCACCGATACTAGAGTCCAAGCTTCTCTTTTTAATCCAATTTTAATAGTTTGTTTAGTTATTCAAGAAAGGCAATTATGTTTTATTTTCGAATATTATGTTAAAACATTTTTTTAAAAAAAGCGACCGAGTGGCACATTAATTTGGAAATCTCATCTCACTTATCTAATATTCTAGTGCCAGATGTATTTAAAACAATTGTTACTTATTAATAATATAAAATGTATTTAAAAATGTAACGCATTATATTCAGATATTTCGAATTTTGTATACTTAGAGATTATTAAAGTTGACGCACTATTAATTTAATAGTAAAAAAAATCTCTAGTTCTAAATTGTATACGTAAATCTAAAAGCTTGGTCAACTTAAACTGAACTTACGCATTTCTTTAAAGATTAAGGAGGTTGGTCACGCGTGTAAAATATTAAAAAACTCGATATATTTTTTACGCGTGATTACCTTATTATAAAACAGTTTTAACTAAACTTTTAGCTCTACGATTTTCCCTCTCTCTCTTGATGTTGTCTTTTCTATCTCTGTGTAAAGTTACATATGAGAAAACGTAACAATAGCTTTCGTGTTTTTTTTTCTATTGTATTATATTTAACCAATGTATAAGATGTAAGATGTGCGAATCTCATTTATGTTTTAACCTTCAATTCTTCTAAAGTAACAACGAATCCCAACGTAAAAATTATAATAAGAACCCGTTGAATTTTAGAATATGGCACAATTTAGTTTTAAGTAAAATGCCCTTTGGAGCTCTATATAGCTAAGGCGCAACCCTCCGCGTTGCACCGCCGAGGCAGGGCAGTGAATGCGTTAATAGTTGAACTTTTTGTCATTTTGCATCTGGATTTTGTAGCCATGATAATAATGTAACGCGTAAGCTATGAAACATTTCAATGAACGATAAGTTAAATTCGTTTAACTGTCCTCAAAAATTATTATATCAAAATATTAATTATTTTACTGTCTGTAAAATAATTAATATTCTGCTTAAATTTTATACTTAAATAGGTAATATTTAAAATTGTGTTACTGAAAGTGTTATTCCACCTTTATTCTGTACATAATAATTTAGAAATATGTGTCTTTTATGATAATTTCACTCAAAAACTGCATTTGTATTATTTTCTACCATCTTAAATTTAGGGATGACTCTTTTTGTTCCTCCTTTTCCCCTAGTATAATGTATATCATGCAAGTATTAACCTACTTGCATGACACATACAACACCCGAAGAAAAAGTTAAATTCAATTTATTTATTTTACAAAATATAAAGGCTCTGTTAAAAAGCCTGATTTAATTTTCATTTAATTTTGTAACTTGTAATGTTTAAAACTAGTTGTCGAACCACGTTTTGTAAAATATTTTGTATTCAACTTTATAATTTAGATTTAAGTCACATTGTGATTTTTAGTATTTTTTAAAAATAATTTTAAGATTTTATTTTTATACCAGTTTTAGTTTAGCACGTTTTTTTTTTAATAAAACACTGCCAATTTTCACTTTCTAGAAAGTGCTTGCACTTTTTTTAATTGTTTTTATAAAAATATCCAAATTAGTTTAAAGTTTTTGATACTTCAAGTTATTTCCTACGTATTGATAATACCTACAGCTTTTTTTCGAAAATCTTCTAAGAAATATAAAAACAAAGTAATAGTAACTAAAAAGTAAAATAGTGTTTTTTAAACATTCAAAGTAAATGTTCATAGCACTACGTTATTAAACTATACAATTTCGAATAAAAGGTATTTATTAAGAATAATCGTAGTTTTATTGAAAATCCTTAAAAATGTATATGAATATAGCTTTATTAAGAAAGAAAATTACACTCAATAAATATAATTAAATTAAAAAAAGTATTTACAATTGAAACAATTGAGCTAACTGCAGATTAGCTAATTGCATTTAGCTTAGTTTAATTTTAAGCTGCAACAGAATAACTGCGGGCTCTGTCTAATGTTATAAAATGTCTTAAAAAAAATGGTTATTTAGCTAAAAACAAACAATAAGTATAGTCTACATTATTTTTATTTAAAACAAATTCCAGGAAGGAGACGTGACAACCCTAAAAGCTCCGGAGAATCGTAAGTACTTACATTATTTTATTTTCCTGATATTTTTATAATGTAAAAATGTTTATATGCCTGTCCTATAGTAAATAACCTAAAATGAAACCTTTGTTATTATTTACAAAAATAATTTAACTTTTTATAACATTTTATTAATAAAAATAGTGGTTTTTAATTATGTATTATAGACCCTACACTAGTATAAATAAAATATATTTTAGGACACCGGCCGGGGTTGTGCTTTTAGAGGGGAACCCGCTTTCTGCAAAGTACGTCCTTAGAATAAAAGTTAATTATCTTGCATGGATATTACTAAAACTTTACTAATTTTTCAAAACTTTGAACTCAGGTGTTGGTTAAAATTCTTAAAAAACACATACAATTTAATTGGTACCATTAATCATTATATCTAATCTCGTGTCATTATACACAATTTATACCATTATTTTAATAATAATAATTCGTTATACCTGTTTAGAATACCTCGACAACGTAAGAACACGATTTTTTTTTGCTTTAACCAAAATTCATATGGTAAGTAAAGCTTGCATTATAGCCATTGATGGACATCTGAAATAAAGGCCGAGACCGAAGGCCGATACTTTTATAGCGCGGACAGCAAGGGCTGCAATGCTGACCAAGCTTGAAGACGAGACCGTAGCAAGCTTAGCTTGAGGCCAGCTTATCGTGGCCAGCAGGGCAGTCGTAGCGGACCAAGGCTAGCTTGTATAGTGCTTTACTCTTACAATGCGCATAATTTAAAATTAAATAATCATTTCCATAACAACTTAACGAAAATTGTTGAAGCCTTTGTGCACAATTAGAAAATTGTTACAGCCATAGTAGTACATTTTGATGGTATAATAGCCTAACTGAATACATATGTACTTAAAGTTAAGTCCCTATATTTTAGCTACTAATAAAGATTTTCTTATTCTAATAAGTTATAGACATCATCCTATGGTCACACAAAAAATAATCCTTTAAATCATTTTCGCCTATCGAAGGAGGATACTAGTGCTAAAAACGTTCAACGTTCTCAGAAGAAATAGTCTAGTTTTCACTGACATGAATAAAAGAGATTTTATACTTCAAACTTTTGCCTTATGCCTCAGTTTATGCCCAAATTGAGTTTCCTAATTATATTAAATTATTCCTTTTTTTTAAATTGCTAGCCGCAAATCACGAGGGTTATTAGGAGGCTTTGACTTTGCTCAAAGAAGGTTAAAATAATGACCAGATTACGTATGCTGTTTGAGTAAAATTTTCAATCAAAAAAAAAATATTAAAAAAAATTTAATCACGAATTTACACACATCATACAGACTTACAGAATTATGATTCTGATCTGACATTGTTCATTTAAATTTAACTTGGTGGTTGGCACAAACTAAAGTTCCTGTAACATAAATGCGGCGAAGGTGTTCTTCAAAAATATAATTGAGCTATTAAATAAATTTTAATTGACTTTTTATACAAAAGTTTTCATTCATTAAACGTTAAAGTTAAACAAAAAAGCTGCTAATTGTCTGATTATATATTGGTGAACACCAGCCGAAACATAGGTAAGGGTGACGGTTGGGAGAATGAACAATAGAAAAAGACACTAAGCCGAAAAGTCATGGTTGACCTATTGAGTCTAGGCATTCTTAACAGAAATGAAGAGGAACCTCAATAAAATTTATATAGTAGGCATAGCACCCTTTACATTCAGAGGTATGAGCTTTGGACTCTTTATCACCACGCAGTATGCTGCATACTGTTACTGCCACGTCAACCGTCTGTGTGAAAAAGCTGTCATTTGATTTTCACACCGCACCGCACAGATTCTAGAATAAATGACCACTTTGCCGCACAGACAAACAACGTTACAGGACAGTACGCAGCAAATTGCGTAGGTAGATAAAGAAACCAAAGCCTATAATTACCATTAAGTAATTTACCAACACTGCGTGAACCACAGTTTTATCATCATGAACACGTTTGTGGAGGCGCGATGTTTCAATTCACAGGTTAGAGAAGTTGGTAATGTTAAAAATTTATGAAGACCCTCATAAACTCCAGAGGAATGGAGACAAACATGTTTATTTACTATTATTAATTAATCTATTCTAATATTCCTTTCTTCCATCGCACTATCTCGGCGTGAAGGGAGTACCTAGTACCTACTTCACGCCGTAACTAAGCAATCAATCGACTTGATTTTTAGTATAGAGTTGAAAGGATGAAGAGTAACACAGGCTTTTTATCCCATAAATTAGTTCCCCTGGGATAGAATTAACCATAAACAACGCCTGTAAAGCGGTAGCAGCAAGTAAATAATAATAAAAAAAAACAAATGAAGAACCTGGTTCACGCAGTGTTAGTGAATTAACAAAAACCTTGTATAATAGGACGGACTTTTTGGCTTAGTACATTTATTCTGTTTTAAGGGGGTTCAAACATTTTTTACAAATACGATTCATTATTATTATTAAGGGCCGCTTACCCCCCGAATACTAATAACTTATTATTTATAATATACTTGACATTTGTGTCAGTAGCGACACGGAGAGTGCCGTAGGAGGCACACATAAGGAGCGGTCCCGCTTGGCACAAATTGGGGCGAGGGTCCGAGCGGCGCTGCCACGGGCTAAGGACAAGGTGCAGGCTACGGAGGCTGCGCCGCAAGATGACGTTGATAAGGTAAAGTACTAAGGTACTTAGCATTTGAGGCACACATAAGGAGCGGTCCCGTTTACCACAACTCGTTAATTAAGTTTACTATTTGCAGCAATGGAATCGACATAAATGTCCACTAACTCATATTTGTGAACTAAGCTATAGGCTGTAGATACAGCCGAGGTTGTGAAAGGAACAATAAATAATGCTAGACAATTCACACAGTATTATCTAGCGCCAAGTTAAGCAGAGCTTGTGTTATGGTACTAGATAACTGATATACATAATATAATACAATACATATGTAGATAGATATTTTTATTATATAAAGAAAACGACCTGAACAAATGTCTGCAGATCATAAACACATTTGTCCCGAGGCGGGAATCGAACCCGCAACCTCCTGCGTCGCAGGCCCACCGCGCCACTGAGGTCGTCAATATTTTGCATCGGGTTTAAAAATCGAACTTAGTATAAATAAAGGTACGTAGCAAGCAAAAGATCTTTTGCTTGCTTGCTACGCATGTCATCTGGTCGATACATGAACCACTAAAAAAATACAAAAAATATATTCAATCGATAAGTGCCATAAATTTGCACTTAAAATTACTTTTTCCAGTTTCGCGCGTAATTTGACGAAAACGCTGGACGCAGCAATCTTTACGAAGCTAAAGAAGCTCTACGAAATATGAACCTCTTTTTTATATTGGATTGATTAAAATATCCCACTTCTGACCGTAACTTGTTCTATAGATTAGCAGGTAGATGATTTGCTTTTCTTTCCTTCCAGCCGGAAGACAAAGTCGTGTACGCGAGCCTGGCGCTGACAGAACAGACGCAACCGGACAAGCCACCACCAGCTTTCGCAGAGTATGCAGAGATCCTCTACACAGAAGGCGGGCAGAAAGAGGCTAAAGAAAACTAAATCTCTGTAAAGAAGTTTCAATTTAATAATAGTTTACCATCACAAAGACAGAAAACAAGAAAACGACAAATTACAACTAGTATTAACAGTTAAATCAATTTGCTAAAAATCTAAGCTGTCACCCGATGGCAGAGTACCCAGAAGAATGCTGGCAGCATTGCCACGTTGAATTGCAATGCTGCCAACGCCAGAGATCAAGAAATATTTTTTTTCGTACGTGATCCAAACACGTTAAAAATACTTTAAGTAAAATATTTTGTTTGGTAAAATGAATGGAGTCATTCAGTAACTTATATTCTAATAAGATAAAAAAACTATAAAAAGAATATAAATGATTCCATGAATGCTTGCTTACTAAAATGTTTGTTTTATGTTTTTCTTGAATAGGGTAAATGCATAGATTTTTTAAGTATATTTTTAATCGATTATTTATGTTATCTCATTAGATAAACGCTGCACTTTTTCTGTGTCGTCACCGTTTAGTTTGTCATTTTAAAGTAAAATTTTGTTTCTTCAATCAACATGAAATTAGAAACGAATAAATGATAATTTAAATTTCACAATAAATACATCAAAAATGCAAAAACAAATTAATATAACCAGCTTTTTTTGAAGCCACGTGCATATACCCTATTATTACTACATCACAAAAATCTAATATTTGGAAATCCACCGATTTTGGAATGTTAATATTATTAGGCTATTTCTTAAGTTTAAACTATCAATAAAAACTTACCTATTTATAATTATAGTAAAAATATCACAAAGATTGTTAGCTAAAGATGGCTTGGCAATGAAAAATAATATCAAAAGTAACATTGGATCAATCACAAAAATAAAGTTTTCAGATCAAGTTATGGCAATCTCAATAGTCTTAAGTTATGTTAAGAATTGTGAGTTAAAATAAACTAAGCTTGTGTCTTTTTGTGCCTTTTGAATACGCACATGAAATACTTACCATGTTTCCATTTTTACAGTAACGTAGGTTTTGATACATTATAATAGAAATATTATTATTTAATTTTGTATTAATATATAAATTGTAAGTGCTGAAAATTTTCAATCATTTCTTATAAACCTTTTTTATACAAATGGCGCTATCTTTTTACAGATTTGACAATGTACAGTGTTATTTTTATTATTAAGTTCACATAAATATTTTAAATAAATCAGGGTATAAAATGGAGGCTCGATGAAACATTTTATTTTTATTATTATCAATATTTTCTCATTATTATAATAAAAAGAAACTCAATATAATCTGGACTAACCTAGATAACTTCAAAATGATTTCTGCTCTAATTCTAAATTTTTATATTGATATTCTTGTAAAGTTTTGTACAATCAATGAAATGCATATTTTGATTTAGAAAAGTTTTTAAATCGTAAAACCGTTATCAAAATAGAATTTAATAAGGTAAACGTAGTTAAAGTTTGATTATTTTAAAACCTACCTGATTAATGAATTAGTTTTATTTATCTTAAGTATTTTTATTTTATTTTAACTCCGTCCAATTTTAAATTTAGCTCTCTTAAATATCAGGTGCTTAAAAAACTGAATTACAAACGGTCGCTAGGTTAAGCTAAATCTTTAGCCGGTGCTGATTTTTATTTATATACCTACCTTTTTTAAGACCAGTTGCTAACTTTCAGATTTTAGTCCCAATTAAGGTTTTTAAGCACAAATTTAGGGTAAAATCTAACTAAATTTAGTAAAAATTTAACTAAATTTATTTAATATTAGCTATTTTACAGATAGTTAAAATGCAAGTTTGACAACAGAATAAAAAGCTAAGCTCGCTTTTGCATCATGAGCTATTTTATTTTATTCTTTGTTTAGCTTAGACTTAGGTAAGTATTTACTTTGTCGTGTGGTTGTAAGAGTGGTGTTCACGAACAGATAATCGGACGATTAAGGGGTTCATTAGCTTTGACGTTTAATAAACTTATGAAAACATCTGTCAAAACATCAACGAAAATCTCTCGATTATCTTTTAAAGAACACAAACCCAAGTAAACACTTTTACTTTACCAGCTTACTGTATTTTTGCTGAGTGTTGCTGTCTTTAAATATTGTCCCTGCATGCTTGCAGATAATTATTATATTGTGTATTTAATAAAATTGTGTCATTTAAATAAGCTGTTTTATTTTCTAGAATACATTTTCCTATTAAGGTTTCGGCGACAGCTGCTCGCAACTTCAATTCGTAAATTATTGTGTTCCGTAATACCAAAAATGATGACTGAAAACTTTTTGCTTAGAGCATTTATAACGCTCTAAGCCCCACTTGCACAACAATAATTAAAAGTCTAATTTTGATTAATTTTGACGTATTTGTATGGTTTGACAACTCACTAATCAAAATTAAGCAAGTTAATTATCGTTGTGCAAGCGGTTCTTAGACTTTTTGTATTTTCGACATGGTGTTGTTATTCTGTAAAGACAGTATTTATAGTCATTTAAATAAGCTGTTTTATTTTCTAGAATACATTTTCCTATTAAGGTTTCGGCGACAGCTGCTCGCAACTTCAATTCGTAAATTATTGTGTTCCGTAATACCAAAAATGATGACTGAAAACTTTTTGCTTAGAGCATTTATAACGCTCTAAGCCCCACTTGCACAACAATAATTAAAAGTCTAATTTTGATTAATTTTGACGTATTTGTATGGTTTGACAACTCACTAATCAAAATTAAGCAAGTTAATTATCGTTGTGCAAGCGGTTCTTAGACTTTTTGTATTTTCGACATGGTGTTGTTATTCTGTAAAGACAGTATAATCTATGTTCCTTATCAAACAAAACGTAAGATATTGTTGTTTCTAATACAAACAAAACAAATAGGATGAAAACATGTCATTTTCGACGTAAAGTTATGCAAAATTGCATATTTTTGCTTACATTTCACTACAGGTGTGTATTATTAAGAAAAAAATAACTAGGGACCTAGATAAATACTATTCGAATACGAAAAACAACATGATATGGTAGAAATATGCTTGAATTACAAATAATTTGGTAGTAAGTACGTTTGTATGGGCAAATCATCATCCGCAGGACTCTCTGAATTATATTGATCCAACTATCGCACGTTCGCACGAGCAAGCAGTAGGTATGTAATGTAGTTAGATTCGTTGCGCGCCGTCTATATCTATAAAAATAATCCCTACCTATTTCCCTTGAATACATCATCACTTTTTCGACAATTTAGTTACTTTGTACTAAGTAAGTAACCGTTATTGTATGTCTAGATGATAAACTCAATCTAGTTTAGTCCTTCCTTTAATGTTAAGTAACTCTAATGTGTCGTGTCAAATAAATATTTTCATTTCATTTCAAATAATTTCATTTCATTTACGCGTGAACGGCTAGACCGATTTCACTAATTCTTTTTTTTTTTTCTTGTGTTTGTTATTGCCAGAAGGGGTCACTATACTGCCGTCCTAAGCGCAAAAGCGGTATCTCAGAAAAGCTAGTTTCGAGAAAATTGAGGTTTTGTAAATAGTGTTTTGTTTTTACTTTGCAGGTCGATTTTTGTACTTAATTAATGGAATTTATACACAATGTTGGTTATATTTTTTTTTCGTATGGTCAAAATATCTCAATTGCTAGTGTATTACCTTTTTTCGTGAGATACCGCCATGTCGCTTAGTGTATATAGAATTAAGAATTGAGTTACCGCTTGTTTGTTAGCTATTCTCGTACATGCTGCCATACAAAACAATATGATTTTTAAAGGAAATAAAATACATATTATTTTAAAGAAAAATTTATATCAAATTATATTTTTTAACTCTTTTATTATACTTATTTAATAACACATATGAAAATATTAAAAAAAGAAACGCTTTCTATGAATTTTTACTAGTTAAAGGTAGGGAGTTCTTTCCAAAAGGACATTCTATTTTGTGGGATAATATTATTTTGAAGAGATTTCAAAATATTTTCCCTTTTTGTCTAGGGAAATGCCGTGTGGTGAAGTTCTCTTCTTGGGTGGAGGTAAAACTTGGGTTTTCAGGATTTTATTTCCAACTATGCTCGCAGTAATAGGGTCTTTATCGAATCCGGTTTTGTACGTCAGATCAAAACTGCCTCTATTGACTTCTACTTGGACTATTCCACTAATGTATGGACGTGGGTTAATTCGTGAAAGTTTATATTGTGTCGTGTTATCTTCCCAGTTATAAAAATCTTCTACCGTCATCTCTTTGGGCTACACGTTTTTTCCTGCAGTACTAACTGTTTTAGAAAAGTCTGCAAAATCGTATATTTTATTTTTCATGCGTTTCATTGATAATTCGACCCTATGGTGGAAGCTGTCAGCCGACATGAAAGTGTGGCCTGGTTCGAAATATTTTACCACAATCTTGTCGGCGTTAATGTCATTTGAATTGACGACGTAGAGTAAGAATGAAAAAAATTTCCAATTCTTATTCTGTGATGAGCAATTGTCAACCCACAGGATGATATTTTTTTTATCTCAACAACAACACACTATTAGATGTATTAGAAATTCAGCCATAACAAACGATTTTAAGTATCAATTTAATTTGCCGCTGCAACGGCACTACAAATTTGGATTAGAAATCCGGCCTTATCATTCAAATCTTAAGGATCAATTGAATCTACTATTGAGCGGTATCTCAATCATTCTGAAAACGATATTGCACAAATATACGTAGCGTTATAGCGGTAACTCAGAATTCGATTCAGTTCGTCATACTTGCCGCTAATTTGCCTTCGAAAAATTGCAATGAATAACCGTCGTTTTTTTGGAGTTTTGGCGGTATTCTAATATTCGGCTATTTGCCTACGTATTATTGATATACCTCTTCATCTCTTAGTAATTTAAGGTAAAACTGAGATAGGGAAAACTTTCTTAAGGTTTTTTCTACATGTTTTAAATAATATAGCGCTATTTGGCTTAGTTCATTGGATGCGTATTTCTTTTAGCTATCCGATGGCGTAAAAATCAAATTTACGTTTTTTTTTGAGATACCGCTTTTGCGCTTAGCACGGCAGTATAATGCACGACAATTTATTGTACGGCCGAATAATGTACACCCGGATAATCCGTGTCATGGCTTCCAATTTTAATAGGTTTTGGTAGGTTTTGACACGGATTATCAAGGTGTACCTACATTATTCGGCCGTACAATATTATCGTGCATTATAGTGACCCGTCAGAAGGTTCTTATGAAAGAATAAAATAAGAAAATTGCGCGGCAAATTAGAAAACTTAAGAAAACTTAACGACTATCTTTATTAAGTATAAACTTTTTATTGTAACTTTAGCCCTAGCGTTATAGCATACTCTTTGTTAAGCACGTTTGAAATGACTGTCAGTTGTCAGTTTGAATCGAATTACAGGACAACGTCGGGGTACAGTACAAGGGAGACTCCAAGATCTTGTCTCCGAAGCCAACCTAACCTGCACGTGGTGTACCCTGCTAGATAACAAACTAGGCTCTGGTGAAAATATCAACATTCTTCATAACTTGAAAACTCATATTTTACTAATATTTTCCATTACTTGACACTGGCAGAAAAGAGTCCAACCAGACCATAATTGCCATTAACAAAGAATCATCATCATCATCAGACAACGTCTGTCGGGTCAGCTCAAAGATTAGGAGGAATTGGGGTCAGCTAGTCTAGAATAGTATTTGTCACTGTATCACTCATCCATAAAGTTTTCGCTTCTCTGATTGCTTAATTCAAGAATTACAGATATGGATATCCGGTTGTATGAATTGCTGTGTTTTTTAATGATAACACTGATTATCGTTGCAGATAACTAAATAATTTTAATTATATTCACAGAATTTTTTGTTGCTTTGTCATTTTTCATAGATCCTACTTAAAATAGAAAGGTAGGTAGGAAATGTTCGAGGTAGGTACAATCCTAAAACCCTCGGTATATTGTCGTAATCCCCACCAACACTCACACACACACAACCTCGTTTTCATCAATCTTAACTACAGGAACGAAGTGCGAATGTTGCGCGACGAATGTGCGAATGGGATCCACGCTCGTAATTCGCGGGTGGTTTGCGCGCGAGTCTGGAGAGGATTTAAGAAATAATTAGTATAAGCCGCGTATAGAATGATTGGATTGCAAAGACGGCCCCACACTGTCCCACTTAAGGCGCATACTCATACCCCACCCAAAGTGGCACCTCCGCCACCTAATTTATCTTATTATTCCGTTTAACAAAGGAATTTTCAAAAATCCATCTTCCAGTTTGTGATATCTATCATAAGCTTTTTTTAATGCCTCTGTAATAGTTTTATTCTATTTAGTTTAGGCAGAGATACGAAAATAGATTTTGGTGGCCACCAAGGGCAACTTCGTATCTCTGCCTAAACTAAATAGAATTCGCACGCGTTGTTTTTATAAAATTTTTAGCCCGATCTGTTGAGAAGTTTTGGCGTAAAGAAGTAACAATCATCCATCCATCTATACCTACCTACATCCAAACTTTCGCATTTTTTATACTATAAGTGTGATGTGATGTAATTTCATTTGATCAACTAGGTAGGTACGCAAATTACTTAAGAGTGCGCCTAATGCAAAAATCAAATAAATTGTGTATTTTTAAACCCTTACATCTATTGGTAACGGATTAAATATTCTAATTAAAAAAATACGATAGGTAGGGGAAAAACCGAAGTTAGAGTTAGAAGTCGAGTAATCGAATAGAATTTTGAAAAATAAACTGGTTTCTTTACAAAAAATTATACAAAAATCGCTTTAAAAAACTGTTTTAATTTAAATGCTCTAAAGTATCAGCGACAATACCATATTATTTTTTACGAATTACATAGCCAGACTACTGTTTTATTTAAGTAATCGTGTAATTTTTCTATTTAATGCTTAAATTTTGATCAATAATACAAAAGAAGCAAATACTTTTTTTGTACACCTCCTGCCTAATCCATCCTAATCTATCTTCATATAATTCATTCCATCGAAAGGTTGCCTGGAAGAGATTCTAAGCGTTCGCTTCGCTTCTAAGCGATAAGGCCGCCCATTGTACTCGTCTCATGTAAATGTTTTTTGTAATGTTATTTTCTGGTGTACAATAAAGCATTTTTGTATTGTATTGTATTGTAAAAACTTGATTTTTGCACTGACATTACTCTTTCCCGCTCCTATGAACGCGAAATCCTATGCCTATCCTTTTCACAATATCTTGGACAAAGATATTGGATGAGTGGAATTGTCATTCATCCAAGAACTTTGATCAAATATTGGACAAAAAACTTGGACAAAGATATTGGATAAGTGGAATGGGCACCAAATATACAAGTTTGTTGGATGCCACCAGATACTATGTGAATGCACCCTAAACATGTAGTTGTAGGTAGGTAGGTAGGTATATTGTGATTGTAGATCAATTACCTACTAAGTAGGAACCTTATCTGAGATTAGGTACGTGAATTATAAGGAAGTACCGAATCTTATATATTTACTTCTAATTAATCTAATAAATATGGGTAATTTCCAAAATATTCGACAATCGACCCAATACCGATTATGTCATCCTCTCCCCGTTTATGTCAGTTCGTCCTTTAGATTGAATTACTTGCCCCGGCGTTTCACCTGCGTTAAATTCGAATTTTACACTTCTAGGGGGATAAAATAGTACATTTCTCACCTAGGGCAGGAAAATGAGGCTTTCTTATTTCCTGACCGTGGTGAGAATACTATTTTCCTCCTCGACAGAGGCGGAAAGCGGAACTTTCATTTAGCGCCACGGTAGGAAAATTGACCACCACCCCACTCAAATGAGATAAAAAAAACTCAGGGGGAGGCCTGCGTCCGTCAGTGGACCATTATAGGCTGTTGAGGTTATAAATGCAATTTTGGTGTGTCATATCATGGTACCTACATGGAGCTGGTCTGATGATGAAGACAGAAGGTGGCTAAAAGAACTCATAAAGTCACTGGTTCACTGGCCGCCTGCAAAGAGACACCGCCGAGCACCGTCGACAGCTGACACGTAGTATACTTCTTAGTTTATGGCTGACACCCTGATTGCGTCATCTACACGTCGTCGTCGCAATGGGTCACTATAATGCATGACAATTTATTGTACGGCCGAATAATGTAGGTACACCCTGATAATTCGTGTCAAAACCTATCAAAACCTATTAAAATTGGAAGCCATGACACGGATTATCAGGGTGTACCTACATTATTCGGCCGTACAATAAATTGTCGTACATTATAGTGACCCGTCGCAATCATAGAAATTAGTTTTATGGTTTATATTACTATGGACCATAGTGATTTTTTTTATGTCTAATGGACCGTAGCAAAAGTTAAATTAGATCTGTAATTTTTTTATGGTCTGAAAGAAATGATTATTATAAACGAAACGAAAAAAACCCGTCGAGTTTGAGTTGACAGGATTTGTGTTTTCTTTGGGGAAATAAATAACATAAATAATCGTTAAAAAAAAACTATGCAGTTCCCTATTGTCCAGATATATATAAGATATAGTAGTGTATAGATATAATAAAGAAGATCCGTCAAGTGCGAGTGTAACTCGCGCACCGAGGGTTCAGGTTCGAGGTCATTTGCCAATTATTTGGACAGTAAATTTACACTTTTTTCGAATGGAAATATTTCTAAAAGTATGAATACTACAGAAATTTCGAAAACTGTTCTGAAATTTACAAAACTATAGGTACAAAGTTATGGTTTTCCCTCAGTAATGAGAAATATTTTGTCTGACTTGATAATAACATTAGTCATTAAGAGGTGTACATACTAACCTTCGATAAGATACCATTATCAATCCCCTGGTATTGATATTGTTCTGATAATGCCAGCAAAAGCCATTCACGTAACATACGGTATCACATCAGCCGTATGGGACAAATAGGTGGCTATTTTCGGCAAAGGAATATAAAGTGGACACCACTTTAAGTGACCTAAAGCAGAAAGGTGGCAAGGCACAACTTAAAAGCCTCAAAAGTGAAGACAAAAGTCGAGCATTTTTACTTACAGTGATAGTTATTAAGCACTATGAAATAATCGCTTATCTATCGATTTTGTTATCAAGTTATCTTTTTATTATAAAATACCTGGAATTGTGGTTACTTTACCCGTTCGTAAATTTGGTTTTATTTAGTGTTCAATAAAATCTTACCAAAATGTGTTGCGCCGAGTTTATAGCGAAATATGTTCTCTTCATAGTGAACTTTGTTGTTTCGGTAAGTAAAACCATCATATGAATAAACTTTTAAAAAATTATGGAGTTTCCATGTTCGGCTATTATGTAGGTATGTTATTTTAGAAGAAGAACGAGAATAAGAAAATATATTATTATATATATAATATTATTTATATTATTATATATTATGTACATTTATTTATAACAATAATACAATACAACAGTTAAAATCAAGAGACACTTATAGAATAAATACATATAAAAATTTGTTATACAAAAGTCCTAACTCAGCATAAGGGGGAGGCCTGTGTCCAGCAGTGGACTATTATAGGCTGGTGAGGCAGCATAATGCTGGCTAAGCCCCCGTAAAAACCTTGGCTAGGTCTTTTGCGGGAGCTCAGCGCTGGTCTTCCATTAAAACCTTTGAACATGCCTAAGCTGTGTAAATTACAAGAAACCTAGAATAGAAAACATTAAAATGAACCATGAAAAAAAAGTTTACAAAAAACAAAAAAAAAAGATATCAGTACCTAATAGGTTATTTACATAAAACATTAATATGTAATATTAGTATATATAATGACGCGTGACCCGAGAGCTGGTGAGTATCTGGCACAGCGCATCAGCATTGCTATACAGCGGGGCAATGCAGCCAGTGTCTTGGGCACGCTTCCAACTGGTATTGATATGGATCAGTTGAGCTACTTGTAGATTGTTTGCCACAGTTTGCAGATAGCTTGATTGTTTCTATTGTAAATACTAGTTTTAATTTAAATTTGTTATTTGATTGTTATTTTCTTTCTGAATAAAGATTAATATGTAATATATATAATATATATATAATATGTTATTTTAATATCTAAAACATTGGTTAATTTCGATAATATTGTGTGGATATTATATCTGAAATAAATGAATAATATGAATAAAGCAAGCCAACATCATGTTTATCAAAATAAATCTCTACAATGCCAACATTTTATGTATGTTCGTCGATTGAATTTTTTTTTCACTTTTGTGTCTTTTTTTTTCTTTAGGCTTTCAAAATAAGCACTTAGACAAGTCAAATTTAATACTATAAACAGGTTTATAAATATTCATTATTTTCAAATAAGAAATATGATGTTATTGATTTTATTCGCTTCAATTTTTTGTCCACTAGTGGAAGAAGCGAAAAAGAAACAAAGAAACCACTAGTAAGTTTTATAAAACTTAAAATTAATACATTATCTCAGTCTAAATATAATCTTATTTGTATATAACTCAATATTTATATAAAACTAAGCTTAACATTATTTCCCTTAAATACCATTGTCAGTGTGGAACTGGGCGACATCTGGCCAAGCATTAACATCATTGATCTTCAACGAATGATCTAAAGATAGTCCCATAACAACTGTATTCCTAAGGGATTAGTATTATTTGTTCCACAAAACTTAAGAACAGTATAAAACAGGACTCGAAGTCAAAACTCGGACTCGGACTATGGAAAAAAAGCTATACCTACAATGTGAAGGCTTTACAATAATTTTCCCTCCCAAATCGAAAGAGTAAGCTCATTTAATGCGTTCAAACTCAAATTAACTCAATGTATCATAAATGATGATTCGCTTCATAAAAAGTAAACACATTAAATGAGTCAGCTGTTCATAAATATGTCAGAACGACCACAAACTATGTATCTATACTTAATTTAAGAACCCTGTTCTCAAGTGACATAATAAAATTTGTCTTTTTAGAACAAACGATTATTAAACATCATCATCAGCCTATATACCAGTCCACTGCTGGACATGGGCCTCCCCTAATGAGCGCCATAGCGCCCTGTCTTCAGCTTGCCACATCCAGCATCTGCCAGCAGTCTTTCGCAAATCGTCATCCCACCTTGTCGGAGGGCGTCCTACACTACGTTTGCCGAGTCGCGGTCTCCACTCAAGAACACGTTTACCCCAGCGGTTGTCGGTTCTTCTTGAAATTTGAAAAAATGAAATATGAATAGCCCACTGCCACTTCAGCTTGCTAATCCTTTGAGCTATGTCTGTGTGTTATTAAACTTAAAACAGTAAAATAATTTAATTTTTCCAGTTGGTCGGCCTAGCCATCATCGGGCTGGGTATTGCTGGCCTGATTTGGTTGAGGGACATCAACGAAATCCTGCCCGTGAACATAATACCCATCAGCCTGCTAGTGCTGGGTATCATAGTGTTCCTTGTTGCCTTCCTAGCTTGCTGTGGAGCTATTCGGGAGTCGCAGTGCATGCTTGTCTCTGTAAGTATCTTCATCATCGTTAATCTATCTATAATATAAAAATGAATCGCAAAATGTGTTGGTAAGCGCATAACTCAACAACGCCTAGACCAATTTCGCTAATTCTTTCTTTGTTGTGTTTGTTATTGTCAGGAGAAGGTTCTTATGAAAGAAAAAATTAAGAAAGTTGGAAACATAAATTTCCACGGGGGCGAAGCCGCGGTTCGCAGCTAGTACCATATAAAAGAACTAAAGCTAAGTCTAAAAAATGTTGAAATCTTTAGATTATTGGGGCCCTAATTGTCTCAGATTAAGAGAAATAATGATTTCACTGTTCATAACCAATTTATCATTAACCAATGCTCGTCGCAAGTTTCTCGTTTGTTAAAAACTAATAGAAAAATCACGCAAAATGTGTATTTCTAACTCAGATTTATGGTAACGAAAATGTTCAGATAAAAAAAACAAATGTAGGGGGAAAACCTTAAAGAAGTCGGGTAATCGAATAGAATTTATGAAAATAAACAGGTTACATCACTAAAAATAAATAAATTATGTTGGACAATTCACACAGCATTATCTAGCCCCAAGCTAAGCAGAGCTTGTGTTATGGGTACTAGATAACTGATATACATAATATAATACAATACATAGATAGATATTTTTTATTATATATAGAAAACGACCAGAACACCCTGAACAAATGTCTGCAGATCGTACACACATTTGTCCCGAGGCGGGAATCGAACCCGCAACCTTCTGCGTCGCAGGCAGACCTTCTCCCACCGCGCCACATCGGTCGTCAAAAAGAATACTAATTACGCATAAAACACGCTTTTAGTTATGTACCTACCCATAAAAAAATGTTTTCACGAACTTGACGAATTCTTCAATGATAATTTTGGCGACTCGTTATATTTTGTAATAGGTATACTTATATTATAATATAATACATTAATATTAACTAAGTTCATCACAATTAGAAAGGCATAATACCTGGCCAGTCTTCCATTGCAACACCCTAAATGGGTACTTACTGTGAACATTTTATTAACACTCACATAATCACTAAGACCTGATGACTGCATGAATGCAATAAATAAAAATACTGAAATACTGGAAAAAACCTTCCATTTCATTGACTTGAAATAGAAAGTATAAAAAAGTAACAATAAGATAACTGAACTACAGAAAAAAGAATCAAACAAACATCCAATCAAACTACCTTTCGATTTCCAGTACGTGGTCGCAGTGGGTCTTCTTGCAGCGTTGAAGATCTGGCTGTCAGTGGTTATCTTTAACGGCTTGAACGGCATACAAGGAACCGTCGACGGTTGGCTGCAGTCAGCATTCAATGATAATACTCTGAGGCGCGCCTTCCAGCTTTTGGAGCATTCTGTAAGTATAGTAGTACCACAGGGAATACATTTACCCGTGGACCACTGGTAGCATCAGGGGTACTAGTCATCGTAGTAAACGAGAAATAAACTACCTACCTATAAACTTTCTAGTAGTACATCGGGTAATAAATATCGATTTTGTCGGTTTCCTAGCAGTGTTGGAATCCGATTCTGGTCCGTGGTATAGTACCATTTACCTATGAGTCCGATGATGATATTTGCCTTGGCGTTTTTTGGCTTCTATATTATTTTTCTTCACCGCTGAACCCATTTAGAGGACCTAAAGAATCCTGACAAAATATAAATAAATACAGTTACTTTAATAAGTCGCATCGGCATATTTTGTCTGTACAGAACATTTCAACTCAATTGAATACGAATGCCAATGACGACGTTGAAATAATAGATTTTATTGCGTTCCGTTAAGTTTTTAAGTCAACAAAAACAGACGCTCATGCTATCTCGCTCACAAAAACAGAACGTTTGGTACGTGAAAACATAAGCCTAAAGCCGCTCTATTCTTCTTTTCTTCAGTTTAGATGCTGTGGCACAACCGGCGCAAACGCCTACACCGACATCTCACAGCAGATCCCCTACACCTGCTGCAATACCATCTGGACGGACAACCCTGAAGGGCTCGATGTGTGCACTGCTAACAACTCTTTCGGAGGCTGCAGCGTGATGGTCGCCGACTGGTTCGAGAGTTTCGGAAGCGCGGTCGGAGCTGTCCTTATAGTCATAATCGCCGTGGAGGTAAGAAGTCCAACACATAGACCAACCAGTAGTGCCACGGGTAAAAGTTCGGTAGTGCCACGAGTAAACGGATGGAAATGCCACACCAAACGATTTTTTTTCTGTCTGTACTTATATTTTTGCTCGTCGCTCGTCGGTCGGCTTAACCGATTTTAACGGGACTTTTACTGATAGGTAGCTGCTGTTTTAACGTACAGGTTTAAGGCTTGGTGTGAGTTGAGCTTTAGGCAACTCTTATTTAAAAGCAATTCGGTTCCGAACAAAAAAAACCAAGTAAGTTCAAGGCGAGTTCCTGATGTCACCTAAACTTATTTCAGAACTGAAAGAGGGTGCTTTTTTACGTGGGTCGCTTCTTCTTCTAATGGTGCCTCTCCATTGCGGAAGGTCGACGGTCATCCTTTTGAATTTTTCCTTATCCTCATCATCATAACTGACGAATGTCGACCTCTGTAACGCGTTGGGCGAAGGTCTGCCTGCGGCGCAGGAGGTTGCGGGTCCCATTCCTACCTCGGGACAAATGTGTGTCCGATGTGCAGACATTTGTTCAGGGTGTTCTGGTGGTTTTCTATGTATAATAAAAATATCTATCTATTTATTGTATTATATCAGTTATCTAGTAGGTACCCATAACACAAGCTCTGCTTAGCTTGGGGCTAGATAATGCTGTGTGAATTGTCCAGCATTATTATTGATCTCATTCGTCGAACTGAAGATCGGGCGTTATGGCGCTCATTAGGGTAGGCGTATGTCCAACAGTGAACTAATATAGACTATGATGATAATGATATGTAACATCTTTTTCCAGGTAACAGCGATCGTGCTGGGCTGCTTCTTCTGCCACTCTGTCAGGCAAAAACGCTCAAAAGCATACTAAATTTAAAGAACTGCGTAATTTGGCTGCAATTTCAAAATGGCGGAGCCAGTTATTTTTCTTACATTGTAAATTTAAAGCCCTATACCTCCAATCAACTCCATCTGATCGAAATATTTTCCAAACTACAAAATATTTAACTTAGAAATTTATATATGTTCATCTCTTGAAGGTAGTCATTCACAATCCTACCTGTATGAGGTCGGGCATTGTTATGCATATATAGCATCCTCACCCAAATTGACCATAAATGGACCAACGTGTTCGTTGAGGATTTCTTCCACATATCTTACGCTAGTTAAAGAGCCGTTTTCTATGATCACCAGCTCTGTGCGACTTTCAGAGGAAATTCCGGCCCACACAAGTACAGACCTACCACCGTAGGCTACTTTTTCTTCGATGCATGCTTGCTTGAATCTTTCCCCTGGTCTTCTATACACTCTGTGTCTTCCATCGTGCTTGTAGAGCATAAATTTTGATTCGTCGGAGAACATAACTTTCTTAACCTAGCATTCTTACTTTCCGAGATTTTTTGGATTCTTTGAGTGACCCGGATTCATTGCTCTCGAGTGTAGTATGGTAAAGTTCAGGACTTACTCTATCGATCATATGTTTCGAAAACACGATTCCATAAAATTATCACGATAGAAAAAAATCGCAAAGTTCCCTCTAAATGTTTACTAAAATTTTAATTTCTTAATAAATACAGAAGTTAAGATCTTGCGAAAAAGCATGTTAATAGAACTAAGTAAAAAGAACACTTTATATGTTTCGGTTTTTTCAAATAAAGTCCTAATTAGGTAATAGATAATAAGCTAAAACTTGATTTTTGGGCTTGCGTTGCTATGCCCTGTCTCGCTCATATGAACGCGAAATCCTATGTCTGTCCTTTTCATAAAAAAATGTAGTTGTATAGGCCTTTAATACCAAATTAAAAGTACATTACACTACACTTTATATTTCACTATACATTACACTTTATATTTTCTAACAAACTGTTCAACAGTTTGTCGGCACTGTCGGCAGTAGCTCTCGTGGATACAATAAACTTGAATTCTAAATGTGAAAAAAAAGATTTTTCTAGAAACTCGGTCCACTTCCACTCTCGATACCTTTTGCTACGCCCTATTTGGGTACCATTGTGTCTCTTGAGCACTACCTTAATACCTAATAATAAGACCTGAATGTACACAATGACTGCAATGAAATAAATGAATATGAATATGAATATGTATTTAACTACTTCTACTAATTACTAATCACATAATATTCTAACTAGATTGATACTTAAATACCTCTACGTTGACAACCTCAGTGGCGCAACGGGCGAGAGTCTGCCTGCGACGCAAGAGGTTGCGGGTTCGATCCCCGCCTCGGAACAAATTTGTGTACGATCTGCAGAAATTTGTTCCATTGGTCTGGGTGTTTTCTATGTATAATAAAAAAAAAACTATCTATGTAATGTATAATATTACGTATATCAGTTATCTAGTAACCATAACACAAGCTCTGCTTACCTTGGGGCTAGATAATGCTGTGTGAATTGTCCAGCATTATTTATTTATTTATTTATTCTACGTAGATATAAGACTAATTTAGAAATTCAAAATGAAATTTTAATATGCAGAAAAAAGTTTATGTCAATGTATAAATAAAGCTTACTATAAGTTTTGAAATAAGTTAAAGACACTCTATGTAAATCAGTTTCAGATTAATGATTTTAGAAACTTTGATGAAAATAGTCGGGAGTTTTTTTCATCAGTTGACAACTCTTTAATCACACGCACACAATGACATGTCCGCCATTGTTGTTCTTCACGTATTTTGATTCGGTAGGATTACGTCCGTGGATTTCTCTCGTCCCTGGTGCTATTTTTTGATTTATAATTATAATACATGCCTGTTTGTTACTATAAATAAAAAATAGTTTTTTTTTGTGTATCATTTCTTTTTACTTAGTATAATTACTTATCTCTAGGGAGTATTCTGTAGTGTGTGTGGTGGTGTGGGTTTTTATACTTTGAGAAATATTTATAATGCTGGACATACATATATGTACACTGGCCTAAAAAACTAAGCAACACACTTAAATTTTTTTTTTCTTAACTATGAAAGTTAGTGGTGACAATAAAAAAAGTTAGATAGTTTTCTTTGAAACTATAGTAAAGTATAAATTAGTAAAATTTTTAACGTCAAAAAAAGATAAAACAATAAAATAGCCATTTTTAGCTTGGTGTCCAAAAACTCAAGGAAACATTTTTAGAATGTTCTATATGTTATTTAATTTTTGATACCTGGTAATGCCTCCTCGGGCTCTGATTATAGCTTCAAGTCGGTTTGTCATACTGACGGTTTCGAAGTCGATTTTGGACAGTATTATCATTAATGTTTTCCTTTTTTTTAAGTTAAAAATGTTACTCTTCTTCTTATCCGGTACGCTCTTGACAGAGCGGTCGTGATCGTTAGGTACAAGCAGTATTGGAAGGGGCAGATGTGATGCGCTTTACGACATGTCGCCACCGCTGCCTGCTAGAGATCATCCTACTGCACTCGTTTACTGAACTTCCAATAGCAGACTTGATTTGGTCTGTCCAGCGCGTGGGTGACCTTCCGCGCGGTCTTGTGCCTTCCACTTTCCCTTGGACGACAAGGCGTTCTATTGACTGATTGTCACGCCGGGAAACATGTCCGAAGAATGTCAGGATACGAGATTGTACTATAGAAAACAGACGCTGCCTGATACCGAGTTCTTGAAGTATCGAGACGTTCGTGCGAAACTCGGTCCACGAAACCCCAAGCATTCTTCTCCAGCACCACATTTCCAGGGCATCTATTTTCTGCCTTTCCACATCTCAAATAAATCAATCAATCTTCAATAAATCTCGCAAGGTCCACGTTTCAGCCGCGTAAAGAAATATGGGGAATATAAGCGTCCTCACGAGCCTGGTCTTTGTGGCTTTAGTTATGTTTCTATCTCTCTAAAAATGTTACTAATGTATAGTTTTAGAATTTTTGATTTAAAGACGTCCTCAAGTTTTACAAAGACATTGAATTATACCTATAAGTATATCTATCTACTACAAGCTACAAGCAAACACAATAAGAGATGGGTGCAACATTCCAGATTCTACCCATTAGGCGTGATTATACGTGCTGCCTTATTTATCACTTACCCTTATCACAAGCTGTAGCTTAACTAGGGTCTAGAGGTGTGTGAATTGTCTAGCAAAAAAAATTGTGGAACTCGGTGCCTGGATCCGTTCTTGCCTAGATAAAACTACAATTTATGTACCTTGCATGTTAAATTAAAACCAAGGCACTTATTAAAATGCAGGGCGTGTAGTTTTAATATCAACAAGAATTTATACTAAGGTATTTTTGAGATTACGAAATGTTTTAAACTTTACTGCAACTGCAACAGGTAAAATTATTTATTATACGAAATTAATTTAGCTGTAACGCTGCAGACTGTTGCAAACAATCTACAGGTAGCTGATCCATATCAATACCACTCAGAAGCGTGCCCAAGACGCTGGCTGCTGATTGCCCCGCTGTATGACAATGCTGATGCGCTGCGCCAGATACTCACCAGCTCTCGGGTCACGCCGAACTAAAGACACAAACTCAATAACTATTTAACTATACTATTACTATTTTACTTACTACTTACTATTTGCCCGTCTTCTAGCCGTTTCTAAAATGGGAGTCAGGACATTGGTTGCAAACACTTCCTTCATATAACACTGGCACTTTATTGGATCCCGTAACTTTCCGTGTCGCAACTTGTCTTCGGTTGGGTGCAAGGTGTTGCGCGCCTCATCAATGCCAGTGCGGTACTGCTGTCGAACAGCTCGGTCATCACGGATTATCGTGTACTAGGGCTGCCGGTCGGATATCTCGTCATGCCAGCCTGAACGACATCATCCGGCGGGCCTTTACCACCGCTAACGTACCAGCTATTCTCGAACCGAATGGTCTGTTGCGTGACGATGGTAAGAGGCCTGACGGCATGACTCTAGTCCCATGGGAGTTGGGGAGGCCTATTGTGTGGGACGCTACATGTGTCGACACACTCGCGCCTTCCCATCTTCCTAGGACTTGCGTGAGGGCTGGTGCGGCGGCAGATTTAGCCGAAGATCTCAAGAGGCGCAAATATGCAGGTCTCGACAGAGCCTACACATTTGCTCCCCTTGGATTCGAGACCCTAGGTTCGTGGGGTACCGAGGCTCTCCGGGTTTTCAAAAAATTATCTGAGCGTCTGGTCGAAGCGACGCGTGACCCGAGAGCTGGTGAGTATCTGGCACAGCGTATCAGCATTGCTATACAGCGGGGCAATGCAGCCAGTGTCTTAGGCACAATTCCAACTGGTATTGATATGGATTAGTTGAGCTATCTGTAGATTGTTTGCAACAGTTTGCAGATAGCTTAATTGTTTCTATTGTAAATACTAGTTTTAATTTAAATTTGTTATTTGATTGTTATTTTCTTTCTGAATAAAGATTTAATGATTTAACTATATATAACTTTTTAAGTCAAAATTTATACACAGCTTTGTTGTTATTAATGATTTTATTCATTTCCATTTTTTGAGTAGGTACCTCTAGTCTATAAGAACTGAAAAATAAACCATAACCATGATTGTGCGTATTACATTAAATATAATGCGATTTAGATATATGTCAATATTTACTTATATAAAGCTAAGCACAGCGTTGATTTCCTTGCATACTACGACCTACATTGACCAAGTCATTTTTTTATTTATTAACATCATTGATCTATGGAGTAAAAGGCTTCCTTGGTGAGATTTTGTTTTATGCACTGTTTAAAATTACGAATAGGGAGCTCAGTTGCTTCATGGAATCTTGTTTTAGAAGCGTACGCAATTGCCCATAAATGATTTCCCTACTTTGCGTAATTTATCTGATGGGATGTATAGTTTATTCTTGTGTCTTGTATCTATTGTGAACATTACAGTTTTTCAAAAAGCTATAGAGATAAATGAAAAACTGTAATTTTCACAATTTTTGTGCGTATTACATTAGATTTTCACTAGGTACATACATTTTTGAGAATATAATCCTTTTTCTCAGATTCCCCAAGGTGAACATGATCCTGAAATGAGTTTTGCGATTACAATTATACTTTTCCTAATCATCGGATGTAAGTTCTATTTAAAATTCACTACTATCTACCCGCGACTTCGCACGCGTTGTTTCTATGGAAAGGTTTTAATTTAACACTAGCAGCGAGTCGCGGTTTCACCCGCGTAGTTCCCGTTCCCATGGGAATTCCGGGATAAAATATAGCCTATGTGTTATAACAGACTATGATCTATCTCTGTGCCAAGTTTCATCAAGATCCGTTTAGCCGTTCTGGCGTGATTGAGTAACAAACATCCATCTTTCCATCCATCCATCTAAACTTTCACATGTATATAACATTAGTGTGATTATTTATATCCCATGGGAATTGATTGGCTTATTAGATAAAAATTAGCATAAGTGTTATTTCGACCTACATCTTTGCAAAATTTCAGACTGATTCATTAATTTTGATGAAACGTCTTTACAACGGGATAATTTTCGCCATTGTAATTTAAGGCGCATACACCACCTAAACTAGCGCCACCACCTACTTTATGTTATTATTCTGTTTAACAAAGGAATTTTCAAAAATCCATCTTCCAGTTTGTGATACCTATCATTAGCTGTTTTTAATGCCTCTGTAATAGTTTTATTCTATTTAGTTTAGGCAGAGATACGAAGTTGCCCTTGGTGGCCACCAAAATCTATTTTCGTTAAACGGAATAATAAGATAAATTAGATGGCGGCACCACTTTGGGTGGGGTATGGGCCTTAAGAAGGATAGAATAAGCGTGATTAATGACTTACTAGCTACTGCCCGCGGCTTCGCCCGCGTAGTTCCCTAATTCCGGGATAAAACATAACATAGCCTATGTCACTCGCTGAAAAGTAAGCTTTCTAATGGTGAAAGAATTTTTGAAATCGGTTCAGTAGTTTTTAAGTTTATTCGTTATATACAAACATTCTAACCTTTCCTCTTTATAAAATTGGTGTAGAAAATGGATGACGTCAACGTTGTGTGCTGTTAATTTATATTAGTTAAATAAATAAACAAATATCAGCAGATCGCACAAACATTTGTCCCGAGGCGGAAATCGAACCCGCAACCTCCTGCTTAGATTGCAGACCTTCGCCTGCTGCGCCATGCGCCAAATAGGTCGTTAGTTTTTGTGACATGGGAATAATTGGCACGTATATTTCAGTGAAAATTGAACATGGCACTGGTGCCAATGACGACACACTTGACGATCCGTGAGTGAAATGTACATAATATTAAGTACATAAAATATAATGTAATGTACATTACTTTAAATTGGACAGTAAATGTTACAGTAAACTTTACAGTAAATGTTTCAGTAAATGTTACAGTAAATGTTACAGTAAATGGTACAGTAAATGTTACCTTTAAGGCGCATACCCCACCCAAATTAGCGCCGCCACCCACTAGTTGCCCTTGGTGGCCACCAAAATCTATTTTCATATCATAGAATAAAACAAAGGCATTAAAAAAAAGCTTATGATAGGTATCACAAACTGGAAGATGGATTGTTGAAAATTCATTTGTTAAACGGAATAATAAGATAAATTAGGTGGCGGCGCTAGTTTGGGTGGGGTATGCGCCTTAATGATTAGCCTACACGTTATACGGGATACTCAGTCGGGCATTCACGGTCGACGTAGCCGCACGCTTTTGCGTTACGTAAACAAATTACCAACAAAATATAAGATTTATACTGAGGCTACCTTCCAAATCAGTAGGTATGGTCTTATAAGCACCATACCAAATAAAGCCACATATGTAAGTATTATTTCTAAGGCCGCCCATTTTAGTTGTCTCATGTAATATGTCTTTTTGTAATGTTCTTTTTCTGGTGTACAGTAAAGTGTTTTATATTGTATTGTATAAAATAAAACACTCGCGACTCGGCAAACGTAGTGTAGGACGCCCTCCGACCAGGTGGGATGACGATTTGCGAAAGACTGCTGGCAGATGCTGGATGCGGCAAGCTGAAGACAGGGCGCTATGGCGCTCATTAGGGGAGGCCTATGTCCAGTGGACTGATGTAGGCTGATGATGATGAAATAAAACACATACTGTCTCACTTAAAACTATTAAGTATAAAACTTTTAAAACTATGAATGAACTAACTACTAATGTGCCGAATATTGGAAAATTCAAAAATCTAATCATGGTAAATAAATATCTGGATGCTGGGCAGCACTAACTATCTCATAAGGGTTCTGGCTGATAGACATTGCAGTAACCTCCAAAGGCCTCATCAAATGTTTTTCTATCTATCTATCTATCGGCCTCGATCTCAAACCTATAATTACTACCCAAACTAAAGGCCGACCCATCTTCCAAGGAATCAGAGTCATACCGTCAGGCCTTTTACCATCATCTCGCATTAGGTCACGTGGTTCGAGAGTAGCTGCCACACTGACGCTGGTAAAAGCCCGACGAATGATATTATTAATTGAACCATGGCGGGACACACGTCCTGCACTAGAGACACATGCCAGTGCATGGTGACCGAACTTATCAAAGGCGTCATAATATAGCCCCCTTAACTAGTATCTATAAAACAAGCTCTGTTTATTTTGGGGCTAGATAAAGCTGTGTGGATTGTCAAGCATTATTTTTTTATTTCTTACAGCTTAAAACAGCTGCCTACACCGCCCAGTCTTAGAATGGAATTTTATAGACGAAAAATCAACGCTCGGCTTCGGCGTGGATTTTTCAGAGGAACGTAAGTTCTACTGGGCTCTAATTTTTAACAGACTTTGAAAAATGGAGGAGGTTCTATGTTCGGCTGTATTTAAGTTTTTTAACACCCATTTTTGAAAAGTGTCTATTAGGTTCTATAGTAGATACAAATTATCCACTCTATTTTTTAAGTGCCCTAAAAACGCATTTAAAATTTAGATTTTCAAGTTGCGCGCGTAACTTGACAATAATTCTGGACGCAATATCTCTGCTCTGTGGTCATAAAGTCAGTTGGATGTGAGACCTGAACAAATGCGCTGATGTTGCTGATGATAGTTAATACTCTTAAGTTTGCCTACACAGCCGTATGACATAACATTGCGCTTACAATTTAATGATGTTTATCAATAGATAAAAAAAACTAAAACCATGGAAATTAATTTTGTAAAATTTTATAAACTAAAACTACAATTTTTAGATTTTTTCTCGTTAGAGTAAAATAACAGAGTTTATTATAGTAGTACTATATAAACTCTATGGTAAAATACCTTATCGTGTCCAGACCATAGACATAGAATTTTTTACTACTATGCCTATGGTCCAGACCTCAGAGGTCCAGACGCAGTGCCATAAAAAAGAAGTTGAAAAAATCTTAATTGTTTTTGAGTCTTACTAAAGAGTCTACGATCAAGGAGTATAGTATAAATTACCCCTTTAGGGGGGTTTTTTAAGGGTGATTTCCTCCGTCCACGCTTAGAGAAAGTAGGTATAGGCACATTGTGGTATAGGCATAGATGAATACCAACAAACGGTATCTAGGTTTGAGTAGGTACCTATTAGGAGATGATTGATGCAGATGTTTTTTATGAAACAGAACACAGAAGCAGTTTCAATCATACGACTCTTGGGGCGCCGGCGGGCAGATGGACTTGCTGCTGTAAGTATTATATCCTTATGACCGATGTGGTGCGGCGGGCGAAGGTCCACAGGCGACGCAGGAGATTACGGGTTCGAATTCCCTCTGCAACATGTTTAGTAGGTAGAGTGATCGCAAAACAACGTGGGCTCTGTGAAGTTGGCTGGTCTTTCGAAAAAAATCAACATTTTTATGATCTTTGACACATCTTTGAGATTCTACTGCTGTTCAAATGAGAAATCTAGGATTCTTAGATTGACGACCTCTGTGGCGCGGTGGGCGAAGGTCTGCCTGCGACGCAGGAGGTTGCGAGTTCGATTCCCGCCTCGGGACAAATGTGTATGATCTGCAGACATTTGTTCAGGGTGCTCTAATCTTTTTCTATGTATAATAAAAAATATCTATCTATGTATCGTATTATATTATGTATATCAGTTATCTAGTACCCATAACACAAGCTCTGCTTAGCTTGTGACTAGCTATCTTTCCTTCTAAAAATAACTTCAAACATAATAGACTGTTCTGATCTACTGAGTAGACTAGACATTCGTGCTCAAACTACTCAATATGATGTTCTAAATTATGTTTTTCAGGTACCCCGATTTGGACCTAGATCTATTCTGTACGAGCGTAAATTAAGCCAGACAGCGACTGTCCAGCAATTATTTAATGCTGTGTAAAGCCTTATTTATTTATCTGCAGTTTGCTTCCTAAATTGTAAACCGAACTACCTAAAAAGACGATAACCGGCATGGCAAACAAGTTTTGTGCTACAACTTTGCAAGTTTCGACTATTTGGGTCACTATAATCGTACAGTGGCGCAGCGGGCGAGAGTCTGCCTGCGACGCAAGAGGTTGCGGGTTCGATCCCCGCCTCGGAACAAATTTGTGTACGATCTGCAGAAATTTGTTCCGTTGGTCTGGGTGTTTTCTATGTATAATAAAAAAAATATATATATCTATGTAATGTATAATATTACGTATATCAGTTATCTAGTACCCATAACACAAGCTCTGCTTACCTTGGGGCTAGATAATTTATTTATTTATAATGCACGACAATTAATTGTACGGCCCAATAATGTACACCTTAATAATCCGTGTCATGCCTTCCAATTTTAATAGGATATGACAGGTTTTGACACGGATTATCAAGGTGTAATTATTCGGCCGTGGAATAAATTGTCGTGCATTATATTGAGCCGACCATTTTCATTGAAAAAAGAGCTATTTACTTACTCTTTTACTAGATTAGCTGAGGAGTCTTGATGGCGACAGTATCGACTCGTGGTTGTCATGTATTTTGAATAGGTATTTTACAAAGTCTCTGTCGTGTGGACAGGGAACTACGCAAATTAAAAAAAATACCTAATTAATTAATTAACTCATTTATTTCAGATAATTGTATCCATACATACAAAACCCACAATGAAATCAAATTACATAAAATCTTAGCCTAAATAATAATAATCATTAAATTAAATAAACAAAACAAAACAATAATTATTTCATTGATTACATTACAATTACATAAAATAACATACCTACTTAATTACCTAAATACCTACTTAGATTGAATATTAGAATTACAGACAAATATGCGGGCACGAGGGACCATCAGTGACCGGGGCACCGTCCCTTAAAAAGGGTTGCGTGCATGTTTGTCCAGTGCCTTTTAAGCGGAGAGTCCCACCTATCCACCAATGTACTTAGAATGGTGTTGGAGCTGCCACGCAGGCGTTTCAAGAGCGACGCACAACGCTTTCTTATAATGGCGAACAATGGCAAAAAGGCTAATAAAATAATTAAATTAAATACCTTACAAATAAGAGACTTCACTATCACATCTATAAACAAGCGTCAAATAGGATCAACTCCCAGTTTTTTAATTAAGGCGCATACCCCACCCAAACTGCGCCGCCAACTATTTACTCTATCTTCCGTTTATCAAAGGCAATTTTATAAATCCATTGCACAGTTTGTGATACTTATTAAAAGCTTTTTTTAATGCCTATGTAATAGTTTTATTCTATTTAGTTTAAGGTGGGACGTAACCTCAAGCTCCCATACAAACGTACTTTTCGATTCATTTGGAAACTACGTCCCCGATTTTAATGAAATTTTGCATACATAATCGGAAAAGAAATAGCTATGTTCGTATTTTTTCAGTTTTTCAAAATACATTATTATTATTACGTGAGAGCGAAAATTCATTTTCATGCATTTTCAAGCGATTTTATATTTTTCGCTCACATTTAATTATGATTATGTATTTTGCAAAACTGAAAAGATACAAACATAGCTATTTCTTTTCCGCTTATGTATACAAAATTTCATTAAAATCGGGGTCGTAGTTTCCAAATGAATCGAAAAGTGCGTTTGTAAGGGAGCTTAGACGTTCCGAATAAATTTTGGTGGCCACCAAGGGCAACTTCGATTCACTGCCTAAACTAAATAGAATAAAACTATTATAGAGGCATTATAAAAAAAAATATGTTTCACAAACTGCAAATTGCAAAAATCTTTGTTCAACGAAATAATAAGATAAAATAGGTGGCGGCGCTAGTTTGACTCTCAGGGTATCGTCAACCATAATCAGCTGTTTGTTGACTGTATTTTATCCTTAATTTGTCTGTATTATATCCTTAATTTTGTATTCTACCTTGTGTATGTATGTCTGTGCTGTTCTTGTTGTGTCAAATAAATGTATCTTTATTTTCTATCCAAAGTTTTGTCACAGGTATTTATTATAATATACATACCTATAGATCACGACTCAGGAGGTAAGAGGTTCGACTCCCGCTCGAACAAACATTTGCACGATCTGTAGATATTCGTTCACATCTTAATAAGTGACTTAATATTACAGAAAGGAATATGGCGAAGCGTCTGACACGTAAGTAAAAAAAACTTAAAAAAAATGATTACCACTTGAAACATGTGACAACGGTCCGGCATGGACCACAGAGCAAATACAGAGAGGAGGTGTTGTAATTATATTAGGGAGTCAAATGGGATATCAAATGAAAGGTATTGTTTAGTACATTTCAAAAACAAAACATTTTTGATACTTCTGTAGGTTTCATACTTTTCGAAATGTTTCGAAAGAGACACGTAAAAAAAACTTTACAAAAATGATTACCACTTGAAACATATGCCGGACCACAGAGCAAATACAGAGAGGAGGTGTTGTAATTAGATTAGGGGGTCAAATGGGATATCAAATGAAAGGTATTGTTTGGTACATTTCAAAACAGACACAAAACATTTTTGATACTTCTGTAGGTTTCATACTTTTCGAAATGTTTCGAAAGAGACACGTAAAAAAAAACTTTACAAAAATGATTACCACTTGAAACATATGCCGGACCACAGAGCAAATACAGAGAGGAGGTGTTGTAATTAGATTAGGGGGTCAAATGGGATTTCAAATGAAAGGTATTGTTTAGTACATTTCAAAACAGACACAAAACATTTTTGATACTTCTGTAGGTTTCATACTTTTCGAAATGTTTCGAAAAAGTCGGAAAAATTTACTCCCCCCCGTAGTGTATGGGTTCGTTGCTAACCCTTTTAAATAGGTACATTCATTATTGATTTACTATCCTCGATCTTACAGGGAGGAAGACGATTTACCACAGGAGCCCCAGGACCATTTGGCACTCTTGCGGTAAGTTCATTTTATATTGGTAAATTTACATAATTATCTTTTGTCTGAAATCTCTATTCTTACTTTGGCTTTTTATGTGTAATATATTTATGTATAACTTATTTTATTATAATAAGTATTAAAAAATATATGTCGCGGATCGGATGACTTGTAAACGTCACTTTTGGATAGGGGTAGGTACAATTCATCCGAATCTAAAAAGAGAATTTTGATTCGGATGAGTTGTACCAATAACAAAAATTGAAGCGGACAACTCATCCGCGAATAAGTTTTTTCGCGGACTAATAAAATTGTAACCCAATAAAACTAGGTATTTAAAATTAAAATACCCTACAGCAAATAATGATGTAACTACTACCTACAAACAAAGATTTAAATCTTTGCCTACAAAGCCAAACATTTGCACTACAAACAAGTCGATTATTTATAATTTTATGACCATTATTGTACTAATAAAAAATTACAATCAAATAAAATAATTAAATGAAAACTAGTAGTTACAATGGAAACAATTGCAGTTAACTGCAGCATTTTGCGAAAAATCTCGATCGATTCGACGAAGCACGTGTTCGAATGCTGCTTAAATCGATTTTTTTGGACCGAGACGCATGTGTTGCCCTGTAACCCATTGCGATATACCAAGTGACATTATCTTTAACTTTATGTAGGTTATATTTTTTTTTTTATCTACTCAAAATTTTCAATATTACATGTGTTTAATCAATTCAATTCAATACATTTATTTCAGCTTAGATACACATACATATTTCAGCCATAGATTATTATTAAATGACAGAAGTAAAATAAAAACTGAAACACAATCTTCATAAGCGCATGGCGCTATGTGTGCGTGTCCAGTCCTTCATGAAAGCGCAGTCCGTGTCCAGCGTTCCAGCTATAAGTTTCAGATAGCTACTGGTACCGTCCCTGACCCGACGCATCAGGGATGCTGTTCTCTTGCGGACGTGAGACTCTGCAAACATCCCGGACGCGCTACAGAAGCGGGGCAGCCCCAGTAGCCCCAGTAGGTAGTATACAGCCCCAGTAGTTTATGGTTATGAAATATGTATTTTATACGTGACATTAGTTGAAATCTGTTTTATAGTAACTAACATACTGAACAACCGAAATAAATAAATTGAATTGAATTAATGAATTGATTCCGCGCTTTTATTTCATTTATGTTCAAACATTTCATTCAGCACATTTCATTTGACGTTTCGAATGAAATGTGCTGAATAAAAGTCAACATTAACCGTTTGATTCCTTAACGACACGTGATCGTAACGACTCATTTTTTTCAAAAAGTTATCCGTTAGAATATTATTTATTTATATTATTATTATTTAGACTAGTTATTTTCAACCATCATCACCATCATGATAGCTATTCTCAACCGATGGAGTTGGAATTTGGTATACTTTTGTAGGTTCGGTGATAATACAACGTCATGTTATTATTGAGCTGGTCTGATGATGGAGACAGGTGGCCATAGGAACTCTTATACGAAACGACTTAATCCCGTCTAGGTTCTTTAGATTTTTCTTTTCAAACACTTTCGTCCTAACTATATGATTATAATTATAAAACTTATCATTTAGCTAAAAAAAATAATGGTTAATGGATAACATTTTTAATGAATCCCGTCTAGGTTCTTTAGATTTTTCTTTTCAAACACTTTCGTCCTAACTATATGATTATAATTAAAAAACTTATCATTTAGCTAAAAAAATAATGGTTAATGGATAAGATTTTTTAATGAATCCCGTCTAGGTTCTTTAGAATTATCTTTTCAATCACTTTCGTCCTATATGATTATAATTAAAATACTTATTATTTAGCTAAAAAAATAATGCTTAATGATAAGATTTTTTTAATGATTATATATTTATTAATTTTTCCTTTGTTGACACTTTTCAGGAGTCGCGTTCATCGAGACAAGTAAAAATAATTTATTGTTTTTTAAATTTACTTCAATGAAGTTAAATAAATGAAGGTTGTTGAGCAATCCACGGATCATCATCTAGCCCCACAGTGGGCAGAGTTTTTGTTATGCGGACAAATAGATAACTGATATAACTAATACAATCTTTATAAACAAAGAAAATAACAATCAAATAATAGGGCGCAAAAAATTCGCACGTTGTAGAATTTTTATCAAAACTCCAAAAAACAAAATAACTACCTATTTTTATTTTTTGGTATCATGAATTAAAGTTTATTTCAAAACCTATCATCAAGCGGTACTTATCTAAATGACGCTTATCAGGAGAAGCCTATGTCCAGCTGTGGACACCTGAACGAATGATTATGATTTTGTACTAACATATCTAATTGTTTTTGGTATATTTTTTTCTTCATAAATGTAACTTTACCTTTTTTTCAGTTGGAACGCAGCCCAGTGAGTAAAACTCTATATGTGCCTCCCTCTACCTACCTACGTTTACAAAAAATAAATATCTACTTAACAACGAAAGAAAATTACAATCAAATAATAGAATAAAATTAAAACTAGTATTTACAATATGCCCTTGCAACAGTATGCAGTTAGCTCAATAATTGAGCTAACTGCATACTGTTGCAAGGGCATATAATACTAATTCAAATCAACTCTGTCGGATCTAAATATCTTCCAAACGTCTAAATATTTAACTTTGAAATTTATATATGGTAAAGTTCAGGACTTATTCTATCGATCATATGTTTCGAAAACACTAATCCATAAAATTTTCTCTATAGAAAAAAATCGCAAAGTTATCTCTAAATTTTTACTAAAACCTTAATTTCTCCAAAAATACAGAAGTTAATATCTTGAAAATAAGCATAGTAATAGAACTAAGTATAAAGAACATTTTACATGTTTTGGATTTTTATAATAATGTCCTAATTAATAGATATAGCCTAAAACTTGATTTTTGGGCTTGCGTTGCTGTGGCCTGTCTCGCTCCTATGAATGCGAACTCCTGTCTGTCCTTTTCAGAAAAAATTGAGATTGTAAAGGCTTTCAACGGATGAGCTTGTTTTACATTAACGTTTAGGTGCATCCTAAACGTTAATGTAAAACAAGCTCATCCGTCATCCTCATGCGTCCATTTCTGATATCTGTGATGCGTACCAAGGTTGTAGCCAGGTGCAAAAGTTTGTACTGCGGTAGGGGTACTCTAAAAACGCGGATTTAGAACAAAAAAGCGGAATTTCTTGTTTTAACGTTTACCTACATCTAATTTTCACTCGATTAATACGCTTGCTGATCAAATGTGTAGTACTAACTAAAAATAACCCTCCTTTTACCCAATTTTTCATTTCGTCTGAGTTCACATGATGGGCCACTATAATCGCCTATTCCCGATTGTCCCTACCCCCTGCGTTCCTACTAGGAACAATCGAAAAAAAACCCGATTGTTACTACTTGTTCCTACCTCCTTTAAACGTTTATAAAAATGTTTTAAATTAGAATATTAGGAATGAAAAAACCAATCAATAAAATAATAAGGTACAAAATAAAATAGGTACAAATTTTGTAATCAAACTGTGACTTTTTCATTACTATTATTCACAAGTGAGTTATAGGTTTTATTTTATTGGTTGAGTAGCTTTGTTTTTTAAAAAGTTTCGATACAAAAAAGATCGTCTCAATAGATCGTGCACAACAAATAAACTTTTTATCTAAAATAAAATTATTATTTTATTCACAAGTGTATGTGTACGTCGTATGATACACGTGTGTTGGTGATTACCGTCCTCGGCCCTCCTAAGAGTTAAGAGCCTCGCCTGACGCTCGGGTCTCAATAGCGCCTAAGCGGTAATCACCAACATTACACACTTGGTTTACCATAATGAACTATTATTAATACTAATTTCTAATAATACTTTTCTAAAATGTGTGTAATATTATTACACACATTTTTTAAAAGTATTAGCAATAACATCGGTACAATACGCTAATATTTTTGTAAATAGTTAGCAATCGGTACTTTGCGGCACGACTCGGCGCGTAGGACACACTTCGGCCAGGCATGATGACACAGCTTTATGGTCACTACACCCCCTTGACATTTACGCAATCTACTTAATTCCAAGGTAGATATTTTTTGGAAAACGCTTTTATAGTATTTTTTAAATATTTTTCTGTTTCAGTCGTGAATACCTGAAGACTAAATTGCTCCTGCAGGGTCAAAACAGGGCGAAAAAAGCTAGGCCCATAGATTTTTTCGAGCCATTCAAATATGGGGGACATTGGGTGTATGAACGGTAAGAATTAGAATTAATTTTAACAACTATTGATTGCCGGAGTGGCATGAAGGTATTCTCGTCATCCATACCGCAATGCTTGGAAACGAAACTTTTCAAGAGTGCGTCTACCCGTCCTGACCTACGGAGCTGTGACGTGGACACTCAGCCCTGCCGGCTGGTCCATCAGTTCAAAGCCACTGAGCGACCTATGGAAAGAGCTATGCTTGGAGTTTCTCTAAACGATATGATTCGTAACGAATACATCCGACAGAGAACCAAAGTCATCGACATAGCTCTAAGAATTAGCAAGGCCGGTCATATCTCACGAAGTTCCGACAACCGTTGGGGAAACGTGTTTGTGAGTGAAGATCGCGACTCGGCAAACGTAGTCGCCCTCCGGCCAGGTGGGATGACATTCTACGAAAGACAGCAGGCAGATGCCAGATGCGCCAAGCTGAAGACAGGGCGCTATGGCGCTAATAGGGGAGGCTGATTTGTGGAAACGCTGATGATGGATACAGTTTTATGGATCTATATGGATTATGGATAGGATGGATCTTCTTACAACTGTATACTAGATTCACATAAATATTCGGTTTCAGGAATGTAAGCATCCGACCCTCAGAGGCGTTTGGCCTGTCAACAACGAATCGAAGTAAGTTCTTATATTCATTATTTTATCAAACTATCTAGAATAATTTATTTATTTATTAATCAAAATCCACAGCCCTTAATTAATACATATATTAACTGAAGAGACTCTCGCTAGAAAGTTGGATCAAGGGCCAGATCCAAAAGGTTGGTACTCCATTCGGCTCGTATCGTCAGAAAGTTCCTTTCTTTGCAGCCCTAGACACCGGCTGCTTGAGCCTAGCTTTGCGGCCGGTGATCTACCGTTTTGATATATTTTTTGCTGTAGAATTGTTTTAGGTATGATATTTTATTTTCCATAAAAGAATGCATTTTTATAAAGGTTTAAAATAAATGAAGTGAATAATATTTTTTTTAAATTCAAATCATTTTTTAATATAGTTTATTTACATTTAACTAAAGTATGTAGTTAAATTGTTCGATAACTTTTTGCCATCTTGTAGGCAGGGACATGATCCCATTGCTATTGAAATTTTGGGTCTTCTGATCAAAATACGCGACAAGTGGTTTTGGCAGTCCTCTCGTAATGTTAACCTGACACTGCCTAAAGAATTCTAAAGAGACCGAAACAGATGGAAATCTGAAGATACAAGGTCAGGACTATACGGCAGATGCATTAACACCTCCCAGCCACTCTCTTAATTTTTGCTGAGTGGCTAAAGATGTGTGAGGTCTAGCGTTATCATGATGAAAAATAAAACCCCTTCTGTTGATTAATTCCGGCCGCTTTCTCTCAACTTCTTGCTTTAATCTCATCAGTTGTTCGCAGTAGAGTTCAGAATCCTGGTCCTGCCTGGTGGTAACAACTCATCTTAATGAATAATGCCCTTCCAATCCCACACACAGCATCACCTTGTTGCGAGTTAACCCGGGTTTCGCCACAGTCTGTGAAGCCTGACCGACCTTTGACCACGACCTTTTTCGCACGTTCTTGTTGTACGTGATCCACTTTTTATCAGCTTCTTCAAAAATGGTTCGGTTTCATTACGTCGTTATAAAGAATCACAAATGAGTACACGGTTCATTAGGTTTGCCACCGCGCTTCTTCGAGGTTCGCCTGCGACAAAGGAGGTTGCGTGTTCGATCCCCGCCTTGGGACAAATATTTGTACGATCTGCAGGTATTTGTGCCGGGTATTTTGGTCGTTGTCTATGTATAATAAAAAATATATATCTATGTAATGTATTGTATTATGTAATATATCAAATATCTAGTACCCTTATCACAAGCTCTGCTTAGCTTGGGGCTAGATAATGCTGTGTGAATTTTCCAGCATTATTTATTTTTATTTATTTTTTATAATATTATATTTAACTTGTTTTATTTTTCAGCACCTCTCTACGGGTACTACAATGATCGATCGTGCCTGCGACCATGCCCATTGATATATAAATTTGAGTAAGCATTTTAAAACAAACTTGCTTGACATTCCATCATCAGCCTCCAATTTTTTTTTCTGCGATGCAGATGTATTTACATCTGTGTCGCACAGACTGCGACAAATTTGAAGGCTGATGATGGAATGTGAAGCAATTCGTCATGTTTTATTGCCAACTCTAATTGCTTGAGTGTGTTCGACTGTGACGTTCATCGGTCTATCCTACAACGAAGACCATAGTGCCATAGTGTGTAATGTAATGAAACTGCTTGGTTACAACGGATGGACTCGTTGGTCGTACCTGTTCGAGTTGTCATTTTCGAAACGGTAACTAGGCAACGGTTTTAGAGAAATATGTCAGAATGGGAAAAGTCATTGTATTGTCCGTATAGTCCGGAGCGTTTAAGGCCTAGCGCGCATCACGATTGTATTTTTTGCGACAGTATTTTTAAATCGTGCTATAAAAAATCGCAAAAATAATACTGCGCGCATCGCGATGAAAAATTGCGATGAATTGTTTTGCTTCTTCGGAAGAGGAGGAATAAAAGAACACATAAATACTGGACTCATCCTTTTACAGCAGAAAGATATGTTAAAGGTTTCTTTTATCTGAAATACAATGATCTTCGACAAGATCCAAAAAAAAATCTTTGTCTCGTCTTGTGCGACGACGCCGCCGCCACTGGAGAGACAGGCGCGGACTTGTTTATCCTTGCAAAGCGGAAAGGCGGCGGCGGCGCTGAACCAGGTAGCGATTTTAAATCGCAGTGCGCGTGTTACCATGTAACTTCAAATGCTATAATTTTATTTTGCGACAATCGCGTCGCGCGCTGTCGCGGAAAAATGTGACAAATCACAATTTTAAAATCGCAACTATATAATTGTCGTATATAATAATAATAATAATACCTACTTTATTTCAGGCAACAAAGAAAGTGTACAAAAGTAACTTAATTAGGGCCCATATAATAAATACCTTAGAGACTAACATAGATAAAAATATTAAAAATATATAATGTAAATGCGCGCACATACTTACTAACTCATACGTTGCATTTCTGCGACAAAATTATCGCGCGACAGAAAATCGTGATGCGCGCTAGGCCTTACGGTAGTGAAAAAATTCTATGTCTATGGTTTTACGAAAGGATTGAATTCTCTTAGTCGGAGCGTCACATACAGTCGACTGCACTGCATTAAAAATCATGTCTGATGAGTGAGAATGAAGGCTATCTGAGCACAACATGTCCCCATCGACATACATAGTATATACTTATTGAGATAGATCATAGTCTGGAATAATAATCTTGACGACCTCAGTGGCGCAGCGGGCGAGAGTCTGCCTGCGACGCAAGAGGTTGCGGGTTCGATCCCCGCCTCGGAACTAATTTGTGTACGATCTGCAGAAATTTGTTCCGTTGGTCTGGGTGTTTTCTATGTATAATAAAAAAATATCTATCTATGTAATGTATAATATTACGTATATCAGTTATCTAGTACCCATAACACAAGCTCTGCTTACCTTGGGGCTAGATAATGCTGTGTGAATTGTCCAGCATTATTTTATATTTTTTATTTTATATTTTTACTTATTAAAGAAATTTATCATAGAAATAGGAGCATAGCAGGTCTCGACAGAGCCTAGGTGCGCATTTGTTCCCCCTGGAGTCGAGCAAAGTCAAAGTCAATAACTTTTTTTCTTTAGGCTTACAAAATAAGCTTAGACAAGTCAAATTTAATACTATAAACAGGTTTATAAATAGTCATTATTATCAAATAAGAAATATGATGTTATTGATTTTATTCGCTTCAATTTTTTGTCCACTAGTGGAGGGAGATCCTAGTACCGCGGGGTACCGAGGCTCTCCGACTTTTTAAAAAAATCATAGAAATAAGAGGTGTCCGTGATGGTAGCGTACACATAACCGAATTCACGTTTGTTGTTATGCCTAATAAATAACGTATAAATAGAGTATAATCAGTGCAAAAGTAAAATAAATAGCACCTCCTTGGTTTAAGAAATAATGACCATTGTTTGTGGGTACGCCAGCATAACGTTATGCTAGCGTACACACGACCGTTCTCAAAAACGGCTTATACTATAGCAACAAAATTTATACACAATAATAGAGTATAAATAGCGTTTCAGCTATGCAACATTTCATAATGATTGCTCTCATAGGAACAGAGATATGGAACAAGACTACTCTCCGTTGCAATGTAGTTCCGCCGTGGTCTGCTAGATGGCGTGCATTCACTAACGTACGAAATACTTGCTCTCCCAGTAGCATCGAGTTAGAATACTATAGAGTAACAATCACAGAAATAAAATGTCCGCGCCAAAACTCTGCACAATCTACGCTACGTGCAGAGTTTTTGTTTAGTTGTACGGCGACCGCAGTCCTCGTACAACGTTCGCGATGTCAAAGTGTTCGGTCATTTCCTGCCCAAATAACAGCAACTACGTGCAAAAAAAGGATGGTATTTCGTATTTTAGGTAAGTATCATAACAATTTTATGAATTTATGTATCCACAGTACGTATTTTCATGTTAATTTCAATAATTTTAAATATTTTCTGCAAAATAAAATGCTCACAGCTTGACCTTGGCACTTCGTAGGCGTATCTCTTTCACACGTTAAACAAATATGTAAGAGTAAAAGAGAAACAAAGTCTCGCGTGAGCTTGTGACGAGCACACTGTGTTCCAACGACAAAACTGTGGAGTTCATTGATACTTAATATTTTTACGAATTTTAAATTAATTATTATACTTAATAATATTACCATGTTGATAAATGCTTTATTTTTTCCGAACAAAAAGTAGATGAGTCGTTAGCGTTCTATAATTTTATGGTGTAAATTACAATATTTTGTATGCCTTGTTTTTAGTTTTCCTCGAAACCCCGTAAGGTGCTCTGAATGGACAGTTATATTATCAAAACAACGTTACAATAAATTAACATTGTTTCAAGGTAATTAAGTTATTCGTCAGTAGGTTAAAAGTAACTAAATAAAACTCGTAATTCATACAGATTAATTTGTTTTATTTAAAATTATTTGCACCCCCGTGTTTTCCGGGATAAAAAGTAGGTACCTAGCATAAGTGTTAGTCCAGAGTATAAGCTATCTTCATATAATAAGTGTGACTAGCTGCCCCGCCCCGGCTCCTCCTGGCTAAATAATATAATTATAGCCTATGTCCATCCTGAAACCTAGATTCATTCTAAATATTGGTTAACATATTTTTTTAATCAGATGTTTAGTTTCGGAGTCCTCTTAGGTACATTATAAATTCACAAACTCACATACACATATAATGATATCGAAAATACGACCTATAATATTATTTAGTACAAATAGCGTCTCCACTCGCCCTGTTCCCTGTTCGTACGCGCATGGCCGTCGGTCATCTTCGGAAATCTTCGGTATGTTTTCGGTGCATTATTATGACATTGCGTACAAGCGAAATTGAACATTATTCAACCAAGATAACGTCTTAATTGGCGTAAATGTCATTGTGAGCTATATAACAACAAATGTATAGGTATGTAGAACGGCGCTCGGACATTTTTTGAGTGCTGTCAGTTAGAGATTGGGACTCTTTAGTATTTTAACTCGATGCCCAGTAGTCATACTTTATGCAAATTCGTAATCAAACACTATAAAAAGTTGATGTGAAGTTCTAGGAACAAATTTGTTGTGGTAGTTACTGTCGCAAACAAAAAATAAGTTATTAGTGAAACACCAATCAACTCAAATCACTACATAGTATAAAACAAAGTCGTTTTCTCTGTCCCTATATCCCTACTTATACTTAAATCTTTAAAACTACGCAACGGATTTTGATGCGGCTTTTTTAATAGATAGAGTGATTCAAGAGGAAGGTTTGTATGTATATACATGCTATAGTACCCGTGCGAAGCCGAGGCGGGTCGCTAGTAATATATAAACTGCTTGTTTTGTAAATATCGTATATCGCATATCTTTTTGTGATTATTATTGTTTGTTTTATATTTTGTTTGTATTATTTTTTATTATTAAAGCTTTTATTTGTATGATATAATTTTATGTGTGTCAAATAAGTAACTCTTTGTTAAAATTGAACATAACTGGACCTTTTCGTGCTTTTGTTTATTTTGTGTTAGTGTACGTGACGTGTTGGTTCTGGTTCCGACGGAAGATCAGCGTTGTGATAGCTATGCGCATTGCGCTATGGCTATCACAACATAATGCTGATTCGGACGCCATTTTATAGCATTTATGTTTGTAATTATGTACCTAAGTTGTTAATAAGTAGATAAGTACTCCTAGCTCATATTGATGTTGGGTAATTTATGAAACTAAGAATACTAGAATACTAGGTATCAATGATTTTTTCAAATACTCAGGATAGTATCTCACTCAGATACGTTCATTTAGGCTGTATTAACTTGTTCAGCGATCGATCTATGTTTGGTAAACTATTTTTTTGTAGTAAATTAGGAATCGATGACTGAGCAGAGGTTCCTACGTGCCTTAATCCTGCTATTGACTGTTTTACAGCTATGGAGCAATCTGTGCCATCAGGTGGCATAGACCACCAGTTGATACGCCGCCGCCTCTACCGACGACGTGGTATATTAAGCATTTGGGTACATCTCTATTCCCAAGATATTACCTAAAAAATTTTACTAATCTCTGCGAAATGGAGGTCCACAACTGTATCATGTTACACGTAAATGCTGAATATGTTTACTGTAAGTACTTCTGCCACATTATTAAGTAAATGTCGCTTCGCTTTTACACCTAAAACTCAAAACAATACAAAGCAAAAGCAAACAGCAGGAGTTTCTATGTTCGGATGGAGGTATGTTTTATTAAGTCTGTGGTTTGTATTTGTATTTTCGCCGATCTTTCCGATTGTAAGCCATATTTTGAGAGCAAAAAATTGAGAAAAGGATAGGCATAGGATTTCGCGTTCATAGGAGCGGGACAGAGTAAAGCAATGTCAGTGCAAAAATCAAGTTTTTGCTTCTTTTCTATTAATGATTCAAAATTTAAGCATTAAATAGAAATACTACACGATTACTTAAATAAAACAGTAGTCTGGCTATGTAATTCGTAAAAAATAATATGGTGTTGTCGCTGATACTTTAGAGCATTTCAATTAAAACAGTTTTTTAAAAGCGATTTTTGTATATTTTTTTGTAAAGAAACCAGTTTATTTTTCAAAATTCTATTTGATTACACCTCAAAAAAACTCAAAACAACTCAACGCAAAAACAAACAGCAAGAGTTTTTATGTTCGGATGGAGGTATGTTTTATAAAGTCTGTGGTTTTTATTAGTATTTTCACCGATCTTTCCGATTTTAGGCCATTTGATGATTCGGTTAAAGTAGTGGTTTTATTCTCTTTGATTCTGTTGAGTTTGTATTGGGAATGATCACGAGTTACCAGAAGTATGGAGTCGGTTTTGAGTAGTGATGGGCCGCATGTGGTTTGATCCGAATAAGAACTTCAGCAATAGTACATTCGATTAAAAAAAAACAAAAAAATTGGCCGAGTTTTTTTTATTGCCTCTGTATTAGTTTTATTCTATTTAGTTTAGGCAGAGATACGAAGTTGCCCTTGGTGGCCACCAAAATCTGTTTTCGTATCTCTGCCTAAACTAAATAGAATAAAACTATTACAGAGGCATTAAAAAAAAGCATATGATAAACTGGAAGATGGATTATTGAAAATTCCTTTGTTAAACGGAATAATAACATAAAGTAGGTGGCCGCGCTAGTTTGGTTAGGGTATGCCACGTCTGGAGACTTCTTGGCTTTATTCTGAAATGCGTTTGAGTTATCAATTATTATGGGTTATAAAATTATTTTTATCTAATAAATATATGACTTAAAATAAATGCTTAAATTTAGTAGAAGTATTCAGTGTAGTAATAGTATTAGGTAATTCCAACTTTATTATTGCTCTTCCAACACAAATAAGGTTCGCAGTTAACCCGCTTACATCCGTAATGAATTCGTCAAACTACGATAGTTTTTATAGTAATATAAAACTATCGTAGTTGGTTATTCCATTACAATAACACTAAGGCCCGTTTTGTAAACGTTGCTCAGTCATAAATATACGCTTGAGTAACGATTTTGTATGACTGAACTGAAGCGTTACTCAAGCATGATGGATAAGCATAGTAATATAATAGTTTCATATAACGTCCCGAACTCCAGCACGCACGGGGTTGTCGCAAGAGACAACTAAAAATCTATCAGGGGAAGGCAGCTTCCTTCTGTGTATCTTTAACACCTTCACTGCGATCACCAATCCACCTGCCAAGTGTGCTGGCCTTTGTTTTTCAGATATCTTACTTGCCTAGCTAAAAGAATATCTTGTATCTTTGTTGAGCAGCGTTATTTATAATACGATATATTCCTTTCTAATACCAAAAACGAATACATATGGTATTTTTTTATTTTCGTAATTAATATTCTATACATAATCTATTCTCAACGAATACCAAAACCTAATTTTAGGTACAGTCGCAGCTACAATGTATTTTGCTTTCTAATAATATAATTCTAATTATGATCATACATAATACAATCATAAACCTTTACAAATTCACTTCTTTCTGGCATTTATATTTTTTTAAGGCGAAGTACGTTCGTATTTTCGAGACAAGGACGAGCGAACACCGCGCAGTGAAAGCGAGAAAGGGACGCAAGAGCCGGCCCGCGCGCAATTTCTCTGCTTTTTATTTATAAATTTGTTATTGCGCTAAAATAACAATCTTTCTCAAAAAAATAATCCTCTAAAGTGTTTAGTTAAGTATTTTTTAGACGATATTTCATGCAAATATGTTAAGTAACTAGCAAATGAAACTGGTTTTCCGTAGTAAAAATGTAAAATTTAGAAACTTTGCGATTTTTTTCTATCGAGTCAAGTTGAGTCTATCGTGTTTCGGCTCCCATAACTTACTAACAAAAATCCTAAACTTTCGATGCTCATCAAAAAAGATTAAAAAAAATTGAGTTTTCTTGCCTTAAAACTGATTTTCCGTCTAGGCAAAACCTGAGTTTTGGGACCTACTTCACCTTAAAGTAGGTATCTTGTGCCAAAAATTTGATTATTTTTACTAAATCAAAATTTAATTATTTTCTATACTAAAAGTATGTTTTTTTTTTGTCTGATATTTTATAATAGTTTTTCGAAATTATCATACATTTTCCAAAACTTTTGATGTTGTAGATACGAACCAAAAGTTGTTTTTTGTGATTTTTAATTATTTTTTTGTAAATAAATACATAATAATAATCGTTGATCGTTTGTGATATTCTTCTTGTTGTATTTAGCATTTAATAAAAAAAATATCAATGTGATGTGTGGTTTGATATAAAAGCTTTTATTCAGATAATGTAGAAACTTATATTATTACGTATGTCTGATTGTCTGTGTTATTAAACGTTAAATAAATAAAATATTAATTACAGAGTAGTAGGTAACGGCAACTATTTTATGAGATAAAAGCCAATAAGGCGATTATCAGGGAAGGCCTGCGTCCAGCAGTGGACCTTTATAGGCTGTTGAGGTGAGGTAAAGGTACCTAACGTTTTCCCATTTGTGTGATAAGACTGATGTTGATTATATAAACAGTACGTAAAATCATATTTAAAAGCATTTTTATTACTGACTGTATCTCATACCATTTAACTTGTTTTGGGATTCGTTTATAAGTATGGCATTCGTTAGGAATAGAATATTAAAAACGACAAACAAATACCATTGGTAATAGTTTTTGGTGTTAGAAAGGAATATATCGATATTACGTTGTATTAAAAAAATACTAAAACCAACTTCAAATACCACGTTGATCTGAATCCGCTTGTCCAATGGAACTAATGATATTTTATTTTTATTTTCAGTTGGTAAGTTTGAAAACTTTTTCAAATAACTAGAAATTAATAGGGCATTTTACTCTATAAGAAAAAATCTACAAATATATTATTGGAATAGCATTGCTTCGGCAAAAAACAGTCGGAAAATGTTCGTTTTAAGTATTTCGATTATAACAAAATAAATTCATTTCAAAGTTTTCACTTTTTTATCTGTATTGCTACACCATGAAATAGAAGACGCATTTTATTATGTCATATCATACGGCTGTGTAGGCTAACTAAAATGTATCAAGTGTCATCAGGCAACGTTAGCTAGCGAATTAAAAAAAATATGCTGGACAATTCACACAGCATTATCTAGCCCCAAGTTAAGAGCTTGTGTTATGGGTACTAGATAACTGATATACATAGTATAATACAATACATAGATGGATATTTTTTATTATAAATAGAAAACCACCAGAACACCCTGAACAAATGTCTGCAGATCGTACACACATTTGTCCCGAGGCGGGAATCGAACCCGCAACCTCCTGCGTCGCAGGCAAACCTTCGCCCACCGCGCCGCAGAGGTCGTCAGCAGTTGGTTAGTTAACACAACCAACCGACGACGTCACAACCGTAGTGCAATGGCGTCTTTTACGTCCAGCGTTTTTGTCAAGTTATGCGCGCAACTTGAAAATGTAATTTTGAGATGCACTCTTATGTCACTTACCGATCGAATAAAAAAAAATTTTTTTTTTGGTTCATTAGCAATAAAAAAAATGACTTATTGAATAAAAGAAAAAAAATAATTAGAATAATTGACACTTTTCAAAAATTAGTGTAAAATACCCTTTTCTTCGTAGATTATACGCTTTTGGCTATAAGATAAGCTTTGCCTGATGATAATGCATTTTGAAAAACTGAAAATATACAAACATAGCTATTTCTTTTCCGACTTATGCAAAATTTTATTAAAATCGAATGAATCGAAAAGTACGTTTGTATGGGAGCTTAGAGGTTCCGTCCTACCTTAAAATCCCAAAGTTGCGGGGTTGATTCTCTACCTGGGCACATGTCGAGTGTACGGACCTGTCCATAAACCACGACTAGGCGCATACAAACGACATTGTGATGTGCTACGCGCGCAACTGTGTTTGACGCCTAGGGTCATTTTAAGTATTGTGTGAGTCTGACAGTTGCAAAATAACTCGAGGACCATGTCAATTTATTTTTAATTTAACACATTGGGAGAAAAAAAATCAAGGGCCAACAAGAGGCCTGCGTGTGGCAGTGGACCATTATAGGCTGTTGAGGACATTGTTAGAGGCATCTCCAGGGATGGCAAATGATGATTTTAACGTGGATTGAACTGATTTTTAATTAGATTTAAGTTAATAATCATGGTTTTCCAGGAATTATAAACATCACGTAGTTAAAATCATGGATTAACCCGTAATTATAAACATTACTTATGCTTGGTACCAAATAATAAGCTATTTAGTAAGGAAGTTAAGAAACCTCAGCATCACGCACAGCCTAAATAAATAACGCATTATTTCGTACACAGATATTCAATACATTATGTGCTGTATTATTAGAATTTAAAAAATCAATTTCATGACGATTTTACACATGAATAAATTTTACTTTATCTATTCTTTAATGTGTCTTGATTTTAATTGTTGTATTGTACTGTTATTATAAATAAAATTATTACTTCTTTTTATTTCATTATTATTTAAGAAAGCTCTTAAACACATTCTGAGAAAATAACAACTGTCTACCCTTACGGTTCATGAGATGAGTGCAGAAGCTTAATATCTCTTACCCAAGGGTCTCGTACCCAATGCGTGTACGAAACCCTAAACGGTTTCTTCACGGGATTATATTTCAAACCAGAAACAAGATTAATTTATTTAAACTTTATTTCAGCCAGTGGTAAGTATCTTTAAATTATTATTTTACTATAATTAGTAGGTTCTATATATTTATTATTGAAACATATCTTAAATGTGTGTGCATATGTCCCACCGTAGCACGGTGGCCCATATTAGGCACTTTCACTCTAGAAACTTAAATAAATAAATCTGTTTTCTTACGAATGGTTCGATAATTCTAACGTAACACAACCACATCACGCCTCAACACGTGGTCGGGTGCCAATTTGTATGAAAATAATTACTTCACACTTTCCACATTTTGACGCCGTTGCGACGAAAGTACGAAATTTTGTGCTAGAAATCTACACTTTCCCAAATGCTCCCAAAATACAAATTAAACAAAGTTGATTAATACCATAAATTCATAGAAAATGGTTTACGATTTGCGGCAAATTGTCTTATCCGCTAGTTTTTCTATTGTATAGTCTTTTTTTATTGCTTGTGGAAAGCAATAAAAATTTTTATCCAAAAAAATATTTGAATTTCGCGCAAATCCGCGACAAGCCACCTTAAGATCAACATTAAGTGAAGGCAAGTTCGGTCTAGCGAGCCATATTAGGATATTAGGGTTTCTATCATGGAGAAATAATAATCTTTAATGGTTCATCATCATCATCATCATCAGCCTTTTTCAGTCCACTGCTGGACATAGGCCTCCCCTAATGAGCGCCATAGCGCCGTCTTCAGCTTGCCGCATCCAGCATCTGCCAGCAGTCTTTCGCAAATCGTCATCCCACCTGATCGGAGGGCGTCCTACACTACGTTTGCCGAGTCGCGGTCTCCACTCAAGAACACGTTTACCCCAGCGGTTGTCGGTTCTTCTCGAGATATAGCCAGCCCACTGCCACTTCAGCTTGCTAATCCTTTGAGCTATGTCGATAACCTTGGTTCTCTGTCGGATGTATTCGTTGCGAATCCTATCCTTCAGAGAAACTCCGAGCATAGCTCTCTCCATAGCAATAAATATCTCAAATAAATCAATATCAATATCTCAATATCTTTAATGGTTAGGGTCGCCGATATCGAAATCGATGAGGAGGCCTATAGGTATATAATATATACCTATATGCCTCCTCATCGATTATACACATATATATTATATATGTGAAGATAATACCTATGCCGACCTACCTACTAAATATCACCCGAGTAGGTACTGTATACTGATGAAAACAGTTGGTGTCTCTGAATTCAATGTCAATTTAACAGCACCCACGGTACACACGCGACCTCGATTCCTAAGACGCTTTTCTTTTTGCATTTTACCACGCTACTGACCGCCCGCGCCCCGCGGGGGCTGCGTCCTCAACGCCGCACGCCCCACTTCGCTCGACGCTCGAGTTGAACGGGCTTTTTGGCCGCACTTTTTCATAAATTACGTCCAAATTTGTGAAAACTGAGTGAAATAAGTCCGGTACTTTAAATGATGATATAGATATAATAATTGCATAAATTAAGCTTTTATGTTATTCAATAATATCTTTGTTTCACAGCTTGGAGAGTTATGTTTAGGGGACCATGCCCTCGCGGTATGGATGATGAAAAAGAAACTTTGAAAGACAGGGATATTGAAAGAGTAGTGCTGCCGGGGAATCCCGAACCTCTAACTAACGGGGAAACAGAAATAAAACTAGCGAACGAATGGTTATCTAATATTGGTGGCAGAGCAAAATTAATTAAAAAAGCACGAGAAGAGTTCCAAAAACGATTGGCCAATATGACAAAAGGATTGTCTAATAGAACGAGAAACAGCAATGGATAAAATTTATTCTAAGCAGAACTAGTAATATCATTTCATCTGTGGCTATGTACTTATAAAATAACGGTGTAAGATATTTCTTGTTTTTTTTTGGTAAACATTCCGCCCGATATTTGACGACCTAGGAGGCTGCGCGTTCGATTCCCGTCGATGCTTAGAAGCGTTTTACCAGAAATAAAACGATGAGAGAACACATCCGTTTCGGTCAAATTTGACAACTTTTTACCAGTTTGTTTGCAAGTACATCCGGTTCGAGTGGCGACACCTAGCGGCCGCGCACCAATTTTAGTGTAGGTACGCAAAATGGGCAGCGCCCAGCGCCATAAGTACCTACATATTTTATCATTGGCTCAGTTTCACCAGGCAGAATTTAAAAGTTAAGCTTTCAGTGAGATAACTATTTTAATATGCGTTTTATTTTAGGTAAAACGCTTCCACAAAACTATATACCCTAACGGAAAGAAGAATTATTATGAATTATGAATTATAAGACTCCATAGAGTAAAAATGCCAACACTAGAGCACTCTAGCGCTCCTACCTTGAGCCCACGGTAACTGGCGTTTGGCGGGAGCTTCAAAATAAAAAGGCGCTCAATTCAATAATTTGAAAGATGCTTTTTAATTTTCTCTGCGACTATTTATCAGACGAATGGTGAATAATCAACATTTGTTAAATATTCGCCATTCACCTGGCAGATAGTCATACAGTAAAATTAAACAAAAAAAACGTCAAGTACGAGTTAGACTCGCGCATCAAGGGTTCCGTACAAACTCCTACTCTTCAGCAAAGAAATCAACTCAGACGAATAAGGCATAATAATTTTCTGATTTAATAACGATTATAACGTAACTTATTTAGTCCCTCGAAATATTAAATTATTATTATTATTAATAATTATTAATAATAATTATTATTATTGTCATCGGAGCGTCGATGACTCGGTTAATTTTTAATATTTTTATCTATGTTAGTCTCTAAGGTATTTATTATATGGGCCCTAATTAAGTTACTTTTGTACACTTTCTTTGTTGCCTGAAATAAAGTATTATTATTAAATATTATTATATACATGTATTATTATTATTAAATTTATAACTATTAAACCCCGTCTCGAGGCCAAATAAGTTACTTCCAACCCTAGGGTAACAATGTACCTACTATTTTCTATGAATAAACCACAATTTTACGGTTCTCAGATTTTTTCCTTTACTGTGCTATAAGACATTGCTTCTTGCCATTTAATGGTTCTAGGTCTACGGAAAGTACCCTATAGGTTTTTGGTCCATGGCAAGATTAAAAAAATATTTTTTCTGTGAATAAACTACAAATTTACGGTTTTTCCCTTTACTTGTGCTATAAGACCTTGCTGCTCGCCAAATTTCATAGTTCTAGGTCAACGGGAAGTACCCTAAAGGTTTCGTGTGCATGTGATTCCCATGGAAAATTAAAAAAAAATAGACATAAATAGCTGTAACTTTTGATTGCGTTGACTTAGAAGTTTGATTTATATGGAGGCTTCAAGAGGTTACGAGCCTGCGTGTATGATATGAATATCAACTCGATGCGTTTCTGAGAAAAGAGGGTTGACAGACGGACAGACGGACAACAAAGTGATCCTATAAGGGTTCCTTTTTTCCTCTTGAGGTACGGAACTCTAAAAACAACACCCAGTACTTAGGGAAGGATTTAGGATACGTCATTAAAATACCAATTTGGTATCTACTGTGAAAACAATGTAAATTCTAGGCAAATAGGTACAATTTAGTGTAGACAATTATAATTTATTTTTAATTTTACATGTTTATTTAGTTTCATAAAGTGAAAGTAAATATAAAAAATATACAAGCATTTTTAAATATTTTATCGGATATTTATTTTCCTTTTCATTGCCTTCTTCGAGGCTTCCACAGATTTATAAGTATAGTACTAAAGTACAGATAGGAATCGGACCAATAACAGCCGTGGACACTAATTTTAATTTAGTCTCGTAACGGAGACGTCGCTAGTGTAAATTTAGAAAGAGACAGATAATATTCTCTCTCTTTTGCCTCTAGCCAGTGATGTGCCTACATTAAATTTCGATATCGATATACCTACAATCTACATGCCACATGCTGTAAAAGTTAAACCTGAAATAAAAAACGAAAGATTTAATATTTTGTTTTTTATTAATCAAACAACATTACACAATTTTTTTACAAATATACAAGACCTACTTGCATCACTTCTAACAATTACAGTTATGTCACAATAAGTGTTTTTCATGTACACTAATATTATGTTTGTTTATTTGAATTAAAAAGGCTCCAAAACTACTGGACCTATGTGAAAATTTTGCGAGCGAAGCGTCGTCTCTGCATCAACTACTAGAAAAAGTATGAATTCTATCATAATGTACGTACTCCTCTACAGGTCGTATTTTACAACCGATCTAGATGAAACTAGGTGTACAGATTCTACGATTTTATAGAATACTGGACGGAATTTCTGATTAAAATGCTTAGTTCCTCAAAAAAAGAGCAAAAATGGGGTTATCGAATATCTCTTCTTTAAGACATCTGATTCAATGTTTATTTTTTTTAATTAAAAGGTAGTAATTTTAAATTTTTGAAATAAAAATATGGTAAAAATCTGATACACATTTCAGTTGCATCGAAATAAAGAATAACGAAGATAACTTTAACGAATAACTATAACTTTGAATAACTTTGACTCCACAAATTTTGTGGTCATATTTTGTAATCGGCGGCGTGTGTGTGCTCCTGAAATTCCTGGGTTTATGTGATACTTGTTGCAATCTTCGGTAGATTTCTTTACATTTTGAAGTTAAAATCTTCGAATTAATACGTTTAATTACGCCTTTGACTCCAACATGAGGCAGCAGTTTAACGTTTTTTCTGTAAACACATAAAAGGACACTAGATATAAATGAAATAAAAAGGATACCTTATTATAAATAAATAATGCTGGACAATCCACACAGCATTATCTAGCCACCAGCTGAGCAGAGCTTGTGTTATAGGTATTAGATAACTGATTTACCATACATAATTATTACATAGATAGATACTTTTGCTAAGCATAAAAAACATCATGTTTTACGTGTTTATCTAGATTTTAAGGCAATTACCATCAGTTCTTTGTCTTTTTTTGCATACTTAAATAAATAAATACCTACTTACAAACATGACGACCAATGTGGCGCGGTGGGCGAAGGTCTGCCTGCGACGCAGAAGGTTGTGGGTTCGATTCCCTCGGGACAAATGTGTGTACGATCTGCAGACATTTGTTCAGGGTGTTCTGATCGTTTTCTATATATAATAAAAAATATCTATCTATGTATTGTATTCTATTATGTATATCAGTTATCTAGTACCCATAACACAAGCTCTGCTTAGCTTGGGGCTAGGTAATGCTGTGCAACACGCACAGTCCAGCATTATTTATTTATTTTATACCCAAATATATACCTAATCTACATACATAAAATATTACCCTTAGTAGTAAAAAATAAGCATTTCAGCAGTCGGACAAAAATGCCAAAATATCGATAACAAATTAAATGGTTAAATTGATGCTGCCCATCCCTATTTTTCTTATTGATCATAGTTATTGATGATTTTGTGCTTTTTTATCGACTACAATCATATTTTGGACATTAATTAATGATTTTAGAGACAAATATACTAATCACTGGATGCATAGGATCAGCAATCTACTTACTTTGTCCATTTATTGGAATCCCACTGCAAATTTCTGCCTCCGAAAACAAAGTTTGCCACGCAATGAGGCAAACCAGGCGATCATTTTCGTAAAATTCTACGCTCAAAATGTTTGGCACAAACTCGTTTACTCAATAATTTATTTGTATCGAGTGAAAACTAAAATTTACAGTTTAATTTTGTTTATGCCACAAACTTTGTCGGTAAGGCGTTCGCGGAAAACAGGAGTAGTAGGAACTGTAGTAGGATACCACAATCGCTCTTGGTTGCACAAACAGGCACACAACATTTTATTTACACCCATTTCACATAGTTTCTCACATACGTTTCAGCAGAACATCCTCAGAACAAACATTTCAAATAATCACGGGTTCCGCGCCATTGTGGTTTATGAACACAATAAAAATAATGAAATTGGCTTCAGGTGCCAAACGTTAGGTTTGCAGCTGCCTTCATTGCGTTGAACAGTAGCTCCGCCGTGGTCCGTGGATGAACTACAATTGAGTTGCAGCTGAATATGAACTCTATTACAAACGAATACAATCTAAAAGTTAGTGTAGATAGATAGTGTCCAATGATTTTGTAGGCTCGATTCCATAGCGTGGAGGCTTCGTCCGTGAACTGTCTATTTTTCAACAAACAATGTCATTTTAGACATGTGCACGTTGTGGACACAATAGGGATGATGACAGCATCAAAAAGCACCATTATTATGAATTTATCGAATTATGTCTGACAAAACGCGTGTAATATTTTTATTTTGATTAAAAAAAACTACAAAATACAACAATCCGCCATGACACGTTAAACACCAATCAGAGAATACATAACCGTGACGTCATGTCGTCACAATATGAATTGGAAGGCACAGAACAACCACAGCAATAAATTATGGTAAACGTCTGACTTTCTTTAAACAATAGCTTGTTTCTTGACAATATTGTTCCTTGTGTCCTTTTTTCTATTATTTGATTGTATTTTTTTATTAATAAAGTCTCTCTAATGAATAATAAATATTATGGTAATTCTATATCATAAGAATTTGTGCATCGGTGACGTCATAGACAGTCGCCACAAGTATTGTAGCGTTTTTGACCGAAATTGAAATTGCATTTTTAAAAGGTCAATTTCACCTTCAAAATCCATTATTTATTTGCTATTCAGTAGATGTTTAAAAATATCTCGGAGTAGTCTCAAAATCAGTCATCATGCCTATACTATATGTAATTTATTTCATTTTAAATGCTGAGTGCACCCTTGCAACCACTTAAAATCTATTTCTCTATCTAATTATTTATGTATTTTTTTTAATAATGCGCCACAGTGCGAACACTTTGTTCTTTTACGTATTTGTTAACAATCGATGCGGCCATTTCGACAACCTGGGTAAAATTTAAATTTACATAAAACAAGCTGCTACGCAAACTTTCATACTCCTTAAAGCTGGTAAATAAATGGCATACCTCAGTGTTCTGATCTGCGAGCTTTGTAATTTGGCATTGTTTGTAATAGGGTCCTAGTTTTTAACCATAAAACCGCAAACATACGCACATTCATGCATTTCCCCAGAACATTGAGGCATAAACGTTGCTCTGTTACATCTGTAGCAAGGCATTTGGAGACGACTAACGCCATCTATCATTGAGAAGAGGCACGACACCACAAAGGTTCATGGGTTCATGTACGTGCAAGAACCCATCCAACAACTCGTTCAATGGTGACAGACGGCGACATCTGGAAGTGGATAGAGGAACTATTCTGTGTTCCTTGCATGGGCGGATCAATAAATACTGATCGGAATGTATTCCTCTTTTGTTTTTTGTGGGCCTAATGCAAAAAATTGTGAAAAGGATAGGCATAGGATTTCGCGTTCATAGGAGCGGGACAGAGTAAAGCAATGTCAGTGCAAAAATCAAGTTTTTGCTTCTTTTCTATAATTGATTCAAAATTTAAGCATTAAATAGAAAAACTAAACGATTACTTAAATAAACTAGTGTTTGCTTTGTTAATTAACATTTGTTAACTCCGGATCACCCGCAGACATATAATCATTTATTACTTAAGAAACGGGATAGCCTGAGAAACCCGGTCATGTCGGAGACAGCCGTTGTGGGCGGAGGTCAAAAGGATTTAAAATAAAGAAAACATTTGAATATTTCATATCGTAATAAAAAGAAAAATAGCTTTAAGTTAAACTTAAACATTAGGATTATAAAAAAAGTTAGTTTAATTAATAACCTTAGTAGTTATTTAGAATATTTATAGAAAACATTGTGAAACTTTGAATTTAATAATTAATTTGAACTTTTATTTTCCTAGTGGTGGTTCTCCGATAGGCAGGTAAGAGAAACTTATCACTGATCCCCCCGAATTTAAGCTAGCCAGGCTGGGGAAGAACCCGTGACAAATCATGTGAGTGGTCGTCCCTACAGTTTTTATTTTTGCTGCTATGCAATAAATTCCCAATAATTGCCTTTTTGAGTAAGATGATTTCGAACCAGTCATTAAATTTTAAATATTAAGGTTGATTACTGTGATATTTATAAAAATAATAGTGTTTTTGTGTAACTCCCCTAGAGGTCTACCCCACTCACGCGAGTGGGCGTTGAAGTCACCCAAGACGAGTGGCGCGAGGCAGGCATCTACGTATGTAGGCTGCCAGGTACGCCTCGTAAACGACGAAGGAGCAATTTGGGGAGATGTAACATCTTACTATAGCAGGGTGACCCCATTCCGTAACTACGAAACGCAGACCTTTTTCAATAAGGACACAGGGGATCACCTTCGGCCTCCGCCCCAGTAGACAGTGAGCTATTCGGAGGCCGCAAATGTAGTGTGATAGACCCAACATTTTCGCGATGTGGTCGCGCCGGGACACGAGACCAGGAACGCTTGAACTGCCCGACCGCTCCAGCGAGCGCGTGCGCATCATTCGAAATTCAAAATTCAAAGTGCTTTATTTACTTTAGACCTTACAGGACTCTTGGACACGTCACAAAAACTCAGATTACATAAGTAAAACTAGGAAATAAAGTGATCACTTTGATTTTTTGTCCACTTCAATCTTTTTAAGGTAAAGTAAAGAAGCGAACAAGAAACCTTTACCTTGTTAGAATGTTAGTTTTCGAGTTGGAGCAAAACTCGTCACAAGCTTTTTCATCGTCCAGATAATCTGATATTTTATAGTAAGCTTTTTTACAAAGGATATGTTTGACAATTTGTTTGAATTTATTTATTGATAATTTTTGTAACTCACTTGGAGTTTTGTTGTAGAAGCGTATACATTGTCCTTAAAACGATACATTAATGCCTGGGAGAAATCGCTCTCAGCGATAAGGCCGCCTTTTGTACTGTAAATTTATATTTAGATATAAGATTTTATGTTTTTCATGTTTTTTTCTCTTTTTTTGGTACAATAAAGTGTTAATAAATAAATAATTAATCTTGTGTAGCCTAGTTGTCGGCACAGCGAGTTTATTCTTATTTCTAGTATTTAAATTATGTATATCGCTATTTTTGGGGAACCGATTGATATTCTTATGAGTGTACAACAAGTTTTCATAAATATATTGACATGGTACCTACATTCGCGGACTTCATTCCATCAGCTGCCTGGCTTGAAAACACTCGCGCGCTTTTTCTTTGTTCACTTACTTCTCTAGTCACCTCTAGTCGTCTCGTAGATGTCAGACTCTGGAACGATTTGCCATTGGCCAGATGTCGCCCAGTTCCGCACCGACAATGGTATTTAAGGAAAATAATGTTAAGCTTAGTTAGTTTTATATAGGTAAATATTGAGTTATATATAAATTAGATTATATTTAGACTGAGATAATGTATTAATTTTAAGTTTTATAAAACTTACCTACTAGTGGTTTATTTTTCGCTTCTTCCACTAGTGGACAAAAAATTTAAGCGAATAAAATCAATAACATCATATTATTTCTTATTTGATAATAATTACTATTTATAAACCTGTATATAGTATCATCTGCTGGCAGATGCTGGATGCGGCAAGCTGAAGACAGGGCGCTATGGCGCTCATTAGGGGAGGCCTATGTCCAGCAGTGGACTGAAAAAGGCTGATGATGATGATGATATAGTATTAAATTTGACTTGTCTAAGTACTTATTTTGTAAGCCTAAAGAAATAAAGTTTGACTTTGACTTTGACATGCTTTTAAAATGAAAGTATATATCTACTATTTAGTTGTCATATCACGGTAGATTATTAGTTTCACAGTATTATCTTTACTAAAGTTTATGACACTCGTTACATGGACACTGGCAGAATTGTTGCTAACTAGCAAGCACAGAAAGCCATAAAGAAAAAGAAGTTGAAGTTGAGCATGTCCCTTATGAGTTACTATAAATAGAATTAATTTGTTGTATATATTATTGTAATAGATTATTAGGTATAGTGTGTATATGTATTTATCTTTCATATTTATGTTTCTTGTAAAGCACCGCCTTCCTTTATTTTTTCCCGATTGTTCTGGTTGCCTGGCAGAAATCGCTTTAAGCGATATGGCTGCCAAATCCACTGCTGTTCTATTTTATATGTTAAATTTAAAATAATCTATTTTTTTTCTTAATTGGTGATGAATAAAGTATTCTCTATCTATCGTCCGCTCATTTTTATTTTTGTTTCATCATCATAAATAAATAAATAAAATAAATAAAAATAAGTTTATTACCTTAAACACTACATAATACAAATCAGACTAATAATTAAACGTAAAAATAAAATTAATATTAAGGTAATGGGAGTACATTCAGCTTTTTTGCTACATACATTATTATAAGTAATGCATGTAGCGCTGGTTTTCAATATACTCCTCTCGGGTAGATGGTCACCGAGAGGTTTAGGTGATCGCGAGATTATAAACGAACAATAGTAAAATAAAATATATACGGAAACAATCAGATCTAAAGAACTATAATTAAGTAGATAGGTATTTACATTTTCAGTTAGGAATTATATAATATAAAAAGTATAAAGAGTGTACACATTACATAATATAATATTAATAATACATAAAGGTTGCTTAACTAGGTTTAACATCTCACATGTAGATCGAGCATTGCTATACGTAAGTATTTTGTGCGAGCGTGTGGTAAACATGAAAGTATGACTCTCCCGAGGCACCAGTCCAGTCTCTTAAGAGTCTGGGCAACAGGAGACCATGTGAGTGTTTGTACGTGATTTGTGTGGAGTGGGTGTGAGTGATTAATGTGTGCAATGGTTCTCCCGAGGCACCAGTCATCATCATCATCATCGGCCTATACCAGTCCACTGCTGGACATAGGCCTCCCCTAAAGAGCGCCATAGCGCCCTGTCTTCAGCTTGCCGCATCCAGCATCTGCCAGCAGTCTTTCGCAAATCGTCATCCCACCGTTTTTGTTTGATTTTCTTAAAAGTTTGCTATTTATTATTAAACGCATAAATGAGCGTACTGTAAAATTACATGCTTTTCCTTCCACTTCACGCGGCCAGAAACCACTTAAATACTCTCGAGTCCAGAGTCAGCCATAAATTGGTGACCCGACGTGCTCCGAGGCAGCCAAAACCTCGCTGGTTAGTAAGTGAAAAAAAGTGAAAAGTAGGTAACTGTATGATACAAAATAATAACAACAATGTTGGAAAATCCACACATCATCTAGCCCCAAGCTATGCAGAGCTTGTGTTATGGGTACTAGATAATTATATACCTACTCAAAGTTAACTTTTTCGGGTGTTTTGGGTATAAGTTTATCTTTTAATCTATGTTGTACCATTTGCTGTAATAATTTTTTTTACTTTACTTAAGACTGATATACTTAAGACACACACTAGGTATAGAAAACACCCAGAACATCCGGAACAAATATATGCAGAAACTACAAACATTTATGCAAAGGCGGAAATCGAACCTGCAATCTCCTACGTGGCAGGCGGACCCGCGCAATAAGGTCATCAAATATATACCTACAAAGTAGGGGGGGCAAAAAATGAAACAAGAAATATCTTACACCGTTATTTTATTTACAATACGAACAATTTATGCAATATTTTCTAATTAGAAACTAAATAATAATAAAATTACTGAGCAAAATAAGTTTTCGTGATTGGTCGCATCGTGTCGCGGGCAAGCGTACGAAAAAAATATTACGAAAGTCAACTTATCTTTTATAAATTTCATTTTTTATTTTATGGAAATAAAGATCTCTGAAATTCTGATCCTTCAAAAAAAAACAATTTCATTATATGTGTATGATTTATGGAATAATTAGCGTTTGGCCACGATCGCTGGCCAAATTAATGGCCAGGCTACATTGATCTTTTTGGGCCTGGAAAAATACATTTTGGATTCTAGCCGCAACGCATAAAGGTAATTTTAGCTTATAGCCATCAAGAAATAGGTAGCAATAGGCTAGCCGTCTTCTTAAGTCGAGACAAAAATTCATAGGGGCCATCTTTTTCTATACTACTCTTCTAGACTAATGCCTAGACAGCTAGCTGACGTCCGTAATGCCGGTCAGTACAAGGAGCCCTAAGTTTACAGCTGTCAAACTTACCTGATTGAAGATTAACCCCCTTTTAATAATAATCTATTAACAAGTGAAACAAGTGTCAAGCAGTGCTCTCACTCTGACTTCTTCAATTGAGTGACATACATTAGAGTGAGACAGTACTCGTCTTAGCATCTATTTCATGTTTGATTGAAGAGGAAGGAGGATAATTCATAACTATAATACAAAAGTTAATTTTAACACATCCGCTGCCCATACCCTTTTACTCCCATAATCGAATTTACACGTTCTAGGCGAATATAAAATGAATTCAACCAATATAGTATTTCGGTGATATAACGTTGGCTATGGTTGGATTATCAAAAGATAAAATTGTTAAAGTTAGGAATGTAGGTTTTAAAACTACGGTTGATAAAATATAATAAAAATATGATTATATTACAATATATAAAAATGGCTGCACCATACATTTTAAGTGCCTACCACCCATAAACCCAAACACCCCCTCAAATTCAGACGCAAAATAGTATGTAATTTAAATGTAATTAATTACTTAACCGCCTATTTCTTAATCTAAGCGTTCAGAAAACATTATAATTTAAACGTCAACCTTTGACCACGGAAATGTGTAATATTACCAAAATGTCGGGAAAAACGCGGAAAGTAGCCTTTGAGGGCGTTCAATTCACATTGCCTGGGAAAGTTAATTGTTAGCGGTTTTTAATTTTACATGGGGACAAGGAATTAAACTGACGGAAAAGTTATATGCAGATATCGTGAATCAAATTTATAAAAATATGCTACTAACTATTATTCAATGGGACTTTTGGAGCATTGGGGAATATGTTGATTTTTATTCAAAAATCTATAGCCGGCACCGGTGGTGTTAGGGTCGTACTTAGCAGCGAGCATGACACGTTGCACCGTGTGCTGAAATCCGTCTCATTGTGCGTTGCGAGCTCCTTTCTAACCCCCGTAACGCCGGTCAGTGTATGTAGGTTCCCAAATGCTCCAAAACTATCGTTGAATCAAAGTCAGTTATAACGTAGGATAATGATTTATAATTTGCGGCAAATACCTACTTTACCGTTTCTTTAAATTCGTGTAAAAGCAAAAAAATTAACATTCCAAAAAATTGATCTCCCTGGCAAAGTCAATAGAACCACCTTATAAGTAAATTATAAAAAAAAGATATAATGCCTTTTAATACTAAGAACTTACCTAGCAAAATGTGCCCATACAAAGCCTAGCAAAAAGCGACTATCTAGGTGGACGTATTTTGTTAATGCCTGGTTCCTATGATGTTATTTCTCAAACTGATTCCTTGTCTGGACGATGGCAGAGTTTTGGAGCAAAGCGAGCCATGAAAAAAGAAGTTGAAGTAGTTGAATTTTGACATTATCAACACATATTCTACAGCATTAAATCAAAAGGTAGGTATATAATAATTTTAATATTTTGTAATCATTTGATGTTTTTTCCACAAAAACTCAAAACTACCTTTAAAATTATCTAATTAAACACACACAAACATTAAGTAATATGACAAATATTAGGTAATATTTAACATTTTTTAGGACTACCCCGCAATAATTCTCTATACAAAACCAAAAATCAGTCATCAAAATTGCTAAACAACTGACAAATAAATCGATTAACATAGGTAACATAAAAAACATGCTTATAGCCAAACGTAGAACCTTCGAGAAATTTTGGATTATAGAAACCGGGCATTATACAGGGTTATTGATAATTTGCTGACACTGCGTGAACTGGAAACTTATTATTACGAAGACATTTGTGAGAATGCTAAGTCTTAATTCTTAAATGAAATTTGGTAGTAGGCCCATGCAATAATTAGGTACCCTTTAGAGATCTATTTAAAAGTAAACTTAAAAACGGCTGTCTTGAATTAACAGTAGGCGTAGGAGCAGCCGTGTGGTGCCAGCTTAGAAATTGTACCACCCCAAATCTTCCTGCTTGTCGTAAGAGGCGACTAAGGGACATACACTGGGGGGCAGCAGCGCCTCTTGCAGAATAGATCTACTACCGAATGCAATACCCAACCCGGCTTAAGGATTATGGGCACTACCCAAAAAATAAAAACCAATAAGGCGATTATCAGGGGAAGGAACTGAAGGACGCAGGTCCAGCAGTGCACCATTATAGGATGTTGAGGTTGAGGTGGGAGCAGAAGATTCTCTATACCCCAGCGAATTGCTAAAGACGAAGAAAAGAGAAAAAGTGTTTTTTAATCGGCGTGTTCACGTTCGTTTTCGTGATGATGAGCAAAACCGGCACTTCACGTAGTGTCAGTGAATTATAAATAACCCTGTTGACGATCTGAAGACAATCAATATATATTGCTACTCTATAACCTTTTAGCGTTACGTAAGTATCCCTTTATTTATACAACATACTTACTTTTAAATGAAAAATGAATTGACAGATAATTTTACAATAGTTACATAAACTTAGAATCCTACGGACGGACAGAATATTAGACTAGCTATTTAATTTACATAGATAGTATAGTGCCACAAAGATAGTTGTGAACTAAAGAGTGTCGCTGTAATCGCTCTGGTCATTCTAACTCCACACTAGCCTGTAGCAACCAATAGCGACGGAGCGTAGTTCCTCGTGTATTATATTATCTGTGGTAGTTCCATGTTTTGCCATTTTTTGGATTATCTAAGTGCCATTGAAAATTACAAATGGCGAATATTATGTATATGTCAGCTCCCATACAAAAACGTTGGATGCTACAAGGGAATGTTTAATAAAATATATGATATCTACCTAGTCAATCATTATCAAAATATTTAAGAGTTAGTCTGGTACATTTCATTTACCTATGATATTTTGTGACATAAATAAATAAAAAATATACTCCTAAAACACATATTAAATTTCAGTGTTTACGATTTAAGTCTTTATAAGTCTTACTCCAAACTCTAAAGTCATAAAAAATGTCTATATTATTAAAAAAATATGTCATTTATACGCATGTCAGAAAGACACTTAATTTGATTTTAAGATCGTTACATTATTATAAAATCGTACATAATTCTTAAAGTAAAAAAATATAAGTACAATACCTTCAGCCATATCAAAAAAACGTAGACAATCACAATCACAAGCTACAATAACATAACCCTCCTTTTTGCGCAGTCGGGTAAAAATACAAAATAATATTAATAGTCATTAGCGTTTCTAATAATATCCTAAAGTGCCAAAAATTACCTGCGAGCTCAGACATTAAAACAGAATTTATATTTTTTTATGAGTTATATGTTCTGATTTTCAAGTAATGATTTTTATGAAGCCGCTGTCAACTCAACAGATAAGTTCTGGCACTACACCTGGTACCTAATTAACCTCGACTTCAAACTTTTAACAGAACGCTGACCTGCGTGCCACGTGAAAATTTTATCGTCTGCCTGTCTCACATTTATCGTGGTATAATATACGAATGACAAAAAGACTAAACAGTCGATCAATTTTATCAGGGCACGGCTCTTGGGTCGTCCGATGTAACCATAAGTAGGTTTTTTTAACTTCACAACAGTATGGGTACCTACGCTCTGATTTTAGTATAAAAACCTAAACCAGGCTCCAGTGATATTCTTGTGGATCGATGACTAATATCGACAATTTTGTCAATGAAAATCGAATACGATCCTTACAACGTAGTAACTAATCGATAAAATCGTTACTCGCTATGCAGGAAAAATTAAACAATTTTTACTTAATAGAAAAGTTATGAGAATTTTCCTCCTTTAACCATTTATGTATCCGCTGGAACAGGGCATACAGCGTGGACCAAACTAAACAATAAATAATCAAGGTATTCTCTGTGGAATTGGTCTGGTCCACCTTGTAATAAAGTGCCACTAAGATATCTGTGAACTGAAGAACGTCGCTGTAATCGCCTCGGATAAACTAACTCTGCATTAACTGAGCCGGATAGCAACTGAAAGCCGAATATCAATCTAATGCTAGATATTTCGATTATCACACATCATCTAGCTCTAAATAATTCAGAGTGGGGTAATGACTATGGGTAAGAGTTGATATATTTGACACAGTACATAAACACACCAAAAAATTTAGACCATATACAAATATTTGCACATCGTATATTTCCTGGAAATCGAACCCGCAAACTACTGCATTTCAGGCAAAACTTGGCCACTAGGTCAAGGCCTGCCTGAAATCACAATAATTGAATTAAAGGAGGTAAAAGGCCATTTTAAACCAGCAATGAAGATGACAGCCATGGTGATCGCGGTGCAAGAATCGACCCCTCCAGCTCAGCCCGTGGACGTAAGGGTCGTAAGCATCGCCAAGGGAATCCACCAGAGGAATGACAGCAGTTTTCTAATACGTATTCTTGTTTGGGGGGAAATGCCCAACAGTGGAGTGTATATAAAACTTTTAAAACTATCATGGTTATTAACGTCATTACATTATACACACACATTATACATATTAAAGTCATTTAAAACGGAAAATATTGGAAAACTCAAAAATAGAATCATGGTAAATATCCCGTTTTAAATGACTTTAGTGGAGTGTATATGTTTGCGGAGGACATCATAGCAGCTAATAATAGCAACTTAGAATCGCATGCAAAGAAAAACATGAAGCTATCAGCAAAACTCTAGCATAGCTGACATAGCAAAGACAAAATTGACGTGATATTTCGACATCAAAACGCTTCACGAAAAGACCAACAGTTGCTGACAACCTCGTTCCAAATTCACAGATATCTTGGTGAACCTATACTGGTGTCAACTTAGAACTCTCCAAGACTAAATTTGACAGGACTAAAAATAATGCCCTCCTTTTTATTTTGATCGTCATGAAAGAGACGGCAATATTTTAAGTCCCGTCAATTGTTTTTTAGTCTTGGCGAGATGTAAATTGACACTACCGTCGGATAAGGTGTATTTATTTTAATACCTAATTAACTCGTTCATTACCGGCGACTATTTAATTCGTAACCGTTCTCTTTGCTGGGTACCTTGGAAGACGGCGGTTTTGCCACCACGTGGCCCTCTAACCTTAAAGTGCTTTGCCGGTGTGATGACCTGGAAATAATAAAATTGTTTATGTTAGGAAGCTGAGTAGTAAGATATTGAGAGTTCTAGACCACTTGATGTCTGGTAGAACACACTATCTTCATTCGCTTCGCTCACTCCGATGTGCCGTGTGTTCTATCAGACATCAAGTGGTCTGAACTCTCAATACCTTATTTTCTAAAATCTCGTAAATATAGCTAACGAAATAGTTGTTAGGCGCCCTGTATCCGTTAGCATCTGCAGCTCTGAGATGGTGAAAGCGCGATTGAGCCGCTGCAGAAGGTCCCGGGGTGGACGACGGGGACGTGGATAACTCGGACTGGTCGAGGCTTTGCTTTAGTGATGTTTCACCATTAACACAGCAAATCCTCGGCTTCCCACCCCACCTAACTTTGTGACCTAAATAAATCTGTGTAGAATCTACTGCATTATGAGCGCAATCACAAACAGTTGGGCGAACCATGGTAAGAACGCCCAAGAGTCCAAGGTCGGTTTATCTCTCCCATCTGTGATGCCTCATTGACACAGTTTGAAATTCACAGACCTCACTATCCACCTAACTTTGCTAGCTAAATAAATCTGTGTAAAATCTACTGCATTATGAGAGTAATCACAAACAGTTGAGCGAACCATGGTAAGAACGCTCAAGAGTCCAAGGTCGGTTTATCTCTCCCATCTGTGATGCCTCATTGACACAGTTTGAAATTCACAGACCTCACTATCCACCTAACTTTGCTAGCTAAATAAATCTGTGTAAAATCTACTGCATTATGAGAGCAATCACAAACAGTTGGGCGAACCATGGTAAGAACGCCCAAGAGTCCAAGGTCGGTTTATCTCTCCCATCTGTGATGCCTCATTGACACAGTTTGAAATTCACAGTCCTCACTATCCACCTAACTTTGCTAGCTAAATAAATCTGTGTAAAATCTACTGCATTATGAGAGCAATCACAAACAGTTGGGCGAACCATGGTAAGAACGCCCAAGAGTCCAAGGTCGGTTTATCTCTCCCATCTGTGATGCCTCATTGACACAGTTTGAAATTCACAGACCTCACTATCCACCTAACTTTGCTAGCTAAATAAATCTGTGTAAAATCTACTGCATTATGAGAGCAATCACTAACAGTTGGGCGAACCATGGTAAGAACGCCCAAGAGTCCAAGGTCGGTTTATCTCTCCCATCTGTGATGCCTCATTGACACAGTTTGAAATTCACAGTCCTCACTATCCACCTAACTTTGCTAGCTAAATAAATCTGTGTAAAATCTACTGCATTATGAGAGCAATCACAAACAGTTGGGCGAACCATGGTAAGAACGCTCAAGAGTCCAAGGTCGGTTTATCTCTCCCATCTGTGATGCCTCATTGACACAGTTTGAAATTCACAGACCTCACTATCCACCTAACATTGCTAGCTAAATAAATCTGTGTAGAATCTACTGCATTATGAGAGTAATCACAAACAGTTGAGCGAACCATGGTAAGAACGCTCAAGAGTCCAAGGTCGGTTTATCTCTCCCATCTGTGATGCCTCATTGACACAGTTTGAAATTCACAGACCTCACTATCCACCTAACTTTGCTAGCTAAATAAATCTGTGTAAAATCTACTGCATTATGAGAGCAACCACAAACAGTTGGGCGAACCATGGTAAGAACGCCCAAGAGTCCAAGGTCGGTTTATCTCTCCCATCTGTGATGCCTCATTGACACAGTTTGAAATTCACAGTCCTCACTATCCACCTAACTTTGCTAGCTAAATAAATCTGTGCAAAATCTACTGCATTATGAGAGCAATCACAAACAGTTGGGCGAACCATGGTAAGAACGCCCAAGAGTCCAAGGTCGGTTTATCTCTCCCATCTGTGATGCCTCATTGACACAGTTTGAAATTCACAGTCCTCACTATCCACCTAACTTTGCTAGCTAAATAAATCTGTGTAAAATCTACTGCATTATGAGAGCAATCACAAACAGTTGGGCGAACCATGGTAAGAACGCCCAAGAGTCCAAGGTCGGTTTATCTCTCCCATCTGTGATGCCTCATTGACACAGTTTGAAATTCACAGACCTCACTATCCACCTAACATTGCTAGCTAAATAAATCTGTGTAAAATCTACTGCATTATGAGAGCAATCACAAACAGTTGGGCGAACCATGGTAAGAACGCTCAAGAGTCCAAGGTCGGTTTATCTCTCCCATCTGTGATGCCTCATTGACACAGTTGAAAATACACATAACCACTACTCACATACAGCTTAAGATATCTGCGTATAATCCGTTGTATTATGAGAGCAAACATAAATAGTTGGGCGAACCATGGTAAGAACGCACCAAGAGTCCAAGGTAGGTTTATCTCTCCCATCTATGTTGCTTCATTCATACAGTTGGGAAACACACAAATAATCTCACACTGTAGGTGAACGTGAACCTACACTATTTTTTTAATATTATTTTCAGAATCAGAATATTTCATACTTACGAATATACTTACTAAATACCGTTCAATACCTTTTACCGTTACCATTACCTTTACCGCACAGTAATAATGTGACTTGTTACCGCGTCTTACATCATTTGTGATGATGAATACGACTTCCCTACCTATATTAAAGATGGGTGAATATTTGTAATAAAACACAGAAACCTCCAGTCATTGTTTTTCGCATTATGACTGCAATGACTGGAGGTAGAATTTTTTTTTATAGTTTGACTTGAAAAAAGAAGTTACAACAATCTAAACGAATTAAAAAACTACTATGCTTCGACTCGATTCTCTCACAGTTAATTTTCTTCATAGCGGCATCTAAAACAAAAGAAACAAATATTATTTTTATTATTACTTAAACATTTATACAAGATTATAACTAAGCTAAAAGCTAGCTAAATTCACATACCTCGACAGAGTTTTGTTGAAATCCAAGGTGCACCATCTCGATTTTCATTAAAAATTGGCAAGCTAAATCTGAAATACAAAAATAAAATTTATTAACACCTACTTTATTTACAAAAAAAAACTGGTCGATGAAATATTATTTAATTGAGTAGGTACATTGCTATCAATACTTAGTGATAAAAATAACACTATTAAAAATATTATAATTTGTAGGTGTTAAATAAAATTATACGAACAGAAACATGCATTTTGTTTTAGTACTAGATACTATTATTGTTAATGCTGTTTTACGACAGTACATATCTAAAACATTGTGATAGCGTTTTATTATTTAAAATAATAATAATAATTACTTCCATTTTGTATGAAGAAAAAATACTTAATTCAATTAAATTTATAACTCGGTTTAATTTGATGTTTAAGTTTTAAGGTTTCAACAAAGTACTTAATACAAAAATAGATAAATTTGGTTTTTTAAATTTAATACGTACCTTTGGATTTCCTTGCGTATTTAAAATGGGAATATAACTTGTTCCAACTCCAATTGCCTGTGTAGGTAATTCACTGTTCACTTTACACGTGTTACCTAAGAATGAGTCAAGTTTCCCACAGGACGACTGTGACCATGCCCCGTTCGGATTCCTTGAAATAATAACTTGCAACGCAGCGATTTGTATCTAAGGCTTGATGTCTGCTACAGCGATCGCGGATTACCAACAATTTCTTAAGTCACTAGTACTTTTAATAATTACACTATAATGAATATGGTACTTTATTAATTTGATAAAAACCCTTATTAATGCTACAAAAAGAAAACAATGTTTACTTATCGAGAATGAACTAAAATCTGGTAATAGCAAAAAACATAGTGATATCTAATATGTTTTAACTTATATAAAATTGTATAAAATGCTATAGGTACCTATTTTAGGTAATATTTTAATCATGCTATGTACCTTCCGTGTCATAGTTGATACTAGCCCTTATTAAGCCCTTGCTAGACTCATCATGATAATGAAATTGCAACAAAATTATGTGTTAGGTAAAATTACGTGATAAGTACGTACTCGTTTTTAAGGTACAAATTAAATTAACAATTTGATAAAAGAGATAGCTAATGATTTTATCCATACGACAGTAATATATAAACGTATACCTACAATTTTTACACGCTTGTCAATAAAATAATTAGTATTTTTTAAATAACTACGCAAATTGGAACGTACTTATAATAAAATCAATGAAGTAGCGCAAGTTCAAACAATATCTGAGTTATAGACATGGGTGGCGCTTTTATTTTTATATTGGTAATCACGCGTCTGTAATCACCCTTATGCATTCTCACGGTCTTGCTTAGCGGCTTGAAAGTAAAACTTGACTGTAACGCGACGCTTTTCTTTGATCTATTGAATCATATGCGGTAAATTATTTGAGGTTTTGCATAGTCATAGAGCTTTAATGCACTTTTGAATAAGATCTATATTTGCATAACTAATGGTTTTAAAGTAAAAACAATTGGTTTTGAAATAAGCTTGAATAATTGAAAAATGCAATAAATGTTATATTTGCTATCGCATCAATTTTTAAAACTTAGTTAGTAATATTATGCGGAATAAGGTTCAATATTGATTATCAGTTAAAGCTCATAGACCATTTTAATTTTTTATTTGCGCGTTATAAAACCTGTGAAAAAAGTTGAAAAATCACATTCTTTGTGCGATCTTCGAGCTGAAGCCCCAACTCTATACCTACGTTGCCCGCCGCCCCGCTGCCTACCGCCGCCTGCTGCCCGCCGCCGCCCCGCTGCCCGCCGCCCAAGGCCGTTCTCAACCGCGTTCGCCCAAGCCGTTCTAATCCGCGCCTGCTATCGTCTTCAGAAGTACTCTACCGACTCTACAAGAAAATGTTCGTAAGTCATTCATGAAACACTACACAAATTAAATGCAGTCGTTAATAATCAAACTATGATTGAATTTGCACAATTAATTAACGTCGATATGTTTTTGATTTTTCAGGTCTGACTACGATAGTGATTACTCCTTGGTATCGGAGGTGCGCACCGAATCTCAAAAAACCAAAAAAACAGCGCCGCTGCCTAAGACGAAGGCTGCTAAGAGGAAGATTGCTCCGGCTACCGTTCCTGAGGCTCTCGCCCCGCAGTCGTCCTCATCTCCTGCTGCCACAGAAGCAATTCACAAGATTCGGCAAGCTAAAGAAGATTTTCCTTGGTAAGTTATTCTATGATAAATAACGAAACCAATTAAATAAAAATGAATTCAGTTTTAGATTCATAATATTTTTTCATAATATCTTTATCAAGTTTCAATTCCATTCATTAGTGCTTAAAGAAGCAACAAAACCCAAACTTTGCATTTATGTCCATATCAGATATGTAGGTAAATTATAATCCATAAAAGATTTGTTACGATGTGCTACGCTCGTAGCCGATTAAGTGAGTGCTACGAGATTAGTCAGATGTGCTACAACGCTCGTGTATAGTATTAAAGCAGTGTAGTATGCTTAGGTATGAGTAGTACATTGATATTTTAAAGGTTAGATCCTTACGACGCGACCGACGGTGGCGTTGGGTTGATTTAGTTAGAACCTTTGTCTAATGAAACCTTCTTATTTACAGGAACAAGAAAACCAAGAGAGATATTTTCGCAATAATAAAAGCGGAGGATAAGAAGGCTGCTGCTCCGTCGACGAAAGGCCGCGGCGGATCGACCACCGTCTCATCCTTCACCACCCGAGTATCTGACGGGCAGTCGCGCCGTACCATCACCACCGACGAGGGTGAATTTTTCCTCGACTTTAAGCTGTACAAGGTTGAGGACGTTGAATCAACTGCACCTGACCAGCGATTTCGAAAAGCCCTTACATCTATAAAGCTGCGATTGGGAGAAGATAATCCTGAGTGGGACTTACTCCAGGAGCTCCTAAATGTAATTTATAAAAGATTTCGGGATTCGGAACAACAGTTCTATTCTAACAAAATTGTCTTCAAATAGTTTTCAACGTAGCTAAATAAAAATTATATTTAGTATTTTCCGAAAATTATTTTATTTTCCAGTAGGTAAAAGTGGGTTGCTAGAAATAGGTTATCGACAACTTTAGCAGGTACATTAAATTTTAATAGGATCTAGGTTCATAATTTACGTATTATTTTTATTGATAGATAGGAACTTATGGTAGGTAAAAAATAGGTTGATAGGAATAACTATAAGATTTGATGGTCTATTGATTATTATTTTATAACGACAGATAGGGTTTTAAGATTAGTTGTTGTATTATTTACTCACTCTTATTTCACATTTTTAAACATTAAAATGCCATTTTGTCACGTTTGTAACGAAATAGTTAGTAGTAAGTCATGGATAGGACATTTACGTAGTAATAAACATAGAGGGAATAATTTGGGTCAGCTGCATATTGATGGTGTTGAAACTGTGGCATCGGCTTTTAAGTGTCGAATCATTACTTATCGTATAGCTGCAGAAGATGAGTGTCAGAATAATGTAGATACATTTATGAACTCTATTCGCAGCAAAATAGAGTATGTTATAGATGCCACCTTACAAAAACACATTTGTGTTAAAGTCAATTTTGAACTGTACTCAAATTTTTTGTTGTTCAAAAATAACGAACAAGAAATCAAATCATTTGGTACAAAAAATATTCCACTGTACAGTACTTACGAATTTGAGTCTTTGTTTTCATCTATTAAAAACACATTGCAAGGCAAAATTGATGAATTTCAAGATAGGGACTCTGGTTGGGCACTTTTAAACTGTGTATATTTAGAAGTAAATTTAAATAAGTATCAACCGTTGGGTGGCTCCACCTTTATTGAGCTACCAAAAAATATAAGACAAAAAAAAGCCTGTATTAATATTCACAACTCTGATGAATATTGTTTTCTATGGAGTGTAGTAGCTGCTCTCTATCCTGCTAGGTTGCACCCAGATAGAGTAACATCATATCCACATTATAGTGAAGTGTTGAATATTGAAAACATAACGTTTCCAATGACTGTTGCAGACATTCATATCTTTGAGCAAAATAATCCTCAGCTTAGTTTCATAATATTTGGGTTGGAGAAAAATAAGAATATTATCGGTCCACTGTACAAATCTGAAAAGACATCCAATAAAAAAGTGATACATTTGTTGCATTTTGAAAATAAATCCACATCACATTTTTGTTTGATAAAAGACTTGTCGAGGCTTGTTAGAAGTCAAATCACTAAACGAAACGGGAAATTACACTTTTGCGATACATGTTTAGTATTTTTTAATTGCGAAGAGGACAGAGAAAACCATAACTGTAACGGAATCGTTACCAAGTTGCCGGAAAAGGGATCTATAATTAAATTTAAGCATTTTGATCGAAAGCATGATGTTCCATTTGTAATTTATGCGGATTTTGAAACTATGTTAGAAAATGTGGCAGATATGGAGCCAAGTAGTTTTACATGTACCACACAAAAACATGTACCAATAGCGTTCGCTTACAATATTGTTTGTTCTGTGGACCAGTCTCATAACAAATTTGTATCGTACCGCGGGCTTGATTGCATTGATAAATTTATCACAGCTTTGTATAAAGATGTTAGGAACATTCATTCAGTATTGACGCAAAATGTGTCCATGGTCATGAGTGAAAATGATGATAATGAATTTAGCAGAGCTACTTTGTGTCATATTTGTGAAAATTTCTTATTTGAGGACAAAGTAAGAGATCACTGTCATTTAACGGGTCGGTACCGTGGAGCAGCACATAGTTTATGTAACCTACAGTTCAAAGTACCTAAATTCATACCAATTTTCTTCCATAATTTAGCTGGATATGATTGTCATTTATTTATCAAGAAATTAGGGGAAGCACCGGGACCAATAAATATAATACCAAAAACTAAGGAAAATTATATCTCCTTTACGAAGTTTATTCCAATAAAGGGAAATGATTATATTCAATTGAGATTTGTAGATTCTTTTAAGTTTATGGGCACTAGTTTACAAAAGCTGGCTGAGACTTTAGAATCAGATAAATTTCACCATCTTCATCAATTCTTCCCTAATGAAGATCAGTTTGCTCTTCTGAAACGAAAAGGCGTTTACCCATATGAATACATGAACACATGGGAACGGTATAGTGAGGAATCTCTTCCTAGCAGAAATGATTTTCATAGTTCTCTAAATAATGAACATATTTCCGATGAAGATTACCAACATGCACAATCTGTTTGGTCACTATTCAATATTCTTGATATGGGTCAGTATACAGATTTGTATTTAAAAACAGATGTGTTATTATTGACAGATGTCTTTGAAAATTTCAGAAAAACCTGTAAGCATCACTATCACTTAGATCCTGCTCATTATGTCACAGCTCCAAGTTTGTCTTTTGATGCAATGCTTTATAGGACTGGTGTAGAGTTAGAACTTATCGATGATTTCGAAATAGTAGATATGATTCAATCTGGCATTAGAGGTGGCATATGCTTGTGTTCACATAGATATGCAAAAGCTAACAACGAATTTATCTCAGATTACGATCCAATGCAGCCTGAATCTTACATTGCGTACATAGACTGTAACAATCTATATGGGTTTAGCATGTGCCAAACATTACCCTTATCTAACTTCAGATTACTCAGTCCAGCTGAGATTGATCAACTAGATATCTGCAATGTTTCAAATGATGCTGAGTGGGGCTTCATTTTGGAAGTGGATTTGATTTATCCAAAAACTTTACACTGCAAACATAACGATTTACCATTCTGTCCTGAAAAAGGTATTCCACCGGGTGGGAAATATCCGAAACTTATCCCCAACTTATACGATAAATTTAAATATGTAATTCACTACGTGCATTTAAAAACATGTGTAAAACACGGTCTACTTTTAAAAAAAATTCATCGTGTTATAACTTTTAGACAAAGTAGTTACTTAAAAAAATATATTGATTTAAATACAACCCTACGACAAAAAGCCTCATCTACTTTTGAACAAGACTTTTTCAAATTATTGAATAATAGCGTTTTTGGGAAAACATTAGAAAACAATAACAAAAAAGTGAAGGTTCATTTAGTTAATCAGTGGAGCGATCTTAGAAATATAACAAAGAAACATAAAAGTGCTGAAAAGTTAATTTCTAACACGAATTTTCATAGTGCATCTATATTTACAGAAAATTTGGTAGCAATTCAGTTAAAGCCAAATAAGATTATTTTAGATAAACCATTGTATATAGGTTTCACAGTACTTGAATTATCAAAATCGCATATGTATGATTTTCATTATTCTGTTTTTCAACCGTTTTTTGGTGAAAGCTTGCGTATGTGTTACACTGATACTGACAGCTTTATTTATCATATTGAAACAAATCAATTTTATTCAAAATTAAAGTCCAATTTCATTCAATATTTCGATACCAGTAATTTTCCTGTAGAAAATTATCATAGATTACCTATAATTAATAAAAAAGTTCCGGGGTTATTTAAAGATGAAATGGGAGGCAAAATAATCACAGAATTTGTTGGATTACGCTCCAAGTTGTACTGTATACAAAATACTGAGAGTGTAATAAAAAAAGCCAAAGGAATTAAATCATGTGTTGTGCGGGATCTTGATATTTCAGACTATAAAAGAACATTATTGACAGAAAATATTTTACGTAGGAAAAATATTTTATTCAAGAGTATGAAACATGAAATATTTACGCGCTCAGTAGACAAAATTGCACTCTCAAGTAATGATGATAAGCGCTTAATTTCTAAGGACAAGAAAACAAGTAGAGCCTGGGGACATGTTTCTATTTTAGGTATCTAAAATATAAGTACCTACACACCATTACTTTATCTGTATCTACCTTACCGAAGTATGTGAACCAATCAATGTCAATTTAAATAAATAGGTACTTACATTTACCAACTTTTGTATTGTATTATTAATTACTAAAGTTTGTAAACAAAATGTGTTAAATAAGTAACGATTATAGTAATGCTAAGATTTAAACAACTAGCCTAATTTGTATTACCTTTTAGAAAAATAAATTGCTTGAACACTAATCTGTTGGTTATTCTTCATTACCCTTAAACATTTAGCTGAACCCTAAAACATGCAGTAGGCACCTACACTATAATAAACTTGTTCAAACATGCACAGAATAGAGTAAGAACGCAAAGCTCAAACGTTGCAATTTTACGCGCCTCACGTAGGCTATCATGCAATCATTTATCGTCTGCACTCCACTTCGAACGGCTTCTAACCGTGCGCATTCAAAGTTGTTAGCTAACTACTTTCTGCTGTAAGGATTAAACTGGTAAGTTTTGAAAAATATTTTTATAAATAGTTTTGTGGTGTTGTAAACGCTACATTGTTAAATAAACTGGGGTTGTAATTATATTATTTTTTTATTTTTACAGAACAATGGAAAACTTTTCATTCAATTATCCTGATGCGACCCAAGATGACTTAACTGGGATTGAGACAGAAGACTCGTTCTTTCAATGTGCACAGGACCCATTAGCTGGATTTTCTCAGGACTTCCCAACGAGACCACGGTCGACGCCGAAAAATCAACCGAAGCGAAGAACAAAGAAAAATACTTCAAGTGCAGATATTCTAGATGTGCAACGTAAAAAAAATCAACGATCTTCGTTTGTTCTCAACAGAACGGAACGCTGTATAGGAAGGAGACTTATCCAGATAAAAGTGATGGACATTAGTGAAAATAGTGATAAAGTGATTTTATCTGCTCAGTATGTTGTAAGGGATAATATAGACCATATAATGGACCAGACTGAAAGGATAATCAGAAATATTTCAGAAAATCTCACCCCGCAGTAGTATTAAAGGTAGTAGTTGTATGATATTTTTTATTTAGAATATTACGTAGAATAAGAAATTAATATGTTTTTAAGTTTTATTTTAAAATAAAATTTGAATACCTACCTACATTATGTATTTTATTTTAAAACTTAATTAAATAAAACAGATATTAGGTAGGAAATTGTTTTATTATCATGAGGTAGGTAATCATTTTAACACACACAATAAACACCAAAATACTCGTAGGTTACAAAATAGGTAGTAAATTACGCTATGAAAGACCTTATTTACAATTTAAATTAATGCTACATAATTAAACATTACTTAATAGTCAATTTTTTGAAAAGATCAGGTAATAACAATAACTCAAAAATATTATTTTCCTTACACCATTTTTCTAAACAGATAACATTTTTTAGGGCACACTTTTTTTTATGATGAACACAGTTTAAATTTAAGTTTTTTGATTTTTCATATTCATCGTATAATTTCACAAAGTTAGGACATCCATTTTCGCTGATATCAATTATTTCACAATTTTCATTAAAGTTTTTTAACCATTTTATTTTTTCTAAACCTTTAACTAGAATTTTCTTGTTATTCAAGTACGGTTTAATAATGTATTGAAATTCTCTATAGTCGATAAAACCTTCACTCCAATATATACCACGGTCGTTTTCTAACCATCGGACCCGTTTTCTTTCTTCTTTTGATAATTTTATAAATTTGTAGGGTGGCTTCACCAGAAATATTTGAGTATATCCATTGATGAGAATAGCGAATTCTTTCAATATAAATTGATTTTGGTAGTCCTTGAATCCTTGCAAGTCAACAATTGCAATATCAGCATTCATTTTAATTATGATATTTTTTTTACCAAATTGCTCAGTGGTCTGTACTCGATTATGCAATCGTTTAGAATGAGACAGTATGCAGTGGTCTGATCGGGTATCTCTGAATTGCACTCGAGTTCTACTCGAACACTAACTACAGGACCGGTCTTAATATTGTCAGTTTGTCTAGAGCAATCTATTACAAACAGCGGTGCTTTATCTTTGAAGTCTGATGCACTTAACAACGGTGCGCTTCTACGTCCATAATAAGATTTTTGGAAATTGATATACTGTTCGTATAATAAAGCAAATTTGGCGTCAAGGAAATTAGCATTAAAACTTTCGTACGGAAAATATACAGAGTTAAGATAAACTTTCACATTTCTTAAATTGCAATGATCAAACCGCGACATATCTTTATCTGATACATTTTTTCTGCTTGTTTGCAGACCAATCACTACGTATCTAGGTTTTTCGATTTGTGACGACGTTTTTATTGACCAGGTATGTTTGGTAGTTTGTGGTAACAAAGGGTACTCATAAAGATCCCAATTTCTGAAAGCTAATTGTAGGGGACGATCTTTGTCTAAAATTTTTAGTAAGTTAACCTTTTCTTTGTCTGATACTCGAATGTGCGGTACGCGCCATACTAATTTATTGATAATTACGTCTTCAAGAACCTCTTCCTTTGGAATTTTCAGCGAATTTAAATCTGTATTACTGCGTAACAGTATCAGTTCATGCTTACAATTAATAATTATTTTTTTATAATCTTCTGCAAATCCTAAAATACTACTAAGTGGGATTGAAACACAAAATTTTCCTCCTATTTTTGTGCCATTTATATCCCATCCCCAAGCTTTAGATACTTTTGCATCGTTTTCATTAAACGATAATATTCCTTTCATAGTTGTAGTGATTCCAGCGTTTTTTACCCTATCTATTTCAACTCCGTTAAGCTCGTATCGAATATCTTGGAATAGATATAGCAATGCATTATTGATAAATTCCACACTAGCCACTTTTTGTTTTGTATCTTTTTTTACAATATTTACTATGCCTTCTAAATAAAGGGTGCTAGATGATGGTAATAAGTAAAGGTCTTGTTGATTGATAGGTATTCTTATTTCATCATTCTTGTTAAAACTTGTAACGAATGGTTTATATGAATGATATTCAATACCATCAATGGTCGTATCAAATACTGGCGAGCTCGAGATGTCCAATATACTCATTTTAGAAGACCGATGAATTTCAGGAACCTTTTATTTTCTTCAGTAATTTTTTTTTTTCTTTTAGATGTTCCTTTACGGATCGTTGGAGTAGCACTGATGTGTTTTGTTTTTGGATTACTATATTTATTGTAGTCAATCATTTTCTTTTTATGTGCAAGTACAGTTGGATTTCTTCACCTCGTAAGTTAATCAGATTATTTTTTATGTCTAATAATCTGATGTTGATAGTGCTGACGTTATTTTGATTTACAGGAAAGTATATAATATTTTTAGGTATTTCAATAATTCTATATCCTGGTGGAACGTTTGGCGCAAATTCGTGTATAATATGGCTTGGGTTTCCGTTTATATAAGAACCACTCACTATATCACATTCGATTCTCACAACTGTTGTTGATAAAATGTTGACTGGTAGCTGTGACTCATGTAATATATTTGCTTTTAGAGTTTGTTTGTCAAACCCCAATATCGTTGCTAGAGAACTATCTTTTTCAAAATGTATTTCTTTGCTGCAGTAAATAAATGTGGTCAATGTATTGTTGTTACAATATAAATTAAAATTTATACCCTTAAGTTTTAAATTTTGTCTTATATAATCAGAAATGTCCTGTAGTTCGTACGCACCTTCAGAAATTTCTAAAACTTCATTGTGGTCATAGTAAAATTTATTATTTTTACTATCAATATTAGGAATTGAATTAAACGTTGAAATATGCAACAACGCGCATTCATACTCTCCATCAAATTGTAAAGCAGGATAAAAATTAGTTGATATTGTTGATGCGTGACCAGTTATAGACAGAGTGAAGGACATTTTACGAATGAGTAAAAGAAAACAATTTTGTCAATTTATACAATTTATTTATCTGTTAAAAATTATGATGGTTCCAAAAATCATGAAGAAATTTCAAACATAGGTGACCACAATTTGATGTATTAAAATTTTGATAACTACAATAGTTGTACAATAAATTTTCATTTAAATACTTAACTATTTCTTTTGGAGGTTTTAAATTTCCAAAACTATCAAAATACTCACAATAATCTAAATATTTTACATAGGCTACCCAGTGAGTGCCCTCATTTTTAGAATTATCTAAATTTACAATACCGCATTCGATAGCTTTTGGCTTTCTAGGCAATTCATCTCTCATAAAGACACCTCTAAAATTGGGGATGTATTCATTAGCATATTCTATCAATTCAATGTCGGTAAGAGCACGATTAGGTAACCTTTTCATTAGTTTTTTGAACTTTTAATAAATAAACCACTTCCCTTTTTATATGGTTTCATATAAAGACCTTTTCCTAAAGCTATGGATTCCATTACTTTATTATGTCTTTGAGCTTCTTCAAAATTCTTCTTTGCAGATTTGTGATCGTTTACAGCCTTTGCAATGCCTGCAGCACCTCCAGACAAAGCACCAAGAGCAGACAATCCAGCAAATATGGGTATTAAAGGAAGTATGCCTCCTGTTTTTGGTAACTGTATAACACGTGGCAAACGAACTCCTTTTCTATGCTTAATAAATTTTTTAGCAGCTGAATATGCAACTTGTATGGCCTTTGATTCGTTTGGTGGTTTTAGTTTCTTCAGACGGTTTCGAATTGTAGAAACAAATGAACGAAAAGATTTTTTCATTCCTGCCCCATGTTTTATTTTAGTCTTCATTACTTTGCTCACAAGCCACGACGCAAGTTTTTCTCCTTTCCCAGCTTTTTTTGACTTCATACGCTCTTTAGCCATGTTTAACAACTGTAAATCGGCTCTATGTCGATCTTCTAAATTTTCAGAGTTACTGTAAGCGATGTCGTGTAGCTTACAGGCGTTATCCAACTCGTTCACCCCTTGGTCACCTCTCGATAATCGTTCTCTTAATCTTGTACCAGGCCCACAATAATTATATCCAGGTAAATGCAGTTCAAATGGCAAATTATTTATCAGAGTGTTAATAAGACCTCCACCGCGCATTGCTACGATACTAATGACTGATGATCATAATAGTGCTTGCGTTTTTATCCAGCTATTTTCTCTGTCAGGAAGACCTAACCACTTGACAAAAAGTTTTTCACCTTTTTTTCTTAAAACCTTTTCTATCAAATAAACATCTGAACAGTTTGTTTTTTGGAGCTCTTGTTCATAAAATGATCCTAATATTGGATTTCGGTGCAAATCTTCAATAACATAAGTTATCGGTGCAGAACAATTTATTTTTTTAATCAAAAATAGTTCGGTTGACCAGTTTGGTGTGTAACCCTTTTCAAAGCTACCTTTATATTTGCTAATACGTACTAAATCTCCTACAACTAATTTACATTTTTGCGGATGTACCTTAATCATTTGAGATTTTTGTATATTTTCTCTCACTGTATTTTCATTTGAACTGTTAACATCGATTGGTTTATGTTTTATAGTACGATGAATAGTATTATTATAAATTGAAACAGTATTTTCCAAAGTCTTCCCAATCCATTTGTAACTGCCATTTAAGCTAAAACACTTATATAATTTATTTTTGAGAGTTTTTATTAACCTTTCTACTATGGAAGCTTTTTTTACGGAATATGAAGAATAATGGTTTATTTTGTTTATGACTGTTATTTTTTTAAATTCATTGTTATAAAACTCAGTGCCCATATCAGTTTGTAAGTTAACAGGTTTACGTTCACTTGTAACTAATATTTTTTTAAACGCATTTGATATATCAATTTTGCTTTTAGTCTTAACTGGTACGGTCCATGCATACTTTGAGAAACAATCTAATACAACTAATATGTACTTATAATTTTGATTATACTTTTTTAAATTTTGAAAGTCAATTAAATCTGCTTGCCACAAGTCATCAATTCCTCTTATTATCACAGATCTTCGAAGGAAGTTTTTTCGTGCTGCTTTGTGAATTTCGTTAACTACTTGTTGCTTACTCATTCTGAGATAAATCTATTTTTTTGAATCTGCTTTGGCAAGGTCTATCTTAAACTGCTCTATTAATTTTTGAAATTCTGATTTTATTGTTGTACATAAATCGTGAATTTGTTGTTTGGTAGCAAATAGTTCAGACTGCTTATCTACGTATTCTTTGCTCACAGCATCGTTTTCTTTTAAAGGTGTAGAAATACCTGTTAATCTTTTGGATTGTAAATCTACTACGTCTTTATTTGTTGCTATTGCTTTATCAAAAATATCTAAATAGTTTGAATCACTATTTCTTTTTTTAATGATATGATGCCCAAATTTGTCCATTTTAAACACGGAACTGATATGTGAAAAGGATAATACTAAAATGAAAGAAATTTATGATTACGTATTTTATTTATTTGAAATTATACCACTCTCACGTAATTCTTCAATAATAGATAAAATTTCATTATCTAGCCCAGTGTTACCAGCATCTCGAGAAGCAATTAAAAGTTTCAACCTGTCAATTAGTTCATTAGGATCATCCCAGTAAATATAATCAACATTTTTTTTCCATTTTTTAAGCGGACCTAATCCTTCTCCTTTGTGTATATCAGGCTGACTGGTATCTGTACTTGCAGAATTCTTACGTAGCTTAAATAATGGTTTTATGACGTTTATGTATTTTCGCCCACGGTTACTTCTTATTGGTTTATCAGAATCATAATCTCGTCGATGCACATTCGTTTCTAGTAACATCAACTTATAATGACCCAAATCTTCATTATTTATTGCTGTTAGGTCAGGAACTCTTTTGAACAAAAGTTCATTTAAACCAGGGGTCTTTTTATACTTGTGGGCACCAACTTGTATAACATCGCCAGAAATAACTACGCGAGCTGATCCCATCATAAGTTTACCACGATCATTTCGGACACCAAATGGAACATCGCTAAAAGCTTCTGAAGACGTAGACCATGAAGATATTTCACCACTAGGCTCATTTTGGTCACTCGAGTCCACTGTTTTAAAGGTGTCATCTTTTTCACTATTATACTCTGCATCCGAGCTATCGGAACTATTTATTGATAAACGAGATTCATCAAATCTTGTAGTAGACAGTCTCTTTTTAAGCGTTTTGTCTACATCCAAAGGACTTGAAGTTTCAAACTTGGATTCGTAACATTTTTCATTTACCTGTTTTTTAGCCATTTCTTTGAGGGGTGTTGTTATCGGTTTAAAAACAGATTCTAATATATTACTTTTCTCCGTTTCTATGTCACGAATCTTTCGTACTTTTTTTTTAACTGCTTCTGCAGCGCTTACTATTTGTTGTTTCAAATTCTTTTCCATAATGTGCAAAAATATGTACAGTATGAGATTTGTTACAGTAATGTTGAACTTCACATCGGGTTTTCTTATTTATACCTTTTAAAAAATTAAAAATATAATCGGATTATGTTAGTGTAGAACTTTCTGCAAACAGGACACTTTTTTTTCATTGATAGAGCACATTTTGTGCAAGCTACAGCATGACCACACGGTGTAAAACACGAGTTCACCGAAGCTTCATAACAAATTTTGCAATTCAAGTCGGTTTCATTTGATATCGATTTCTTTTCAACCGTACTTTCTAAGTCATCATCCGTTACACAATCAGTTTGAACTTTTCTAACGTAATCTTCACCTTTAATAATTAAAACGTATGGACAGGATTTAAAATAGCGTGCATGGGTTATCCACGGTTGGTCTGTTGGTGTCCAATCCTTAAACCTGCCGTCACAAAAATAACAAATAACTTTATCGCTCTCTCCTGTGTAAAAAAATCCTGCATCCGCCATATCTTGTGGCTTTTGTGTTAACCCTATGGGCCAGGAATTGAAACTTTCCAAGCGTCTGCTTTCTACAGCATAATAACAATATTTAGGAAGTTCCATATTTTTTAAACACGGTTTAGGTACACTATAGACCCGCTTAACGCTTTGACAAGGTATGGCTCAAATTAACACTGTAAGCTAGGTATCAGTTCAATTATTAAACACAATGTAAGTATCAAATTTCTTGCGATAGCACCCATTATTCTTTTCACAGTCTTTATTAATGACTAAATAACTGAACGGTTCTTCCCAAACGTTTGAACACATATTTCGAAATTCCTGCCACGTCATGTCTGTGTTGACGTGTTCATCATATATATGTCTCATATTAATCTCATCTTGTTTGAAAAGCACAATTAAATTTGCATTATCTCGTATAAGCTGTTTGGGTATTTTACTGTAAGTCTGATTTAAATAAAAGCAATCTATAAATTTATGTCTTCCCATCGCAAAATAATCGCGAATATTGTTTTGCTTTTCACACGCCACATCATCAAATATAATAACTGAATTACATTTGGCTGCATCAGGAGAACGAACTTCTTCATTATCATGATATTTGGAAAATGATACTGATGGAACCAACTTTAAAACTTGTTCCAGGTACATATATTTTGGTTGATAAAGAGTTTTAGAATAGACGTAGACGTTTCGGTATTTTAATCCATTTTTGTGTAAGAGTAAACTGATAACTAAATTGGTTTTTCCACAGTTGGATGGACCACATACGATACATCGTATTGTATTTGGTAAAAGTGTACCATGACGGTTACTTTTTTTCTTGTAATCACAAGTGATGTTGTCAAGCTTAAGCGACACCGGCTGTTTTACGAACTTCATTGTGTGAGTGTCTGTAGGAGAGTGAGCGTACTCATATTATCGGTTCATGTAATATAGAAAAACAGAAAACGCATCTGATTAAATATTTACCGTTACATACATGTTAGTCACAAAGTTAGATAGGGTGGGAAGCCAAGGATTTGCTGTGTTAATGGTGAAACATCACTAAAGCAAAGCCTCGACCAGTCCGAGTTATCCACATCCCCGTCGTCCACCCCGGGACCTTCTGCAGCGGCTCAATCGCGCTTTCACCATCTCAGAGCTGCAGATGCTAACGGATACAGGGCGCCTAACAACTATTTCTTTAGCTATATTTACGAGATTTTAGAAAATAAGGTATTGAGAGTTCAGACCACTTGATGTCTGATAGAACACACGGCACATCGGAGTGAGCGAAGCGAATGAAGATAGTGTGTTCTACCAGACATCAAGTGGTCTAGAACTCTCAATATCTTACTACTAAGCTGAACAAAATATAGCGAGATAAAAAAATATTTATATACGGGTGTGTCGTCGCGGGTTGGAAATGGTTAACGATTTGCGGCAAATTACTAGTTCGCTATTTTTATTGCTTGTGGGACGCAGAAAAAAATCTCAAAAAGTTGAATCTCGCGCCAATCCGCAGCGAACCACCAAAGAGAAAGCCGCTATCATGTCGTATAAAGAATGCATGAATGAATACTTTATTGTACTTAAAAAAAATAACAAAAATAAACCTTATATCTAAATTTAAAAACGATCAGTACAAGAGGCGGCCTTTTCGCTGAGAGCGATTTCTCCCAGGCAACCCAGAAAAAGAAGGAAAGAAGAAGCAAAAGAGACCGCATTGGAAACAGAAATGTAGAGGAAATTTCACATTACCAAACTCACAATGATTTATAATAATTAATAAAAAATAATAGCTGGATATTTCATTGATTATTTTTCATGTGTTTTTATAATGTTATATTGTATACAGGATGTAACAAAAATGAAGGTGCAAATTTTTATCGATTTTATTTTATTTAATTATCGAATATCGAATAGTTTTTACCGTATTAAGCAAGTCACTGCTAGGAGGATCATAAGGGCGCCGAGTGCCGAGAGCCCCCAGGATAGGGCTCCGCCTGCAATCGGGGGCACCTTGGTGGCCAGTCGGAGCAGTGACGTCACTTGTTCGGGGAGCTCATCGATACCCTGAGAGAACACAAATATATTTTTTTATTATAAAAATAAAAATTTATCCAATTATCTGAGCGTCTGGTCTATGCGACGCGTGACCCGAGAGCTGGTGAGTATCTGGTACAGCGCATCAGCATTGCCATTTAGCGGGGCAATGCAGCCAGCGTCTTGAGCACGCTTTGGCATGCCTGTAAAACTTGCAGGAGACCATTTGCACGCTCTCGCGCAAGTCTTTTTTTGCTAGTGGACACTTTGCTACATTGAGAGATTTTTTGACTATTATATGCCGCAAATATGGAACAAGTTTTCCAAATTAACCAACAGCGAGCCGCGAGACGATGTTAGCATAGACCTACAAAAGTCACGACGAACAAAAATCTTAAAATCATTTCTAATTCATTTACTATGAAGTTATTTCAAAAGTCATAGAACAAACGTTGTTGCTGATTAAAATGGTCTCTGAAGGTTGCTGGTCTTTTAAAAATAACCCTGTATATTCAGTGTATGCTATAATATTATAACTAACAACAAATGAATTAAAACATTCTAAAATATTCTATTCTCCACTGAGGACTTAGGATCGAGATGCGTGAAGGAACCAGAGAGCTGTCTTTGTCCGATAAGACTCACGTCATCGGTCATATTATTGGGTCGCTATAATGCACGACAATTTATTGTACGGCCGAATAATGTACACCTTGATAATCCGTTTCAAAACCTATTAAAAATTGGAAGTTATGACATGGATTACAAAGGTGTACATTATTCGGCTGTACAATAAACTGTCGTGCATTATACAGGGTTATTGGTTCTGCTCATCATCGCAAACACGTTTGTGAAAACGCCAAGTCTTAACTCTTATGCTTGGTATTGGTTATAGGTATTCCCTCGATTTTATAATCGTTCGTTAGAGAGGTTTTATTTGAAACATAGGTGAAAAACAGCTCTGCCCTGAATTTACAGTGGGTATGGTGGAATATTGGTCTTTAGTAACTCGTAGGGTTCCAGACAAAGATATTTTTTCATTTTGTATATCAGGTGATTTACATTTTTTTAAGAATAAAGACCTGGGTTCTTTACGAACGTTTTCGTGGTTATGGGCAGAACCTGAAGTTCCCGTAGTGTTACTAATTTACCAATAACCCTGTTTACCTTTGGGTCACTATAATGCTAATGCTATAAGCAATAATATGCTATTGCTTACCTCCTCGAACCAAAGGATAGGGAACACGATATCCGGAAAGTTTGCGACTTGCTTGATGTCAACGACTTGACTGACAGCCAAGTTGATTTGGATACGAGCGCGCGCTCGCATGGCTATACCCATCTCCTGTAAAATAAAAGTCAAATAAGAATTATTATTATTTTACTTCATTTATTTTAAATCTCGTTAAAAAATACATTTTTTACTATAGAAAATATAATTTTATAAAACTATTCTACAGTAAAAAATATATATCAAAACGGTAGATCACCGGCTGCGAAGCTAGGCTCAAGCAACCGGTGACTAGGGCTGCAAAGAGAGGAACTTCCTGACGATACGCGTCGAGTCCAGGAGTACCGCCTTTTGGATCTGGCCCTTGATCCAACTTCCTAGTGAGAGTCTCTTGAGATGTTGATCGAGGCTCTTCGCTATTACGCCGTTAACCGAAACAACTATAGGAACAATGGTCGCTGAATCTACATCCCACATGCTGACAACCTCGTTAGCCAAATTAAGATATTTGCTAAGTTTTTCTTTCTCAGCTTTAACGAGGTTAACATCATGTGGTATGGTGACATCAGCAAGAACCGCCCTCCGTTTTAACCGATCTATCAGTACAATATCAGGTTATTATTTTTATTATTATTTTTATATTATTATTATTTATTTTAAAATTGTGTAAAACAGGTCTTAAAGCATAATTTTATAACAACAATTTTATCCATTTCGGACATACAATATTTAGATAGTTTAATTGTTTCTATTGTAAATACTAGTTTTAATTTCAATTTATTATTTGATTGTTATTTTCTTTCTGATTAAAGACTAACAAACTTAAAAAAAAAAACATTTCAATTGCAGAAATTGCACAAGTACCTAGGTCTATTTAAACAGTGAAAACCTCTTATTTTTAAACCTATATATCTATCTCTGTTATCTAGTAATCAAAGAACTCATTTAACTTTATTTCCTTAGAAAATAATGCTGGACAATTCACACAGCATTATCTAACCCCAAGCTAAGCAGAGCTTGTGTTATGGGTACTAGATAACTGATATACATAATATAATACAATACATAGATAGATATTTTTTATTATATATAGAAAACGACCAGAACACCCTGAACAAATGTCTGCAGATCGTACACACATTTGTACAGAGGCGGGAATCGAACCCGCAACCTTCTGCGTCGCCGGCAGACCTTCGCCCACCGCGCCACATCGGTCGTCGATATGCACGCTTTTTACAAGCTAGTTCCTTAATCTAGTTTTGAACATATTTCCATTAAGTTTCTTTATTTGCTCACTCTACTACTTTTTATTTATTTATTTATTTAAATCCAAAATTTAATGTTAAATCCTTCACTGTACAAGCTATCCGTCTATGGAATGCTCTTCCCCTGGACATCAGACGTGCAAAATCACTTCCTATATTCAAAAAACTGCTTCATCAGTATTATTTATCCGCGTAACAAGAAAATATTAGTTTTTTTATGTGTATGTAAATATATCATTAGTATAGTATATAATGAATGTTAGGTATTATGGTAAGTATATAGTGTATGTATAATGTAGTTATTTTATTTTCCAAATACTCCAATGCCACCGTCTATATTGTTCTTTTATGTCCAGTCAATCCAAAGGTTGCCTGGAAGAGATCGCTCAAAGCGATAAGGCCGCCCTTTGTACTTCCTTTATTCCATGTATTTATACATTCTTTTGTATATTTTAAAAGAAAAGTCAAAGATATTCTCATTAAAAAGAGTTATTATACCCTTTCGGAGGCCTTGGAGGAAAAACAGCTCATGTAGTTGCCGGTACCTATGTTTTTTGTGAACCATAATGCAACTGATAACAAGTACATCTAAGCAATCTTATTTGACATGCAATTTTATTACTTTGACACTGGTAGTGATTCTGTTGGCACAAAACCTAAACTAAACTAGCGTAAAAATGTAGCTGTCCCCTTTTGTTCGATCGAAAAAATAGAGACGTCAACAACTTTAGGCTAGTTTAGTTTAGGTTTTATGCCAACAGAAGCGCCACCATTATGTACCTATGTTATTATTTATTCTTTTTTAACTTTATTTATATCTATTTAATTTGACAATGCCCCTTTACAGCAGCTAAGTTTCTCTTTGACATTTATTTATTTTAATTAATTTACTTTCCTACCAATTTGTATCTGACTGTAGGCTATTTACTTATCTTTGTTTTTTGTTTATTTTTAAAATAATTATATTTAAGTAATTTAACATGTTAATCTAAGCAAAGTTTGTTAATATTAACGACATCAAGTGTATCAATAGGTATCAAGTGTATCAGTAGGTCTACAGTAGATTAAAAAAATATACAAATATATACATGTATTTCCTTTTGTATTGTATTTTGTGTTTGTGTGGTAGGTGTAGGTGCTTTTGTAAAACATCGTATTATTTATTAATATTAATAAATAAAAATGATAAGTAAGTGTACTCACCGGCTGCACATCGATGTACAGCATGTGGTCTTCTGCCTTTGGTGGAGACATGCCTTCTACTGCGTCGCGTAGACTCGGGTCCGCCAGGTAGAAGTGAGGGAACGAAATCATCACCGGTGAGTCTGTTAATAAAATTACGGTTTAAGATATATTTTCAACACACTTCCTCATAAAATGGCTCTTATTTCACCGCAATTAGGCACATAATGATATCTGTAATCAAACTGTGACTTTTTCATTGCTATTATTTCACAAGTGAGTTATAGGTTTTTTTTTATTGGTTGAGTTGCTTTGTTCTTAAAAAGTTTCGACACAAAAAAAATCGTGTTCAACAGTACAAATAAATTAATGTAGGTACCTATTGCTTGCTCATTTCATAGAACTTTGTGTTATATAGATAATTTCAACTTTTACGTTTTTTATAAATAAAACTTTCACTCAAATATGTCTTTTGTTTTCTCTGAAATAAAGAAAACTTTGAATTCCCCATTTTGTACGTGGCTAAAACGCTATCCGCGAAAAGCGAAAAAAGAAACCTCATTCTATCATGTCTATGGCCGATCGCCATTATAGATGCGCGCGCATAGGAAAACTGATAAATGTTTCCCGCCATTGCGAAAAAACTTTCACAACTCGTTTTCACTGTTGAAATTATAGTTATTTATTCACAAGTGTGTTGAAAAACGTCGTATGATACACGTGCGTATTGATGACTACCGTCCTCGGCTCTCGACCCTCGCCTGAGGCTCGGGTCTCAATAGCGCCTCAGCGGTAATCACCAACATTACACACTTGTACCATAATGTACTATTATTCTCATATTTTTTTTTTTTATATTAGGAACTTTTCCTATGTTTTTTATTTGTGCATGCTAAATAAAGTTTATTCTATTCTAATCTATTTCAATTAAGTTTCAATTTATTCAATTCAATAGGCATACGTTCACAATGCACTTAGAATTAGTCAAAATAACAATAATTAAATTAGAAACATTAGGTGGGTACCTACTTCATCATCAGCCTATACCAGTCCACTGCTGGACATAGGCCTCCCCTAATGAGCGCCATAGCGCCCTGTCTTCAGCTTGCCGCATCCAGCATCTGCCAGCAGTCTTTCGCAAATCGTCATCCCACCTGGTAGGAGGGCGTCCTACACTACGTTTTCCGAGTCGCGGGATACCTACTTAACTTAAATTAAATATGTTTCCAAGCATCTTTATCTGCTAGGAAGTCTTTTATACAATATTATTATAGGTATATATAATTTTCTTGTAGTGTCTTTTTAATTATGTCGATTTTTTAGTCAATGTCGAGTGTGGTGCGGATTTGGTCAGACCAGCGCGTTGGGCTCCTTCTCTCAGTATCTTTTCTTTTCCCCTGCTTTCCCCGTGACGATGAGTTTTTGGAGGTTGTCTCCGGACTTGCAAGCTATGTGACCAAAGAACTCAAGAATCCTGCGGAGGCATATCGTAAAATATTATTTAAATGGATGAGCTTACCGTATTGGCAGAGCGAGACGTTGAAAAGTCCACTGGTAGCACAAGGTGGACCAGCTGGACAGTAACATTTGTTCTGTTCGCTGTCTGAAAAGACGTCTTGTGGCGGTGTGAATCTGTACCCTGTTATGCCAGCTGGCGATTCCACTTCTTCTAAGAACCTGGAAGATATACATTTTTATTTATTTGATGGAAAACCAGAAGCATATACACAGAGTTACAAATTAGATACCAGTAAGCTTATCGAAGGTTTTCACGGGTAGCTATCAGAACAGTAAAATTAAGACTATGAACTTAAGTGACTAACACCCAATGGTACCTATCTACGGTGTAACTAGGTGGAATAAAAAAGTCTCATTAGTTACGTTAAAGTAACATTTTTAAATAATGTAACTACTTGGAATAAAAATGTCCAGCTGGTTAAATCAATTTAACTACAATGTAATAGGTGGAACGGACGATTTTTGACAGATTTTCACTAAAAACTGTCAAAAAACCGTAACTTGAGACTTGCTCAACTCCGAGATGTGTTTGATTCGGGGGTAACCTACAGGTATCAAATAATATCAACCGTAAAAAAACGTAAATATCAATTTTCATGACATTAAAAACACTAGCTGACTTCTTTTCACTTCTCTTGCTCAAAAAGTGTGTCAATATAGCTTAGCTTAGCAGGCGGAAAATGCGTTTTTAAGGTCTAGGGCTGTAAAGCAATTATTCTTTTTTTTTTGTTTGTAATCATCAGCCAGTACAAGACATTCGCCCTCTTGCATAAAGACTCGACTTTTTCGTGTTCCATAAACTAAGAACCAATATTTTACTTGATTCTATTTCTGAAAATGGAACTTAAAGCACCTTCTTGGTGATTGTTAATGTTTATAGAATCATCCATTCTACTTTTGTACGGTAGAATGCGACTTAGCGTTGCGCGTTGAGAAAAGTTGGTATTGGCGCGAATTTTCCAGTATTTTAACGATAATAATTAAAAATTTCTGATCTTATCTGACAAAAATTGCGGGCCGGCTCATGCCTGCCTTTCTCGCTTTCACCGCGAGGTGATCGCTTGTCCTTGTCTCGACAAAGCGAACCTACTTAAATTTGTTATATGATTGTTATTTTCTTTCTGAATAAAATTATACGTTTAGAAGAAATCTAGCATGGTCAAATAAAGGCTTTTTTATTTTATTTTATTTAAGTTGCTCAAGAGGAGGCCAAATCAAAGTTGTGGGACGAAAAGGGCTAGAAAAAAACTTACTTAAGAGGTAGCAGTCTGCATAGATCTTTGTCGTAAATGGAGAGTGTGTCGTTCTTGGATATGTGAGGGGGGAAGATCGATCCGTCCGACCCAGCGATCGAATTACACGCGTCTGAAAAGGAGTTGATATTCATTAATTTTGCTCACATGTACCTACATGTACATGAATACAGCTTAGATCTTAATGTTAGCCCCAAACTAGCGCCGCCACCTACTTTATGTTATTATTCCGTTTAACAAAGGAATTTTCAAAAATCCATCTTCCAGTTTGTGATACCTATCATAAGCATCTTTTTAATGCCTCTGTAATAATTTTATTCTATTTAGTTTAGGCAGAGATACGAAGTTGCCCTTGGTGGCCACCAAATTTTATTTTAGAGGCAATATATTAGATCAAAAGGAAAGGTGTCAGGTAATCCTTTGAAGTTACCTTACATTGTTATAAAGTTTGTTGTTATTGTTACCTACCTTTTTAGAGCCACACACACCACATATATTTTTCAGTTATGTTAAAGGTTAATCTTACGTCTGACATGCGGTAGCCTGTTTTTAAACAATGGCGGTAATAATAGGACAATTAATTTTTCGACCCTAGAGTCACACTTTTTTCGGTGACTGTACTCGAGGTATAAATTCAATGGAAACAAAGGGTGGTGTGAGTTGCCGAACGAAAATAATATTTTTTTTACGATTCGTCAACTCATACAACATTGGACAAGTTGGATGGTGTGAGTTGACGAATGACTCATTAAAAAAAGGTTATGATAGGTATCACAAACTGGAAGATGAATTTTTGAAAATTCCTTTGTTAAACGGAATAATAACATAAAGTAGGTGGCGGCGCTAGTTTGGGTGGGGGTATACTTTTAGTTTAGTTTAGTTTAGTTTAAAGCGTTTATTTGTAACTAAAACTTAGAATAAATCTACAATTACAAAGACTTAAAAAATATACACAAAATATAAATGATGAAACAATGAAGATACATAATAACGTCTTAGCTACAAAATAAAATAAAATAAATGGATTTTGAAAATTACTTTACGGAAAAATAAGATAAATCAGGTGGCGGCGCCACTTTAGGTGGGGTATGCGCTTTATTTTATTATTTTTATTATTGTGTCAAAAATAAAACCTCTTTACTTTACTTTTACTTTATATTACCTGTGGTCCAATGAGGTAGACGCTCCCTCATGTTGTACCGCTCGATGATGCCGTACTGAGACATCGACGTGGCTCCCGTGAACATGGTCACCACTTCAGGAGATGTTCCGTTCCTCTGAAAAATGATAAGAAAATAATGTGTTTAGTTTTTCTAATTTTTGTAATGTTTTTCTTTCTTATGGCGGATCCGCCTCCGCGGCCAAATGCTCAATAGATCCTTATTTATTTAATCTAAGAAATAACCAATTTTTTTCTTAGATTCGTCTCAAGTCCTTATTGTTTTATAGACCAATAATTATCTCACTCACACAACAGCTTATAATGGTCCACTGCTGGACGCAGGCCTCCCTCTGTTAATAATAATCTACACTAATATGGGTCTCTGAATAATGGTTTGTTTGCAATCAATACAATACAAACCAACTACGGGCCCATAGAACGTTGAGAGAATTCTTAAAGCCAGGTCAATTATAGTATAATTTATAGTAGGAGTTAGATTTGAGATTTTGTATGTAACGAATAAACTTAAAAACTACTGGATCGATTTCAAATATTCTTTCACTATTAGAAAGCTTACTTTTCAGGGAGTGACATAGGATATGTTTTATCCCGGAACTCCCCCGGGAACGGGAACTTCGCGGGGGAAACCGCGGGGCGCTGCTAGTCTGAATATTTGGTATACTTTACAAATAACGTACGATCTGCAGACATTTGTTCAGGGTGTTCTGGTCGTTTTCTATGTATAATAAAAAATATCTATCTATGTATAGTGTTATATAATATGTATATCAGTTATCTAGTACACATAACACAAGCTCTGCTTAGCTTGGGGCTAGATAATGCTGTGTGAATTGTAGTACATTATTTATTTATTATTTATTATAAATCACTGTAGAAAATAACGAAATGGCGCGGAGTTTTAATCCTAACAGGAAATAGAAAACAATGTTAAAAACACATTAAAATTGACATTGAAATAGACTATATATAGATTGTATTTAAAAAAATAATAAAGCTACTCACTCCATAAAATAGTCCAAACTCTTCATAAGGCAGCTTCTGTTCCTTGGGTACGACATCCTTAGCCAGTTTCAGGAGAGGATCTTCATACCCCCAGAGCAGTTGACCGACAGACACCTGAGAATAAACAGTTTCCACTATTCATCATGGTGTCCAGATACTCAACATCAAGCCTATATTTTTTTTCTATTCTAACCTAGACAACAATGCCCGTGCTGGAGGGGGGGGGGGGGGGTAGTTATGTTCATGAGGACCCAGAAAAAACACAAATTATCGAATCTATCTCCAATGGTTTCTGAGTTATAGACTTTTTACTGAAAATCATACATTATCTGTCCGGCGCCAAACTTTTTAAGCCGGTGAATATTTTTAGGGTTCCGTACCCAAAGGGTAAAACGGGACCCTATTACTAAGACTCCGCTGTCCGTCTGCTGTCACCAGGCTGTATCTCATGAACCGTGATAGTTAGTGCAAAGTCAAAGTGCAAAGTCGTGCAAAGTCTCTGCCAATATTCAAAAGTATGGTAAAGGAACACTATTTGTCCTGCTGTCACTAACCACACCCTTTTTTCCATAAAAATGTAGATATGTATTTATGTATATATATAAGTATGTTTATGTATTGTTATTTGTTCTATTTTAATATTTATTTATTTTAGTAGTTTTAAATTCGAGTTGGTAGATTATTATGTACTAATATTTCATAAATAATATTGTTAGTCAATTTAGAATTTGTAATTTGCTTCTTATTTATGCACACAGATCCCCGTTCAATCCAACGATCCTATCCATCCACGGTTGTCTGGTAGAGATCGCTCTTGAGCGATAAGACCGCCAATTGTTACATATTTGTTTTTTTTTTATTTCTTTTATTTTTGTATGTATATTATGTGTGCAATAAAGCATTTTCTATCTATCTATCTATCTAGATAGTTGAAATGTTAAGAGATGATGTATTTCTGTTGCCGCTATAACAAAAAATACTAAAAAAACAGAAAAAAAAATTAAGGTGGCTAATATTGATAACAGCAATAAGTAGACGTTTGGAATATTGACAGATTATTTATCATAGCTTTATTTTGTATAGTTTAGGAGTAGATACGATGTTGCACTTTGTGGCCACCAAACTCAATTATTGCATCTCCTTCTAAACTATACAAAATAAAACTATGATAGACGCATTAAAAAAATCTTATAATAGGTATCACAAATTGCCCTTTGAAAATTTTGAAACCTTTTTAAACGAAATAATAAGATAAAATAGATGGCGGCGCTAATTTGGCTTGAGGAATGCAGTAAATATTTTTCTTTAAATATGTACAAATGTAGGTATATAATTAAGTAAAAGTGAATATTATCTAGCACTAGGCAAGTATGTAAATTTTTAGGTTCGTGGGGTACCGAGGCTCTCCGGGTTTTCAAAAAATTATCTGAGCGTCTGGTCGAAGCGACGCGTGACCCGAGAGCTGGTGAGTATCTGGCACAGCGCATCAGCATTGCTATACAGCAGGGCAATGCAGCCAGTGTCTTAGGCACGCTTCCAACTGGTATTGATATGGATCAGTTGAGCTACCTGTAGATTGTTTGCCACAGTTTGCAGATAGCTTGATTGTTTCTATTGTAAATACTAGTTTTAATTTAAATTTGTTATTTGATTGTTATTTTCTTTCTGAATAAAGATATATAATGATATAAAAAAAAAAAAGTATGTAAATATAAATTTATTGCTTTAGGTAATATTAATTGTATCTGATTTTTACAATTAACTTGTACATTTATAATAATTTCTGTAAGTATTTTGTTTGTTTGAGTTTGTTTATTTTAGACTGTCGATATTTTGTAAGTTTATTTTATTAAATGTAAATCTCTCATTGGCCGTAAGTTAGATAAGTAAGGTTTAAACTGTTAAGACATACCTAAGGGCTGTTGATTTTCTTTGAACAAAAAATATATAAAACTTGCCAAGTTCCAAAAAGCGATAAATACTTATAATGGACAGACTTTAGTATCACTTTTCACACACTTCTTGGTTTGGTGCTCGGAGGGATGCGGAACCCGCGCGTCTAGAACCGCACTCACCCTGAAGAAGTCCCTCGTTAAGGGATGAAACGTTGGTGTTCATCCAATACAAATAAGGTTCGTAGTTAACCCGCTTACATCCGTAATGAATTCTTGGTTAGATTCTGCAACATTTTTACGTACCTCGACGAAAGGTTTGATCTTCAGGATATCCATGATGGAAGCCATGGCGAGGCGGAGGAAACGAGCCGCGTGTTTGGACTGGGAGGTTGCACTCTGGAAATAAATAAACAACAATAAACTAGTAGTTCTAGAAACAGTAGACCTCACGAGCACTTAACTTTTACTACTAAAAAAATTATCATTGAAATCAGATGTCTTAAAGCGGAGTTATTCGATAGCCATCTTTTTTCTGGAGGAACTAAGCCTTAAGTCAAAAAACCCCGACGACAAAAAAATTCTATAAAATCGTAGAAACGTACACCAAGTTTCGTCAAGATCGGTCGTAAAATACGTCCAGTAGAGGAGTACGTACGTACATTCTGACAGAATCGATTCTTTTTCCAGTAGTTGATGCAGACGCTTCGCTCACTCGGTCAATAAACAATATTGGACATATCACACAATACTAATTACTATTTATAAACCTGTTTATAGTACCTATTAATTTTGACTTGTCTAACCCCTGAATACTGAAACGCAACTTAGATTTAAGCTCGTCTTAAGTTGCGGTTTTTTGACATCATTTAATGAAAATGTGTCAAAAAATCGTCACTTGAGACGTGCTTAAACCTGAGATGCGTTTGAGTATTCGGAGTTGTAAGTGCTTATATTGTAGGCTTAAATAAATAAACGTCATTGAATTGAATTAAAAACACAGCATCGTCTAGTTCTAATGTAATCCCCAAGTTATAAATTCAAAGAAATAAATGTAATGACAGTAACATGTCAATATTTTTATGAAAACTTGTTGTACACTCATAAAAATATCAATCGGTTCCCCAAAAATAGCGATATACCTATTTAAATACCAGAAATAAGAATAAAATCGCTGTGCCCACAACTAGGCTACACAAGATTAATGTATCTTATGCATATAACGACGACCTCAGTGGCGCAGCGGGCGAGAGTCTGCCTGCGACGCAAGAGGTTGCGGGTTCGATCCCCGCCTCGGAACAAATTTGTGTACGATCTGCAGAAATTTGTTCCGTTGGTCTGGGTGTTTTCTATGTATAATAAAAAATATCTATCTATGTAATGTATAATATTACGTATATCAGTTATCTAGTACCCATAACACAAGCTCTGCTTACCTTGGGGCTAGATAATGCTGTGTGAATTGTCCAGCATTATTTATTTATTTATTTATATAAGGTAATGTATATGCTTCTACAACAAAACTCCAAGCGAAAATTATCAACAAAATAAATTCAAACATATCCTTTGTAAAAAGGCTTACTATAAAATATCAGATTATCTCTAGAGTATAAAAAAGCTTGGGACGAGTATTGCTCCAACTCGAAAACTAACATTCTAACAAGGTAAAGGTTTCTTGTTCGCTTTTTACTTTACCTTAAAAATATTGAAGTGGGGAAAAGATCAAAGTGAACACTTTATTTCCTATTTGTACTTATGTAATCTGAGTTTTGTGACGTGTCCAAGTGTCCTGTTAGGTCCAAAGGAAAAAAACCACTGAGTTTTGAGTTCAGTTTTGAGTCCGAAGTAATTGGCCTTATTTTATGGGCTTGGCATATTTTGATAGGACACGGATATTTACGAGTGTATCGTGTACTACCCCCAACGTAAGTATAATGACCGTCAAACTTCTTGTCCTCTGGCAAACCGCGAAACAGTCTTTCGCAAATCGTCATCCCACCTGGTCGGAGGGCGTCCTACACTTCGTTTGCCGAGTCGCGGTCTCCACTCAAACACGTTTACCCCAGCGGTTGTCGGTTCTTCTCGAAATATGGCCAGCCCACTGTCACTTCAGCTTGCTAATCCTTTGAGCTATGTCGATAACCTTAGTTCTCTGTCGGATGTATTCGTTGCGAATCCTATCCTTCAGAGAAACTCCGAGCATAGCTCTCTCCATAGCTCGCTGGGCGACTTTAAACTGGTGGACCAGCCCTACCGTCAGCACGTCTCAGCTCCGTAGGTCATGACGGGTAGGACGCACTGAAAACTTTCGTTTTCAAGCATTGCGGTATGGATGACGAGAAGACTCGACGTAGTTTGCCAAACGCGGCCCAACCTAGCTTTACTATTTTTAATTTTGAAATAAGAAAATGTGACGTAACGATTACATTTTACTATCTATAGTTAAATGGACTGAGGCTAAGGTCACTGCCCACTGCCCACATACGTCAGCCACCGAGCCAAGATGTTGCCCTGTGGTTTTTGCAATCAGTAATGGGTATAGCGTTAGCAATAACAGTCGAGTCACGCTGCAATGGCCGTTCCGAACCAAGGATTTTATTAGGGCTGCCGGCTGGTACAGTTTCTAAAGATTCAAGATGTTTATTTGCACGAATATAAGTATCAGTGTTGATCTTAAAATTAAAATAATGTCCATATATATTCTACCTTATCTATGCATGCAAATATTTTAACTTATGAGTTTACAATTGACAAATTAAATATTTTTACCGGTCGCTTGATTACAAAATAAATGAATTAATTAATGAAAAATAATATTAAAACAATGTCAATAGTTATATTCAAAATCTTCTTAGTCCCTGTAATTAAAGTACTGATTCATAGAGTAATAGCATTTACTAAGAAGCCATTAAGTTTTCTTTAAAACTTTTACTATTATTAATAAAAGTTTTGAGAATTAAGGCGGATGGAAGGAGGATGGAAGGAGGATGGAAAGGATTAGCTGGACGGAGAAGGTTCCTATGAGGTATTGGAATTGAGAGAAGGTTTTTGAGCACTCAAGACAGAAGAGGGAGAATGACTGCGAAATTGTATACTACACTAGGCCCGCACCGGCTTCGCACGAGTATATTCTATGACTAATATCATTAGGGATAATGTAGGATTCTAATGGTGAAAGAATTTTCCAAATCTTTCCTCTTTATAATTTAACTATACATGACAGCTTCATAACTCACGTCACGGAAATAAACGTAGAAGGAAAGATTTTTAGTTGACTTAACCTTTATTTGTTATGTTTTTTATAGTCTATATACCTTAGTTTGACCACAATCTCACCTGATGGAAAGTGGTGATGTGGCCGACGATGTATCACGAAGGTCTAGAAAATACCTATTACTATAACCTATATGAAAAAAATTATGTTGCCTCTCTGCTAAAGTCTATGACTCTTATGACATTGACACTGGCAGAGGTGTGGCAGCAAAGCACAGCGAGCCAAAAAAATAAGAAGTTGAAGTTGAAAAGCAGAAGGAAGACGATGAAGGGGAAGACCAAGAAATGACTATATGAGTCAGATCAAGGAGAAAGTCGTTGCATGTCGTGTAAAGAAGTAAAAAAAATGCACAGAGAAAATTGGAGGACATTGCATCATTATTACACCGACAAGAGCTCTCTTTAATTTATTATATCTAGCTAATAACAAAAAAAGAGAAGAGATGTCAGGATATCTTCGCAAAGAGATTGATTTATGATCTATCGCCAAAGCGATAGAATGGAGACGTCATTAGTTATCATGACGAATTTTTGAAACTAAGTTCCTTATCGCGCGTTGTGAAAGGAGGCTGGACGGAAAAAATTCTCAAGAAAAGTTGTAACGACACTTTTTACTATAGTAAGCTATTGTAAGCCGTGCGGCGTGCGCATGTTTCTCTGTCTGTCTCTCTCTCTCTTATAGAAAGGAACTTCGTTCCATCCGTGTGTCCCTTGACACCTCTCAACTTTTTTTTAAAAGGCCGCCCGTTGTACATTGTCTCATGTAATGTCTTTTTGTAATATTCTTTTTCTGGTGTACAATAAAGTGTTATTGTATTGTATTGTAATTTTTTTTTATGGAATTTGCATTTTTCTATGTCCTCACTGTGCTTACCAAAAAACAAAGAAAAATTAAACGTCAATGGACGAATCAACATGACCGGGGAGAATTCAGCCGCTGGACTTATACCAAGTAAGTTTTTTTGAACAGAAAACATGCTGAGGCACCTACCCATAGGGGATGTTTTGTAAAAATAAAAATACGTGATCAATTATTTTTTTATTTTACTTTCTAGGTACTTTATTTATACTGAGTTTTGATTGAATTAAACCAAGGAATAATAATTTTCCATAGAAACTTTACCACCCTTTTTACCACCTCAAAGGTTAATTTTTCAAAATAAGATTAGTGTATGTATCTATGTATTATTTTAGAACCTCGACTATCTACATACCAAATAACAACTGAATAAGGTAGGTAGTTATGGAAATATGTGGTAATAAGCATTCACATTCAAACAGACTTTCACATTAATAGAAGGAGTTTAATTCAGAAAGAAAATAACAATCAAATAACAAATTTAAATTAAAACTAGTATTTACAATAGAAACAATTAAGCTATCTGCAAACTGTTGCAAACAATCTACAGGTAGCTCAACTGATCCATATCAATACCAGTTGGAAGCGTGCCTAAGACACTGGCTGCATTGCCCCGCTGTAAAGCAATGCTGATGCGCTGTGCCAGATACTCACCAGCTCTCGGGTCACGCGTCGCTTCGACCAGACGCTCAGATAATTTTTTGAAAACCCGTTTAATTGACCAAATTTAAAAACAATCGCGCAATTCTAAAAACGTTTGGTAAATACTGACCTTGAAAATCATTTATACAGCTAAAAATAATTACAACTAATATTTACACTTACATCACCAGGCAGAGTGCCCAGAATGATGGCAGCATTGCCACGTTGAATGGCAATGCTAATTCGTTGACCGAAATAAAAACCAGCATTCCGATACTCTATTAGTAGTTTTGTAAGATCTTTATAGATAACGTGTGCCCCAGGACCCCAAGGACCTAGGGTCTCCACCCTAAACGGCTTGAATAGGTAACCTCTGTCAAGATTAACGTATTTTCGTCGTTTGAGGAACTCCGCTGATGTTGCCGCGGAGCCGGCCCTTACTGATGTCCCTGCAAGATAAGAAGGTGCTAGGGTATCTACACATACGTAGCATCCCAAAGTAAAGGCCGACCCATACTGAGTACTGACCTTGAATATTTTTACCACTATCTATGTAAATATATTACATACCAAGAAGAACAAAAGTCACCGATATGACTCTCAAGATTACTTCTCTGAAGCAGTGGGCAAGTCATTTAGCTCGCAGAACTGATAACCGTTGGGGAGTAAAGGTTCTCGAGTGGCGGCCGCGATGCAAAGCGAAACGGAGTGTTGGGAGACCAGCAACTCGAAGGACCGACGACATCGTAGCGGTCGCAGGGAGTCGATGGATGGAGGCGGCTCAGGAACGCTCTTTGTGGTGTCGTATGGGCCTATGTCCAGCATTGGACGTGTATGGGCTGATATGGTGATACATACAATTATGTAACGTATTCTCAACGACAGTTATTTAGTGTAATTGGACTTCAAATCAATTCAATTACTTCAAGATGCGTTGAGCCTTGGACTTCGCGCCGATGCCATGTTATGTGTCATGATCATGACAAATTTCTACCATCAAGTGTAAAAAGCGAAAAACAAGGTTATTCTTAATCATTCAGGAATATTGTGTGAATGATTTATAAAATATTATACAACTAACTAATGTGACAACCTGTGGTGTCAACCCTAGCATGGTCGGATCTAGGTGTCGGCCCTGAATGCACCATTGAATGGTGCGGCAAAAGAAAGCTTCCGATCTGTGAAGGCTTTTGGCTCAAGTATAGGACTCCAACCATAAAACAACTATTAATAAACAATAATGATGGACAATTTGTTTTATTAAAGTCATTTATAACGGGATATTTACAATGATTTCATTTTTGAGTTATCCAATATTTCGTGGTTCTTTCGTGATCATGTCGCACGAAACAGTGCCAACTTTAATGCTACCTTTAATGTTAACTTTAATGTTTAACCATGATAGTTTTAAAAGTTTTATCATGATTCGATTTTTAGGTTTTCCAACATTTCGGCACAGTTTCACGTGATCACGGCAGAACTGACTATAAATGACTTGTACTGATATATAACCACGATAGTTTAAAAAAAAAATTATTAGGTAGTTAGAAATATATTTTACTATGGTGTCGTTTGTGTTTACTTTATTGAATCTATAATATAAAAATGAATCGCAAAATGTGTTGGTAAGCGCATAACTCAACAACGCCTGGACCAATTTGGCCAAATCTTTTTTTAAAATGTTCGTTGAAGTTCAAGGATGGTTTTTACGGCGAGAAAAATTAGAATTATTGCTGGAAAAACCCTAAAAATAGCCCTTCTTTTTCCCATACAAATGATTTGTAACTAAAACGTAGTCAATTTGAGCTTTATTGCTAAAATAACTACCCGTGCGAAGCCGGGGCGGACCGCTAGTTGTTTATATAAGTGACTTGATTATTCCAATTAGTGTATTGTGTAGGAGTTTAAGTTTCAAGTTTTCCGCACACAATATATTTTGGTTTTTGAAAAGAAATGAAAAGAAATGAATTCACACAGCATTATCTAGCCCCAAGCTAAGCAGAGCTTGTGTTATGGGTACTAGATAATGGACATAATATTAAAAAGATAGTTTTAATTATGCATAGAAAATACGCAGAACACCCGGAACAAATATGAAGGTAACATGGTTTAACTCGTACAATCGTTCGGAGACTGATCAGGGCTTAAGCAACCCATAATTTGGGTACAAACGAGAGAAGGGGTTAAGTCAATTCATCACATCACTCATGATTGTTTATTTATTTTATTTTATTTATTTAACAGTTCACAAAACAGAGTAAAAGTGGAAGTGTTGTAAGAAAATATTTCAAATATTTGTAAATTTTTATTCTATTGTCAGAAAAACTGTTTTCTGAAAAACAATTATATATTTTTATAAAGGCACATTATATTTTAATTTAGTTAGATAAAATTTACCTAAAGAAAATGTCTGAGCTAAAGGTTGTACACGTCCGATTTTTGGCTGATTTGTGTACTTACAAATGTTATGGATCGCATATCCATTATAATAGAAAAGAAATACTTAATAGAATAACCTTTAATGTCAAATTTGACACACGAAAAATTACAGGTTTATTAAATACAATGTACAGGCTAAGTAAATATAAGAGGTACTCGCTCTTTAGGGGCGATATAGTTAATTAAATAATCTTAGTAACTAGTAAAAAAAAATCCAACCCCAACTCTTCCCGTGGGTGTCGTAAGAGGCGACTAAGGGACATACGGGAGGGCGGGCAGCAGCGCGTCTTGCAGAATATATCTACCACCGAACTGCGATCCCCAACCCGCCTGCCTAGCGTGGGGATTATGGGCACTACCCCCCATGAGATGAAAGCCAATATAGCGATTATCAGGGGGAGGCCTGCGTCCAGCAGACCTTTAAAGGCTGTTGAGGTACAATAATATTAAACTGAGTGTGATATATAGTCATTTTTCCGGCTTAGAAACGTGTGTTGCCGACTTAGAATTTGCACCACCCCAACTCTTCCCGTGGGTGTCGTAAGAGGCGACTAAGGGACATACACCGGGGGGCGGGCAGCAGCGCCTCTCACAGAATAGATCCACCACTGAATTGCGATCTCTAACCCGTATGCCCAGCGAGGGGACTATGGGCATTACCCCCCATTAGTTAAAAAATCTGTTGCAGGCCTTCGTCCAGCAGTGGACCAATATAAGCTGTTGAGGTTGAGGAGGTCCTCATTCTCGAGAAATTATTTTATTCTGTACACAGTTTTATGAAAAATAAGACCCTTCATCATTATCATCAGCCTATAATTGTCCACTGCTGGACATAGGCCTCCCCTAATGAGCGCCATAGCGCCCTGTCTTCAGCTTGCCGCATCCAGCATCTGCCAGCAGTCTTTCGCAAATCGTCATCCCACCTGGTCGGAGGGCGTCCTACACTACGTTTGCCGAGTCGCGGTCTCCACTCAAGAACACGTTTACCCCATCGGTTGTCGGTTCTTCTCCCTGACCAAGACCCTTCACTTCATATTTATTTAATTTAACACATAATCTTATTCATCAAACACACAAAAAAAAAGAAGTTTATGGCCGGCATTTTAAGTATTTCGGGGATATCTAAAGGGCTAAAAGGATTTGGGAAACGCCTTCAGCTTTCCATCAAATGGACGAAAAAGTATGTCATCATCATTATCAGCCTATATTTGTCCACTGCTGGACATAGGCCTCCCCTAATGAGCGCCATAGCGCCCTGTCTTTTGCTTGCCGCATCCAGCATCTGCCAGCAGTCTTTCGCAAAAAGTATGTAATTAAAATCAAAATCGTTCGATCCGATAGACATGCATCATTGCCACCAGGTCTACCAGACCACAACCTCGGCCACCCAGGTTTCTACTAGGTATTTCTTTGACCTGGATCTTGGTGAAAATGACCGTTTGTATTAAACACCATGTCTTATGCCCCATTGCACTGCTTAATGGTCTTAGAGACATTAATGGTTTCTAGGTAACGTCAGTAAGGCAAGTAAATATATAGGAAAAAGAATTTAGGAGTTTTTACAACCTAAGTAAGTGAACTAGTCAAGTCGCCCAGCGAGCTATGGAGAGAGCTATGCTCGGAGTTTCTCTGAAGGATAGAATTCGCAACGAATAGGTACATCCGACAGAGAATCAAGGTTTTATAAAAAAACCTGTGTCTTCAGCTTGCCGCATCCAGCATCTGCCAGCAGTCTTTCGCAAATCGTCATCCCACCTGGTCGGAGGGCGTACACTACGTTTGCCGAGTCGCGGTCTCCACTCAAGAACACGTTTACCGCAGCGGTTGTCGGTTCTTCTCGAGATGGCCAGCCCACTGCCACTTCAGCTTGCTAATCCTTTGAGCTATGTCGATAACCTTGGTTCTCTGTCGGATGTATTCGTTGCGAATCCTATCCTTCAGAGAAACTCCGAGCATAGCTCTCTCCATAGCTCGCTGGGCGACTTGTAACTCTTGTTTTAACAGTTTTGGCGTGAAGAGGTAAAAAACAACTAAGCATCCAAACTTTCACACTTTTAAAAAGGCTTATACAACCTTAAATCTTTTAAACTACTGTATATTTAACTTGCGTTGCTATGCTCTGTCTCGCTCCTATGAACGCGAAGTCCTATGTCTATCCTTTTCACAAAAAATGGTAGACATTGAAAGTGTTAAATGATATAGGTAACCTTAAAAGTTAGATAGGTAGTTATGCACTATCATAAACGGTTTCACTTATTAAGATGGTGATTACATAATTATATAATTTACACTTTCTCTAATTAGTTATTACTAATTAGCACTGCAATTATTACAACACAAAGAAACCTATTTACCTAGCTATTTTTATAAATTCTGCTTTTCTTTCTATATAATGTTTGTTGAGAATTGGTGCAGCTGTTAAAAAGTGTATTTATTATATAAATAAATAGTACCTACTTACTAGACCTATTCACACAGCTTAAGGGTCCTGAAATGTAAGCAAAAAATATGCAAGATGCGATTTTGCATAATTTTACGTCGAAAATTACATGTTTTCGTCCTATTTGTTTTGTATTAAAAATAACAATATCTGACGTTTTATTTGATAAGGAACATGGCATTATCTAGTTACAGAATAACAAAACAATGTCGAAAATACAAAAAATTTCCACTCATCATATTTGGTATATTTCATTTCATACATTTGTCCCACAGCGGGTATCGAAACCGCAACCTCCTGCGTCGCTGGGGGCCCTTCGCCCACTGAGCCGCTGAGGTCGATATCCCCAGCGGTGGTTCATGTGAATAATGATGATTACTTCTTGTGGTTGTAGATATGCGAAGCCGCGTGCAGAAACAAGTTATTTATAATACTTATGAGCGGAAATAAATCAAATTGCCTTGGATTTTCTGCTGAGGTCATATTAAAATTAAACTTTAACTTTGAACTTAAAATAAAGTTTAAATTCATAATGGGACTAAAAAAACCAAGGTTTTTGGTCGTGTTTCCTGGCTTTTATTTCTGACTTGTTCTAGCCTTCTGAGTTGCAGATTTTTAGGGTTTCGAGATCGGTTTCGAAACCCTTATGGTTTCGCTCTGTCCGTCCCCGATCTATCTTTAATGTCTCCTAACTACGCCTTGAAATTTAACATAATGACACATTTCGTGCGCACTTATTAATTTTAAGAAAAGATATAAAAATAAATTATTTACATCTATTTACTAAAAATCTAAGCCGTCACCAGAAGGCAGAGTGCCCAGAATGCTGGCAGCATTGCCACGTTGAATGGCAATGCTAATTCGTTGACCGAAATAAAAACCAGCATTCCGATCACCTGTGGACTCTATTAGTAGTTTTGTAAGATCTTTATAGATAATATTATACTATATTAATATTAACCGTAAAAATCTATTTTATTTTACTGTTGGATTTTTAAAAATAAATGAAAAGTGAAAATTAATATTTTCAGTCCAAATTGTAATGTTGAAATTACATAAGAAACATTGGGGGCAAATGGGGAATCAAATGAAAGGCATCACTTTGTACATTTCAAAACAGTTTTTGTTTCTGTAGGTTGTACACTTTTCGAAACATTTCAAAAAAAGTCGAAAAATTGATCGTCCCATTTCCGAATTCATTCCATTCATATCTCCGAAGTTTGCAGAGCGATCCATATACAATGTATGTGGCGTTTGTATTAAATCTACATTTTACAGGAAAAATATACAGAAGTCTGTAAAAATGACCGTTTTGAAAAATGGACAAAAAGGGGAGGATTTCTTTTCGAAAGGGGGGCTACCTACCCGAGTGGGGTATCAAATGAAAGGTATTGTTTTATACATTACAAAACAGGTTTTGAAATTTCTGTACGTTTCAGTTTTAAAAGTCCAAAAGACACTGACCGCCAAAAGATACTGACCAGACTTGTTTATTTCCGCTACTTACAAAATATCAGGTTATCTAAAGGTAACAGGCTAAAGGTTTCTTGACGCTTTTTCTTTATTTTAGTCTACATACCGAAGCGACAGAAATCAAAAATATCACTTTATTTCCGTGTAAGTGTTTTATTTTAGGAATTTGACGTTTTCTTAGTGTAAATTTTTTATCGAGTTTCGATGTCCCCATTCAATGGGGACAGCGTCAATGGGGACAACGGGAATACATCCATTTTTGTACCTATTTATGGAAATAAAGCATTTTTTATTTGATTTGATTTGATAAAACCAATGAATTATCCGCGCGTGAATCCGCGGGCACAGTAATCTTTACTAAAGACAGATAGGTATCATTATCATCCGTGATGCGTCACACATGCGCTGCTCCGTGCGTTATTTACCTGCGCCTGCGCAGACGTCGAGTGAAAGCTGGCCTACTTGTCGTTAGTCACTGGCCGAATCATTGAGTTTGGACTGCGTACGCGCTGTTTTTATTACATGCCAACCATCTTACTCTGTGTGCGTTTTCTATGCAGGTAATGCTTATTTGACGACCTCTGTAGCGCGGTGGGCGAAGGTCTGACTGCGACGCAGGAGGTTGCGGGTTCGATTCCCGCCTCGGGACAAATGTCTGTATGATCTGCAGACATTTGTTCAGGGTGTTCTGGTCGTTTTCTATATAATTATAATAAAAATATCTATCTATGTATTGTATTGTATTATGTTTATCAGTTATCTAGTAGTACCCATAACACACGCTCTGCTTAGCTTGGGGCTAGATAATGCTGTGTGAATTGTCCAAAATTATTTATTTTTTAATTCATAATTCATTAACATTTATTTCTTTAGGCTTACAAAATAAGCACTTAGACAAGTCAAATTTAATACTATATACAGGCTTATAAATAGTCATTATTATCAAATAACAAATAAAGTTAATAACACCTTTACATATTTCGATGACAGCTGAAGACAGGACGCTATTTCACTCATTGGGGAGGCCTATGTCCAGCAGTGGACTAACATAGGCTGATGATGATTGCGTCTTTCAACTCTTGCATAATCAAGTTCTTTAAGGTGAAGTAAGTCCCAAAACTCAGGTTTTGCCTAGACGGAAAATCAATTTTAAGGCAAGAAAACACAATTTTTTTAAATCTTTTTTGATGAGCATCGAAAGCTTAGGATTTTTGTTAGTAAGTTATAGGAGCCGAAACACGATTGACTCAACTTGACTCGATAGAAAAAAATCGCAAAGTTTCCTCGAAATTTTGCATTTTTACTACGGAAAACCAGTTTCATTTGCTAGTTACTTAACATATTTGCATGAAATATCGTCTAAAAAATACTTTACTAAACACTTTAGAGGATTATGGTTTTAGATTTTTGCGAAAGAGTATTATTTTAGAGCAATATCAAATTTATAAATAAAAAGCAGTAAAATTGCGCGCGGGCCGGCTCTTGCGTCCCTTTCTCGCTTTCACTGCGCGGTGTTCGCTCGTCCTTGTCTAGAAATTACGAACGTACTTCACCTTAAGCAGGTTTGTACCTACCTACTACAGTTAGCGTTTTCTGTATAACCGAGATCATCAATTTACCCTATACCTAACGTAATAATGTTTTGTGTAATAATAATAATTATGGGTGTAGTTAGTAAACTATTATGGTAGTGATTATTCAAATGACGTGACATTGGACATGTAGTTATAACGTACTTAGTCTCACGTGTCATAATAAACTGACGAGATAAATATACTGACGACCTCAGTGGCGCAGCGGGCGAGAGTCTGCCTGCGACGCAAGAGGTTGCGGGTTCGATCCCCGCCTCGGAACAAATTTGTGTACGATCTGCAGAAATTTGTTCCGTTGGTCTGGGTGTTTTCTATGTATAATAAAAAAAAAAAATATCTATGTAATGTATAATATTACGTATATCAGTTATCTTAGTACCCATAACACAAGCTCTGCTTACCTTGGGGCTAGATAATGCTGTGTGAATTGTCCAGCATTATTTATTTATTTACATAACCCAAGTGACGAATTCAAAATACTGACGAATCAGCGATTTTCAGGAAATTGACTTATTGCAAAAGTGACCAGATGACGACAGAGACCAATTTTAGAAACTGTCGAGTAGTGATCTAATTCTGCATAGAGGTGGCGGTGTAGTCGTTAGAATTGACCCCTCCAACTAAGGAAGTAAATGCCGCCGTAGAGTCTACTAGAGAACCGGGAACCTAACAGAGAAAGAAAAGAACCTTTTGTGTATTTTTAACTGATGAAAAACCAGTGTTTTGGTACGATTATATATATGATTTTTAGGGTTCCGTATAAACAAAGACATAACAAACGTGATATTTTTGCTCGTTTTCTGCTCTATATTGATATCGGCAACAGGTAGATGCTTGAAATATTCATAGAATACTTAGTTAATTTTCAGTTTTAAAAAATATGAAATGAAATAAAACAAATACTTCTTAGGACTTCTGTGAGGGCTGGTACGGCGGCAGATTTGGCCGAAGATCTCAAGAGTTCTCGACAGAGCCTACACATTTGCTCCCCTTGGAGTCGAGACCCTAGGTCCGTGGGGTACCGAGGTTCTCCGGGTTTTCAAAAAATTATCTGAGTGTCTGGTCGAAGCGACGCGTGACCCGAGAACTGGTGAGTATCTGGCACAGCGCATCAGCATTGCTATACAGCGGGGCAATGCAGCCAGCGTCTTGGGCACGCGCGCGACTGGTATTGGTATGGATCAGTTGAGCTGCAAACTATTGCAAACAATCTACAGGTGATTGTTTGCAATAGTTTGCAGATAGCTTAATTGTTTCTATTGTAAATACTAGTTTTAATTTAAATTTATTATTTGATTGTTATTTTCTTTCTGAATAAAAGTACGAATAGGTACTTACGTAATAAAATAAATATTTTTATCCCATACAACAGACATGATTTTTTTCGATTGACGTTTTAATAGATAATGGTACGGAAACCTTCGTGCGCGAGTCCGACTCAAACTTGGCCAGTTTTTGTATGAATGTTCGTTGATCTCTCCGCCCCAGTCGACCGATTTGGAAAATTCTTTCGCTATTAAATGGTAAACAATTTCAAGGTGGTCCAAAAATATTTAGCAATATAAATTTAAACAAAGAAATTAAACTTAACTGTGGTAACTTTTGTGGGGTACCTATTGGATCTATTCTGCAGGAGGCGCTGCTGACCTTCCTATCAACGTATCAGCAAGTCCAAGCGCATCATTTTTAGAGAACCCAAGTATTTAGGTAGGTAAATCTTATTTAGGATTTAAGGCACAAAAAAAATAACGTTCTGTCAAGAAATTATATCTGTCTGTCTGTCAGCATTTGTTTCTGCACCCGCATTTAACTCCGCATCAGCATTTGTTTGAATGTACTCACCAACATAGGTATATTAGGCACCACCACCGAATCATCGTCCATGCCAGCGCTCATCTCCGGCTGGAAGGTGTATATCTTCTTGTAGTGGAATGAGAGGGTTCCATTTTCGTTATCGGTGATGTTCACCTTCTCCCATTCTTCTCTGTAACGCAGAAAAGGTAAGCTTTAATTAATTTTCAGTTTTATTCAGATGTTAAATTTATTCAGGGCTTGGCAATGCAAGAGTTTTTTTTATGAACGATGTTAAGCTAGTTTTTATATTTTGAACAATCTAGAATTGAGATGTTTTAATAATTATAAGTACTTATAAATAATGATTAAGTAATAATGATAAAGATATAAATATAAAACTAAATAATGTATATTTAGATTCTAGATAATGTAATACTTATAATACTCCAAAGAAAAAGGTAAAGGGTGTCATATTTAAGACCTTCATGGTGGATCAAAAACTCCTACAAAACTTTTTTAAACGCTTCTAAACTAGCTTATAAATTGACGTATTAATTGAAAAATAATAGACTACCTAGGTGTAGGGTCAAAAATATAAATTAACATATTAAATTGCAATTAGACAAGACTAGCATCAGGTCGCATCGATTATTTTTCCATTAATATATTTGGTAGGCACCTAACTTTTATTTTTGTTATTTTAATGTATATGAATTAACCAAAAGGTTAGCTGCTCTCATTGTTTACGATACGGCATCTTGATTGTAACATCATGTTATTTTAACATTGTAATGACATTGACAATTAGCTAATGCGGAAGCCGGCGAGATTTTTTTATAGTTTACTGTAGGTTCCAATATGCTTCAACTTGACAGTTAAATTGTCTAAGGCTTCAACATAAGATATTCTAAGTTAACTGCCCAAATCCGCTTCCGCATCATTATCCGCATCAACTATTATAAAATACTTACAAATACGCATAAGGTCCGAGCTCCTCCAGGACAGGCTTCGAGTTATTCGTTATTCAGGAACTCATCCGCATTCGTCACGTTATCCGCATCAACTATTATAAAATACTCACAAGTACACATAAGGTCCGAGCTCATCCAGGACAGGCTTTGAGCCGTTATTCAGGAACTCATCCGCATTCGTCACGTTGTAAACGTAGACTTTCACGAAGGGGCGCACGGGCGGCCGCGCCCACCACTCGAACGTCATCGAGCCGGGGCGAAGCACCAACTCCTGCGGATGAGAGGGGGATGTCATTTAAAATAAAATGGTGGATAATCCACACAGCATCATCTAGCTCCAAGCTAAGTAGAGTTTGTGTTAGGGATACTAGATGACGAGGAGGTGGAGGAAACACCTCTCTCTCTCAAACTGCTTATTGAAAATTTTGAAATTACCCTAGCTCAACGAAATAATAAGATAAAATAGGTGGCGGCGCTAGTTTTGCTCGGGGGTCTTAAGCCTGTATCGTATTTAGTAACGAAATATTCTTGTAAATAAACAATAACTTAATTTTGTCATTCCAAAGAGTATCCTCTGTCCCGCTTCTATGAACGCGAAATCCTATATGCCTATCCTCTTCACAAAATGGCGCACAATATGCCCTTATAAGAATCTCCCAAAAAAGATAGGGTTTAGTTTAATCATATCAATCCTATATTTAACCATTGCAATGCAAAGATGCTAAAGAAAGAAATAGTAGATCTTAAAAAACATTTCAGTAACACCTCTACTGAACTGAAATGCCTCAGGGAAGAGAACAGGACTCTCAAGGAAGGTTTAAATGTATGCTCAACTCGTATCAAGACTCTGGAGGAAGAAAATCTTAAGCAACAGCAATGGGCCAGGCTGCAAAACATAGAGATAGCCGGAATCCCCGAGGATAAAAATGAATCGGCTTCGGAACTTGTGTTTAGACTTTCACAGCATATCGGAGTCCTCATCGAGCCTTCCGACGTGGAGTTCGCTCATCGCGTGCAGCCGCGGCGGGCTGAGAGCGCGTTGCGAGCGCGCCCAATCGTCGCCCGCCTGAGGCAGCGTGCTGTCAAGGATAAAATAATCGCCGCAGCTCGAAAAATACGGAGCGTGACCGCCAAGGATATTGGGGTCGGAGGAGAGTCCAGTAAAATTTATGTAAATGAGCATTTGACCAAGGACAATAAGCAATTGCTGAGTTCTGCTAAAATCAAGTCTAAGGAAGTTAACTACAAATTTATATGGACAAAAAACTGTCGTATTTTTGTTCGGAAAAACGAAACTTCTCCTCCGATTCTCATTGCCTCTACCTCAGACCTAGTGAAGATAGTCTGACTAATGATAAGCAATACCTAGGGTACCTAACTCTATGTTTGAACCTACACTTTAAATTTGCATGTGTCTTATGCTATTTTTACACAATGTTGGGTACAAATCTTGTCTATGCTTGTATTTACTCAGATGTACTATACTTTAGCACTATTTATTATGGATTTTTTATACTACATTTATACATGGTTTATACTTTTACTACTATTATACACTCATACGTTTATTTTATTTACACAGAACGCTATACATTATTACAAAGAAATGAAGCTACAGTTAGGCTTCTTTTTAAAGTAAATGCACTCTTTCTACTATTATACTGTAATTATTATAAATATACTAATTATACAGAACGTCGCACACATGATACAGAAAATATCCTTCTTTATAATTTAACCTTATTATTATTAATCATTGAGTTATTGTACCGTATTCGGGGAACCGAATACACTTTTTGTTTACAATGTTAGATTCAATGAAACAGTTAAAGGTGTTTTATCAAAATGTTAGGGGGCTCCGGACTAAGACTCTCGAATTCTATAATAACTTGTTATTGGCTGAGTGGGATGCTATACTTATAACGGAGTCATGGCTCTGTGATGGTATTTTAAACTCGGAATTGTGTGACAGTAGGTATATTGTTTATCGTAACGATCGATCAACTTTGGGGGGAGGTGTTATGATACTGTGCGCCCCACGTTTACAGGCATGTGTCAGACTTGAATGGCAAACACAAGATCCGGAAAGTATTGTCGTGACCATTCCATCCTCTGCAATCGGTTCGACCAATAATCTGCATATTGTACTCACTTATATACCCCCTAATTCGCTCCTTCCACCAAGAACACATGCATTCATCGATTTTGTTTCCCAGTTCTGTAAAGCCCATCGTGGTGATCATTTTTTAATAGCTGGTGATTTTAACTTACCGTGCGTAAACTGGCAACCTGATGAACCGTTAGTTATAAAGAAGGGATCCGTAGATATGCAGAATGCAGCTGCCAGCCTAATCTCACGAACATGTTATATAGGACTGTCGCAGATCAACAAACTCTTAAACATAAGTAATAACACTTTGGACTTGATATTTTCTAGCACGCCGGTTACCATTACAAGATCATTGGTCCCTCTTGTTAAAGAAGATTCTGCACATCCGTCATTTTCTATTATAATCAGTGATATCCTAGTTCCGTCCCTAAAGCCCCATTCACGTATAAAACATCAATTTAAACAAGCTAATTATAATAAAATTAATGAAACCTTGCAAAATTGTGATTGGTCTTTTATAAAAAAAGACAGTAATATCGAGAATATAATTACAGAGTTTTACACAATCTTAAATAATACAATAAACACCTTCGTCCCTCAGGTTCGGTGTTCCAGTACCTATGTATATCCCGTATGGTACAGTATGGCTCTCATAAATTTAATAAAAGAAAAATATAAAGCTCACCGTAATTGGAAACGTCATAACAATCCTATCGATTATGCTGAATTTGCTGAGTTAAGGCAGAGACAAAAAGTATTACAAGCTGAATGTTTTAAGTCATATTTGGAGTACTCACAGGAAAAAATTAAAGCTCAGCCTAAATTCTTTTGGTCTTACATTAAATCAAAAAGGCATAACAATACTAGCTACCCTCAGCAGATGACGTTCAATAATACTACACTAAATTGCCCAAATGAAATCTGCAATGCGTTCAATGAATTTTTTGAGAAGAACTTTACTGATCCATTAAGCGTTTATACTATGGATCCTATTAATGACGGCTTAAATTTGAATAATATTCATGATATAGTAGTATGCAAAAACTATATAAATAAACTAATTAAAAGCATTGATACATCTAAGGGGGCAGGTAGTGACAAAATCCCACCCGTATTTTTTGTTAAATGTGCAGACGCTATATCAATTCCCATAGCGATGATTTTCAACAGATGCTTAGAGCAAGGTTACTTCCCCAATATCTGGAAGAGAGCTCACATTGTGCCGATTCATAAAAAAGGTCTCAAAACATCTGTTGAAAACTACCGCCCTATATCAATACTTAACGTTTTAAGCAAATTATTTGAAAAGGTAGTCCATGCTCATATATACCCTGCTATATCTATGTGCATCCCAACTGAGCAGCATGGGTTTATGAAAGGCAGGTCAACTGCAACCAATTTAGGAGCATTTCTCGACTATGTAGCTAACAGTATGGACGGTGGCTGTCAGGTTGATGTGATCTATACGGACTTTGAGAAGGCGTTCGATCGCGTAGATCACATCATTCTTCTGCGCAAACTCTATCAACTAGGTATTCGAGGTAACCTATTGAGGTGGATGGAATCCTACCTGCGTAATCGGTCTCAGGCGGTTGTTGTGGGAGGATATTGTTCAGACTTTATGGCAATTCCGTCTGGGGTACCACAAGGTTCCATTCTGGGTCCGCTTCTGTATTCAGCGTACCTTTATGATGTGGGTAAATGCTTCAAATTTGCTAGTTACCTAATGTTTGCAGATGATACAAAGATATACATGAAGATAGATAATAGTTTAGATTGTGAAAACCTTCAGAAGGATATTGATAGACTAGGCAATTATTACGCGGAAAATCGTATTAACGTTAATATTAATAAGTGTTCCACTATATCTTTTACCAGAAAAAAACACCCCATCGAATTTAGCTACAGAATTAATAACTGTATTTTGAATAAAGTCTACTCAGTAAGAGACCTTGGCGTCATTATGGACTCAAAATTGTTATTTTCTGAACATATAGATGCTATAGTCAACAAAGCCTACAAAAATCTAGGGTTCATTTTGCGGGTAAGCCGACCATTCTCCGACGTAGCATGTGTTAAAACATTATACTACTCCTATGTAAGGAGTATATTAGAGTATTGTTCAGTTGTTTGGAGCCCACATTATGTAACCTATGTACAGAGCCTAGAAAGTATTCAAAGCAAGTTTATAAGAAACCTTAACTATAGATGCTATACTAGTTTTGAAGACTACCAAGCAGCATGTGTTTATCATCGTCTAACGACTCTCGAAGACAGAAGACTTATAGCGGATATGTCCTTTCTGCACGGGATATGCAATGGATATATTGACTCACAAGAGCTGTGTTCCAAATTATTACGCCTGAATGCACCGCGGACTAGGACGAGACACACGGGTACAAAACCTTTCGCCGTTGTGACAACTAAAACGAATTATGCACATTATTCACCTGTCACTCGGCTTCAAAAAACTTTCAATAACAGATTTAATACATTGGATATTTTCTTTAGTAGTAAAACATCATTTAAGCGTGATCTTTTGCAAATAATTTCAGATAAGATTAACGTTTCATAGGTGGTTGTTTATTTTATTTTACTGTATTTTATTTAAATAAATTTATATATTATATTTTATTTTATTCATAATTACTTAATTACTTTCTCTAATTGTATTATTGTACCTTTCATTTTTATTGTATGTAGGTTTTGTGTAATCATTTGTTTATGTGCACAATCTATTGTTTTTTGGTGTATACATGGCAATTAATATTGTGTATGTATGTATTCTTAATGAGTAGTAGTTTGTCTAAATCTTTGTTTTTCTTGTTTTCTTAAATGTCATGTCGACTAAATTTGGTGACTGTCGTCTTAAATACTAAATATTACTAATTTTATAAAATTTAAATCCTGTTATTGGCTGTAAGTGATATTTTTAAGTTAAGTTAATTTTATTTAAGAGAGCTGTGGATTTTGTGTAATTTAAAAAATAAAAATAAAATAAAAAATGCAAGTGTCAAGGCGCTCGTGTAATTGGGTACTGTCTCGCGTCTCACGGGCTTGCGCAAGATTCGATTTGTGGCTGAACTCTGAAGTTTGAATGGTAATGGTAAAACGGCTGGGAAATTTTGATGGTATCGCAAACTGTGGCACTTGTGATACAAATTAAAAGGTATACCTAGTGTTGTAGTATTTGTATTTATTGACCATTATAACATAGGAAGTTATACAAGGCAAGTCCTGTTGTACAAATCATATTTAAGAAATTTTAATTTAACAGTATATAATACACAATATTTATATTCCATTCATAATAAATTAATAATTCAAGTCGTTAAAAAGAGGTTTTCAATAAATTACATCAGTAAATTGCTACACATGAATTCATTAATAATATAAAATGCATGGCTTTCCAAGAAATTTTTAATTTTAAGTTTAAAGTGTTCAAAATTGTCAATGTCTGTGATTTTAATTGGTAGTGTATTATATAATTGTATTTTAATAAATTCTCCCTGCTTTTGTACCTTCGCAAGACGTACAATTGTATTTTAATAAATTCTCCCTGCTTTTGTACCTTCGCAAGACGTACAATTGTATTTTAATAAATTCTCCCTGCTTTTGTACCTTCGCAAGACGTACCGTTGGTTTGACTAGTTTTTCTTTATTTCGAGTAGTAGTGCCAGAAAGCTGTTTCGATGAGAATACAAGGGTCTCTTAAAAAGTTTCTGTGATCTGTAAAAATTCGGTGAGGACCTGAAAGTTTCCCATGTAACTGACGTAGCGGACAAAGTACCTACGTCTGGCAGGAGGTTGGAGGTGATGGTTTCGATTCCCGCATTGGGACAAATTTCAGAGCGATCCTTCACTTTTTGTTCCGGGTGTTCTGAGTGTTTTCTATGTAGGTACCTACTACTAATACATTTTGTTACTGGGCCTACACTACGAGTATGTATTTTAATCTAAGTTTATTATGTATTTTAGTCGTAAGTTTAGTATGTGTAAGTCTTTTAACAAATAAATTCATATTCTATTCTATTCTATTCTATTCTAATAAAAAGTATCTATGAATAAGATAAGATAGGATAACATGTACTTTATTTTAGCTAAAAACTATTACCTTAATATAGGTACCTATCTATACTAAAATCCTATAAACTATCAAGTAACGTATTGTATTAAGTATATCAATCATCTAGTACCCACAACACCAGCTCTGCTTAGCTCGAGCCATGATGCTGTGTATTATCGTCGAAGTCCGAGAAACCACTGGACGTGCAGTACCGATCGTCTTTACTCTTTTGGAGGTTTATTATCTCTTTGAAGAGGCCTTATGTCCAGCAGTGGTATAGAGGATGATGATCACTTACATGATCTATGAACAGTCGCACCCAGGAACTGAAGAATATGGCACAGATGATGCCCATCAGCAGTAATATCACTGCTGATGCTAGCACGAACCCTGAGGACAAGAAAAATGCAGATTAGCACGTGTTACTAGATTAGTCACCGACTGCAGCTTGTGGGATGAATATGCTGTGTTATTTTGTATCAGAGCGTCTGGTCGAAGACAAAGAACATTGGAGGGCATCATCACAGGCTACTGTGAGCTGTACCATCATCTTTTCAATACGGGAGCCACAGACAGCAGCAGGAGAACAGACTGTAAGTACATGTTGTAGTAACCTGCACGGCCGCAGAGAAGCTTGATGGAAAACGGGATTGAAGGGTCTCATAGAGGCATCAAACCCGTCCACACCCACAGAAAAGATGAAACGAAGCTGTCGAGCCACAACTTAGAGCTGAGATGTCTGAAGAGTGGTGGAGATAGGATAAAGTGGATCTTTAAAAGTCCTTCTCCGGGTACAAAGCTGGGCTGGTTAGGGCCTGGTTAGGCAGGGGGACAATCCTTCCCATGCAAGATGTCAGTTCAGATCCCAGTTTCCCCACTTAGAATTAGAATTAGTCTAGTCGACGCGTGACCCAAGAGATGGTGAGTATCTGGAGCAGTGCATCAGCATTGCCATACAGCGGGGCAATGCAGCCAGCGTCTTGGGCACGCGCGCGACTGGTATTGATATGGAAATTGTTCTTTGTTAATAAATATATTTTTCCAACCTCTGAAAAATAACATTGGGATTTTTAAAAAACTTGACCTACCCAATAGTGTGCGATATCGTTAGATATGCAAAATCATTTTTTTATTTAGGGTTCCGTTTGCGAAGTATTACCTAAGCCTTGAAGTTGTAATTTTTGTTAAGACGAATAGTAAGGCAAATGACCTTGGACCTTTCAGCGCGCCTTTATGCAGCAAAGAGTGCTTGTTTTCGGTTCAGCATACTATGTAGTGCCATAATCAACCAAATAATAGGATCCTCTGTGGATGGGCGACGTGTAACTGGTCAGGTTTGAATCACAGATTTTGTAGGTGCAAATACGTTTTTACGTTTGATTTCATTAATTTGACTGCTTTTCGAAGCTAATGGACCTCCAAGCGGTAGGTATGAACTATGTGAATCACTATACTGAATTTGGTACTAATCGAATTTGAGACGCCGATAAAAAATGGGTTCGAAGCCGCTACACATACACTATAACTAACAGTATAACAACTACACTATGATTAACAGCAAATATTTGGAACCTCCAAGGGACCTTTCAGGATGTGTGTTACAGGATATATAAATTTCAGAGCTCCACAATCAATATTTTTGTCGGAAAACGGGTTCGAAAACACCTAATTTTCTTGTTTTTGCCTTAGTATGCGCCTTAAAACCAAGTTTGTCTTTGCCATCTAAACGTACTAAACGGTTGTGTTTGGAATTGTGAGAAAATTTACTGTAGCAAGTAGCATAATATACTTACCGGTTACAGGAAAAGTATAACAGTATCTAATCAACTAGTTAAGGCGATACCCTGCCTGAAGCACAATAGCGCCGCCGCCGGCCGCCTTCTATTTTATTTTATTATTACGTAAGAAAATTCCTTTGCTTAGGAATTTTTTAAACCATTGGGCATTTCGACATCTATCTGTTAGTGCACCAACTTATAAACAGTTAATATTTCTGGTAAGAGCGGTGTTCTCCAATAGACTCCAAAACATGTATGTTTAAATTATAAGTTATCGAAATAAACACTTATTACTTATTTATTATTATTATCATACAACTTTTTTTATAAATCTATACTATCTAGACTTAGGTATATTATAAATGCGAAAGTGTGTTTGTTTGTTTGTCCTTTCTTCACGACCTAACTAAGCAACTAATCGACTTGATTTTTCGCATAGAGTTAGTTGAAAGGATAAATAGTAACATAGACTTTTTGACCTGGTAAAACATAAAATTCTTATGGGAGATTTACGGGAACTATCCCTCTAGAAATCTGGAATTCCAATTTAGCGCGGGTGTAACCTCAGGGAACAAAATAAATAGTAAAACGGACTCGACGACCGGAAATGGACGACCTCTGTGGCGCAGTGGGCGAAGGTCTGCCTGCGACGCAGGAGATTGCGGGATCGATTCCCGGCTCAGGACAAATAAATAAATAAATAATGCTGGACAATTCACACAGCATTATCTAGCCCCAAGCTAAGTAGAGCTTGTGTTATGGGTACTAGATAACTGATATACATAATATAATACAATACATAGAAAACGACCAGAACACCCTGAACAAATGTCTGCAGATCGTACACACATTTGTCCCGAGGCGGGAATCGAACCCGCAACCTCCTGCGTCGCAAGCAGACCTTCGCCCACCGCGCCACAGAGGTCGTCACAAATGTGTGTACGATCTGCAGACATTTGTTTTGGGTGTCGTTTTGGTTGTCGCTGGTCGTTTTCTATGTTAATAAAAAATATCTATCTATCTAATGTATTGTAATAGGTATATCAGCATAACACAAGCTCTGCTTAGCTTGGGGCTAGATAATGCTGTGTGAATTGTCCAACATTATTATATACTAAAATAGGATTATTAATAATAATAATAAAATAGTTTTATTTTCGGAAACATTTAACACATCATATAAACTTACATTCTATCATTGCATTTATATAAATTATATAGATAGACTAATGTTCTTGTTATAAACGTAAGTTTGAATCCTCGCTCTAACTAAGAAAATCTTGTATGAAGATGCGAGGGATCCCAGCTTCGACTTATTTACAAGTCAGTTAGTTGTATTAGACTTTCGTTACTGACTGTACCATATGTCTTATATACCATAGATTAGATTGTACCTATATAAATAGCTACCCCGTCGTTACGAGGAAACGGCCTCAACCGTGGTATTATTTACCAAACAAGCCACGTGTTGTGACAAACGAAGAAGACCAGGCCAAATGTTTATAAAACATTCTTACCACAATGACATATTTTTACGCGTATTAAATACCGATTGCTGTTAAACCTTCCGCTTGGTTATGACGAAACTTGACCCGGTTTATGTCTAAGTTTCATCATAAGGATTCAGTGGTTATGTTATTAAACATCCAATCATGCATTTCTTTTTAAGGCGCATACCCCACCTAAACTAGCGCCGCCACCTACTTTATGTTATTATTCTGTTTAACAAAGGAATTTTCAAAAATCCTTCTTCCAGTTTGTGATACCTATCATAAGCTTTTTTTTATTGCCTCTGTAATAGTTTTATTCTATTTAGTTTAGGCAGACACGAAGTTGCCTTTGATGGCCACCAAAATCTTTTCTCGTATCTCTGCCTATACTAAATAGAATAAGACTATTACAGAGGCATTAAAAAAAAGCTTATGATAGGTATCACAAACTGGAAGATGGATTTTTGAAAATTCCATTGTTAAACGGAATAATAAGATAAATTAGGTGGTATAGCTTGAAAATAGATAAAAATTAATTTTCGCTCTCACTTAATGATGGTTATGTATTTTGAAAAACTAAAACGATACAAACATAGCTATTTCATTTCCGATTAGGTATGTATGCAAAATTTCATTAAAATCGGGGACGTAGTTTCCAAATGAATCGAAAAATAGGTTTGTATGGGAACTCACAGGTTCGTCCCCAACTCAAGGCCCTATCATTATAAGGACACCAAGGTAGCGCCACTGGCTCTGCTTAGATTGGGGCTAGATGATGTTGTGTGGATTGTCTAGCATTATATATTTGGCAGCTTACCGCTGACCTATGGAGTTGATTAAGCCACATTCGAATTTTGACGGCTATTTTGGAACGGTTAATTTGATATCCTTTTGCGAAAACCTGTCTAAAGAGGGTATTATTAGCATTTTTGAGCCGTTAAGTTCAAAGACCCTGTCCTATCAAATTGATTGTAACGGCACAATTAGTGTTTATATATAAGGGCGCTCCGTAGAAAACATTTTTCTAAAACAAATCTAATTTTACTATGCGGGGCAATGCAGCCAGTGTCTTGGGCACGCTTCCGACTGGTATTGATATGGATCAGTTGAGCTATCTGTAGATTGTTTGCAACAGTTTGCAGTTAGCTCAATTGTTTCTATTGTAAATACTAGTTTTAATTAATAAGACTGTAATTATCTTTCTTAATAAAAGTTTTCTATAGATGCATCAAATAAACACGAATAATCGATAAGCATGAATAAAGATCGATAAGAAATCACCGATATCAAACAAAAATCGTCCGATTTAGAGGCTGAACAATTCGTGATGATTTAAACTAAAGTACCTGAGTATCACAATACAACAATAAGCAAGTATGCAAAACTTATCAATGTGATTAACCTTGGTGATAAGTTGAGAACAATGGATGTACCGATGCCACAGACTACTGACATGTCAAAGGATGTTTAGTCTAACAATATAATTTGACAATTAACTCGTTTTTTACCGGAGCAAATACGTCACCGATGCGGAGGGCCCAGTTCTGATAACCAATCGTTTTTTTATATAAATTTTGTTAGTCAGAGGTTTTCAGGTTATGAATCTTGATATTCTTTTGGATTTTGAGGAAATTTTTGCCAACTTCACGTTAGTTAGAGTTCACGGACCAAGATATAAATAGAAAAATAAAATTGAGACCAACTCGTCAGGGTCTTATTAGTACAAATATACAAAACTAAAGTATGTGTTCACCAAAAGATGATCGGACAATTAGGCAGCTTTATCGGTTAACTTTGACGTTTAATGTATGAAAATGTGTGTCAAAAACGCCAAAACAACTGTTTAAAATTTAACCATCTGTTGGTGAACTCGGGGCTAAGGTCTGTGTTCACCAAACGATAATCAGACAATTAGGCAGTCCCACCGGTTAACTTTGACGTTTAATGTATGAAAATGTGTGTCAAAAACGCCAAATCAACTGTTTAAAATTTAACCATCTCTTGGCGAACTCGGGTCTAAGGCTGATGTTCACCAACAGATAATCGGATGATTAGCAGCTTCGTCGGTTAACTTTGATGTTTGATGTATGAAAATTGGTGTCAAAATCTTCAAAACAACTGTTTAAAATTTAACCTTCTGTTGGTGAACTCGGGGCTTAGTCCCGAGTTCACCAACAGATGGTTAAATTTTAAACAGTTGTTTTGACGATTTTGACATAAATTTTCATACATCAAACATCAAAGTTAACCGATGAAACTGCCTAATTGTCTGATTATCGTTTGGTGAACACAGACCTAGACAGCTATATAAACCAATGAACAAAACAAAGACGTAAATGCAATAATGTTTAGATAGTAGGTACTACATTACACATCATCATCATCATCAGCCTATATTAGTCCACAGCTGGACACAGTCATCATACTACATTACAGTCTAAAGCTTAATGTTATGACAATACAAATATTAAATGAATGCATTAGGTTTTATTTAATGGTAAAGGAAAGAGATGATAAATTAGAAGGAAGAGAAGCTTTATAATGAACTAAGAGATTATACAAAGAAGGAGATAGGTATGTAGGACACTAGACAGCATAGCATAAGATTGGCAATTTTTTCCTCGTCCAAACCACATTCAAAGATGGATAAGTCCCTCATTCTTATTTTTCGTAAATGAACTGATAAAGAGCAATGACTGAATCGCATTCTAGACAATGTTGATGAAACCAATTGCTATAATTGACAAAAATTCCATCGTAGAATCGTCACGTTGAATCTATAGATTAAAGAAACTAGAATAGTAAAGAATATAACTTAATTGCATCATCAATACATAAAAACAACAATAAAACAAGATACTATACATGATATTGATAAGTTTGTCATCAATGGGAAACGATCTTCAGGTTCAGTAATTACAATAGGTGTACCGCAGGGTTCTATCAAGAAGAGATATTTCTAGTTTTAGTTTATATTAACGATCTGCCTCATCATGTTAAGAATAATAAAGAGATTCAACTTATTGGTGATTAAACTTCATAAATTTTAAATAAAACGACAAAAAACAAAATTAAACAAAGTGTATAGTGAATAATGCAATCTTAAAAGTAGTTCGTTGGTTTAGTGTCAATAATCTTTTGCTTAACGAAACTAAATCGAAATGTATAAGATTTATTCTACCGAAACAGGTTAAGGCTGATGTAAACGTACCTAAGAGGAGAAACGTAAGAAATTGAAGACAATACCGTATCCTTAGATAATAAACTTCAATGGGACCTACACATCGATAAGCTATCGAATAGACTAAGTTCTGCAGCGTATGCAGTCAAAAAAATCCGCCATCTTACAGATGTTGATACTTCTAGACTTGTCTATTTCAGCTTCTGCTTTTATTATTATGTCTTACGGTATACCGCTGTGGGACGCGTGATCAATTTATTTCCTAGTATTATTTATGTCACTTGATTTTTGTGACGTGTCCAACTTCATTTTCAAAACTCCCGAAAAACTTTCTAGGTAAACTCCTATTTTCGAACTAAATAACTAAGACTACTGTCTGTTTTGATACTTAGAGTATATAAAGAATATCTTTCAACCACATAGAAATGCTCGAAAACGGTAAAAAAATACATAACGGTAAAAACTTCAGAAGTGTAACAATAGTCAAAATATGTAATTGTTTGGTCACACGCGATAAAAGTGAAAGAAATTGTTATATTCTTTATCATAACGCATAACAATTATTGTTACGCAAGTTTTTATACACAAAAGAAATACTTTAGTAGAAAAAAATATTCTATTGGAGGGTTATGCATATAAGTAAAGTAAAATAAGAAAGAGGTTAGTCATAAAGGTTGTCGTACAAAATTTCGGCCAGATCCGTTGAGTAGTTTTGACTGACAGAGATATAAACAACCAAATGCGATACTCTATCAATCTACACAGCATCGTCTAGCCCCAAACTGTGTTAATTATTTATTATTTATTTTTATTTAATTGATACTACTATTTTTATTTAATCACTGTACCTATGTCGCTTTTACCAAAAATAACAAGAATGAAACTCTAAAATAACCGAAAACGTTGCATATGTATATTTTATTTTTACAAAATAGCCCCTAGGAAGTGTGAAATAAATGTTTTAAATTTCCACCTGGGTTCAGCTAGTAATATTTATATATTCCGTATAGCTCTTTTTGGTATTACCTGTACCTACCGAATTGGTACTTGCTTTGAAACAAAATAGGAATCGGATGAGTTGACGCACAAAAAATATTAATTATTCAAGAGGTCAACTCATCCGAAGCGGATGAGATTTGCGTGGATGAGATGACCACTTACTCCATGGTACATGGTTCAGAAACCGAGCCTACAGCCGTATGCTATGAAACTGGTTTGGCTTCTAGCAAACGCAATACTATGCATAAATAATTTCATAATGGCATTGCGTACGTTGCCCTTGAGCGTTGATATTGCTAGCGAAAGAGCGATCCTTACCCCTCGTTTTCACTTAGGTATAATACATGTATTTGACAAGTTTATTGTTATTGTTTTTTGTTCACAATGATTTAAGTTTTTAAACATGTTGTATAGAAAACTGGTATGAAAAATGTTTGTGAACGTCTAGTTGTCTACGTGTTTTGGACATGTTTTATTGTTAAATGTTTTAAACTATATCCAACAAGAATGAATAGAGTGTAGAACTCGTTTTGAACTATTATTACACGGTTCCCTCGTTTTCACCCATAAACCATACGTGTCTAAAAAGCGTTTGTTTTTTGTACCAGACCAGTTTAAAATATCTAGTAGACATGGGTATAAACATGTTATTGTGTGCGCAGATGTGTTTTCTACTTGTCTAATACTTGTTAGCTACTCAGTGTGAGCGATTGAATGTTTGAGACAAGTAGCTACTTGACAAGTTTTGTATGCTAGTTGTAAACATGTTTGTGGGTGAAAACGAGGGGTTAGACGAAAGTAGGTGGTTAAGTTTTACCGAAGTTTTACTTGAAAGAGGAGGTTCTATGTCACGATTTCTCCGTCAATAATGGACCGATTGTGATAATTCTTTCGCTTTTGTATAGAATATGATCCCGAATTGGTCCCACAAAAGTGATATTCCCGAGGGATTAGTATTTATCTCGTGATGTGATGAAAAAAAACCACATTAATACTTTTGAAAAATCACGACTAACTACAACAATTTTGGTGATATCTTAGCAAATTCTCAATTTGAATCAATAGAATTTTTTACCGCAGTACTATTAAAGACCAATTTCAGCGAATAATGGCGTACTAAGTAGCACAGTTTAAGTGAAAAAAGAACGATTCTAAAATTCATTTAGAAGTTTTCTGAGGTAATTTTAATTCGCTTCCTAACCAAAAATCTCCCGTAAAATTCAACCTCAGCAAACTACAAAACGAATTTTAGGATAGGTTTTTTTACTCACTATGCTGAGCCTATATCGATGAAACCAGTTAATCTGTATGATGTGACGACCGATGTGGCGTGGCGCGGTGGGCGAAGGTCTCCCTGCGACGCAGAAGGTTGCGGGTTCGATTCCCGCCTCGGGACAAATGTGTGTACGATCTGCAGAAATTTGGTCAGGGTGTTCTGGTCGTTTTCTATAATATCTAGTACCCATAACACAAGCTCTGCTTAGCTTGGGGCTAGATAATGCTGTGTGAATTGTCCAGCATTATTAATTATTTATTTGTATGGTAATAATGTATTGTACCTAACATAGCACTATCTACCTACCTAGATTTTTCTATCTGTGATTTCGTCTACATTTTGTCTAGGAAACGCGTGCGAATCAGCGGGCTAATGCTTGTTAATATTAAGGTTACTTTGTATGAAGTATAGAAACTAGCCCTTCAAAATAGAAACCACCATACATACTCACTCATTCACCATAATAATAGCACATAAAAAGTATAAATTCTCGATTTATGGAGAGAAATACCTGTTTTATTGCAATTTTATGGCAAAACGCGCTTATGGAGTGATAGTGAGAATATTATGACGATTAAAATAACTAACGCAGCAAAAAGAAAGGCAATTAGAGCATGGCGTGAAATGGTAATTTTAATATTAAAATGTAGGTATAGTATATAATATAGGCAAATAATTATAAATATAAGAGTAAATTTATAAGCAGAAGATTGATTTAGGCTAGACCTAAGCTAATAAAGAAGAGTTTAAGAGAATTACAATTATCAATGATGATTTAGGTGAAAGATCGTAAAAGAATTTGATAAGTAACAGGTTTTTAAAAAAATGCCTTAATGACCACATTAGCATTCAAATTTAAATAGTTATGCTCTTTGGCAGCAATGAAACTAAACATTATAATAATTAATGGAAAAAGTAAAAAGAAACGAATACATCAATAATTCTGGACAATTCACACAGCACTTGCAATCTTGCTAGCTCCAAGCTAAGCAGGGTCTGCTTTATGGGTATGAGAAAACTGATTTAGGTAATATAATAAATTACATAGATACTCCTTATATCTATAGAAATTTACCCAGAAATAAGATCCGTTAGAAATATCTAATAGAAAATTTAATAAAACAGATAGAATATGATACAAGTTAAAGACAATACATGTATGGAATAAAATTAACCTGGACCATCCTTTTGTATGACAGCTTGACCACACCATTTTCTACAAATGTACTAGCTAAATAATTTGCTACCTTATACACAGTATAAGAAATAATTAAAAAAAAACAGATGCAATTAAAGGAGACTATAAAAAATAAAGCAACACACTGATATAGAACAAAAATGAACCGATAGCTACAATTACATACAAGCAGAACTGGGTTGGTAAAAGGAGGGCAACAAACCAAGCGTGGTCAAGCCGGTGTTATTAAAAACTGAGCCTTGACACACCGACTTAGGACATCATTTCTACAAAAACGCGATCCATATTAATCCATGGACATCATTGTATTGACGATATAGTTCGATTAATATTTGGATTCTATGTAATGATTGAATATGGAACTGAATTACATCAACCGATCATCAACCTTGGTGGAGTTACAGAAGGTTGATCTCAAATCTCTCCGCCTAAAGACGCTAATAGATAAGGTTTTAATGTAACAGACGGTATTGTAAATTCGTATATTACGTATTTAATGAAAAATTCTATAATCAGTTGTTATTGGTTGGTTGCTTACTTAGAAACACCATTCATCATCAACATCAGCCTATAATATTCCACTGCTCAAAATAGGCATCCCTTAATGAGCTTCACGGCGCCCTATCATCAGCTTGCCGCAACCAGCATCTGGTCACAGTCTTTCGCAAATACCATTGTGGGGCTATAACGAAATGCAAAAGCACCTGTTTACATATGATGCCAGAAACGATAAGTAATTTTTAGTCCCAGTAACGAACCCTTAGGCACTCCACAAGTGTGGTGCCGGCTTAGAATTTGCACCACCCCAACTATTCCCGCGGGTGTCGTTAGAGGCGACTAAGGGACATACACCTGGAGAGCGGGCAACAGCACCTCTTGCAGAATAGATCTACCACCGAACTGCGATTCTCAACCAGCATGCAGAGCGTAGGGATTATGAGCATTAACCCTTCATGAGATTAAAAAAAGAAGGAGGCCTGCGTCTAGCAAGAGGATTATAGGCACTCTGCACATCCGAATTTACAAAATAGTGTTGTTGAAAATGAATAATTGAATAGCCTACCGGTCAAAACAGCTGTAACTCAAGTTGGCGGTTGAGACGATGATGATAATTTCGATGAAAATAAACAAATTAGAGAAGATTTAGTACTAATATCAAGACTCAAAGTATTCACAAAGTAAAGATGCACGACTTAGCAAACCCCTTTATATGTACTGTATCAATCAACTATGTGAGGAAATACCTAAACGATGAAATCAGAAATCATTTAGGTTTATATTAAAGATATAAACCTAAATGATCTGATTTCATCTTTTAGGTATTAGGCTTACAAAATATTCTTATAAACAAATTAAATTCAAACTCTTTAAAATTTAACTTTTGTATATACTTTGGATTGTGGCGGCTCAGAACCGCTTTTTGTGGCGTCGTATGGGGGAGGCCAGCAGTGGACGTGTATGGGATGATATGATAATAATGATAATTATACTCTTAAATATAATTTAGTTATTTAATATGTTACTAAATTTTAAAAAATAATAATTATCAGGTAAAGTGAAATTTTAAACGGAATTATTATCAAATAAGAAATAGTGTTCATTAATTTCTGATTATTTTAGCAAGTTTCTTTTGTCTTCTGTTGGAAGATTTTTAGAAGTCTCTAGATCAATTACAGTCGTTATTGATCATGATAACAAGTGTATTTAATCTAGACTTCTAAAAACCTTAGCTCTAATAATCTATGCTAATAATACGAAAACGTATATTTTTTGTCTGGATTTCATAAATACGGAATTTTTGGTTCCAAATCCATTTTCGCTATTGAGGAATTTGATGCTAGCTTTTCAATATACGCCAAATTATAGTCAAAACTTTATGTTATGTTCATTAGACGCTTGGTTTGTCTTAGAACGCACTCTACGGGAAAATCCGTGACCTAAACTTGACTGACCTTGACTTGATAGCTAATACAAACAAAAAACACCCGTTTAGCGTCAAATCATTATAAATAGCAAAGATGCAAAAAATATTAGTTACCAACGCGTAGTTTGAGTATCTTTAAATACTTACCTAATAATGGCCGATTCTGAAGTATTGTGGGTGTAACACTTTTATTCATTCGACGCTCATTGTCTGCATTTTAATTGCGAAAAGAAAATAAAATAAAATTAACCCCAGCGAAAAGTTGGAGGTAGGGATTCTTAGGTATTTATCCCATAAAACTTAGAAAAAAAGCAGTTTAAAACTAGGGGATTCGAAGACGTTTTACGATTTTTCGTTTTTTTTTTTAAGAAACAAATTATTGCCCTTTTAATTAAAACTACTGGTGGTCAGCATGTCGATTCAGATTTACGTAGCACACCTATTCATTACTTATTTATATGTTTACTAACTCATGCCCGTGGCTTTGCACGAGCTTTTCAAGAAGCCTTCTCCGTGTCCGAGACACCATTTACCTCTCTTGCAAATTTCATTTAGATCAGTTCAGCCGCTTACGCGTGAAACGTTACAAACAGAGTTACGTTCGAATTTATAATATAAGTATGGATAGACCCAGAATACCCGGAGCAATTCATATTCACAGATTGTAAAAACATTTGCCACGAGGCGGGAATCGAACCCGCAACCGCCTGCGTCGCAGACGAACCTTCGACGCGTCATTATGGTCGTCGGATGGATTTGCAGACCATACAAACAAATGGTTCAAAGCACGTTCGGATGCAATCGAACCCACGACCTGTGTCAGGCAGACCTTCGTTCACTACGCCACAGGGTTCTAAAATTTGCAACATCAACCTACCTATCTAGTTGTTAACTTTCGAAATGATGCTTCAGTGTTCTAAGTATTACAACACTGCAAAGGTCACTGTTATTGCATTAGCAATAATAAAAAAAAAACGTTTTTTTAGCCTACATTCTTGTTGTAAAAATTTTAGAATAAAATTATGTGGTACTTGGGAAATCTCCCGGCAATTAACCCACAGTTTCACAATAACAGTTTCAACAGTCTCAAATAATATTTTTAAATTTTTAAAGCAATTATTAAACATAAATTAGTATTAATATATAAAAATTAATATATTAGTATTATTTTCAAAAAACTCTATACCTACCGATTTCAAATTACTTATTATTTACACGGTTTTTTTTAAGATTTGCGAAACACATACTTCTTAATCCCTTCCGAGATCCCATAAAAATGATCCCATATTCCCATTAATTTTTATGGGATCTCGGGATATTTTTCTATACAATACAATACAAAACACTTTATGGTACACCAGAAAAAGAACATTACAGAAAGACACATTACAAGAGACAAGTACAATTGGCGGCCTTATCTCTTCAAGGCAACCTCAGCAAATGAGTCATCAAAAATCGTGAAAAAAACATTACAAGCAGCTCAATAGATAACCTCGACGTTTTTAACAGTCGTCGGTTGAAAACTAAAGTATTTTTTTTATTACGACTATGAAAATAATGGAGAATTCAATAAGAATATCCGTTTAAAAATAAATAATAATAATAATAATAAATAATGCTGGACAATTCACACAGCGTTATCTAGCCCCAAGCTAAGCAGAGCTTGTGTTATGGGTACTAGATAACTGATATACATAATATAATACAATACATAGATAGATATTTTTTATTATATATAGAAAACGACCAGAACACCCTGAACAAACGTCTGCAGATCGTACACACATTTGTCCCGAGGCGGGAATCGAACCCGCAACCTTCTGCGTCGCAGGCAGACCTTCGCCCACCGCGCCACATCGGTCGTCAGAAGAAACGTAAGAGTTCCTTCAACAATCACAAAATATAAGACCTGTAGTTAACCTGCTTTCGATCATAATGCAATTAGAATTTATATAAGAATTTTAATAGCAAGAATAAAAAGAATAAAATAAATAAATAATAAGTTAAACAGAGCTTGTGTTATGGGAACTAGATATACAATACATATGATTTGAATTCTTTTGAATTTTCAAATACAATGAATGGATAAATGTGAGTGTTGGGATTTAACAATGTATACAATAAATTTTTCCTAATAAAACTTGACTTAGTGTTAAATAGCGAAAAGTGGAGAGAGAAATGTGAAGTATTTGTCCAGCAATAGGAAAGTAACGGAAGAATATAAATAGAAATAATATTAAAGAAAGACACTTTTCAATGTTTTCAGGTAAGTACGAAAACTTTTGGAATATAAAATGACGGCACAGCACTCAAAAAACTTTAAAATAAGTATGCCTTCAAAACTTAATATATAACTTAACACCTTACAATTTAGTATTGCATGAACCAGCAATTATCAACGAAGGTGCATGTACTTCAAAAACATAAATACTTAAAACTAGGCAAGTAGGTAATAATATTCACTATGATTGTAGTTAAAATACCACATCGAATTCCGAAAGACACTTTCTGATTTTACTAAACGTAAAGATTCTAAAAACTTCTAAATTCACTTTTTGTTACAAGCGAAATCCACGACGACTAAAAAACACTTTCAATTTCGCATAAACTTTTGACACCCGACTAGTAAAAAACTGTCAAACGTAAAAAAAAAGAAACAACTCACTTATTTTCCTATTCGCCTTCGCATAACCAAACATTCGCGCTAAACTGACGGCCATTTTGGAAAATAAAATTCGAATTACAAACGCGATTTCAGCGCATTTCGTATCGCCGCGGCGCCGAGCGACTAGTGACTGATGCGAAACGGGGTTTTGGACGAAATCTGCTTTTTTTAACACGAACACAGAATAACTTGTAACTTGCACGGTACAATACTCAGTTATCTGTTTGGTGGACGAAATCGGAACTAATGGCCGAATACTAAAGATATAACTTTTTTCACAAACAAAAACCGGTATCGTATCGATCTTTTTTATTAATCTCAATTTATTTTAGAGCTTAACCCCCACTCAAACGAAACTTAGATTTAATCTTATCTCAAGTGACGAATTTTTGACACATTTTCATTGAAAACTGTCAAAAAACCGAGACTTGAGACGAGCTAATGCGAGTTGTGTTTGAGTATTCGGGGGAGACCTTTAGAATTGGCAGTAGTAAAAAAATATGCTGGACCATCATTGAGTTATATTAATAAATGGGGACAATCCACACAACATCAACTATCAAACTAAGCAGAGCTTGTATGGTAAAGGCGCATACCCCACCCAAACTAGCGCCGCCATGCCACCTACTTTATCTTATTATTCCGTTTAATAAAGGAAATTGCAAAAATCCATCGTACAGTTTGTGGTACTTATTATAAGCTTTTTTAAATGCCTCTATTATAGTTTTATTCTATTTAGTTTAGGCAGTGAATCGAAATTGCCCTTGGTGGCCACCAAAACCTATTTTCGTATCTCTAGTAAGTATTTCCTTTATTTGAAGCCTTAATGTATCTTTTCACTTCTCATAATATTTGTTTTTGTTAACTTTGTATCTAATTTTGCAATATATTTGTGTTTCTGACTTCAAACAAATGTATTTTCTTTCTTTTTTATTTGGAAAGTATAAAGTTTCGTTATACATTAAAAAAAATACACATTGCCTAAATTTTTTTTTGCTTTGACATTGATTTTGTCGTATTTGGCCAGAGAACTACCTTATGTAAATCGCGAAACTAAGATGGCGGAAGATAATTATTGAAATTATATACTTAAACAAGATCGATTGATATAAGTTTGACATATTGACTGTACATGAAAATTCGAGCAAGCATAATTTAAATTCAAGGTCATCGGAAAACATTCAGACAATAGGCACGTATTGATGTTCATGATATAGAACCTTCTACTTATGTCAGATAATTTTACCTGTCAGCAAATGTTTCCTGTTATGAGATTATACAATACAATCAGGTCCTTGGGGTCCTGGGGCACACGTTATCTATAAAGATCTTACAAAACTACTAATAGAGTCCACAGGTGATCGGAATGCTGGTTTTTATTTCGGTCAACGAATTAGCATTGCCATTCAACGTGGCAATGCTGCCAGCATTCTGGGCACTCTGCCTTCTGGTGACGGCTTAGATTTTTAGAAAATAGATGTAAGTGTAAATATTCGTTGTAGGTAATTATTTTTTGCTGTTAAATAAATAATACGTGCGATCCATTAAATAATTATACAATACAATATACACAACATTACATGAGACAAGTACAATGGGCGGCCTTATCGCTTATGATTATGTTACGGTGCAATCGTTTTGGTAATAACTTTTATTTACGTGGTGCCAGTTTTTTTTTGCCTTCCACAATCAATAGAGACATTATTGATTTGCCGCAAATCGTAAACCATTTTCTATGAACTCATGATAAAACAAACTTAGATTCACTAGTATTGTTGGAGCATTTGTCAAAAATCATCATTTTTCAAAAATTCTAATAAAAAAGAGTCATACCTACTACAAGCTTTGCTTTTGGGGCCAGACTGTGGGGAAATTTCTGAAAAGTATTTATAATTAATAAATATTTTATCAACCCTTAATAACAAATAAAATTACAATCAAATAGTAGAAACAAATTTATATTTACAATTAAAACAATTGAGCTAACTGCAGACTGTTGCAAAAAATCTACTGGTAGCTCAACTGATCCATATCAATAGCAGTCGCGCGCGTGCCCAAGACACTGGCTGCATTGCCCCGCTGTATGGCAATGCTGATGCGCTGTGCCAGATACTCACCAGCTCTCGGATCACGCGTCGCTTCGACCAGACGCTCAGATTTATTTTATGTATTTGGACCCACCAACGTCTAAGCATTTAGTTAGATTGAAATTTCAAGATTTCAATGGATATTGAAACAATTTACAAAAGAAAACGTTTATTCTCTCCAAAGATCTCACAAAACTACTAATAGAGGTCACAGGTGATCGGAATGCAGGTTTTTATTTCGGTCAACGAATTAGCATTGCCATTCAACGTGGCAATGCCAGCATTCTAGGCACTCTGCCTTCTGGTGACGGCTTAGATTTTTAGAAAATAGATGTAAGTGTAAATATTAGTTGTAATTATTTTTTGCTGTTAAATAAATGTTTAAATTTAATACTCTCTTCAATAATTGTTGTTTAATTAAAAAAAATACATCAGTATTGAAACGAAGTGTTCGATTGATATTTGATAAATGTTTTACATAATTTCTTTGTTTATTCAGCTTGCTATTGAAACATTGAATCTTTCTCCACACGTAAGTACATAAACGTTTTCTAGAAACATCCTTTGGGTAGAATCGTTTCGGGTAAGTGGTCCAACTGCTCTGTCCAATTAGTTGGACTACGGGCCTTTACTAGGGGTCGTGGTCCAACTATCTTTGCCATTACTAAGACTCCACTATTCGTCTGTCCGTCTGTCACCAGGCTGTCTCATGAACCGTGACAGTTAGAATGTTGAAATTTTCACAGATGATGTATTTCTGTTGCCACTATAACAACAAATACTAAAACACAATAATTTAAATAATATATCCCATACAACAAAAGTGTTTTTTTTTGCTTATACATTATTATTAGTCCACTGTTGAACATAGACCTAATGAGCACTACAGCGCCCTGTCTTCAGCTTGCCGCATCCAGCATCTGCCGTCTGCAGCCTTTTACAAATCGCGAACCAACCTGGTCGGAGGGCGTCCTACACTACGTTTGCCGAGCCGCGGTCTCCACTCAAGGAAACGTTTACTCCAGAGTTGTCGATACTTCTCGAGATATGGCCAGCCCACTGCCACTTCAACTTGCTAATCCTTTGAGCTATGGCGATAACCTTGGTTCTCTGTCGGATGTATTCGTTGGGTCAAAACATACTGGTTAAAATTACACAATTTCACCTTTTCTTTCAACCGAAATAGCAATATTAGACAGAAATAGACTTGGGTGTCTGCACGGCTCCCTTAAATAGGTCTTTGGAGGTTGTAAAGATGAATTATAATAGTCATAATAGGTAAAGATAAGGTTCTTGTAGTTTGTTTTAGTGTAAAGCACAATTTTGACGATGTAAATGTCGTAGGTACCTACTAGCCGAATTTCAGCTAAGGCGCTCACTATATAATACGTGATAAAAACCCGTTCGAAATCATGAAAGTGTAATTATAATAAGTTTTATTTCATACGTCTCTCAGCCGTTTACGAACTCGAATGTGCACGTCATTTTTCGCTTTGCGTGTGCAAATCTTAGTTTATTTTATAACAATAACAGACATTGTTGTATGCTATTTTATAAATAAATAAATAAAGCTGGACAGTTCACACAGCATCATCTAGCCCCAAGCTAAGCAGAGCTTGTGTTATGAAACTAGATAACTGATATACTTAATATAATACAATACCTACTCAGATTGATATTTTTTTTATTATACATAGAAGACGACTAGAACACCCTGAACAAATGTCTGCAGACCGTAGACACATTTGTCCCGAGGCGGGAATCGAACCCGCAACCTTCTGCGTCGCAGGCAGACCTTCGCCCACCGCGCCACAGAGGTCGTCAAATATTGTATTGTAGTCAGTTTAAAAAAAAAAAAAACCTTTCGTATAATATATCTATTTACAAAATATATTTGCATTCTAAAACCGAGTACTTACAGCGAACCTTCAGCATTGACCTAATTCAAAAAATTAATCAACAAGTGTGAACCGTAAAATCTAAATGATGCGTGAAAATACTTAACACGGTAATTTTATGAAAGAATAACCTTGGGAACCGTTGCTAAATAGTGAACATTTTAGTGGCATAAATATGTACACGGCCATACTGATATTGCCATGTCATCATCATCATCAGCGTACATCAGTCCACTGCTGGACATAGGCCTCCCCTAATGAGCGCCATAGCGGCCTGTCTTCAGCTTGCCGCATCCAGTATCTGAAAGCAGTCTTTCGCAAATCGTCATTCCACCTGGTCGGAGGGCGTCCTACGCTACGTTTGCCGAGTCGCGGTCTCCACTCAAGAACACGTTTTCCCCAGCGGTTGTCGTTTCTTCTCGAGATATGGCCAGCCCACTGCCACTTCAGCTTGCTAATCCTTTGAGCTATGTCGATAACCTTGGTTCTCTGTCGGATGTATTCGTTGCGAATCCTATCCTTCAGAGAAACTCCGAGCACAGCTCTCTCCATAGCTCGCTGGGCGACTTTAAACTGGTGGACCAGCCCTACCGTGAGTGTCCACGTCTCAGCTCCGTAGGTCATGACGGGTAGGACGCACTGATTGAAAACTTTCGTTTAGTTTTAAGGTATATATTACTATGGACTGTAGCATAAGTTAAATAAGATCTGTAATTTTTCTATGGTCTGAAATAAGTGATTATTATTATTATTAAAGGAGTAAGAAAAGTTATGCATTAATACACTCTAGGTACGTGTTATTGCAAAATCTAATAATAGGTAACTAGTGTTCCGCTTTGTAAGCATAAACTAGGGAAATTACTAGCTATGTAGGGTTGACGACTTACGTTATTTTGTAATACTATACAATGATAGTGATTCTGTTGGCACAAAACCTAAACTAAACTAGCGTAAAAATGTTCCTGTCCTCTTTTGTTCGCTCGAAAAAATAGAGACGTCAACAATTTTAGGCTAGTTTAGATTAGGTTTTATGCCAACAGAATCGCTACCATTGTTTCACTTTTATCACTTGGTCTCTCTCTCTCCCAATAAGGTTTGGAAGAGAACTCTTTTTAGGGTTAAGCTCGCCTTTGCCATATTTTTAAAATTTAATGTTTTATGTATGTTTTTTTTTTTCTTGTGCAATAAAGAATAAATAAATAAAAAAATGTTTCAAATAAAATATGTATGAAACTAACTTCTACCTGCGGCTTTGCACGGTCTTTTCAAGTACTCTATGTCCGTCAACGGGCTACCGTTTACCTCACTGCCAAATTTCATTTAGATCCGTTCAGCCGTTTATGCGTAATATAATAAGGTAACAGACAGATTAGTAGACACAGTTATTTTAGAATTTTTATTATTATTGTCGGTGAACGTTTTTTTTTCTTGAAAACATCTTAATGTTAATAAAAAAATACATTTTTTTCTGAAAATATTCGTCCAGACAAAATCCCCTTTCTACTTGGAGCTGCCTTTATGTGACATAGACCTAGCATAGACTGTAGGTACCTACTTATCTTGACATGAAATACCAATGCCATAAAACTTCTGTGAATCTGCATCTGGTTTGACATATTTTGCCTGAATATCCGTTTCAGATTGCGTATAACATTGTAGGAACGAAAGATTTTTTTAGTTTGTGTATTACACTATAAAAAGAGTAAATTTTAATAATTTACATAAAACTAACGTTGAAAACCAATCCCCTCCTTTCCGCAAATAATACTCATCATCAGCTCCCCATCTATCAAAGCTTTGACAAGTTGACAACCCTAACGTCTTGTATAATACTTACGTCATGCAAGAATTCTTACAATAGATATTTTCAATCTAATGTAACATTAGCTAACTTACTTTATTGTATGTCCTCCAAGGTATATGTGGCCGAAAATGGAATTAAATTTGATTGTCAGTCAACAAGACAATAAAACCTTATGGTTTATGGGGATACCCTATTATATCCTAGATACCATATTATACCATATATTATACCACCTAATCATGTTATTAAAATATTTTATTATGAAAGAAAATTACAATCAAATAATAGAAATAAATAAATACTATTATTTACAATATAAACAATTGAGCTATCTGCAAACTGTTGCAAACAATCTACAGGTAGCTCAACTGATCCATAATCAATCTGAAGCGTGCCCAAGACGCTGGCTGCATTGCCCCGCGCTGTATAGCAATACTGATGCGCTGTGCCAGATACTCACCAGCTCTTGGGTCACCCATCGCATAGACCAGACGCTCAGATAATTTTTTGAAAACCCATTACATTTTCATGTTATGATAATATGGATTTCTTTTCTCATTGGCATATCTGCTGTCAGTTCGATTTACTAGCAAGGCAAGCGTTTTGACATAAAATACATAGACAAGCAAGCATAGTTTGTTTATTTTCTATGTTTTTTTTATATTTTGTCATAGGTGCCCTATGCCTATGACAACGCATGCAACGCGAAACGGAGTGTTGGGAGACCAGCCACTCGATGGACCGACGACATCGTAGCGGTCGCAGGGAGTCGATGGATGGAGGCGGCTCAGGACCGCTCTTTGTGGTGTCGGCTGTCCAGCAGTGGACGAGTATAGGCTGATATAATGGTGCTGATGATGATAGCAAAATAAATAAACATAAATGAATAATATAAATAACGGCCAACCGTAGGTAATTTTGGAGTTCGGTGAGGTTGGCTATAAAAGAAGTATTCTAAGATGACGGCAAACTTTATCCGCAACATTTTCGCATTTTTTTACGTGGATTAACAACAAATTTATATATTATTCTTGAGCTCTGGCCCATTTAGGGATTTAAAACCCTATTATTAATAAAATAAAATAAATTAAAATTAAATAATGCTGGACAATTCACACAGCATTATCTAGCCCCAAACTAAGCAGAGCTTGTGTTATGGGCACTAGATAACTGATATACCTACATATTATAATACAATACATAGATAGATATGTTTTATTAAACATTATATTATTAATAATAATAATGATTTTGAATAAACTCGATTTTGTTTCTTGTAATTTGCGATTTAATAGCAGGAAAAACATAAAAATACGTAAAGGGCTATTCACAGATTTTAATAAGCAGCAATTATCATAGCTAAGGTTATTATAAAATTATATTGTTGTGAAATGATCAATCAACTTGGGATGTTTTTTTCGTCTTCCAAACTCAATGATGTCGTAAGAATCGACTTGAGAAAAAAGAAGGACTTAACTTTCAGGGGGGTTCTGCCGTGGCGGTCGCTACGTAAGAATCTTCCCCCTCTAACTCAGCTCGTGGATGTCGTAAGCCTTTAAATAAACCTACCAGATGCAGCAACTTCCTTCTGAGTGTTTAACCAACATTCATGTTAGATTTTTAATTATAGTTTACTTATTTTATTAGATAAACTGTTATTTAGAAGCTTTTTCGATAAAGATTACGGAGAAAAAGGTTTTAATGTACCTAACCTAAACATAAAATTTAAACTCCTTCTCTAAGGTTTTTGTATTACAGTGAGAAATCTCTTGCACTCTGGGTAAACTGTAAGAAATTTCCAATTTAGGCAGGTTCGAATCCTGCCGAAATCGAACATTATTTGGACTTATTTAATTTCGTAAAGTTTAACCGCCTAGCTCCGCCTAAAATAAAAATATAATACAAAATACATACAAAACAAATCATCTTTTTTTAATAAAAAAAATCCTGTTATACGACTCTTATGACATCCACGGACAAGGGGTCGATTCTGACACCACGGTCGCCACAGCACCATCTAGCCACAAACTAAGCAGAGCTTGTCTTAAGAGGCGAACCTAATGGGTTTCATTGTCTAACTAAATCTAGATCTCAGTACTAACATGATCCTTATGGTTAATAACTTGCATTACCTAAAATTCATAATATTTTTCTTTCGTTACATGAACTTGAAAACAAGAAAGAGAAAAAATGCGAAAAAAACATGGAAGTGCACTGTTTTTTACATAATTTGGTCGATCTATTGAAATGAATTATGTTTTAATTCGTAGTATTACCTATTATTTGGTTCCTTGAACTAGTTTCTTCTTATTTTGTGTAGTTTCCTTGTAACAAAACTGCAACAAAACTCCTAGTGAGTTGAAAAATCTATCAATTAATAAATTCAAACAAATTGTCAAAACTTTTCTGTGCAAAAAGGTTTACTACAAAATATCAGATTACCTATCTAGGAGATAAAAAAGCTTGGGACGGGTTTTGCTTCAACTCGAAAAATAACAACTAACAGGCTAAAGCTTTTATCATAGAGATTTAAAATAAATAGAATTTAATAAAATAATATTGAATAATTTAAAGATTTATCATAGATTTATAAGAAGTGATCCAAATGCAATAATAAATAAATAATGCCGGACAATTCACACAGCACTATCTAGCCCCAAGCTAAGCAGAGCTTGTGTTATGGGTACTAGATAACTGATATACATAATATAATACAATACATAGATAGATATTTTTTTTATTATATATAGAAAACGACCAGAACACCCTGAACAAATGTCTGCAGATCGTACACACATTTGTCCCGAGGCGGGAATCGAACCCGCAACCTTCTGCGTCGCAGGCAGACCTTCGCCCACCGTGCCACATCGGTCGTCATGCAATGTAACTTTATTTAATTTAAGTAACAATGTATGTATAGACGAGTGTGAGCACCAATACAAACCTATTTTGGTTTAATGGTGCAACATTGATAAACACATGTATAACCTTTTAATAATAAATATTCATTCATTCATTCATTTCTTCGTCGCTTCTTTACCTTAGTCTACATACCAAAGCGACAGAAATCAAAAATATCACTTTATTTCCGTGTCAGTGTTTTATTTTAAGAATTTGACTTTTTCTAAGTGTACACTTTTGTATTTATGGAAATAAATAATTTTTGATTTGAAAATATCTATCTATGTATTGTATTATATTATGTATATCAGTTATCTAGTACCTATATACCCATTACACAAGCTCTGCTTAGTTTGGGGCTAGATAATGCTGTGTGAATTGTCCAGCATTATTTATATTTATTTATATTTATAAATCTAATCAATTAAGACAAAATACGCAATAAGCAAAATAAAATTAGTCACTGTTATATTCATGCAGAGTGGAGTTACCGACTTGGGGGCAAGGAGAAAAAAAATAAGACAGTGAGATGAGGGAGAGGGGAGTTTTGTTTTAAAATACATAACTGATATAATACTTTAATAGTTATGTTCATAATTGGTTATTTTCCGTAGTTAATAACAAAACCACACATCCACTATGCCACTTAGCTGACATATTCCGAAGGTTATGAAAGACAGTTCAAGGTACCCTATTATAGATGTGTTCTTAAAGAATATTGCTGATTCTAATAATAGTAAATGGGTATTGACGACCTCTGTGGCGCGGTGGGCGAAGGTCTGCCTGCGACGCAGGAGGTTGCGGGTTCGATTCCCGCCTTGGGACAGATATTTGTACGATCTGCAGATATTTGTTGCGGGTGTTCTGGTCGTTTTCTATGTATAATAAAAATATCTATCTATGTAATGTATGATTATGTATATCAGTATCTAGTACCCATAACACAAGCTTCGCTTAGCTTAGGGCTAGACAATGCTGTGTGAATTGTCCAGCATTTTTTTTTATAATTCAGTATTTAAGGTATGATCGCTGACGCTAAGCGATTTCAGGTATCATCGACTTATAAGTAGAACGGGTCACTAATAAAGCACGACAATTTATTGCACGGCCGAATAATTTTCTCCTTGATAATCCGTGACATGTCTTCCAATTTTAATAGATTTTGATACGGATTATCAAGGTGTACATTATTCGGCCGTGCAATTAATTGTCGTGCATTATAGTAACCCAGTAGAAGTTCCATAGCATTACAGCCTCAACTGACCACTTAAAAATAGATAATGCCGGTTCTACGAACTTATAAAATATTTACTGAGAACTAACTAAACTGGTTCCATTGGACTTTAGTCACATCGCTATTCTAGCATAAGATTAGTTTTTTCTAACATTGGAAAATAAACCTACAGATCTTGTAATCCTATACCACTTGACGAACTCTGTGGCGCGGTGGGCGAAGGTCTTCCTGCGACGCAGGAGGTTGCAGGTTCGATTCCCGCCTCGGGACAAATATGTGTACGATCTGCAGACATTTGTTCAGGGTGTTCTGGTCGTTTTCTATGTATAAGTAATAAAAAAAAATTATCTATGTATTGTATTATGTATATCAGTTATCTAGTACCCATAACACAAACTCTGCTTAGCTTGGGGCTAGATAATGCTGTGTGAATTGTCCAGCATTATTTATTTACTTACATACAAGAGTGTGGATGTAGGCGGGTTATCTACGAGCCATATTTGTGTTGGAAGATCACCTGTTTCATCCCTAAACGAGGGACCTCTTCAGGGTGAATGAGGTTCTAGACGCGCGCGTACCGCGTCCCTCCGAGCAAGAATAAGGATAAAATAATAAAAAAACCGGCCAAGTGCGAGTCGAACTCGTGGATATAGGGTTCCGTACTATTACTTATAAAAACGGCAAAAAAATCACGTTTGTTGTAGAGCAAATATCAAATATTTATTTTATTAAAAATGTACATTTGATTACAGCGGAACACAAAACCTCCTCGAAGCCTGTTCAAAATACAAACGTGAAGAGAATAACAGAAAAAAAGCCATTAACAAGCAATTAAAACCCTGACTGATAATTTGCTATCAGTCAACTTGCTTAGTAAGTATTATTTTATTTAACCTGTTTGCTTTCCATACATTTTAAAAAGTTGAACGCCTTCATGGAATATTACTTATTGTCCAAAAAAAATACAAAAAATGCAAATGTCAAAAAACATCTGTCATTCTTTGCAGTTATGTAAACAGTAACCTCAACCTATCCTCAAACTCAACAGCCTATATTGGTCCACTTCTGGTCGCAGGCCTACCCAGCGTGGGGATTATGGGGATATATAATACCAAACTGCGATCCGCAACCCGCTGGGCATGCCCAGCGGCTGGGCATGCGGGTTGGGGATCGCAGTTCGGTGGTAGATCTATTCTGCAAGAGGCGCTGCTGCCCGCCCCCCAGTGTATGTCCCTTAGTCGCCTCTTACGACACCCACGGGAAGAGTTGGGATAAACAGTAAAATTAAGGATAAATAACCAAAATTGACGCCTGCGCATTACATTCAGATTTTTTAGAAAAGAAAATTTTGTGGTCATCAGTCGGTAACTTTTTATATTTTTTACCGAAAATTAAATAAAAGAGGAAGGTCTATTGTTCGTTTGTGTATGTTTTTTCTCTTTTTAGGGTTTCGACATCGGTTTCGGAACCCTTATGGTCTCGCTCTGTCCGTCCCCGCTCTTTCTTGAATATCTCAGTAACTACTGCAGCTATTAACTTGAAAATTGAAATAAATGATACATTTCGTGCGCCATTACTGGTTTGAAGGAAAAAATAAATGAATAAATGTAAAATTAAATTTTCAGTACAAATTGTGATGCTGAAATTTCAAAAGATACCTAGGGGACAAATGGGGTATCTAATGAAAGTTATCGGTTTGTACACTTTGTATATCAAAACAGTTTTTGAAATTTCTGTAGGTTTCAAACTTTTTTTTTATGAATCTCGAATTATTGGCTGTTCCGACAATCTTTTTTTCGAAACTTATGTATGATCGAGCCGTGTGGTGTGGCAGCTTAGAATTTGCACCACCCCAACTCTTCCCGTGGGTGTCGTAAGAGGCGACTAAGGGACATACCCCGGGGGGCGGGCAGCAGCGCCTCTTGCAGAACAATAAATACCACCGAACTGCGATCCCCAAGCCGCATGCCCAGCGTATTATGGGTATTTCCCTCCAGGAGATGAAAGAAAATGAGGCGCTTTCGCGCCTCTTTGGCTTTCGCTTTTGGCGCTGCGTCCAGCAGTGGACCAATATAGGCTGTTGAGGTGAGGTGAGGTATGATCGATAAAATCAAAAATTCTTTACTTCCATAAATACAAAAATGTACACTTTCAAAATGACAAATTTATAAAATAAAACACTGATACGTTAATAAAGTGATATTTTTGATTTCTGTCGCTTCGGTACGTAGACTAAAGTAAAGAAGCGACGAAGAAACCTTTAGCCTGTTAGTTGTTACTTTTCGAGTTGGAGCAAAACCCGTCCCAAGCTTTTTTATCTTCTAAATAATCTGATATTTTGTAGTAAGCCTTTTTGCACAGAAAAGTTTTGACAATTTGTTTGAATTTATTAATTGATAGATTTTGCAACTCACTAGGAGTTTTGTTGTAGAAGCGTATACATTGCCCTTTGAAAGATACATTTATCTTGTGAAGCCTGGTTGTGGGCACAGCGAGTTTATGTTTATTTCTAGTATTAATATTATGTATATCGCTATTTTTAGGGAAGCTTTTGATATTTTTATGAGTGTACAACAAGTTTTCATAAATATATTGACAGGGGACTGTCATTATGTTTATTTCTTTAAATAAACATAATGATAGAAAAAAAAACCTGAACTTTGCCATGTATAAATTTCAAAGTCAAATATTTATTAGTTTGGAAGATATGGACAAACGGACGAGTTGATTTGAGGTAGTATGGGCATAAAGGATTTAAAGAAGTTTTTTGGAACTAAGTTCCTTATCGCGCGTTGTGAAAGGGGGCTGAACGGAAAAAAATCTCACGAAAAGTTGTAACGACACTTTTTGCTATAGTAAGCTATTGTAAGCCGTGCGGCGTGCGCATGTTTCTCTGTCTGTCTCTCTCTCTCTCTTATAGAAAGGAACTTCGTTCCATCCGGGTGTCCCTTGACACCTCTCAACTTTTTTTAAAATAAATTCTGGTTGTTCTGCAAGAAACAGGTACAAAATCAATTCAAAGGTCAACATCCTTTTCCTTGACATTGAAAATTATGTTTTTAATCACTCTGACTTTGAGAAAACTTGATTTGTTTCATAAAAACTTGATTTCATTAGAAATACAGACAAGGCAGGTCATTCTAATTTATGTAGGAAGTAATAGAGGACAAGTTTTTATAAAAAATAAACATTGCCAAGCTAGTTTTTTGAAATCGCGTCCGCCATCTTGAATCTCACGATATCATTGAGCAGTATCTACTTAAGTATGTAGATACTGCTCAATGACTTGAACTAACTTAAGCCTATTACACAAATTATAAGTATAGTCAGGTAGGTACGTCCTATTCTATTGATTGTCTGCCTGCGACGCAGAAGGTTGCGGGTTCGATTCCCGCCTCGGGACAAATGTGTGTACGATCTGCAGACATTTGTTCAGGGTGTTCTGGATTTTTTCTATGTATAATAAAAAATATCTATCTATGTATTGTATTATATTATGTATATCAGTTATCTAGTACCCATAACACAAGCTCTGCTTAGCTTGGGGCTAGATAATGCTGTGTGAATTGTCCAGCATTATTATTATTATATAAACTAAGTCAAAATCAGCTAATTATATAGATATGTAATAAAAAAGGATACCTTATAGCCGTAGACGTATAATTGGTATTATAAAAAAAGCTGGCAAGACTACTGTGATAAATTTATGTGATAATTTTAGCGTAAAATAACGATAAAATGATTATTATTTTGAACGTCATCATCATCATCTATATTTGTCCACTGTTGGACATAGGCCTCCCCTAATGAGCGCCATAACGCCCTGTCTTCAGCTTGCCGCATCCAGCATCTGCCAGCAGTCTTTCGCAAATCGTCATCCCACCTAGTCGGAGGGCGTCCTACACTACGTTTGACGAGTCGCGGTCTCCACTAAAGAACACGTTGTTGAACGTATGCACCATTAAATAGAAGCCGATTGTGCATAACGTTTCAGAGGTCTAAAAAGAGTTAAGTGAAAGGTTAAGTAAGTAATAAAAAAACCATATGAGTTGGTTACTTGGTCAAAACCACACTCTACATTGTTCTTTATTTATTTTTATTCATTAAGGTATTTTTTTTAGTTGTGTGGCAAAAAAAAACTAACTGTCCATGTAAATTTTCATACTCATCTTTCAAAATTATATATATAAATAAATAATGCTGGACAATTCACAAATCATTATCCAGCCCCAAACTAAGCAGAGCTTGTGTTATGGGTACTAGATAACTGATACACATAAAATAAATGCAGTCATCTGATAGATATTATTTATAATACATAAAAAACGACCAGAACACCCTGAACAAATATCTGCAGATCGTACATTTGTCCCGAGGCGGGAATCGAACTCATAACCTCCTCTGTCGCAGGCAAACCTTCACCCACCGCGCCGCAGAGGTCGTCAAAACGGTAAGGAAAAAAAAGTAAGGACCCGCGCGCAACTTTACACTGGTCAGACTATACCAACCTTATACCCACGCAACTTTACACTCGCCATACTATACCCTACCTACTTAAGATGAGTTCAACGCTTGTCCTTCTAGGAATGTCGCATCTCGCTTCTAACGACGCGAAATTAGTTTTACTATTTGCTGTGCTTATCAAAATAGATAGCTTGGTTTTTTTAAATTGTAGTATATTATAATCTAGGTATATAATATGATATATATTTTTAAGTAGTACCATTTTTAAGTAGATGCACACACCCCATGTATATCCGATGATCCTATCCATACCAGGTTGTCTGGCAGAGATCGCTCTTGAGCGATAAGACCGCCAATTGTCACTTATTGTTTATGTGTTTAATTTGTAAATTGTTTTTAGCTTAAGTGTGAAATAAAAGTATTTTCTATCTATCTATCTAGCTCTAAGGTTGCATTCACACAGCGGATTGGAAATATTTCGTTTCCTAACACTAAAACGCTCTGATAAAGTATAACCGCTTTCAATTATTAACATATCTGTCAAAATTACGACGACCTCTGTGGCGCAGTGGGCGAATGTCCGAATGCGACGCAGGAGGTTGCGGGTTCGATTCCCACCTTGAAACAAATATTTGTTGACCAGAATACCCGGTCGTTTTCTATGTATAATAAAAAATATCTATCTATGTAATGTGTTGTATTATGTATATCAGTTATCTAGTACCCATAACACAAAGCTCTGCTTAGCTTGGGGCAAGATAATGCTGTGTGAATTGTCCAACGTTTTTGAGGTTTGAATTTTGTTACTTGCATGCGCGTGCGCATAATATGACGTCTGTTATTTTATGATCTAGCCAGAGTCGAACAATGGATCCACAACTTATCAGTCAGAATGGTAACGATGTCAATTACTGCCGGGAGGCCGACTTTGAAACACGAAATACGTAATTTCGGGCAAGCTATTTTAGGGTTCCGTACCCAAAGGGTAAAACGGGACCCTATTACTAAGACTCCGCTGTCCGTCTGTCACTAGGCTGTATAACACAACCGTGATGCTTAAACACCGTGATGATTAGGGGAGGCCTATGTCCAGCAGTGATGTGATATGTGATGATGATGATGCTTAGACAGTTGAAATTTACACAGATGATGTATTTCTGTTGCCATTATGACAACACTCATGTCATACTAAAAACAGAATATACAAATAAAGGAGGTCCATACAACAAAAGCTATTTTTCCGCTCGCATTTGCTCGATATTGATAACGGCCACAGGTAGACGATTGAAATATCCACAATATATTTAGATAGTATATATTCACTTTAAAAATAAATAATAAACTTATTTAACTTATTAGACATATCTTTTTCTCCATCCCTGGGTCGCCTGGGAGAAATCGCTCTCAGCGATAAGGCCGCCTATTGTACTGGTCATGTTTTAAATTTGGATATAAGCTTTATTTTTGTTAGTGCAATAAAATATAAACTTAATACTTATTTAATGGGGCTCCAATACAACAAACATGATTATTTTTCCATTTTTATAGAAAAATGGTACGTAACAATTCGCGCGCGTCCGACTTAACCGGTTTTTTTTTCCTAAATCTAACAGATTTTTTTCTGCAATCTACTTGAGTTATTACTCTTCTTTCTACCTACCCATTTTATCTTATTCAATCTGGCAACACTGCCTGATGGTAAGTGATGACGATGTATCACGAAGATCTAGAAGACAACTTCGACGTCTTGAATATAAATGCCATGACTAAGACGATGTACGAAGTCAGTTTCATTACTTTATGCTAAGACTGACAGAAACTTAATTTACCTTGCAAATTAACATGGTACTTACCTAATGAGTAGTAGGTAGGTATACCTAGAAAATTAGCCATTGAGTCACATCTGACTGGTTCTACTCAACGATTTTTAATGGAATTCTAAACAGCTAGCATTCGTTGAATAAGCTTTATCAGCCCGCGGGTTCGCTCGCGTAAAATTAAAACAGATTTCTGTTTTTGCATTATTTAACTAAGGTCTACAGAAGACAAAAAAAATGTGCTTTAAGATCTTGTTTTTTGCCAAATTTTATGATTAGATATGATTAGGTTCTAAGTCAACGGGAATTAGGGTACTTCCCGTTGACCTAGAAACAGTACCTATGGGTTCGAAAGGGTTTATACACTTTTGTGTATCGGGCCGAAAAATCACACAAAATCACAAGGGGGATGGAGTCAAGTCAGATAGCACTTGTAGATAGAAAATGCTTTATTGCACACGTAAATTTACATAACAAACTAAGATAAAAAAAAGTAAAAAACAAATATGTAACAATTGGTGGTCTTATCGCTCAAGAGCGATCTCTACCAGACAACCGTAGGTTGATTTTCCTCACGATTACGCCTTTTATTATTTTAATACTGGACAGGAACAACCTACAACTTTAATGACAGACAGATTTATACCACACTAGCAGCTCCTCGCGGTTTCATCCGCGTAGTTCCCGTTCCCGTGGGAATTCCGGGATAAAATATAGCCTATGTGCTATTCCAGACTACAATCTATCTCCGTGCCAAATTTCATCCAGATCTATTCAGCCGTTCTGGCGTGATTTAGCAACAAACTATGTATCCATCCATCCATCTAAACTTTCGCATTTACAACATTAGTGTGACTACAAAAAAGTAGGAGTAACTCAATTCGCCCGTTTGTTTTTAGGGTTCCGTACTTAAAAAGCAAAAAAAAAAGGAAACCTTAAAGGATCACTTTGTTGTCTGTCTGTAAACCCTCTTTCAAGTACTGGTAAAGGTAATAAAATGTCTAACCCCCGAATACTCAAACGCATCTCAGGTTTAAGCACGTCTCAAGTGACGAATTTTTGACACATTTTCATTAAATTATGTCAAAAAACCGCGACTTAAGACGAGCTTAAATGTATGTTGCGTTTGAGTATTCGGGGGTTAGTGGTTATTATGTAAGCTTAAAGAAATAAACGTTATTGAATTATGAATTAAATTAACATCTAATCAATAACTAATAAAGATCATCTTACATCGATTACATCAAAAAATCAGATCCGTAACCTCTTGAAGCATAAATCACACTGAGACTATCGACGGAAATCACTGTATAAATAAGCTCAGCCAATTACAAAATTAACTTTTTCGTGTTAATGCAAAAAATTGTGAAAAGGATAGGCATAGGATTTCGCGTTCATAGGAGCGGGACAGAGTAAAGCAATGTCAGTGCAAAAATCAAGTTTTTGCTTCTTTTCTGTTAATGATTCAAAGTTTAAGCATTAAATAGAAAATCTACACGATTACTTAAATAAAACAGTAGTCTGGCTATGTAATTCGTAAAAAATAATATGGTGTTGTCGATGATACTTTAGAGCATTTCAATTAAAACAGTTTTTGTAAAGCCATTTTTGTATTATTTTTTGTAAAGAAACCAGTTTATTTTTCAAAATCCTATTCGTTTATTAGACTTTTATGGGTTTTTCCCCTACCTATCGTATTTTTTTAATTAGAATATTTAAGTTCGTTACCATAGATGTAAGGGTTTAAAAGTACACAATTTGCTCGATAAGTTTACCTATCTATTAATTATTTTGTATCATTTGCTATTAAACATTTTTTACTAAACTTTACTTTACCTACGTCAACGCACTCAAAAGTTACAGCCGTTTATGCTAATAAGTAAGATTATTGTCGTAGTAATTAAAGTGAACATTGTAATATATTTTTCTCTGAAAAAATTCGTTTAACTAACACTTTTATGGCCCAAGACGCAGAAGCTCTGGCTCCGTTGTAGCAAGCGACGACGCCGCGGCGCACTCCTGCGGGTCGCAGTGAATGCGTTAAACTGAACTGAAATATATTTGTTTACAAAAATATCTAAAGTAATAAAAGCCGAGTATACGTACTTTTAATAGTACGACGTGAGTGAAACGGTACGGCGGCGGCGGCTGGCAGTAGTACGTACCTACACTACACCTAACAAGTAAAAAAAATTACAAACAAGTCTAGTTAGTATTTATTTTACCAAGTACAACGAACAGAGTAAATAAATTCTAAAACCTGTCTTGGAAATGACGCTTATCACAAGCTGCTTGACGAGATCTCTTTTAATAATATACAGGGCTACGAAATATGTTTACTAAGCTGAAAGGGGGGGGGGGGGTAACTCTATAATTCTAGATCCCGAGTGGATACTTTACGGTTTTACTTTATACGGTTTTCTGAAATTCGAACACATAATTAAGATTTCTGAAAAAAAAAAGAATTTATCTTCTCATTAAACGTGTATTCTATAATATATGTACTATTGTTATTGTTTTGAAATGTCAAAAGATTTGCATATTTTTAGTAATTATTTCATTACAAAAAACTGGTATTTCTGGAAAAAAAAAACAAGCAATACATATTTTCGAATTATTTTTGCTTGGCTGCTACCCACGGCTTTGCATGAGTTTTTTATCATTATTTCAGTATATCCCATGGAAACTGGTTTATGAGATATAAGGTATGTTACTTTCCATCCTTTCAACTAACTCTATGCCAAAAATCAAGTCGATTGGTTGCTTAGTTAGGGCGTGAAGAAAAGACAAACAAACAAACACACTTTCGCATTTATAATATTAGTACCTATAGATGAGCGTGTTAATAAAAAAATAATGCCTACCAAAGAGTTTTAGGCTTAAAGGTAAATTGATCTAAACAACACCCAATAGAACTCATTTTGATTTCGTATAATTAGGGAAATAGAACTGGAAACTTAAAAAGATTAGGTGAGGCGTGGATTTGTTTACAAACTTTTCACATTGACTGTGTTACAGCAGTTTTTAGGGTTCCGTAATCGAAAAGAAGTACTAAGTTAGGAACTACGTATTTACCTTTACCTAAGATGAATCTTGCTGATCTTGAAGACAAAATCAAATAACATTGAATAAGAAAATTACAATAACAGAATAAAAAATTAAGAAACAAAAATCAGTTCTACTAGTAGGTTAGTGTATATTACGTGTTATAATTGTACAATGTATTGTATACTTTTTAGGGTGGAAAATTCAAATAATTCAATAAACCCTTAACCTAATGACTTATAAAATTGGACCGATTTGGAAAATTCTTTCGCTATAGTATGGAAAATGAAGCCAAGGTAGTCCCATAAAAAACTTTTTTTTCGAGGGATAGGTATTTGTTTCGAAAAACTTAAAAAACTGTATAAATACTAAGGAATTCCAAGTAGTTTAATAGTTTTTTCAATACAATACAGTTATTTTTGCTCTGGTTATATGCGCCTGCCAGACTGTTGCATAACAATAGAGAACTAAAAAAATCTGTAAGAATGGTAAGGAGGTCTTTGTAGTGACTGAATTGTGTCAATTCATAAACATGCGGCAACTTTTTTAGTGGTGTCACATTGTTTAGTTGAGTTATTTTCCTTAGAGATGGCAACAAAAAAAAGGTGCTGTCAAGTGAGGTTACTATAAATCAAACAGACTTGCTTGAAGAAACAGCTTGTGTACCACAGCTTGTGATATGAGATGACTCTTTGGTGATACAATGTACCCCATACTTGTATCCCAACAAACAAGCTGTATTTTGGCACCATAACACAAGCTCTGTTTGGCTTAGGGCCGGATGATGCTGTGTGGATTCTCCAGCAATGTTTTACTAATTAATTTAATTGTAAGGTACTATTCTAGTATAGGTCCATTTCCTTATTATATATCATTATACATATATTAAGTACATGATATATACTTAATACACTACATTACTTTTACTCATAGATATTTTATATTTTACATGGAAAAAAAAATTAAGTATATATTTTTGGTAGGAATGAAACATCAATGTAAGATTTTTTGGCGTCCATGTTTTTGTTTTGATCGGTTTTGTTTTATTACGTGCCTATGTTATAATAACTTGCGTCGAAATAAATATTATTCTTATCTTATTAAATTTTAAAATTGAACTCAAAATGTTTGCGGCCTGGCAGGATATACATGCCCGTGCGTTATATTATAATATAATCTACACCTAAAATTAGTATGCATTTATATGCAGACTTATGTGTATATATCGACGTGTAAGTGTAAATAAGAATAGGTATGTAGTACGGAACACTCCGTTCGCAAGTTTTACTCCCACTTAACCAGTTTACTTAACACTAAGTACTTACACCACTTCCTAAGGAACGCGCTGGTCAGTTTAGCACACAGCTTGTCTCGGCCCTGCATAATGAAAGTCTAGATATCCGATTATAGACTCTAACCACTTGACACTAAACTCTCATCACTTTCACAGCACTTTTGAACCAAACGCGTTGATAATTAAATTGTTTTTCTGATTTATGAGAGACACGTGTAACCTCCGCGCCGGTCGGTTCTCGACTGACGTCTTGTTGAAGGAACCTCTGCGCGTGCGACGTTCCTGCGAACAAAAAGGAAAACTATAAAGGACTGTACTTGGAAAAAGTATTTAGCTAAGTTTATCAAGGATTCTTAAGAATACGATAATGTGACTTAGCTAAGTTGATGAAGGATTACGAGTCATTAACTACATGAGTCATTGAGTCGACGGAGAAACGTTGAAATTCTTTTGAGGGCAGGTCAGAATCTTTTAGGATGTCACCGCGTCTTGTTTGACATACCTAAAGGTCATTGTCGTTCGGGTGTCAAATACATAATGATTTATTACACGACCAAAAAAGGATTTTAATGTTTTCGAGGTTCGTTGAATGTGTGTGGTACCGGCTTAGAATTTGCACCAGAAGAGTTGGGGCTTCCCGTGGGTGTCGTAAGAGACGACTAAGGGACATACACCGGGGGGGCGGGCAGCAGCGCCTCTTGCAGAATAGATCTCCAACGAACTGCGATCCTCAAACCATTGCATCATTAGGGCCTTACCCCCCATGAGATAAGAAAATCAGGGGGAGGCCTGCGTCCAGTAGTGGACCATTATAGGCTTTTGAGGTTGAGGTATAAAATATCGCCATAGAATAAATGATGTTACTAGGACATATTGTTTACAGCGGGGTTATGTAGCCAGCATCTTGGAGACGCTTCCGACTGGTATTGATAATGGATCTGAGTTACCTCTAGATTGTTTGCAGTTAGCTCAATTGTTTCCATAGTTAATACTAGCTTAAATCTGTTTATATTATTAATTTTATCCCATAGATAAATTTATTAAAAGTATGTAGTTATACTTATCTTTTTTAAAAAGGTATTAGGTGTTTATTTGAGTTTGTAATGTAGTATTTAGATTCTTAACGTATGAATGTGACGGTAGATGACCTATACTCAAGCCGTTCTCAATAAATAATGTTTGAGAACAACTCACAAAACAAAAGTCTAAAGTTCGGCGTTTTGCCGTCAAGTGTGAAATATAATTGTCGGCATGTGATATTTTATTAATAATTTCTAAGTACATATGGATTGTGATTAACTGAAATACTTAAATGAGTTAAATAATAGAGTTTATAATAATATAAGCATTTTAGATCAAATCTACAAGTACCGAAAATTCTGTCAAAAAATCTACGAAAAAAGTAATTTTTTTTGACAGAATTTGCGGTACTTGTATCTATAATGTATGGTACCCTAAATATTTTATCTTATCACTTTATAGCTGTAGAGCAAAAGTGATAAGTCAAAGTATTCAGGGGCCATGTTTATAAATATTGTATGTTGATTTTTCCTGCAGTATAGTATGACTTAAAGAAGTATAGAAGTAGGAAATAGATACAATCTTTTTCATACAATTGTAATTAGTCATCTTGTCCGGTGTTTTAATGACGCATTCTATTAGAATCCACCGCAAGACACTTATATCTATAAGTATGTACCTACTGCAGACGAGGGAACAAAGAGAAGCCCTATGACAAGCCAGGGTCACCAGGGGATAATGGTTCTGCTCATCAGCTGGAGCAGTTCAGCACAACTACCTCGCTAAGCATTGGTAAATTATTATCATCATCAGCCTATGAGAGTTTTACTGACTCGTACCTGATAACGATGATTTTAAATTTAATATTTGTTGAAGTAAACCACAGCGTTACAATTACCTTAAAATACTTAAAATATATAAAATATATAAAACAATAAGACCAAAAAGGATTACACAGATAATAAAGAAATACCCCCTACAAAGATTATTAAACATTTAAATCCTAATTATAATCTTTTTAAATAAATAAAAAAGTCCACTGCTTGACATGGGCCTCCCCTAATGAGTGCCAATGAGCGTAAAATTCTTGACGAGATAAAACACTACCTTTACCCTTATTTAAATTTAAACTACATAAATGGCTTGTAAAATACTTTTACTCTAGACGATTTTTTATATGGAGACCAAAAAATTAAATGTTTAAAATTATTATATCTTGCGACATACCTACTTACTTACTCTAATCTTATTCTATTATTAATTTGACTTGAATTGTTATCTTAATATTAATTTATTTATATCGAATACTAGTGGTCCGCCCCGGCCTCGCACGGATAGTTTTTTTTCGTCAATCTTCCAATGTTTTTAATACATCTTATTCTATTCCGGACTAAGAGAAATCCATGAAATCAAAAAACATAAAAATCGGCCCCGTCCTTCTTGAGTTATAAGTAAATGGTGTAACTAACACGACTTTGTTTTATAAATATAGATTGTTCTAAAAATTTTACTTTTAAATATTTACATACTAAACATAAGTAAAAGTATGAGAACTTGATAAATTTTAAGAACATTGAGTACAAGTTTTTACGGAACCCTTGATGCGCGAGTCCAACTTACACTTGACGTTTTATTTTTACTCATGATCGTTCTAATAATGAAATTTACCATAAAAACGTAGGCTGTGAGGGTTTTAGAAAGGTAACGTAGACTAACCTCACAATAAATAAAGTAAATAAATAAATAATGCTGGACAATTCACACAGCATTATCTAGCCCCAAGCTAAGCAGAACTTGTGTTATGGGTATACTACTAGATAACTGATATACATAATACACTACATTACATAGTTAGATATTTTTAGTATACAAAGAAAACGATCAGAACACCCGGAACAAATATCTGCAGATCGTACACACATTTGTCCCAACATTAAAAATATGAATAACGTTAAATCATTTTGACAACTACCTAGTGCTAATTTCATAAATCATCACCATCAACATCGGCCTATATTAGTCCACCGCTGGACATAGGCCTCCGCTAATGAGCGCCATAACCATAGCATTTAATTAATCTCATTATTACTATGTATATAATATATACCTAATGTAATAGATAAGGGCATAACAGGGCGCTATGGCGCTCATTAGGGGAGGCCTATGTCCAACAGTGGACTAATATAAAATAAATAAATAAATAAATAATGCTGGACAATTCTCACAGCATTATATAGCCCCAAGCTAAGCAGAGCTTGTGTTATGGGTACTAGATAACTGATATACGTAATATTATACATTACATAGATAGGTATATTTTTTATTATACATAGAAAACACCCAGACCAACGGAACAAATTTCTGCAGATCGTACACAATTTTGTTCCGAGGCGGGGATCGAACCCGCAACCTCTTGCGTCGCAGGCAGACTCTCGCCCGCTGCGCCACTGAGGTCGTCAAATATAGGCTGATGGTAATGATTATAGATAAGATGTTGTTTTTTAATCCGCTAATTAAAGATATTTTTAAATTAGCTACATACGTCACTAACAACGTCAAAATAAGATCTCAAAAACAAAAAAATACCAAGAAATAACAAATTTCAATTGAATATTTTTCTCACATATTATACGTAAGCTACACAAAATCTCGAAAACCTTGGCATTTCGATTAACCGCATAATGAGGGCATTAAAAATATACAAATATCCGGTGTTTTATATACGTTTAAGAATCGTAAATATTGGAATATATTAAATAAAATATCACACACAAAAAACATATGATGATTCTTAGTTAATGGCAATATGAGTCTGGTTGTACTCTTTTCTGCCAGTGTCAAGTAATGGAAAATAATAGTAAAATATGAGTTAGCAAGTTATGAAGAATGTTGATATTTTCACCAGAGCCTAGTTCGTTATCTAGCAGGGTACACCACGTGCAGGTTAGGTTGGCTTGGGAGACAGGATCTTGGAGTCTCCCTTGTAACCCACAAAAAACATATACATATGTGTCAGGCAAGACTGATGGTGGAATATCAAGCGATTTGTCGTCGTGGTTTTCTTAAGTCGAAGTGGTGGCGCTTTTTCGAGACAAGGACGAGCGAACACCGCGCGGTGAAGGCGAGAAAGGGAGGCAAGAACCGACCCGCGCGCAATTTCACTGCTTTTTATTTATAAATTTGATATTGCTCTAAAATAATAGGTACTCTTTCACAAAAAAATAGAACTATGTTGCTCTTAAGTGTTTAGTTAAGTATTTTTTAGACGACATTTCATTAAAATATGTTAAATAACTAACAAAAATGAAAATTTAGAGGAAACTTTGCGAGTTTTTTCTATAGCGTCAAGTTGAGTCAATCGTGTTTCGGCTTATACATATAATGCACTAACTGAAATCCTAAACTTTCAAGAATCATCAAAAAAGATTTAAAAAAGTTGTGTTTTCTTGCCTTAAAATGGATTTTTCGTACAGACAAAACCTGGGTTTTGGGTAGCACTTCATCTTAAAATAAGTCATGTTTTATTGCCAACTATAATTGCTTGAGTGTTTTCGACTGTGACGTTCATCGGTCTATCCTACAACGAAGACCACCAGTGCTTGTAATGAAACTGCTTGGTTACAACGGATGGACTCGTTGGTCGTACCAGTTCGAGTTGTCATGTTTCGGGAACGGTAACTAGGCAACGGTTTTAGAGAAATATGTCAGAATGGGAAAAGTCATTGTATTAACCGGAGCGATTTACGGAAGGTTGGATTCTCTTGGTCGGAGCTTCGCAGTTGACTGCACTGCATTAAAATCATCTCTGATGAGAAAAAAGGCTATCCGAGCTACAACATTTCCCCCTTCGACAATCTGATTCTAATAGCTCTACGAACAGTAGACCTGCCAGAACTTCACTTTTAATTCAAAATTCAAAATTCAAAGTGCTTTATTTCCTTTAGACCTTACAGGACTCTTGGACACTTAGGTCACAATAGGTACTAATAAAAATTTGCACATTGAATATACTATATAGATACTTTCAATTATAAAAGCGACGACCTCTGTGGCGCGGTGGGCGAAGTTTCGCCTACGACGCAAGAGGTTGCGGGTTCGATTCCCGCCTTGGGACAAATATTTGTACGGTCTGCAGGTATTTGCGACGACCTCTGTGGGGCGGTGGGCAAAGTTCCGCGACGCAGGAGGTGGCGGGTTCGATTCCCGCCTTGGGACAAATAGTACTTGTACGGTCTGCAGGTATTTGCACCTGGTGTTCTGGTCGTTTTCTATCTATAATAACAATTATCTATCCATTTATTGTATTGTATTATGTATATCAGTTATCTAGTACCCATAACACAAGCTCTGCTTAGCTTGGGGCTAGATAATGTTGTGTGAATTGAACTGCATTATTTATTTAAAAATAAAGACTATAATACATACTCAATTTACAATATAATAGAATGTATACTTAGAGATATGCCATGCCAAAAGCACAACACTATGCCTTAAGACGAATAGTGAGGCAAATGACCTTGGACCTTTCCGCACGCCTTTATGCAGCAAAGAGTGCTTGTTTTCGGTTCAGCATACTATGTAGTGCCATAATCAACCAAATAATAGGATCCTCTGCGGTTGGGCGACGTGTAACTGGTCAGGTTTGAATCACAGATTTTGTAGGTGCAAATACGTTTTTACGTTTGATTTCATTAATTTGACTGCTTTTCGAAGCTAATGGACCTCCAAGCGGTAGGTATGAACTATGTGAATCACTATACTGAATTTGGTACTAATCGAATTTGAGACGCCGATAAAAAGTGGGTTCGAACCGCTACACATACACTATAACTAACAGTATAACAACTACACTATGATTAACAGCAAATATTTGGAACCTCCAAGGGACCTTTTAGGATGTGTGTTACAGGATATATAAATTTCAGAGCTCCACAATCAATATTTTCGTCGGAAAACGGGTTCGAAAACACCTAATTTTCTTGTTTTTGCCTCACTATGCGCCTTAAGCAAATTATTCAAGGTTAGTTTTTATTAAAACAAATCAAAGCATAAAATTAGTATCTACCTAATTCATTTATTAATAACCATAACCTGATATATGTCCTCGATATAGGATACGGTTCTCCGATAAAATTCCAAGACCTCGCTTCGCTCGATCGTTATTCTAACGAGGTAGTCATCAAATCATGACATAACAACAATGCAATGAGTTAGCGGAAAGAACTGGAGATGAGAGACCTACCATTACAATGCTGCACCTTACGAATATGAAATAGTTTCTTCAAATAATAATAATAATGCTGGACAATTCACACAGCATTATCTAGCCCCAAGCTAAGCAGTGCTTGTGTTGTGGGTACTAGATAACTGATATACATAATACAATACAGTATATAGATAGATATTTTTTATTATATATAGAAAACGACTAGAACACCCTAAGCAAATGTCTGCAGATCGTACACACATTTTTTCCGAGACGGGAATGGAACCCGCAACCTTCTGCGTCGCAGGCAGACCTTCGCCCACCGTGCCACAGAGGTCGTCAAATATTAAGATAAAGATAGATAGATAAAGACTTTATTCACAACTTTAGACACACACATACAAAATACAACAATTATTATAAGTAACAAATAAAGTTAGAACTCGACCTTAGGCCATATTTATTTTTTTATGAAAATTACTATTTATAAAGCTGTTTATAGTATAAATTTGACTTGTCTAATTGCTTTTTCTGCAAGCCCAAAGAAATAATATTAATGAATTTAGAGATTTTTTTGAATTTTTGCTGCGAGTTTTCACTTTTTGTGGTTGGCGGATACTCCTTTTTTTTCTCGAAGCATCAAAATGCAATATGTAAAACTATTTTGATAAATGAAATTAAGATAACTCATCTCGTCTCCTAGCACACTTATTTTATAAATGCGAAAGTTTAGATAGATGGATGGTTAAAGAATTACTTAAAAGAATAACATCTGTACAACATTTAAGTTTAATCGTTTTCTTTTCAGTTTTAGTGTAGGTAAAAAATATTTTTATGTCTATCTATAGTATAGATAGACGTAAAAATATTAATTTTTAATATTTTAGTATAGATTCTATACTATACTAATAGTATAAAGAGGAAAGTTTTGTTGGAATTGAATAGGCTCCGTAACCGACTACTGGACCGATTTGATAAGTTCTTTCACCATTAGAATCTTCCATTATTCCTGATGAACATAGGCTATAGAATAGAATATACCTGTGAGAAGCCGGGGCGGACCGCTAGTTATTTATAAAAAAATCATACAAGCTTTCGATATCCGTGTGACTTAATGCACTTAGCTAAATACATATAGGTATGCAGGTTAATGATGTGTGCTATGTATGTTTACTTTACTAAAACGGTTTTGTAAGGAAAACGTAAGCAAAAAATATGATCGACTTAAATCTATATTACCGTGGGAAAGGAATAAAAATCTGTAAATAATTTAGTCAACATAACATCGTGTGGCGTTAAAGTAAGCAAACTTATTTGATTATTGGGTATTAATCAGATGACAGATATTATTCTATAACAAACAATCTACACCTATAGTAGCTTAGCTACCTTAAGGCGAAGTACGTTCGTATTTTCGAGACAAGGACGAGCGAACACCGCGCAGTGAAAGCGAGAAAGGGACGCAAGAGCCGGCCCTCTATAAATTTGTTATTGCTCTAAAATAATACTCTTGTCGCAAAAAACTAAAACCATAATCCTCTAAAGTGTTTAGTTAAGTATTTTTTAGACAATATTTCATTCAAATATGTTAAGTAACGAGCAAATGAAACTGGTTTTCCGTAGTAAAAATGCAAAATTTAGAGGAAACTTTGCGATTTTTTTCTATCGAGTCAAGTTGAGTCAATCGTGTTTCGGCTCCCATAACATACTAATGAAAATCCTAAACTTTTGATGCTCATCAAAAAAGATTTAAAAAAATTATGTTTTCTTGCCTTAAAACTGGTTTTCCGTCTAGGCAAAACCTGAGTTTTGGGACCTACTTCACCTTATAACGTAAATATATTGAAATATCTGACGCGTCTAAGAGCCCTGCAAGGTCATAAGGAATTTCACTTATTCAATTCAATTCATTTAATGCAGGAAATATGGTTATAATAAAAGGTCTTAAACATTAGGATAGTGTCACATACTTCACCAAAACACATTGGCATGCAAAAATTCTTAATAATAGACGACCTCAGTGGCGCAGCGGGCGAGAGTCTGCCTGCGACGCAAGAGGTTGCGGGTTCGATCCCCGCCTCGAAACAAATTTGTGTACGATCTGCAGAACTTTGTTCCGTTGGTCTGGGTGTTTTCTATGTATAATAAAAAATATCTATCTATGTAATGTATAATATTACGTATATCAGTTATCTAGTACCCATAACACAAGCTCTGCTTATCTTGGGGCTAGATAATGCTGTGCGAATTGTCCAGCATTATTTATTTAATAGGTTTCTATAGCTAACATTAAAAATATGATTTTCATTAAAAATAATCAAAATGTAAATAACAAAATTAAATGTAAATGAATAAAATGAATACTAATTTTTAATTTTTAGGTCCATAAGTTCCTTTACAGAAATAGAAAGCTTTTCAATAAGCCATAATTTTAGTTTTTTTTATAAATAATTTTATGGTTGAATTTTTAATGTCGCTAGGGATTTTAGTATATATAGAGCCACATATGGCATGACAGTTCTTACTGTATAATATCTTACTGTATATTCCTTGACTTTTAACTCAATAAGCGAAGTAGCGCCACTGTATCAGTAAGCATCACCGTAAATAGAAAGCGTGCATATCCAAAGCGATGATAAGAATTTTAGATAAGTTGATTAAATAAATAAATTACTAGAATTTGCAAATACAAAGCGAAGATATTTTCCAACCATTTTGTTCTTAACAAAGATACTTAAGCTTACTAAGTAAGGATATACTGAGTAAATATTTATGTAGTCATCTTAAAAAGGTAAGTAAAATATTTGCTTTGTTAGTTAGAATAGAATGACCTTGACGTCAGAGCAAAAAAAATTACGTCACTAAATAATGAATCTCCAATGTACCTTGATGCTTTAAGATAAGGTTGATATTCCTTTGCGAAGAGGCTTTCTAGTTACGCAAAGATAAATTGGACGTAGTTATGCAAAAAGGAACCAACCCACAACTCGGTCAAAATGGAGTTAAGTGCACAGGGAGGTTCCTAAGCATGTATTCTATATGTTCAAAAAAGATCCTGGCCATCTAACGGCTCTTAGCAAAGATATGAGTATGTCACAAGGGAACTAACCCACATTTCGACATTTCATATTTTACAATCTAGAACCATGCTGCGTGATTTACTATAATGAGCTGATTTAATATGTTAAATGGAACCATAGCATATGGTATATAACAATGTCACAATACAACCGGCGTTATATAATATAGTAAATAACAACGCCGGTCAGTATACGAATTTATAAAGATATTAAAAAAAGCTTAAACTATTTTACTTAACTATATTTTAACTTTGAATAACGTAAAAATAAGAAAACATGTTTAGCATGTACCTGAATGAGAAGATTGTTTGTGCCACTTTACTTAGCTGTGTTCAATATTTAGTTTGTTTAGTCGTTAAGCATTTTTTTTTAATAAAACATGAATAAACCTAATAATTTGCTTTCATTTCTTTTTGTAACAGGGAACCAACCCACAAAAACTGCATTTTGCATTGGAACCAACTGCAATTTAATATAAAAACAACTACTTGTGCCCAAAAAAATCTTAACTTTTTAGGCTCTGTATAAAGCTCTCATTAGCCTACACAAGACTGTAAAACAATAAAGCTAATAAAAGCTACCTAGACATTTCTACACAACTTTATTCTTTAAACTCAATTATCTCGAAAGTAACATCTTGAGGGTTGGTTCCTTTTTGCATAACTACGTCCAATTATGCAAAATTTCTTGTATCTGAGAACCAGAATCCAACTTAAATGAATTTGATTCTTATTACAAAATGAATAAAATTTTATTTCTAACGCCGCGAGTCATGGAAAAATTGAGAACTTTCCGCATCAATGGGAAAGAATTAAAATCGAATCTAACGTTCATTATAAATAAATAAATAATGCTGGACAACCACACAGCATCATCTAGCCCCAAGCTAAGCAGAGCTTGTGTATTCATACAATACATTACACGGGTATAAATTTTTACTATTCATAGAAAATACCGAGAAGACCCGAAACAAATATTTGCAAATCGTACTCCCATTTGTCCCACGGCGGGAATCGAACCCACATACTGCGTCGTAAGAGGACCTTCGCCCGCTGCGCAACAGAAGTCGTCGAAATATTATGAATAAATGATTATTATTATTATTAAAACAAATAATTTGTTTATTTTCAAAAAAATAAAAGCGGCCTTCAAATCGCTTAATTTTACACTGTTTTTATTTTTTCGGGATGAAAAAATTATAAAAATGATTGTCCACAGAATTTTCAACTCCGACCCATAATAAATTTACGGAGAATTAGACAAACAAACATAAATAATTTGCATACAGCCAAATATAGAACCTCCTCCATTTTACTTTTTCGTCGGTTAAAACAAAAAAGAGGCCGTGTGATGCCGGCTTAGAACTTGAACCACCCCAACTCTTTCCGTGGGACGTGGGTGTCGTAAGAGGCGACTAAGGGGACATAAACCGGGGGGCGGGCAGCAGCGCCTCTTGCAGAATATATCTACCACCGAACTACGATCCCCAACCCGCATGCTCAGCGTGGGGATTATGGGTATTTTTTCCTATGACATTAAAAAATAGAGGGAGGCCTGCGTCCAGCGGTGGACCATTATAGGCTGTTGAGGTGAGGTAAAACAAAAAAGAGGACCTAAAAAGGATGTTGCAAGCTAAAAGAAAAATAAATCATTATAAATACATTTACCTTCTAATATACAAATCATCATCATCAGCCTACATCAGTCCACTGCTGGACATAGGCCTCCCCTAATGAGCGCCATAGCGCCCTGTCTTCAGCTTGCCGCATCCAGCATCTGCCAGCAGTCTTACGCAAATCGTCATCCCACCTGGTCGGAGGGCGTCCTACACTACGTTTGCCGAGCCGCGGTCTCCACTCAAGAACACGTTTACCCCAGCGGTTGTCGGTTCTTCTCGAGATATGACCAGCCCACTGCCACTTCAGCTTGCTAATCCTTAATATTCAAATAAGAAGCAGAGTACCATTCCCGACGTTACAAAACAAAGGAAACTCGACCTTGTGTCGCGGGAAATAGAAGTTTCGTCATAATTATCGATGGCTCTTCCTTTATGCATGCTGTTTCCACTCCTTATAGATATAAATAGAGGATGTAATCGTCATAATATAATCTAGACAGGTGACTCATTAGACTTACTTTTATAAATAAAAAACGTCAAGTGCGAGTCGGACTTGCGCTCCGAGGGTTCCGAATAAATAAGGCCTCGTTTCTTCACCAATAAAAACATATCAAATTTCACGCTTTCCTTGAAAAGAAGCTATATAATAATAATAATAATTCATTATTTCAGGCAACAAAGTAAGTATACAAAAGTAACTTAATTAGGGCCCATATAATAAATACCTTAGAGACTAACATAGATAAAAATATATAGATAAAAACATATAGAGTGGTTGGTGGTAGGTTAAGCCTCATCCGAAATATAAAATATCTCTCATCGGTTTTTTTTGTTTACAGTAGACTGTAATGTAAACCATAAAAACCGGCCAAGTGAGAGTCGTTTCGCACAGGGAGGGTTCTGTACCATCCTTTAAAACTAAATCGGAAAATGAACCCTAAAAATTTGATTTCTTGAAGAAAAACAAGTCGACAATCCGTGCGATTAATGCCGTGCGTTCTTGTCAACGCGATTTAGAGCTCGTTACTAGCGACATCTAGTTATAAAATCATGTTCTGACCCGCTTAAATTGTTAATTTTAATTTATTGTTTATATTTGTTGTTATGGATAGATAGAAAATACTTTTATTGCACACTTAAAACTAAAAAAACAATTTACACGTAAAACAATTATATCATAAGTGACAATTGGCGGTCTTGTCGTTCATATGATGGTACTAGTTAAAAATATGTACATATTTATTTAATTTTTTATTATAACAGTATTTGTGTACTTATTTAATCTTACAAAATGTTATTTGTCAACTTATTGCCATTTAAGAGATACAGTATTGACAAAAGTACAATGAAAATTGCCAAAAAACCACGATTTCTGTATGGAAGGAAACCCCCATTTATTTTTAAAAATATTTTTCTATTATGTTTGTTGTTAAAGCGGCAACAGAAATACACATTCTGTGAAAATTTCAACTTTCTACCTATAACGATTCATGAGACAGTCCGCTGACGACGGACAGACAGACAGAGAGCGAAGGGTAAGCGCTTTCTGTCCGTAATCCCGTTTTTACCCTTTGGGTACGGAACCCTAAAATTAAACAGTAAACTCATAGCACTTCTTTTGACCATCTTACAAGACAATTATTAAACTTTATCTTTATAGGGATTAAGAAAATTCTTTGTGCATGAATACTGCACAATGAATCCCACTCATAGCCACTTTTACTCCAACCTTGGCTAGGGCATTAACTTTTCTTCGTCGCTTAACATCAAAATACGAATTTCTCATTGTTTACTCTCAAGGTTCAAGAGAGGTCGCTCCGTCGCTACCTGGTATGAGACGTGATGTGAATGTGTGAAAATGATCACATAAGTATAATGTATGTAATTTATTATTAATCACAGTCTTTGCTAGTTTTTTACCCGTTTGTTAATATACAGGAATCTATATTTATAAAAGAGAAAAGAAAACTGGGTGACATTTCAAGCGATCTCAGAAACTACAAGAGCTACGAAGCTAAAATTTTCCATGGAGTTTCCTTTTAGGATGTAGGCACGCGCTAAGAAAGGATTTTTGGAAATTCGTATTCCAAGGTAGTCAAAATGTGGTCAAAGGTCATTTTTATAATGACTTTAGAACCGTATCTGTTGGCCTGTCAAAATATATGCAGCGTAAAAGGATGACTTCAAATAAACAGACATAAGTTTCACCATTTTTTTTAAAATTCCAACCCTAAAGGTCAATGATGTGGAGTCAAAATTAGACAATTCACTGACATAATCACGAAATCTCAGGAACTAGAAGAGAGCTACGAAGCTGAATTTTGCATCGAGGTTTCTTTTAAGACATAGCTAATAACGAATTTTGGAAAATTCGTATTTAAAAGTAGTTTAAATGTGGTCGTAATCGAATATAAAGGATGTATAGGATTAACATTACATTCGGTAAGTATCTATTTGAATTAAATATTAGACGGGTCAGCTAGTTACACCATAAATGTAAAAAATAACGCAGGACAATCCGCACAACATCACCTATCCCCAACAACACTCACACTGATTTAATAAATGCGAAAGATTATATGTTCCTACATAAAATTATATAGTAAGTAAATCATTTATTTGTCACTTAAAACACACACATACAATTGGTTTTTTACATATTAAAAGTAAACATAATTTAAATATAAAATAGAAAAAACAATGATGTAGAGGCATTTTTCACTTAGGAACGGGTAAACGAGCTTAAACACAAGGAAACTGCCTACAATACAAAGCACAAAAAATTAAAGCTATTATCATCACCAAATTATACGAGTGTGTAGCAGTGGCAAAAGGGTAATAGCTCAGTGATAATATTGCTCTAAGAGCAAACACTGATTTTCAGCTATCACCTTCTATATATGTTATATATGTTTATTTCAGACACAAATATCCATTTTATTTAGTACAAAAACTTATACTATGCTAGCATGGTTTTGATGGATAGGTGGATGGACATTTGTTACCTCTTCACGCCAAAACTACTAAAAGGATTTTTTTTTATTTTGTTTTATCTGCGATCAGTTTTCTCAACCATGAGCAGATTTTTGGGCTTTCGATTTTATACACTCACTCCTGGGTCTTGTGGAACTTCAATTATGTCCTTTCTTTTTAGCCCCCTCTCCTCCCCTCTCTTATACAGGGGTTCTGGAAGCTTCCGAGGTAAATAATTGGGGTATACTGAAAGGATAAGACTGGAATTTTGCATTGATACCGGTCTAAGCCTGAAATCACGCCTATTACAATAAGTTCAACTCAAAGTCCAACGAGTTGTTTTTTTTTTTAACAGCCAATTATTTCAACTTTGTAACTAGGTAGGTACTTTGTGAGAATTGAAAAAATTGAAAAAAATATCCAGGAAGTTAAATTGGAAGAAACAAAATATACTTAAAACTATGTTGAGGTGTGGAAGGAGAAAAGGAAGGCTTTTACCCAGCAGTGGGCGAGCAATGGCTAAAAATAAATATAAAATTATTAATATTTTTTTACTAAATGACGTCACTATTAAATTTATTAACAAAGAAAATTACAATCAAGTTATACAATTAAATTAAAAAAAGTATTTACAATTGAAACAATTGAGCTAACTGCAGACTGTTGCAAACAATCTACAGGTAGCTGCAGTGTTCCCGTGGGATGATCAATTAAATCTGTATTTTTTTTGGATTCCGTACCTCAAAAGGAAAAAAGAAACCCTTATAATAGGATCACTATCTTGTGTATCGAGTTGAAATTAACATCAAACACTCTCAAGTCCGTAGCCTCTTAGAGCCATGACATAAATAAAACTTATACATTTTAATTATTTTATTACTAGCTGTCGCCCGCCGCTTCGCACGCGTTTTTTAAGGTTATTTATTTCCCATGGAAACTGATTTATTCGATAAAAAGTAACCTGTTTTTCTCCATTCTCCTCTCATTCTAATTCTCCATTCCTGTAACACTGTAACACAGCTACATTGTAGCTACCACGGGAGACAGAGCTCCAACCTTTTTGTAACTAATATTATTTTGTTTAATAAACGATTTTGTATTTTTGTATTTGTATTCTTTCAACTAACTCTATGCCAAAAATGAAGTCGATTTGTTGCTTAGTTAGGGCGCGAAAGAAGGACAAAAAACAAACACAATTTCGCATTTATAATATTAGTATAGATTATTTATAGACCTTCGTTTGATTACAATCTCAGTCAGTGACGATGTGTCACCATAAAAACAGTTATTTTTTTATGTATTCTTAAGGTATCACGAAGGTCTAGAAGACATCTATTAATAATATAAATTCACCCTTGTCTTGACGAGATCCAGGTTGTTACTAATTATGGGAAATCCCTCCTTGTTTTGGGGAGGTACGTCCAGCAGTGGACTACGTGTGCTGAGGAGAAAAGCTTGTCGAAGAAGAAACCATAACAAAGGTGTTAATCTAAATACATATAATGAACTCGTCGTCTCGCTCCAATGGACGCGTTCTAAATAAAAACGAGTGATGGCCATTGGTCCACTTGTTTTAAGGTTCCGTAAGGTAACGGGAAAACGATAAATTTGACTCAAACCATCTCTATACAGAGCTATATGTATAAATATTCCGCTAAGGACTATTTTGTTTCTAATTAATTTTGGGAAATAGTTGAAATTAAGAAATAAATGATATTGCAAATATTTTCGAACGGCGGTTGTTGTCGATTTTACCACACAGTGCATAAATAATTTTAAAAAATGCTGGACAATTAACGCAGCATTATGTAGCCGCAAACTAATTTAAGAATTAAAGAAAGAAAGAATCTGCTGACCTTCAGTTGGTAGATTCTCTTAGTCTGCTCTCTACACGACATATCTCGTATATAATCATAAAAATTGTAGTAGATATTTTGAAACGCAATCGCAGAATTTCTAATTGTGACGTCACCGTTCACCTTATAACATGAAGCTTTAACGGCATATCTTTTTTGAAAGTAAGAAAATTATTGATTAGCCACAACACACAAACAACAAATATGATGCTTTTTATCATTTATTTATTAATAATTTTATTGTAATTGAGTATACAAACGGAACGATGACGTCACAGAGAAAGACCAGCATTTTATCTCCCGAAACTGAGTGCAGATTTATTTTGCGTTTTTTTCCATATAGTAAAAAATTGTGGGTTATATTTTAGAAAACAAATCTTTTTACAAATCCTGCATATCCTATTATGATATGAATGTTGATTGTACTGCACAGTTTTTTTTTCTATGTACGGAACCCAGTGCATTCTCCGCTGGCACGCACCATCTCACATTCCGTTCTAGTTTACGTGCAGACAGGGCGGAGGCGGACAGACGGACAGATTGCATTATTAGTAGATAGCGTGTATCGTTTAAATGATACCCACAACACAGTCGGTAGTTCCTACCGACCTATTGGTTAATCCAATAATGATCAAGTTGTCTACAAAAATTTTATGTCCCAAAAAATTTCGTCGAAAAATTTCCCCAGGGCTTGTAACTCACTTTAAAGTCTTTGTTTGATAGGCTTAGTTGTGAAACTTATAAGTACATAACTATATATATATCTTATGACTTTTGTTATCTACACCAGTTTTTTTTTCAGTCATCATTATCATCATCAGCCTATATTTGTCCACCGCTGGACATAAACCTCCCCTAAAGAGCGCCATAGCGCCCTGTCTTCAGCTTGCCGCATCCAGCATCTGCCAGCAGTCTTTCGCAAATTGTCATCCCAACTGGTCGGAGGGCGTTCTTTACTACGTTTTCCGAGTCGCGGTCTCCAATCAAGAACACGTTTACCCCAGCGGTTGTCGGTTCTTCTCGAGATATGGCCAGCCCACTGCCACTTCAGCTTGCTAATCCTTTGAGCTATGTCGATAACCTTAGTTCTCTGTCGGATGTACTCGTTACGAATCCTATCCTTCAGAGAAACTCCGAGCATTTTTTCAATTATATTGTTCAAATGTTTGTTTCTTAGGTTTTACTATATTTAAGTTTGCTCTTAATAAGATTATTTTTTGTAAAGGACACAACATTATTATTTACTTACCTATAAGTGGAAACTACTAGGCTTAAGTTACCTATAATTATCAACCGACGAATTTGACGACCTAAGTGTCGCAGCGGGCGAGAGTCTGCCTGCGACGCAAGAGGTTGCGGGTTCGATCCCCGCCTCGGAACAAATTTGTGTACGATCTGCAGAAATTTGTTCCGTTGGTCTGGGTGTTTTCTATGTATAATAAAAAAATTCTATCTAAGTAATGTATAATATTACGTATATCAGTTATCTAGTACCCATAACACAAGCTCTGCTTACCTTGGGGCTAGATAATGCTGTGTGAATTGTCCAGCATTATTTATTTATTTATTTATTATTTAACCACTCACTGTTAATTAAGCTGTTTTTTTTTTCAAATAAATAAAGCAACAAGCTAAATGATCAAGTTCTTTACAGCACCATCTAGCAATAAAGTAATATGAATATATATACCCTCAACCTCAAACGCCTATAAGATCCTGGACGCAGGCCTCCCCTGTTTTTTTAATCTCATGGGGGGTAGTGCCCTTAATCCCCACGCTGGGCATGCGGGTTGGGGATCGGAGTTCGGTGTTCGGCCCGCCAACCGGTGTATGTCCCTTAGTCGCCTCTTACGACACTCACGGAAAGAGTTGGGGTGATATTTATACTGGGTTATTGAAAATTAGACCGGATCCATCGATACATAGCACTCAGTGACCGGATCCTTTTAGGGGTGATGGGGAGGCCGACCATTCGCAACCAATTTGAACCGCCGTGTGGTGGCTTACAATTTGCACCACCCGAACTCTTCCCGTAGTTGTCGTAGGAGGCGACTAAGGGACATACACCGGGGGCGGGCAGTAGCGCCTCTTTCAGCCACGGAACTGCAATCCCCAATCCGCGTGGGGATTATGGTCACCCCCATGACATAAAGCACAAAAGGATCTTATCAGGGAGGCCTGCGTCCAGCAGTGGACCATTATAGGCTGCTGAAGTAGTAGGTGTTTAACCCACAAACCTTAAAAACAATGTAAAATTCGACGTCGACATACGTACATGTTTCTAACTACACAAAAAAACTCGAACCCAGAAAAATATTTGCAGATTAATACAAACATTTGTCCTGCAGCGGAAATCGAACCCGCAACAACCTCCTACGCCTCAGATCACTTTACCCTACTTCAAGGCTAGATATAACAGCAAAAGTGAATGCAATTCATCATGTTGATGTTGAAGGTAGGAGTATTGATTTGGATTAGCTGAGCAACATCTAGACTGTTTGCAACAGACAGCTTAACTTAACCCAACTGTTTAGCTCTCTCATGAAACAATACACACATGTTTCATCTGCTGATCTCTGATAAGAATGGGCAGCAAATGTTTATATATAATTAGCCCTGGTCAGCCCACTACTCCGCTAGCTGCGACTCGGCAAACGTAGTGTAGGACGCCCTCCCATCAGTTGAGATGACGATTTGCGAAAGAATTGGCAGATGCTGGATGCGGCAAGCTGAAGACAGGGCGCTATGGCGCGGCGCTCATAACGGGAGACCGGTGTCCAGCTGTGGACTAATATAGGCTGATGATGATGAGCCCACTGCTGGGCATAGGTCTCCACACAATCCCTCCAGACACTCCGATCCTGAGCCTCCGTCCAATTTGCCAGGAATCTATCCAATTCATCCCGCCATCTCTTGGTGAAAATTCTAAATAGTTTATTGTTTTTATTTCAACAGATTTGTAAGAAAATCCGCGATCAAAGTTCGCCAGCATTTTGAAGCTTATCTCAAAACAATGTCCACAAAACATGACCATGTAAAAAACAAGATTTTTAGCAGGAAGTCCAATTATTGTGTACGCATACGTCAAGAGTTGTACAAATAATTGTACAACTACGTAAGATGTTTAATTTCTAAAGGTCATCGTTGACTGTACTGCAACGTGCGTATATGAAGTTTATAGCTTTCCGCTCGCGGCTTCGCTGGCGTAGAAGATACGATTTGTATTGCTCTTCAATCTAATCCCACTAATCAGAAGCCAAGGTACGAATTTCAAACTTTAATAACCCGATTAAACCCATTTTTAGGAAGATTTTAAAAATTCTAATACACGTGTGTTCAATAGTATTTTTAGTATTCTCTGTAAGTTTCAAGCCAATCGAGCCATTGGTTACAATTACAAAGTTACATAAAAAAATCTCAATAACTTCAAGCCGGGATTTTACCCTTCTTTAGGGTTTTTGTGAAAATTCCTGAAACACTTGTTCAATAATTTGATATTTTAGTATTCTTGCAGTTTCAAGCAAGTTTCAAGCAAATTGGGCCACTGGTTAAAGAGTAAAAAAAAAAAAAAAAACTTCAACCCAGGGTTGAAGGTTGAAGTTTTGACCCCTTTAGGGGTGAAATTTCCTAAAATCCTTTCTTATCGGGAGCTTGTGTATTAAAAGGTACCTACCCTTAAAATTTCAGCTTTCTAGCTTCAGCGGTTTGGGCTGGGCGTTGTCCCCAGAAAATCGCTTGTTCCTTTATATATTAAGGGGTTATTTCTATGAACGCGTTTAAAGGTTCAGGTTATTTCTATCCCATGGGAACTGATTTACGGGAAGTGATTCATCCCGTAAATCAGTTCCTATGGGATAGATACGCCTACGTGTTATTTCAGGTATAGACCTACACCTAAGCAAAATTTCCCCCGATCCGTTCAGTAGCTATTACACGTCAAAGCGATACTATATCAAAAACATAGAGAGGAAATCACCGTTGAAACTAAACGCGTTCAATTGAAGACTACGCTCGAAACTGAGTTTCGGTTGTACATTTGACATATCACCAGCATGAACAAAACGTGTTTATAGAACTGGCAATGTCGTTACATACTGTTTTGTGTTACCCGGAAACGCGTTTAATTGCATTTTAAGATACTAACGTTGAATTCCTCTCTTAGACTACAGAGTTTCTAGGTACTAGATTTTGATGCAGATCGTCTGATAAAAACACAACAATACTACAATTCAACGAACGTTCAACAAGTTACAACAAAAGTAATTATTGTTCTAAAAATAACATGTAATTATTAAACTCATTTTTGACGGGATATTTACCATGATTCTTCTATTTTGATTTTTCTATTTTTGGCGCATGAAACTGTGCCGAAATATTGGAAAACTCAAAAATAAATAAATAAATAATGCTGGACAATTCACACAGCATTATCTAGCCCCAAGGTAAGCAGAGCTTGTGTTATGGGTACTAGATAACTGATATACGTAATATTATACATTACATAGATAGATATTTTTTATTATACATAGAAAACACCCAGACTAACGGAACAAATTTCTGCAGATCGTATACAAATTTGTTCCGAGGCGGGGATCGAACCCGCAACCTCTTGCGTCGCAGGCAGACTCTCGCCCGCTGCGCCACTGAGGTCGTCAATAATCTAATCATGGTAAATATTCCGTTATCATTGACTTTAATATTATTAACCATGATAGTTTTAAAAGTTTTATCATGTAATTATTGTTTGAGAATAGAATGAATCGTTAAGACCGTAACGCTACAGTGGACAAGCAGCTGAAGTATTCGAAGATTTGCTCTCAAGTTAAGAAAACTTCCTGAACACTCAAATAGATATAAGTAATATTATTTAAAATATCATAATAACTCGAAGGTACATCATTTTAAGTGGCAATATTTAAGTGTTTCCTCAGCAAACGAATGTTTATTAAAAAATATTGAATATTAATAATGTATATGATAATTACGTACTAATTTAAGAAGTAAAACGTGTGTTTCTGGCACTTAGATATTATTTATATCTAAGTAAGTATTTTTATATCCGGGTACCATGTCATGTGAGTGTAACTGTAGGAATAAGTTATACTCTAGCCAAACTCAAGATACAATATACAAACGTTTGTACAATCTGCAGGTATTTGTTCAGGGTGTTCTGGTCGTTTTCTATGTATAGTAAAAAATATCTATCTAATGTATTATATTGTATTAGTATCAGTTATCTAGTACCCATAACACAAGCTCTGCTTAGCTTGGGGCTAGATAATGCTGTGTGAATTGTCCAGCATTATTTTAATAACAAATTCAATGGAAATTGGAGATTCGTGTGTTTTGTTTACAAATATTGTATCTAGAGTTAGGCTGGAGTACCACATTGACATTTGTAAATATCGTCATTTCTATATCTCGGCATAAATAGCCTTCGACAATTTAATTTAATAAATTCGTCATTTTTATACCTAGTAATTTTTCCTGATAGACCTAAGTCGCCAAAAGGCCACAGATATATTTTTGTGTTTTCATCTGTAGATTTTTAGGTACTAATGAGTACCTTACTCATTAGTACGTAGTTAGGTTGTCGTAGATCTGAGGCACCCAGCTACCACCAGCACAAAAAAGTGCATTCTAATATGGCCTTTAACTCGTAACATTTAGATGTAATTCATATTGACGGTATCAGCTCGCAGGCAACACGTTTGAAGCCAATATATTAATTTAAAAATGTATCTTAATATAACGAATTAAAGCCCATATTCTAATGCACATTTTATGCTGGATGGTAGCGGTATCGGATTAACGAGCATAGAGCTTAAGGTAGTTCGTCGCGGGTTGGCGCGAGATAATTCTTTTGTAGTTTTATTTATTTATTCTGCATTCTACAAGGAATAAAAATATGTAAAAAGTAATTTGCCGCAAATCTAAAACCATTTTCTATGATAGTATCATAAAATGTACTTCGATTAGTTGGTATTTCGGAAGCATTTGGGGAAATGTAGATTTTTAGCAGAAAATTTTGTATTCTCCCAAATGCTCCAAAATACCAGTGAATCGAAGTTGGTTCTATATTCGTTCTTAGAAAATGGTTTTCGATTTGCGGCAAATTCTTTTTTCACTAGATTTATGACATGTGGAACAAAGAAAATGTAAAAAAAAACATAAAAAGCTAGCGACAAACAACCTAAACTCTGTAATTTCTATAAAATACGTTTTTATGACACATCAATACCATATTCAGTTCGCTTAATCTGTTGCCCCAGTTTCGCAGACCGAATCCCACGCGTGGGGAACCCCTCATGTGGGTGTCAGAGATCGAATTAACATATTTGTTTGTTATTTTAGTATTGTAACTGTAAAGTGAGGACAATCACCTTGAGTACATTGATTTGTTTGTTTTTAATTAAATTTAACTCATTTTTGTCTAGTTGACGCTATTGTGCTAGAGATTTTAATTTATTGTTAAATATTTGTCGTCACTTAAGGTGGTTAGTGACTCGCGTTACGGGTTGTAATGTAACGTGTAACACAGCGAGCGTTCGTGCAGTCAGCACGGGGAAAGAAGACGCTCGCAACTTGTAACATTGAAAAAAACGTAACAATTATCGCTCGCTGCGAAGACCGAGTGGAGTTGAGTGGAGACCGCGACTCGGCAAACGTAGTGTAGGACGCCCTACGATCAGGTGGGATGACGATTTACGAAAGACTGCTGGCATATGCTGGATGCGGCAAGCTGAAGACAGGGCGCTATGGGGCTCATTAGGGGAGGCCAATGCCATCATCTTATACCACTGCTGGAAGTGGTATAAGATGATGATGATGATGAAGCCAACACGGGGACAACAAGGGGACACTGATAAATAATACTTGGAGCGCGGAGCTCAGAGTAGCAACATCTCTGGTGGCACTCTGCCGGTGTTGCTTGTCGCTCTAAATGTCAAGGTCGAGTATTGTGGTGTCCTGATGATGTCTCGTGGAGAGACGAAACTAGTTGACGTCTTGCTTTGATAGATTTCTTTTCATTTTATTTTGAGTAGAAATAATTTCACAAAGCGAGCCCATTGCCACAGTGGCATTGGGCCGGCCATATCTCGCGAAAAAACGACAACCGTTGCGGTAAACCTGTTCTTGGGTGGAGACCACGACTCGGTAAACATGAGGCCTGCGAATAACTGCAGGCAAATGCTGGAAGCGTCAAATTGAAGACAGGACGCTATGGCGCTATATGCTCATTAGGGCAGGCCTATATCTAGCTGTGGACTAACATAGGCTGACGATTATGATGATGACAAATTGTAGTTTAAAATGGTATAAATAATTGGTATTTAAATAAAACCGCAATGTTACTTAGATATTCATAGTTGCAAAGATGACTTCCATTACTCATGGAAATATTAACTGCCAAGCTTTTGTCCGCGGCTTGACACGTTTTTATATTCAGAAAAAAGACAATAGAATATCAAATAAACACTATTACATAATTACAATCAAATAGGTATTTATAATAGAAACAATTGAGCTGTCTGCAAACTGTTGCAAACAATCTACAGGTACCTCAACTGATCCATACCAATACCAGTCGGAAGCGTGCCCAAGACGCTGACTACATTGCCCCGCTATATGGCGATGCTGATGCGCTGTGCTGTGCCAGATACTTACCAGCTCTCGGGTCACGCGTCGCTTCGACCAGGGGCTCAGATATTTTTTGAAATTATATAATTACTATATTAAAAGCTGTTTATAGTAAAAGTTTTGACTTGTCTAAGTGCTTATTTCGTAAATCTAAAAGAAATAAAGATATTGACCTTGATTTTACATCTTCCAAGTAACTCGACTCTACAAATGCTTCCCGCATTTTGTTCTCTATAGAAAATAACAAATTTATTTTGTTCAGTAGTTTTGACGTGAAGCTTCTATTATTTAATAATTAAATCCAAACTTTCGCAGAAATAATATAAGTATAAGTGAGTAGAATTAAATGCCCGTGATTTCGCATAAGGTATTTCGCCTATCGTGTTTATTCCTGGCCAGGAACTACATTTTGTTACTGGGCTTACACTACGAGTATGTATTTTAATCTAAGTTTATTATGTATTTTAGTCTAAGTTTAGTGTGTATGTCTTTTAACAAATAAATTCATATTCTATTCTATTTTACATGTGCAACATTTTAAAACGATCCATCTAATTTAGAGTATTATTCTTAATTTCAGAAATGTTGCATTTTGTGGCCACCAAACTCAATTGTCGCATCTCTGCCTAAGTTATACAAAATAAAACTATTAGATATAGAGGAATTAAAAAAAAGCTTATAATACATAGGTATCACAAACTGCCCGTTGAAAGAAAATTCTGAAATTACCTTTGTTCAACGAAATAATAAGATAAAGTAGGTGGCGGCGCTAGTTTGGCTCGGGGTATCGTCCTAATAATAGAAATGGTATTAGTATGTAATAACAACATTTCATATAATTTATTTAAATAACTGGTAAATCGTAGAACTCTGCTACAGAATAAAAAAGGGTAACCACTATAACAAAAATCCTTAGAATTTAGCAACGGCAACACCTCTCGTCAAACGAACTAAATGTAACTTTAGTTTTTGAACATTGGAAACTTTAATGTTTTCTCTGTAGGTGGAGCCACCGGCGCTACAGTCCGTAAGAGGTCAAAGATTTTCGACGAAAACCGACAGAGACTTCATGGCTTAGTTGGTTAGAGCACACCCGTATTAAGGGTGGGGCGCGGGTTCGAGTCCCGCCAAAGTCGAACATATTTGGGAACTTATTTCATTTCTTAGAGATGCCCAGAGTGCAGGTAAGCACTATAACAAAAATCCTTAGAATAAAAAGTACTTTCCAAAAGCCATTTCTTTGTAGATTTTTGAAAACCATTGTGGAAATTGCATCTTTAATCGTGTCCGTCAGTCAGTTGTGACTGAGGGACCCATATACACGGACCGGAACTGTTATGACTTATGACTTGAAGGTGTAACAAACTCACGTCCATACAAATTGCATTTGTTATATTGTGATGTGATGTGATCATTACTTGCAAAGCGTAGTTACTTATTACATAGCCTGTCAGGATATGATTCATTACTTTAGGTATTTAAATACTAAATAAACGATTGTGTTTAGTAAATATTTATTGGTATAACATAAACAAGCGAATTTACTTAGAAGATTTTAAGGGTTAAGATTTTAAGAAACCTAAACTTCGCACAGGTATATTCTATGGCCCATGTTCATCAGGGATACTGGTAGGATTCTAATGGTGGAAGAATTTTTCAAATGGGTTCAATAGTCTTTGAGCCTCTATTCAAACAAACAAACAAATCTTTCCTCTTTATAATATTAATATAGTAAATTTTGTTTTTATAAGTACTAATATTTTACTCATTTTAAAAAATCATTATTCGACTGTAAAAACGTCAAAGAATATAAATGTTGCCGGTCAAGGACAGCGAGCGCGTTGAAATCTTTTGTACGGAAAAATTGACGTATAACTTAAATTTTTCGCTTTACTATTGACAATGGTAAATGAATGAATAAATAAATGGTATCGTCGCATACTCGCCATCGCCACCATAGAATAAAAAGAAACCATTTCTGGTAGTTTAATTCCTTGCAAAACGCAGAAAATATTAAAAACCGCTAAATTATTTGAATTTCGCGCGTATCAGTTTTCGATTCCGAGCTTCGGTTTGGGGCCCTGCAGGTCAGACCAGCGCGTTGGACTCCTTCCTCTTGGTCTCTTTCCTATCCATCTATATAGGTATCTAAAGTAAAAACTCTAAAGTAGAAAAATATAGTCGTAGAGTTCGCCATCCTTGTTACACGGATCTAACCGTACTAACACTAAGTAACCTCAGACGTGATGGGATAGCGAATGAAATCACGCGCGAGCAGCCTCGCCGCACAATGAATAACTAACTAAATCACCATCATCATCGACTATCCGTACATTAGCTTATGTGACAAAAACTGTCACTGGGAAAATACACGGTGATACTTTTACGGTAACCCTAGACGGAGATATTTTTATTTTTTTTATTATTTTTGGATTATAGACGAGCAGCTGAGAGCTGATGTGTCTATATCACAGTGCTTTTAGTTTTTCACTACACTTGTTTGTCTCGTATGGTGGTCAGTTTGTGCGTTCGTAACCAGTGGTCAAGTCTGTTTTTAAAGCTGTTCACAGAGGGAGCTGATATGATTTCTTCAGGAAGCCCGTTCCAATTGTGCACTACTCGGTTACTCAGGAAGTGATAAGCAATGTTGGATATCGACAACTTTTTGGACGAACTAAAATAAAATCCTCCCTGCGTCCACCACAGCGTCTTTGGACCAGCGAGTGGATGGTCTCCGAACACTCAGTTTATTTAGACTATGTCGAAATCACTAACAGTTACAACCTTTACGTTAAAAACCGGGTTATTAATAGTCTAATTTAGACGTCGATAGATGTGAAATGGGCAAATTTGGGTTCCATTAAAACAATTTTTCTTTGTCATCTTTATAGATAAATCTCTGAAAAAAATTACGTTATAATCTAAGGGATACAAGATCCCCTTTGATTCGAAAATGAAAAAACTATTTTCAATACCAGAAATAATTGTGCAAACTACCATCTGTCTTCATCATCATCATCATCATCAGCCTATACTAGTCGACTGCTGGACATATGCCTCCATTAATGAGCGCCATAGCGCCCTGTCTTCAGAACAGCCTGCTGTTTTCTTAGTATATACAATTTTTCTCCTAAACTATCAATCACAAGATTTTTTTATTTTCATCACTACCTATATAAAATAGAGGAATACCCAGGACACCTTTGGTTTATTTTAACAGGTAAATGTCTTCATAAATAGATAATCAACAATAACTCGATTTTTGAGCTTACGACGGCCTGCTGTCCCGCTCCTTTAAACGCGCCTATCCTATTCACAAAATGGCGTCGTAATATCGCCTCCTTAAACCGGGTTATTAATAGTCTCATTAAACGTTCTAAATGAGCTCTATTGCGCTGTGTCAGAGTTGCAATTGCGCAAGTAAGAAGTCGGTTTACGAGGTCATGATGTAGCGAAGGCTTACAACACATCCAAGTCTATGGATGAGTTTAACGCGCGATAGTCATGTTAGAGGGCGTTGAAGGCGGTCGCAGAGTGTTACCTTGTAATGTTTGACAGACGTCCTCACAGAACACCTGTCAGATCATCTGGTCTTTGGCCTGTTACTTGGCTTGTTAAAGAGTAGTGCAGCAAAGCAGGTTTTCTATGTTCAGCGTTCATGTTTGGGTACGGAACCCTAAAAAGACATGCATAGGTACAGCATGTCTTTTTAGGATTCCGTACGGGTAAAACGGGACCGTATTACTAAGACTCCGCTGTCCGTCCGCCCGACCGTTGTATGTTCAAAGCTAGTTTTTTTGGGGTACGGTATACACACATAAGCCCCGAGCATGGCTTAGATCTCGGGGGAAAAAGAATGCAACGATTTCTAAGCAGCATTTTGGGAACAGAGGTAGAATAGATAATGGTGACGCATCGTTATACATTGCGTACATTATTGAAGTAGAAGAAAAGAATTTCATATAGTTTACGCATTCTACGACAAAGTGACGTAATTTTTCTCTATTCTACCCTAAACAATAATCCCCGTGCTTGCCCTACTGGTCCTATCTACGTACTAATGAACGTCAAAATTAAATCTTAGTTAAGGCAGCAGTAGACGAGAAATGGGCAAATTTGGTTTACATTAAAAACAAAATTCTCCGTCATCTTTATCGATAAAGATTTGAAAAATATACCTAATAATCTATGGGATAAAAGGCAGATCCCATTCTTTCTGAAAATGAAAAAAAAAACATTTATTTTCTTAGTTTTTACAATTTTTCTCTTAAACTATCAATCACTTGACTTTTTATTTTCATCACCATAATAAATAATAATAAATAATGCTGGACAATTCACACAGCATTATCTAGCCCCAAGGTAAGCAGAGCTTGTGTTATGGGTACTAGATAACTGATATACGTAATATTATTGTACATTACATAGATAGATATTTTTTATTATACATAGAAAACACCCAGACCAACGGAACTAATATTAGGTAAATAGAAGAATACCCAGGAAACCTTCGGCTTATTTTTGCAAACAAATGTCTTAATTAATAGATAATCAGAAAGAACTTGATTTTTGAGATTTCGCCGCTCTGCTCTGTCCCTCTCCTTTAAACGCGAAATCCTATGCCTATCCTATTCACAAAATGACGTCATATATCGCCCCCTTAAGTAGATGTTGAGACAAGAATAGATCAAAGTTCAAAAGCATTTCAAAACTATTTTACACAATCAGTCTGAGACACGTTTGTGACTTGCATGCCTCAATGTCATTAGGTTAAGGTAAACATAATAGCCATAGATTAAGTAAAGATTAAGTACATAAGTAAGTTAAGTACTTCACGCAGGTTGCAAGGTAATAAGTGAAGCTTAAAGCCGTATTCCTAACATAAGTTTTAAAAAAAATACTAAAATTAACACCGTATGTGCATGGGCTATATGAACCGGAGGAAATTGGATGAAGTACTACGTTTTATTTATTTATTTATGCACACTTTACTTACAGAATAACATACATTCCAAAACGTCAATAATTTTTTTGTACGTGTCGTTTTTACCAGTAAAAATAAATAATAAATAATGCTGGACAATTCACACAGCATTATCTAGCCCCAAGCTAAGCAGAGCTTGACGTGTTATGGGTACTAGATAACTGATATACATAATATAACACTATACACAGATAGATATTTTTTATTATAAATAGAAAACGACCAGATAACCCTGAACAAATGTCTGCAGATCGTACACACATTTGTTCCGAGGCGGGAATCGAACCCGCAACCTTCTGCGTCGCAGGCAGACCTTCGCCCACCGCGCCACAGCGGTCGTCAGTGTTCCTATTTTTCCGTACATTGCACCAATTTCAATGATTTTGTATGCTTGTGTAGAAAATTATGCGTAGATTTTATTCACGGGGACTTAGTATTGGTCCCGCATTTCTTACAAAGCAACGAAAGCACTAAGGGATTTGTAGTTAGTTGATAGTATTTGGGGTTCCGTACCCAGAGGGTGAAAACGGGACCCTATTAGTCTGACAGACAGCCTCCGCTGTCCGTCCGTCAGTCTGACACGTAAAAGGTCGTTGTGTAATTTTTGCAGAATTATTGTGTATTTTTCTTGCAACAGAACAACAACATAGCAACAAATAATAAAAATTTAATTTAATTGAAATTAAAGATGGTTTTCAAAAAGCGTATTTTTTTGGCTATTTTTGCTAATAACTAAAATTAAAAGTGTCTTTGAAAAAACGTAATTTCTTTTACTATTTTGCACAAGGTAGTTTTGACGAGGTTGTGACTCTTATACCGTAATAGATAAACAGTTCAAATTTTGACAGGGTGTAGATAACTACTGCCACTTCAAGATGAAGAAAAAAATTAAGGAGTCCAAATGTCCATACCAATTTTATTACCGATCACTGAAGTTAAGCAACGTCGGGCGCGGTCAGTACTCGGATGGGTGACCGCGTCATAATGGCTTTTCTATTTTCGTTTATTGTTTTAATCATTTTTGGAACCTTCCTTTTGCGAAATAGTAACATACGGAACCCTCCGTTCGCAAGTGGTCAAATGCGAGTTGCATTTGACCAGTTTTATTTCAAAACAATCACATTATATAATTTCTATTGTATAACAAACAAACTGATCGATTTTACTTGTATACATCTGTATCGTCTAGGCATACTATAAAATGACTGCGTGTATAATTATTCACATGTGTATTATATAAGATACATAGATGATATATAAGTATATCATAAACTTAGGTACAAACAGATAGGTAAATAAGTAGGTAATTATGTTATTACTTGCACGCAAGGAACTAGATAAACAAGGAAAATGCCTTTGTTAAATGATGCTTCGTTAAATTTCCAGCATTACAGTTCATGAATCTATACTAATATAACAAATTCTAAAGTAACTCTTGTCTGTCTGTCTGTCACTTTTTTACGCCTTAAGAGGCAGGTATATGACACCATTTTGTGAATAGGATAGGTATAGGATTTCGGGTTTAAAGAAGCGGGATAGAACAGAGCGGTGTAAGCTTAAAAATCAAGTTTAGAGGGACCTTATTACTAAGACTCCGCTGTCCGTCCGTAAGTCTGTCTGTCCGTCTGTCACCAGGCTGTATCTCTTGAACCGTGATACCTTGAAATTTTCCGTGAAATTTTCACAGATGATTTATTTCGATTGCCGCTACCTATAACAACAAATATTAAATACAGCAAACGCGTTGCCGTTTTTTTAGATAATGGTACAGAATCTTTCGTGCGCAAGTTCGACTCGCACTTGGCCGGTTTAATTATAAACTAGGAACTAGATACGAGATGAGTTACTTATTTATTTAACCTAGATTGCAATATGAAACCAACCGACCCACCACATGAAAAAAATTGACTTATATCAGCCCTCGTAATTTCATAGCCATCTCATAATTTTCACCTAACGAAGTAATAAATCGACAAAAAACCCACAAATACCAGTTTTCTTATAATAATAATAATGCTGGACAATTCACACAGCATTATCTAGCCCCAAGGTAAGCAGAGCTTGTGTTATGGGTACTAGATAACTGATATACGTAATATTATACATTACATAGATAGATATTTTTTATTATACATAGAAAACGACCAGAACACCCTGAACAAATGTCTGCAGATCGTACACACATTTGTCCCGAGACGGGAATCGAACCCGCAACCTTCTGTGTCGTAATAAACGAAAAGTAACCAAGCATCATGGTCAAAACATACCAGAAGTGTGTTCCATGGCTCCATCTGATTTTGTAAGATTCATATCGTTTTTACGTAAACCTAGCTGGTGATGAAACCATCGAATTTGAATCGGAAGGATTTGGAAGATACTGATTTAGAAATAAAGGTTAACACGGAATTAATTATTGAATTTGAGTTTAATCTTAAAAACCACCTTCAAAACCTACTGTATTCGATGTTTGGGATCTTTTAGATGAATTTTGGAACTTCTTGATAATTTTAATTTACTTTAGACTTTTTTTACTTTTTTTTAGTAAATTATTAGTTTTTACACAAACTCATTTAATGAGTTTTTGAATCATAACTCCTTAAAATCACAAAAATAAAAAAGTGTAATTGGGTAGATAGATAGATAGATAGGAAATGCTTTATTGCACACATAAATATACATAACAAACAAAAATAAAAGAAGTAAAAAACAAATATGTATCAATTGGCGGTATTATCGCTCAAGAGCGATCTCTACCAGACAACCGTGAACCGGGTAATAAGGAACAAACCCACAGTGAAGGTTTTATGCAATAATGAACCAGTCAGTTTTTACAGAAAAAAAATACTACAATATTAAGGTTTTCCTTCAAAATAAATTGGAATTTGTTCACCAGTACATTTTCAACAATACTTTATACAAAGTAAAAATGTGATTTTAAAAAAATCTACAAAACTTTTACACAAAATCTGCACTATCTCAAAACTATCATCGTTTAGATTGGTTCCTATTTGCAGAATTAGGTGTACCTGTGTTTGCACGCACACATCATCATCATCAGCCTATATCAGTCCACAGCTGGACATAGGCCTCCCCTAATAAGCGCCATAGCGCCCTGTCTTCAGCTTGCCGCATCCAGCATCTGACAGCAGTCTTTCGCAAATCGTCATCCCACCTGGGCGAAGGCACGCACACTAGTGCACTAAAATATGTCCACCTGTGATAAATAAGTGTGTGCGCCGTGTCCCGTCTGTACAGCAATCGGACACGGTCAGTTTAGTGTGTCGCAAAATGTGAACGTGGACTTTCCTGATTCTGACGACGAATTGAGGGTAGTCGTGGAAACTGCCAACAATTCTCGGTTGTAACTCCGAGTACATCCAGTCGCCCCGTGACCACGATCGCTGTAACGCGGTTGAAACGTTGAGGAAATAAATAATCTTATAATGTTATCAAATCGCGAAAGTTTAAAAAGTTTTATGTCCACCGGTTAGTCACCGTTGAGACTGACCGACGATCCGGCTAGGAGGAATTATCAGATGAACTGAACAATACATCTGTCACCCAAGACGACACACGCACAATTCATACCATCAAGCAAGATGTCACATGATGTTTCCACATAGCAATCTATCCTGAACAGCAATGCAACTCTTGCAAAAACTACGAATTAGACAGGTTATTACGAATTTGTTACGACATGGGCGACGTAATACGTTTGCACAACGTAGGCCGCTTGACAAGGTATAATAATGTAGACAAACAGAAGCGGGCTGGTTGAATGATTCTGATGATGATTATTATAGTCATAGTTCTTTGATGAATGTGATGACAACAATAAATGTATTGAGTATTGAGTAATTGTGAAAAGGATAGGCATAGGATTTCGCGTTCATAGGAGCGGGACAGAGTAAAGCAATGTCAGTGCAAAAATCAAGGTATTGCTTCTTTTCTATTAATGATTCAAAATTTAAGCATTAATTAGAAAAAATTACACGATTACTTAAATAAAACAGTAGTCTGGCTATGTAATTCGTAAAAAATAATATGGTGTTGTCGATGATACTTTAGAGCATTTCAATTATAAAACAGTTTTTTTAAAGCGATTTTTGTAAAAAAAATTGTAAAGAAACCAGTTTATTTTTCAAAATTCTATTCGATTACTCGACTTCTATGGGTTTTTCCCCTACCTAACATATTTTTTTAATTATATTTAATTTCGTTACCATGGATGTAAGGGTTTAAAAATACACATTTTGCTTGATTTTTGCATTAGGCGCACTCTTAATAACAATGTTACAGGTAAGGCATTAAGCATCTTATACATAAATATTACAATAGTAACATTACTATGACACTGCATAGGTATGTAGTCTGTACAAATCTATTCATCATCAGCCAAATTCATTATAAAAATATTAATATTTGCATAATGAAAGCCCAAAAAAATTTTGGGTCATTTTTAAAATTAAATTGCAGTCTCTCTTGGTGTGCGTCAAACGTTTCGTAATTTAATTTTAACCGTGGGCCTACATCTCAAAATTATTATTATTCTTTATAAATGGCAGTATGCAGTATGAGTCTGGTTGGACCAAGGGGTGGACTCAGCCAGTGCCAAGTAATGGAAAGTAATTGTAAAATGTGAATTACAAAGATTGAATTATTCAAATTATGAAAATTGAGTGATGAAATAAGTTCCTAAAATTTGGATAAACTTTAATGTTTTCCTTTGTAGGTGGAGTGGAGCTACCGGCGCTACAGTCTGTAAGAGGTCCCAAAGGTTTTTGGTAGAACCGACTAAGATTTCGAGGCTAAGTTTGGTTAGAGCACACCTGTACTAAGGGTGGAGCGCGGTTCCAGACCCGCCGAAATCGAAATTTTTTGGGAAATATTCATTTCTTAGAGATACCCAGAGTGCGGGTAAGAACTGTAACAAAAATCCTTGGATGGAGGGATATTTTCACCAGAGCCTGGTTCGTTATCTAGCAGAGTGCGTGCAGGTTAGGCTGGCTTGGGACTCGGAAGACGAGATGCTGGAGTCCCCAATACACCCCTGAATGATTGTGGGGAGCCAAGTTTTGGTAGGAAATTGGGCTGGTATCTGTGGATTGACCGAAAATGGAACTGTATTCAAGACTAGTGGTCCGCCTCGGATTTTACAAGGGTATTTATATATTGTATAGCCTATCTTCATCAGGGATAATGTAAAATTCTAGTGGTAAAAGAATATTTCAAGTCGGTCCAGCAGTTTTGGAGCCTATTCGATTCAAAATTATAGTATAAAGTTTAGATACAAGAGTTTATTGGTAAATTAGGTACACTATCAAATAGAATAACATAATCTTATCCTAGCTATCATAATCTTATCCTATCTTTCTCGTCTTACCACTTAGTGTAGGTGCTGCAACCCTAAACTGGATGCCAAGCCAAAATGTTTAGAGTTTCATGTAATTAGTTAATAATTCTTGAAGTGCTTGATTTGAAACAAAAAAAAATATTAAAAAAACCTTTTTTTACCGACTTGACGGAGGAAGTTCTAGTAGGCTGTATGTATTTTTTTATGTGATTTCTCCGTCAGTAAAATTATGGTTCGATTATGAATATTCTTTCGCTTAGGTAGTACCTATAACGATTTCGAAAGTCCCATAAAAGAAATATTCCCGAGGAAAGAGTATTTATTCCGTGAAGCTTAAAAAACCATAATGAATAGTTTGAAAACTCCAAAATACAACATTTTTCGTGATATCGTAGCCAGTTCTCAAGAGACATTGATGAATCTTTAGTTTTGATCTAAAGGTTGATTTTGAGATGGTCCCTTAAAAATTAGATTTTAAGAAATTTTAATGAGCGCCGTAAAATTTTCAGTGGTTTTCATGACAGCGTGTGTTAACAAAGTAGTAAAGTCTTTGACGCTTTATCAATGTATCAAACTAAATTAGACTCGAATCATAACTAGATGTCGCCACTTGGAAAATTAGATCGCGCTATCGAAGTGTTCCAAGTTTAAAACTACTTCCAAACCGATTATCATTAGTCAGGAATTTGTTAATAGTTTTTCAAACACGCCAAATTATATTGTACCCACTAACGTGGTACTCTGGTTGTACCTTGGCAATTCCTGGATTTTATCATTTTTGATCGATGTTTATAACCACCTGTATCCCAAGCTCGTGGATAGTTGTCTAGGGTAGAATAAAGAAACTGACATCGCTACGTCATACATTGCGTAAATTATTGAGGATGAAAAAAATTATATCAAATATTTTACGTAAAAGAGGAGGCATATACCCAGCAGAGGATGCCAACGGGCTGATGATGATGATGATGATTTTACGCATTCGATAATATTAAAATTCGATATCGAATGCGTAAAATCATATGATGATGATGATTTTACGCATTCGATAAGATCCATTGCCGTGCTTGGCCTGTAGGACAAACAGGGTGATTGTTGGTAGAATAGACAAAAATTACGTCACTTTATCATCGAATGCGTAAATAATTTGAAATTTATTGCTTCGACTTCAATAATTTACGCAATGTATGACGGTGTGATGTCATTATTGTCTATTCTACCCTAAAGAACAAAATTCGTGCTTGACCAACTCTACTAATTAGTTAAGATCAAGACCTCTACTTTCTATGAATACTTATATTTCTTAATTAGTACGTCTACCTATCAGGTTATCACCTAGGTAGAAAAAATAAACAAAGAACATCTTCTGCGAGAGATAAGAGCGAAGCGAGCCGAACAAACTTAGTAAGAACGGTGAGTCGTGACTTCGTGAGTCAATAAGGATGATGATAGTAACCAAAAATCACCAAAATTAAATATTCACCGAATTATGCCTTACCCATAGATTACAAAACACGTATTTAGTTTTTATTTTGATGACGAATAATTATTAATTTGATATTTTGTAGTTTTATTTTATGAAATCTTAGTTATCCGCCATGACACGTTGAACACCAATCAGAGAGTACAGATCCGTGACGTCATGCTGTCACGTCAATCAATTGTAAGGCACAGAATATATATCATTGCTTAGCACCCTTTATTTGTACAAATAATATAAATATATAGTGCATAGTTCCCCTTATCATTTTCCTATCCTAACTCTCCTGATCCCTATCCTGTTTCGTATCGTTTTTAAAGTAGGTTTCATTTAAATATTGTAATGTTTCCCAAATTTTTTTTTCCAATTACTAAAATAAAAAAAAAAACAGAAAATGGCAAATGCTAAAACTAGAGAGCCCAAAAAAAAAAGGCACAGAATAATAACTAGAGGAATAACTGTGGTCTGACTTTCCTCAATCAATAGGCTTTCTTTGTTTCTTGACAATATTGTAAATAGGCACCTTCGTAGAAATTCTAATTGCTTCTATTATTTGATTGTAATGTTCTTTGTAATAGAGATTTTATTGAATAAAAAATATTACGGTCATTCTGTATCATTAGATAAGAATTTGTGAATCGGTGATGTTATACAGGGTCACTATAATGCACGACAATTTATAGTACGGCCGAATAATGTACACCCTGATAATCCGTGTCATGGCTTCCAATTTTAATAGGTTTTGACACGAATTATCAGGGTGTACATTATTCGGCGTACTATAAATTGTCGTGCATTATAGTAACCCTTTATACACAGACGCAACGTCTATTTTAACGTTTTAGAAAGAAATTTAAAAAAAAAATACAATTGGTTAGATAGGTACCTACATTTATTTATTTATTTACTTTAATTAATACGGTAACTAATACAATAATTAAAGGACAAGTTCACAATTACGATAAATTAATAGTATTACATAAACAAGATTAAAAATTAGAAATAAACAATTATAAAAGATAAATAAATTTAACACATTCATACATACATCACGCTCACAAAACCGCAAACATTCTGACATAATTACATTCAAACTATCCGCGAATAGGTCGCAGTCTGGGCTGATACTCAGGAGAGAGTTGAATCTAGCCAGGATGGTACATGGTAGGTACCTGAATCTGAACCAGAAATAATTTTATTGTTTACTGTTGTACAAAAATAGATCTTATGTATAATGAATGTATACAGTTTCAACAGCTTATCTTTATAAGACATACAATAGGTACAGTTGTAGGTAGGTACCTAAGTCTATCTTTATGGGGTATGTTTTTAAGATCATGATGGTATTAAATTATTAATTTCATGGACTTAAAAATAGGACACATTTACAATAACAGTTTCTAGGGTACCATCAGTTGTCAAAGAATTCTTTGATTCATGGTTTTTTATATTCAGTTGATATTTAAAATAATGTTAGATTCTCAAAATCAATCATCATACTTATTACAAATCGTCAGCCTTGCGAGCCCAAACAGATTCTAAAGCCTAAATAAAACCTGCTAGTAACTGTGTCACTCGTTGAGTAAGACGTCGAGGTAAGAGTTGTATGGAGAGGCGAAGTGTTGGTATGAACGTAACGGGGTTATGAACGGAATGGTGCCGGTCAAATGTCAATGTCAAATAATTAAGATCCAGTGAGGGTTCCATTTCGCTCATCCAATATCTTTGTACAATTTCTTTAACCATGATTTTATAAAATTTCTTGGCCGTATACCCATTTCTCTCCTTGAATGTCATTCCAATTGAATTTGCAAATGAAATTATAATAATATTATTAATGCGAAAGTTTGGATGGATAGATGGATGCTTGTTACTTCTTCACACCAAAACCTCTTAACAGATTGGGTTGAAATTTTGAAGAGATGTAGCTCTTGAAATAGAATAAAACTTAAGCTACTTTTAATGTATAAAATTTTAGTTTTTAGTTAAGGCGCATACACCACCTAAACTAGCGCCACCACCTACTTTATGTTATTATTCTGTTAAACAAAGGAATTTTCAAAAATCCTTCTTCCAGTTTGTGATACCTATCATAAGCTTTTTTTTAATGCCTCTGTAATAGTTTTATTCTATTTAGTTTAGGAAGAGATACGAAGTTGCACTTGGTGGCCACCAAAATCTATTTTCGTATCTCTTCCTAAACTAAATAGAATAAAACTATTACAGAGGCATTAAAAAAAAGCTTATGATAGGTATCACAAACTGGAAGAAGGATTTTTGAAAATTCCTTTGTTAAACAGAATTATAAGACAAATAAGGTGGTGGCGCCACTTTCAGTGGGGTATGGGCCTTAAAAGAAATAACCTTTTATTGTTTTCATTGAAACAACGCTTGCGAAGCCGTGGGCAGACACTAGTGTTCAAATCTTTAATCAAATATCGGGGTTGCTAGTAAATTTGATGACATCATCCAATTTCTTTGTTCAAAATATACATTGAGAGATATTGGATGAGTGGATTTACTCATTCCACTCATTAAACATTCTTAATGAACTGTCAAGCAAATCCAACTACGACAGTTATTTTATTATACAGGATGTTCCCCAAATATCTTAAAGCCTCAAAACATGACACATGATTACTGTTCCGTAAGATAAAGTAGGTGGTGGCGCTAGTTTGAGTCACACAGTTTGTGATACCTATTGTAAGCTTTTTTTTAATGCCTGTCATATTTTTATTCTATTTATTTTAGGCAGAGAATCGAAGTTGTCTTTGGTATTTTTTCAGGGTGTCCCTGGTGTTTCAGGCTGGACAAAATTAATGTATCTTTTAAAGGGCAATGTATACGTTTCTACAACAAAACTCCTAGTGAGTTGCAAAATCTATCAGTAAATAAATTCAAACAAATTGTCAAAACCTTTCTGTGCAAACGCTTACTACAAAATGTCAGATTATCTATAAGATAAAAAAGCTTGGAACGGGTCAACTCGAAAAATAACAACTAACAGGCTAAAGGTTTCTTCGTCGCTTCTTTACTTTAGTAATTTTTTTTCAATTTTAGTCATTTAAATACCGAAGTGACAGAAATCAAAAATATCTCTTTATTTCCGTGTCAGTGTTTTATTTTAAGAATTTGTCGTTTTTCTAAGTATTATATACATTTTTGTATTTATGGATATAAAGCATTTTTGATTTGATTTCATTTTCGTATAATTTATACTATTAGATAAGTTAAGTATATCAGTTATCTAGTATCGACATAGGTACCCATAAAAAGCTCTGCTTAGCTTGGGTAAATAGGTAGGTACTGTATGAATAGCATTATTAATTTAAATTGTTTACGATACTTATGATAAATACTAGTTTAGATACTAGTTTTAATTTAAATTTGTTATTTGATTGTTATTTTCTTTCTGAATAAAGATTAAATTATAGTTACTTATGATATAATATCTTAGTATATTTCTAAATTACATAAAATTAACATAAATCACGTCGGATCGACTTTCTGAATTTTCACTTCCTTATCGAATAATAATTTATGATCTGTTTATTAATTCATAGATTGTCTTTCTTTTATTAAAATTAAGATTTATTTGATAAGGTTCGGGTAAATTAGGTGTGACGTTTAATGCAAAATACAGGTTTTTCCAAAAACTCACGACTTGTTTAGGTAATATAGAAATGTATCAAAGAACTAAAGACATTATATTTTTTATGACACTACTGTGACATTTTCTTCTCAATAACACCATAGAGTTAAAAATATAGAATAGCCCAAATCAGGGGTAGGGTTTACGATTACGTATAGGTACCCTAAGTGGTGCCGGCTTAGAATTTGCACCACCAATGGTGTCGTAGGAGGCGACTAAGGGACATACACCGGGGGGCGGGCAGCAGCGCCTGTAGCAGAATATATCTACCACGGAACTGCAATCCCCAACACGCATGAACAGCATGGAGATTATGGGTATTACCCCCAAGACATAACAATCAGTCAATTGCAACAATCCTGCGTCCAGCAGTAGATCATTAAAGGTGTTGTTGAGGTGAAGAGGTGATGGTATACACTGATAAGGACTTATGCGAGTCTGCCGTACTCACAAAAACTTAGCCCTCATCAGGCTTGAAGCGAGTGCAGAATTAAATTACATGAATTAAAATATACCCTTGATCGGGTATATTTAAATTCAATTAATAAATAAAATAAATAACAATAAAGTTTGCCAGTAACATGGCCAACTAGCCTAAGGCGTGTTCTCAAATTTAGACTTTCTATCGTTGTAGCTTAACTATCTAAAAATTATAATAAATAATAATAAAATGTATTTGAAATCATTATATTTCATGTTTGTACATGAAAAATATATAGGTACTTATGCATAAATTTTCATACAAGAATAATGTCTAAAAAAATTCAATTGCCGATACTATGTTTTATGCAGAGATACGAAGTTGCACTTTGTGATCACCAAACTTTATTTTCGCATCTCTACATAAACTGTAGTAAATAAAAATATTACAAAGGCATTAAAAAAAAGCTTATAATAGGTATCACAAACTGCTCATTGAACATTTTGAAATTACCTTTGTTAAACGAAATTATAAGATAAAATAGGTGGTGGCGCTAGTTTGGCTCGGGGAATCACCCTAAGTAGGTATACGTTGTATTGAATTTAGAGATGAATCACGGCGCTAGAGCCGTAAATTGTTTTAAAGATTTTCGACGAAACCGACAAAGATTTCGTGGCTTAGTTGGTTTGAGCACGCCCTTACTGAGGGTGGTGCGCAAGTTCGAATCCTGCCGAAATCGAAATTTTTTGCGACTTATTTAATATCTTAGATGAATCAACTCAATACAGCCTACATCCATTACAACATTACTCCCAGCCATGTCAATGAGAACCACGTTACTTGGCTACAGCACCGCCCCGCTCTCCGTAAAACTGATAATTAAGTCGAGGCTGAATGTATTGCATACCTTTGCCTTCTAAAGGTTTTATGAAACAAAAACCTGCTAAGAAACTTGTTTAGCGCTGTAAGAGGGCCTTACTCTATCGTTGACGTTCTAAATTCAACTTTAACATGTTAAAATATTAATATAGCAATTTTAGCCTATAATAATTGCGTGGTCATAAGGGCATTATACTGCCTCAAATCAACACCGTCAGATCTTCGAATTTTCAAAAACTAACTAAATATTAATAATAGGTCTCGACAGAGCCTACACATTTGCTCCCCTTGGAGTCGAGACCCTAGGTCCGTGGGGTACCGAGGCTCTCCGGGTTTTCAAAAAATTATCTGAGCGTCTAGTCGAAGCGACGCTTGACCCGAGAGCTGGTGAGTATCTGGCACAGCGCATCAGCATTGCTATACAGCGGGGCAATGCAGCCAGTGTCTTAGGCACGCTTCCAACTGGTATTGATATGGATCAGTTGAGCTACCTGTAGATTGTTTGCAACAGTTTGCAGATAGCTTAATTGTTTCTATTGTATATACTAGTTTTAATTTAAATTTGTTATTTGATTGTTATTTTCTTTCTGAATAAATTGTCATGTATTTCACTAAATATTTATGTTTGAAATTTATAAAAGTATATGGTAAAGTTACGAACTCTATCGATCATCATTCGAAAACACGATTCCAAAAGTTTTCTTGATAGAAAAAAATCGCAGTTACCTTTTTTTTTTTATTAAAACCAACTTCAATTTAGTAATAAATACAGAAGTTATGATCTTGAGAATAAGCATGGTAATAGAACTAAGTATAAAGAATATTTTATATGTTTCGTTTTTTTTATAATGTTATAATTTATAGATAAACTTGATTGTTGGGCTTGCGTTGCTGTGCCCTTTCTCGCTCCTATGAACGCGAAATCCTATGTCTATCCTTTTCATAAAAACTTGAGGTTATATAGGCTCTTAAAAATACAGAGAAGGAAGCTCTACACCAGAGTGAAGGTAATTTCAATAAACTTACTTGCGTATTATTAAAGAAATCAGAATGGGGGCCTCTTCAACAGTCCTAAGTAAAGCCGCTATGACGTGTAAATCCAAAACACTAGGTAAGTTGAAAAAGTGCGGTTTGAGTAAACGCGCTAATAATCTTTATTTGGTTTTATTTGATTGTTCGTATTAATTACTACATTAAATAGTGTCTGGTATTATTTTCAAGAAATTGCGATTATCTACCTAGTCATAATAACTTTAGAACCCATTAAAGTTTGCCGGAAGAGAACTCTTTGTAGGGTTAAGCTCGCCTTTGCGATACCTCTATATTTTTAAGGTTTCAAAAATAAAAAAATAATAAATAAATAAAGCTGGACAATTCACACAGCATTATCTAGCCCCAAGCTAAGCAGAGCTTGTGTTATGGGTACTAGATAACTGATATACATAATATAATACAATACATAGATAGATAATTTTTATTATATATAGAAAACGACCAGAACACCCTGAACAAATGTCTGCAGATCGTACACACATTAGTCCCGAGGCGGGAATCGAACCCGCAACCTTCTGCGTCGCAGGCAGACCTTCGCCCACCGCGCCACAGAGGTCGTCAAAAATGTTTTATAAGTGCAATAAACAATTAAGAATTAGATGCGATATAAAAAAAAATACACTGATTATACCATGATACAGCGTGTACAACAGCGGCTGTGCTGGCGGCGCTGGGCGTGTGCGACGTGGTTCTACCTTACCTACAGCACAGACAAGTTTATATAAACTTGTCTGTGCCTACAGGAACGTGTACCGCGTGTATAGAGTTGGCGTGTATGCCATATTCGAGCAAGCCACTCGCGAATAGCAATGACGTCATGAATCGTGCGCAGCGTGTACATGGGTTTCAGTGGACGTTATCAAATACATTTTCTTGTAAAGCGAAGCTACACAAGTGCGTGCGTAGCCTCTCCTTACCTACGTGGCGGTGGGAGGTGTAGGTAGGTTAGGTACCTACTTATGTATCTAGCATTATGTCACATTACATAGTCACATTACTGTTACAGAACATACACAAACCAACCATGTCATATAACAAGCTAGGTAAGTAATAATCTTTAGTAGGTACCTAGGTACTTATGTAGGTTTCACCAGGAAAATGGTTGCTATCAAAAGAGTTTTAGAAAGATATAAACCTAAAAGAATATATATAATTAGTGAATTCACCGTGCAATTACGCTAAGCTAGAATATTTCTTCTCATTTGAGTCTAATATCAAAGAAAATTACAATCAATTAATAGAATTATATTAAAACTAGTATTTACAATAATAATTGAAACAATTGAGCAAACTGCAGACTGTTGCAAACATTCTATAGATAGCTCAACTGATCCATATCAATACCAGTCGCGCGCGTCCCCTAGACGCTGCTTTGCCCCGCTGTATGGCAATGCTGACGCGCTGCGCCAGATACTGACGAGCTCTCGGTTTGGTTGCTTCGACCAGACGCGCAGATATTTTTTTTTAAAACCTGGTACGCCTCGGTATCTCATGGACCTAGTGGACTCCAAGGGAGCAAAGGCATAGGCTCTGTGGAGACCTGCATTATTTCCGCCTCCTGAGATCTTCAGCCAAATCTGGCGCCGCACTGGAAGTCCTAGGAAGATGGAAAGGCGCGAGTGTGTCGAAGCATGTATTGTCTAACACAATAGGCCTCCTGAACTCCCCTAGGACTAGAGTCATGCCGCCGTCAAGCCCTTTACCATCGTCACGCAATAGAACATTCAGTGCGAGAATAGATGGTATGTTAGCGGTGACAAAGGCCCGCCGGATGATATCGTTCAGGCTGGCATGACGAGATATCTGAACGGCAGCCCTAGTGCATGATACTCACTGGCATTGATGAGGCACGCAACACCTTGCACCCAACTGAAGGCAAGTTGCGACACGGAAAGTTACGGGATCCAATAAAGAGATAGTGTTATATGGAAGGAAGTGCTTGCAACCATGCCGACCACAGTCCTGACTCCCATTTAGGAACGGACAGGAGACGGGCACGATCTGCAGAGATGGAGCGCGTTTTTATAATATATAATTCCGTGTCAACTCTCACAGAGGCCCGTCCTATTGCCCCTGGGACAAAAGAGATTTCGGGCTAGCAAGCAGCATCAGGGCAAGCACAAAGCCAAGTCGTTCGAGTTTCGTCTAAAAATGAAATTTCAGGTGGGACCAAATCAGAAGACTTTTTTTCACCTAAGGAACTAGTGCTGTAGATAGAAGACAAGAACGCTGGTTACCTAGGTACTCTTAAAATTTAGCGAATTCCTAAGCTTCCCAATTGTACAGTGTTAAGTCTTGTAAATCTATAATTTACTTATTTTACTTTGATAACTAAGCCGTAAAATCATTTAATACGCGTTTATCCTATTTATATATCTTATCTATGATCTTCAACATTTTAATAATCAACATTTCTATATGTGTACCTTACAGCTTACTTAGAGAGTAGGTAGATAATGAAGAACTGTGTTTTGTTAGTCTACCCTCATTCATTATGATGACTCAATAAAGTTAGGAGTGGGTCATAGATGAACCTAGTAAGAACCTAGAAAACAACGGCCAATAGTCAATTCACGGCGACCTACTAAATAAGCAAACCCAGGTCCAATAATTAGTATGCACAACGGACTCACCTCAAATCTATCGTAATTTATAAACACTAAACACAAACACAACAATTTTCTCACCGAATACAACTGACATAAGAGTTTCTGACAGCTGTCAAAAATCGCGCAACTTTTCAGTTCTTTTTTTTCGTTGTCCAAAAAGGTTCAATACGCGCGCTTTCCTTGCGTTCGGCTTCTCGACTGAATGTCCGTATAAATTTTAACTTTCGAATCTCGGATTGAGATAGGCTTGATGCAGTTGAGTGTGCGCCTTATCTTGTTTCTCTAGGGTTTATTTTGTGATGGTGGTCCATGGCATAGCTATGTAATCACATGGTAGGTAGGAAACGTATGGTAGGTTGCCATCTTGGACCTTGCTAAATGTCGCTTGACCTAATAATGGAACTAGTTGCTTGTTCGTGGCTTCGCTCACAAAATAGATAATCTAAGGTTAGCACACAACACGAAGGTTAGCACACAAATCTAGGTGTCCGCATATCTCTTATAATAAGCTCTGTTAGGCCTCCTCGACCAAAAAGTTTTAGTTACCCGCCTAACAAAACAAGTAATTTGATCACTTATCGTGTAGTGAATAAGGTCTAATTTCACCGCTGCCGTTGAACGCGTTCACGCAACGTGAACGCGTTCAACGGCAGCGGTGAAATTGAACGCTATAAATACAAGATTTAACCCTAGCTCACTAACCATTCGTGTATTAGACTACGCGTACCCCGCGCATTTGTTGTTTTGGTAAGTTCCCGGCGCCCGCCACCCCGCTCATTTCTAGTACCTTCCTAATTCGCATAATTAGTGAAACGCAAACACTTATTGCGGATGCACGCTGCACTGATTGGGATATTTCGCACAATCGTCGCCTCACAGACGAAAGGTTAGTGATTACGATTACATTTTTTTACAAAATTATGTTTTGATTATTTCTTTTTTATTGCTTGTAATTTCATTATATTTGATTTAATTTTAATATTATTTCACGTAATAATGAGTATTTTACCCTTATGCAAGATATTATTATATTATCCAGTCAAGAAGTACCCAGGACACGCAAAATTTGCAGCTACTGCCCTGCCAAAAAACGTCGCATGACCAAATATTGCAAGTGCTGCAAAAGAGTCATATGTGGAGAGCACACTGTTTCTATGTGTAATATAAGTTCTGTTTAGGTTGTTTCTAAAACAAATTTAGTTATTTGACTACCTCAAAAATAAGACTGCTAATTATGGTCGTTTTCTTTAATAAATGAAACTGATTGAATTTTTATTGAAGTTTTATTTCGTAGTCTGAGAAACGAAAGGTTAGTGACAACGTTACTACAAAATATGGTTAGTGAGCTAGGGTTAACTCAATTTAGCGCTTTGAGGTGGTTTGACGCGAGTAGGCGTGGAATTAATAATAATCATAATAAATAATGATGGACAATTCACAGCATTATCTAGCCCAAAGCTAAGCAGAGCTTGTGTTATGGGTACCTACTAGACTAGATGACTGATATACATGTATATGATACATTACATAGTTTTTTTTTATTATAGGTACATAGAAAATGAACACAACACCCCTGCACATACCTATATCTGCAGATCGTACATACACTTGTCCCGAGGCGGGAATCGAACCCGCAACCTCCTGCGTCGCAGGCAGACCTTCGCCCACCGCGCCACAGAGGTCGTCAAACAAACTTAGTTTTAATGATCTTAGTAAACGATGAAATTAGACCTTAGAACTTAGGTGATTGATTATACCCACTTTAGCTCCTAAATACCTGCTACCTAGACTCGTATGGTACCCACTTAGAATTTTCACCACCCCAATTCTTCCCGTGGGTGTCGTAAGAGGCGACTTAGGGACATACACCGGATGGCTGGCAGCAGCGCCTCTTGCAGAATAGATCTACCACCGGACTGCGATCCCCAACCCGCATGCAAAGCGTGGAGATCATGGGTATTACCCCCCATGTGATAAAAGCCATAATAAGGCGATTATCAGGGGGAAGCCTGTGTCCAACAGTGGACAAATATAGGCTGCTGTGGTTGAGGAATAATATCTTACAGTGGTGGTTAAAAATTAAAATATAGTTAATTCGATAAATTGGTTAATAAATTGCAGATTCTTACCAATATGTAGGTACTATAGGTAAGTAAAGTTTTGGTATTTTACAAAATGTCAAGTATCGAGCCATATTCGAACTTTTTGGTTTCCTCATCCAAAATGGTGTGAAGTTCACAGGGTTTTGTAATATCTTTTAAAGAAATTAATTGAAGGTCTTTTCCGTGTTTTTAACAAAAGGGCTGATTACGATGGTTTGGAAAGACAACGAGGCGCGGACCGAAAACAGTAACGCGCGAAATTCTTTTCAAAACATAGGTTTATAGAAAATGTTTAACTTTTTATAGAACATTTATTTTCTGTAGTTTAATGCCTTGCAGAACGCAGAAAATATTAAGAACCGCAAAAATATTGGAATTTCGCGCGTAAGTATCTGTTTTCGATTCCGAGCTTCGGTTTCGAAGTAGGCAAGGTACCTAATGGATCAATAGGTAGGTATTTTATGTTGATTTTTATTAATAAATCTCTTTTATTAATAATAGCTCCAAAAGTACCTAGCTATAAATCGAGATTTGTCAAAACATAGGTTTGTAAAAAAAACTGATTCTGGTTCTATTCTGGTAGTTTATTTCCTTGCAGAACGCAGAAAATATTAAAAACCGCAAAATATTTGAAATACGCGCGCATCTGTTTTCGATTCCGTGCCTCGCTGTCATTCCGAGCCATCGTGAAAATCCCTCCTGGTTCATACAGCAGCCATATGGGGTATAAGGGAGACTCGTGAGTCGTGGGAGACTCCAAGATCCTGTCTCCCAAGCCAACCTAACCTGCACGTGGTGTACCCTGCTAGATAACGAACTAGGCTCTGGTGAAAATATCAACATTCTTCATAACTTGAAAACTCATATTTTACTATTATTTTCCATTAGGTACTTGAAACTGGCAGAAAAGAGTCCAACCAGACTCATATTGCCATTAACAAAGAATCATCATCATCAGCAGCCATAGCTCCAAAACTAAGCAAGTCGAAACATTTTGACGACCTCTGTGGCGCGGTGGGCGAAGGTCTGCCTGCGACGCAGGAGGTTGCGGGTTCGAATCCCGCCTCGGAACAAATGTGTGTACGATCTGCAGACATTTTTTCAGGGGGGTGTTCTGGTCGTTTTCTATGTATAGTATATCTAATAAAGAATATCTATGTATTGTGTTATATCATGTATATCATTTATCTAGTACCCATAACACAAGCTCTGCTTAGCTTGGGGCTAGATAATGCTGTGTGAATTGTCCAGCATTATTTATTTATTTGTATGCGTAAGCTCCGCATACAAACAAGGGCCAAACGTAGATCGGCGGGACAATGCGGCCGCAAATTAATAATCGGAGTTAGGAATTAAAAGGGTCCTCATACAAGAGTATTTTGCCCAATTTAACAAAATTAAAAAGTTTAAGTTTGAAAAATAAATACTAAATACCAAAATAAAATTACACTATGTTTTAAAATCTAGTAAACGATGACACGGAACCCTTACACCTTACACCCTACAACCTACAAGTCTGGCTCGCCCTTGGCTGGTTTTATTTTCTTTTTATAAACAACATAGCTTCAAAGATAAGATTCTCTGTATGCACATAATTTTTTTTTCTTGCTATATTCTGTGATTAAAGGTAGGCAAAACAAACTATGGGAAGATGATATCAAAAGGGTGGCCGGCCCAGAATGGACACGCACTGCAAAGGACAGGAACCAGTGGAAAACCTTAGAGGCTTATGTCGAAGGACAAACTGGAATAAAGGGAATAAGAATTAAGGATCTAGGATAAGAAAAACCAAATGTATAATCCAGAACTAAAGGCTAATTTTATTTTTATTTATTTTATTTTTTATATTTTGTGCGTTTAAATAAAAATAAAAAAATATCTCGCACCGCCAATCAAAATCAAACTATTGCCGTAAAGACATCAACCTTCTAGAAAAGACAGTAAAATAAAACCATTTTTAAAAATAATATTTAATGTATTTTGATATAGAAGTATTTGAAAATAAATGTATAAGCGTGTATAAATAAAATAATAAACAAAATAATATTCTAACAAATTTAAAATACATTTACAACTAGAAAAGTGTATAAGTAGGTAGTACCTTTATTAGGAAAGAAATTTACAATCAAAAAATAGAATAAAATTAAAACTAGCGTTTACACTTGAAACAATTGAGCTAACTGCAGACTGTTCTAATCAATCTACAGGTAGCTCAACTGATCCATATCAATACCAGTCGGAAGCGTGCCCAAGACACTGATAAGTACCTAGTACATACGTCATTAAAATAAGAAACAGCCTGAGAAATAAAGCCGATTGCCATAACTTTCATACAAAACTGATTGAACATCAAAAAAAGTCAATGCCTTGATATCTCCAGTCTATGTTTTTCTACATCATCATCATCATCTTAACAGCCTTAAATGGTTCACTGCCGGACGCAGGCCTCCCCCTATCTCATGGGGGATAATGCCCATAATCCCCACGCTGGGCATTCTGGTTGGGGATCGCAGTTCGGTCGTAGATCTATTCTGCGAGAGTTAATCACATTTACATTTTGATATTCATTTATTTGGCAGTATTATTTACAAAATAATTATTTTTATGAAAATTATAATGAAAACTACGTCTATTTGAAGTAAGTATCGCATTTGTCCATATGTTTTGGTGCAGCGCCTCTATCGGGCGGAGAGAGAACTATGCAAATACCAAACAATTATGAGATATGACGTCACATCTTGATATCTATCATTAAATGGGTCACTGTAATGCACGACAATTTATTGTACGGCCGAATAATGTACACCTTGATAACATGAGATATAAGCCAGGAGATTATGAGGGGGAGGCCTGCGTCCAGCAGTGGACCATTACAGGCTGTTGAGGTGAGGTATAAAATTACTGATCTATACAATTATGATTATTCTAATAACAATAATTCAATACTCAGTCACTATTTTCAAATCTTAAATCTAATTTATTTAAGGATTTTTGTTACAGTGCTTACCCGCACTCTGGGCATCTCTAAGAAATGAAATAAGTTCTGTAGGTGGAGTCACCGGCGCTACAGTTCGTAAGAGGTCCCAAAGACTCATTCGACGAGAACCGACAGACTTCGAGGCTTAGTTGGTTAGAGCACACCCGTACTAAGGTTGGGACGCGGGTTCGAGTCCCGCCGAAGTCGATAATTTTTGGGAACTTATTTCATTTCTAATTTATTTAAGTATATTGTTCTTATTAATAAATTAAGTAGGTACTAAAATTATAAGATTAATAGAATGAAAATGAAATAATTTCCCAAAAATTTACGTTTTCGGCGGTACTTGAACCCACGCCCCCGTCTGTCTAACCAAGTAAACCACGAAATCACATCTGGGTCACTATAATGCACGACAATTTATTGTACGGCCGAATAATGTACACCTTGATAATTCGTGTCAAAACCTATTAAAATTGGAAGCCATGACACGGTTTATCGAGGTGTACATTATTCGGCCGTACAATAAATTGTCGTGCATTATAGTGACCCTCTCATCTCACCGAACTCGAAAATCTCTGGGAATTCTTACGAACTGTAGCGCCGGCAGCGCCACCTTCCTAGAGATACCCGAATGCGGGTAAGCACTATAACAAAAAAAACCTTAGTATTAATAAAGTGATCACAAAAAGCTTATTCTTATAAATAATTCCGATAAATGTGATTATTAAAGATTAAAGAGCTTATACTCCGATTTAGAATCTTATATATTTTAAGTCAACAAAGACATTTATGAATAAAAACTTAATAACATTATGAGAAAACAACAAGGTTGTTGTTGATTATAAGTAATGTTAATAAATATCAATGTAAATTGCAGTGCCCAACAAGGTGTATTTACTAACTTAGGTTCAAATTAGATCTTAAGCTACCAACCCTATGTACATAATGGACAATTAATAAATGAAATTAAAAAAAAATTGAAAACAATATATACCTATATCAATTCAATAATCGTGCGTGAGTGAGCTTTCAAAACTAAAAATTGTTTTGACCTTCTGGATTCATTGAATGATGATACCAGTCTTTGAATATATTTACCACCAAGTATCCTTGGGTTTTGTAATCAATGGTATTCAATTCAATTCAATTACTTTTATTTATATAGGCTTACAAAACAAGCACTTAGACAAATCAAATTTTATACTGTAAACAGGTTTATAAACACTAATTAATATCAAACTACGAATAAATAAATATCAAATAAGAAACAATGTGTTATTTGTCAACTTCAATCTTTTGTTTACTAGTGGAAGAAGTGGAAAATAAACCACTAGTAACCAAGTTTATATATGACTTATAAAAAATAAATAATGCTGGACAATTCACACAGCATTATCTAGCCCCAAGGTAAGCAGAGCTTGTGTTATGGGTACTAGATAACTAATATACGTAATATTATACATTACATAGATAGATATTTTTTATTATACATAGAAAACACCCAGACCAACGGAACAAATTTCTGCAGATCGTACACAAATTTGTTCCGAGGCGGGGATCGAACCCGCAACCTCTTGCGTCGCAGGCAGACTCTCGCCCGCTGCGCCACTGAGGTCGTCAGTCACTTATAAACTAATACAATATTATTTGCATATCTAAATATAAATATAATGTGATTTAGATACAGGTCAATATTTATATAAAACTAACTAAGCTTAATAATTAAGCTTTTTTATGGACAGCGGATTTTGGCCGAAGGGTGTCGTGTTCAGGAAGTTCTGTGGAAGGCTGACACGCGACACCGCGCGCACGTCATCGACCTAGTGCCAGTGGCACGACTGTCCTCTTTATTTCATTACTTATTATGTATGTTAGTCTCTAAGGTATTTATCATATGGGCCCTAGTTAAGTTACTTTGTAAGTTCTTGTCTTGTGTTGCCTGAAATAAACAATTATTATTATTATTTAATAAGCTAATAACTTTATTAAGCTCATGGAGGCAGAGACACCTACCACCCTTTTTTTTATTACATACCTCCATGTTAAATTGTTATTGTTTTCTGTTTGTTTATTTTATACTTTTGTGTACCTGTGTCTAAATAAATGTATTTCTATTTCCTCTATATTTCTTAACATTATTTTCCTTATAATATGCTATTGTCGGTGCGGAACTGAGCGACATCTGGCCTGGTGAGATTGTGGTCAAACAAAGGTCTATAGACTATAAAAAAAAAGCTTGTAACAAAATCCAAGGAAACTTAAAACTATACAAAAAAATATCCAGGTTTTTTAATCGGAGTATAAGCTCTTGAATGTGCAATGAAGCAATTTCCTCCACTTTTTTCTTTCCAATGCTTTTTCCTTGAACTGACTATTCGTCAATTCTTGGTTTGTCTTTCTTCACCTTTTACATTTCCTTTGATGATGTTATTTATGAAGCTGTCATGTTATAAGACGTCCAATCATTTTCCCTCTTGTTATATAAATTAGATTTAATTAGATAATTGATCAACGACGACCTCGGTGGCGCGGTTAGCGAAAATCTGCCTGCGACGCAGTTGATTGCGGGTTCGATTTCCGCCTCGGAACAAATGTGAGCACGATCTGCAGACATTTGTTCAGGGTGTATTGGTCGTTTTCTATGTAAAATAAAATAAAAACTATCTATGTATTGTATTATATTATGTATATCAGTTATCTAGTACCCATAACACAAGCTCTGCTTAGCTTGGGGCTAGATAATACTACTGTTTATTGTCCAGCGTTATTTATTATTTATGCTGGACAATCCACACAGCATCATCTAGCCCCAAGCTTCTGTTATGGATACTAGATGACTGATAGACTTAATACAATACATAGATAGACATTTTTATTATACGTAGAAAAAAACACTAATAAATATTTGCAGATCGTACAATCATATGTTCCAAAGCGGGAATCGAACCCGCAACCTCCTGCGTCGCAGGCGGACTTTCACCCGCCGCGCCACAGAAGTCATCAAAACAAAATATCACACAAGAAATTGTTCATTCACCCTTACATGAATATCTTTAATACACGTGTGCTTTCTCAGCCCAGATATTTGACTAAACTGAGAACAACCATCTTTACAAATGACAGTTTTATCTGTATGCGTTTTAACATGCATTTTAAAATTACCACTATCAGAAAACTGCTTATTACATATATCACAGTTATATAACTTCAAATCACTATGTATTTTCATATGTTTTGATAAATTAACTATTTGTTTGTTACATACTTTACATGTAAATGGCTTCACCCCGGAATGTATAAGCATATGTCTTTTCAACTGGCCAGATTCACGAAAACAACGTTTGCACACTTCACAAGCAAATGGCTTCTCACCGGAATGCAGTCTCATATGAATTTTTAAGTATCCGTTATCAGAAAACGATTTACGACAAACTTTACAGGCGTACGGTTTTTCTCCGGTATGAGTTCTTAAATGTAATTTAAATGAAGCCATTTGCCCGAACTGTCTTTGACAGAAACTACACATATATGGTTTTAATCCAGTATGTACTCTCATATGAACCTTTAAAGTTGTATATGCAGTGAAATCTTTCTTACAAACGTCACAAGAATACGGTTTTACTCCAGTGTGTTGTCTTTCATGTATAGCTAGATAACTTTTAGACGAAAAATTCTTTTTACAGACATCACATGAATGCGGTTTTATATTATTATGAATAATGAATATATGTCTTTTTAAATGAGTCCGCTGAGGGAACCTCCGGCCGCATACATCACATATGTATGGCTTTTCGCCTGTATGAGTATACATATGAGATTTTAAGGTTTGGTTGTGACCGAATGACTTGTGGCAGACTTCACACTGATATTTTCTTTCACCAGTATGAGTTTTCATGTGTTCTTTTAATCCTTTCTTCCGCTGGAACTCTTTCTGACATTCTGAGCACTTGAATCTTTTATCGAAGTGGATGTTAATGTGGTTTTTGAGCAGTTTCGGTTTGTCTAATATCTTCGAGCATAAGGTGCAAGGGTAGGATGTGCCATTTCTATGTTTTATACCAAAATGTTTGGTTAACTCCTTGTTCGTATGAAAGCTGTCGGTGCAGAGCAGACAAATATATGACTTTTCATCTGTGTGTAATTTTAAATGCATTTCTAAGGAGCCGTTGTACGTGAATTGTTTATCGCAGAAGCTGCATGAGTATTTCTTTTCTTTTTTCTTCGCCGGCTTCACATCTTCTTCTGTAACAAGAAACATTTAGATTTGTTATTTTCTAGATGTAAGAAAATGTGTAAATAACACATTGTACTACAAGTTACAATTAAAATGTCATATTCAAGCTAAACGTGAGAAATCTGCAATGTGGCTTAGAGTTTACACCCCCCAACTCTTCCCGTGGGTGTCGTAAGAGGCGACTAAGGGACATACACTGGGGGGCGGGCAGCAGCGCCTCTTGCAGAATAGATCTACCACCGAACTGCGATCTCCAACCCACATGCCCCAGGGTGGGGATTATGGGCATTACCCCCTTGTGATAAAAGCTAGGGGAGACCTGCGTCCAGCAGTGGACTATTATAGGCTGTTGAGGTCGAGGTTGAGGAGGGTGATCTAGTTAACATACCATCTGTACGGTTCTCAGTGTAAGCGATAAGGCCGCGAACTCTTTGCTTTTTCTACCAAAGTTTATAAGATTTAATGTTTTGTGAATAAATATTGATCTATCTATGACAGTATATTATTACTATCTATGTGAGTTTATATTATTACTAGCGCTAATACGTAATTTAATTGTTTTGAAAAAACTAAAACCGACTTCGTATCCCTTAATTTTAATAATATATCCGTAGATCATACAAACTAAAAAGCTAGGAATATACATAAAACTTAAAATGTCAAATCAATTTAAACAAAAACTTAAAACTTTCTTTGAACGTAACCCTTCTTACCACATCGATGAATTTATGTCATGTTTATTTTCTGATCTGCAGGAAATTTAAAATACGTACATACATATACATAGTACATATACATAGTATTAAATCAACAGTTTAATATTAGTTCATAATATTTTAGGAATTTTATGAAATTGTGTGAGCTTTCCTGTTTTTATATTTTGTTTATTTTTTATCAAACATTGTTATTTTGACTTGCCTATGTTATGTTATGTAGCGGAATGGTAAATAAATAATAAATACTAACATTTATACCAAGGAGGAATCGAACCCGCTACCTCCTGCGTCGCATGTGGACCGTCCCCCTCCGCGCCTCGCCGTCTACAAAATTATATTATAACCCGTGTAATCAAAGGATGGGATTTACAATGACGTCACCCCTCATACAGTCCCACTCAGGGCGCGGATGTAGGTTACTTCTTCACTCAAAAAGAACGTATTTGTGATAAAATTTCGTATACAATTAGTTCTAGGCCTGAAATAAAATATAGACTAGGTACTTTTTATCCTATTTAACAGTTCTCATGGGATAGAAATAAACTTAAAAAAAGCGTGCGAAGCCGTGGGCAGAAACTTATTTCTTATTTGATAATAATGAACTATGTATAAACCTGTTTAAAGTATTAAATTTCACTTGTCTAAGTGCTTATTATGTAAGCTTAAAGAAAAAAACGTTATTGAATTATCAATTACTATTTATTTCGTTATTTATTAGCTATTTAACGGGAATAATTTGTTAAGATCGCGTAAGTTTAGAAACATTTATAGCATAAGAGATGACGCGCGACGTAATTCTCAATCCTCTTCTTTAATCACGCAGGTTATATAATAAAACAATGATCCTTGACTCACCATCACTGTAATGATGTGTATCTTCAGGTATATACTCTTGGTGATTCTGTTTTATCTTCTTCAGCTTAATGAGAGGCTCGTCATCTTCAAATGAAGGGTCAGAATACTGGGTTTTAACTTCTGGAATAAAAAACAAATCTGGATTAGAACAAAATACAAAAGAAAATAGCTTCAAGTCGAAAGTCTTTAATCAGTGTGTGATACCAGTGATGACCTACGGATCCGAGACGTGGTCGCTAACTATAGGCCTCGTTCATAAGCTTAGAGTCGCTCAGCGGGCTATGGAGAGAGCTATGCTTGTGGTTTCTCTACGTGATAGAATCCAGAATATGGAAATCCGTAGAACTAAAGACACTGACATAGCTCAAAGGATTAGCAAGCTGAAGTGGTAGTGGGCAGTCTCGAGAAGAACAGACAACCGCTGGGGTAAACGTGTGTTGAGTGGAGACCGCGACTCGGCAAACGTAGTGTAAGACGCCCTCCAACCAGGTGGGATGACGATTTACGAAAGACTGCGAGCAGATGCTTGATGCGGCAAGCTGAAGACAGGGCGCTATGGCGCTCATTAGGGGAGGCCTATGTCCTACAGTGGACTAGTAGGCTGATGATGTTGATGAATTATTTAAAAAAAACCCAGGTTTGCTCAGAGGTTTATGTTGTAAGAAGAGTCTAGCATTTTTTTTATCTGCTGGATACACATACCTCCAATTTCTTGAGTTTCTTCCTTGACCTCATGATTAAATTGGAAATCTGAAAATTAAAATAGTAGTTACTATGATTTTTGAGAAAAAGCTCAGATAATCCTGGATAAGTCTCTCAAAACTCTTTCAACTCAACTGAAGTGCTTTATTTCCTTTAGACGACTCTTGGACATGACAACAATTTCATATTCTATTATTTGATTGTAATTTTCTTCCTTAGTAAAAGCTTGTTGTTAATTTGTGTACTTAACACAAATTAACAACAAGCTTTTACTAAGGAAGAAAATTACAATCAAATAATAGAATCCAATTAAAACTAATATTTACAATTGAAACAACTGAGCTAACTGCAGACTGTTGCAAAAAATCTACAGGTAGCTTAACTGATACATATCAAGTTAAATAATAATAATAAAGCTGGACAACACACAGCATCATCTAGATGTCTAGCCCAACCTTAACAGAGCTTGTGTTATGGGTACTAGATGACTGATATACATAAATAGATTAAACATACATTAATAAACATAGATAGATTTTTCATTATACATAGAAAATACCCAAAACACCTGAAACAAATATTCGCAGATTGTATAAACATTTGTCCCAAGACGGGAATCAAACCCACAACCTCCTACTTTGCAGGCGGATCTTCGCCTGCTGCACCACATTGGTCATCAAATAATAATTGTATCAGTAAGAGGAGAAGATCCTCGCTGTGCCAACAGCAGGTCAATTAAAATGTATTCATTCAAGAGTCACTCATACTATTTTTGCCACTGAAAATTGGTCCAAAAAAATTATTCAAATAAGTCAGAATCATTCAAAAGTGGGCTAGGGCATTTATTTATTTAAAAATTACATTACTTTAGGTATTACACATATTATATTAACTTTTATTTTATTTTATTTTTATCATATCCTGTGAAGCTCCTTGGAACACTGGAACACTGGAAAGGGCCTCTTCCAGCCCTTTCTAGTGTTCTCAGCTGCATGCGGTTCGAGAACACCTAGCACCCTTACTTTCATTATGTCATCCTCCCATCTTTTGAGCTCTCTACCTCTTTTCCCTTTGCCTTCACGTGCCCTTAATTAAATGAAGATGGCATGGTCTTGACTCCAAGCAATAAATGGAGATATCATACATACCTTTAACATCGTAGAATACTTCTTCGCATCTCAGAACTTGTCTTTTGAACAGTATTGCATCGTGGAGTCTCCTTTCACAAGTGCCACAAATGGACGACTCTCTTGTAGACACTAACTGTAATTTAAAAAAGTGCTAACTGTAATTTATTGATGAAGATTTTTAACTATTTATGTTAAAAATCGGTACTCAGAAGACTGAGAACTTTTAGTGTAGTTTAGCTGGGACCAAAGCTATCCAGTAAAATACTTACGTAAATATTAAAAGTTTCAACCAGAATCGTGTTGAAGGTTTCTTCAGCTTCTTCGGCATATGGGCTTTCCAAACTCTTGAAAATGCCTTCTGAATGACAACAGCGACAAAGAACGTTGGAATTTAATGCCTCCAGATTCATTTTTGGACCTATTTTTCAACGAACTAATAAATAAAATAGATTAAATCAGATTTCATTTTGATTTTGAAAAACAAACAAAACAAACATTCGAAAATTGATGATGTTTGATTTATATGAATGAATGTTTTATTTATTCTCTTTGGATCATAGATGAATTATACCTCTTCCTCTGTGCTTTGGATGAATGAATTATGTGATGGATGATGTTACTGACTGATTTAAGAAATGTCAAAGTCAAGTAGTGATGCAGCATTGGGAAAGAGCATTAAAAATCGACTAAAATATGGCCAGAATCAAGAAAGAAGTTTCAGAATGAATGACAGCTGTAAAAAACAATACAAAAGATGGCGACGTACAAATTGAGCGCGCAGCTATTGATTTTATGGTTTTACAGCGATTTTAATAATTAATAATGCCCGAGACAATAATAGAAAGTGTCCTTAATGGGAAACTCGATAGCGAGCTGTTGATTAAATGGCTAAATGACGAACCCATTGAGGTTAGTAACCTATATTAGGGAAATCTCGTATCGCCCCAGCTTAAGTTGTTTTTCTCACGTATTTCTTTGCTTTCAGGACGATTGTATTTTATTATGCTGCAAGAAAACTGAATTCGTTTCTTGCTTTTTATCTTACTTGAGGAACCAGACTGATAGGTAAATAATAACACATAATTATTGTCTTCCAAAATCTGCACAAAAACATTCAGAAATTGGCATAACAAAACAACAACTGTATAAAAACTTAATTTTCCCTTTCATAATATCTCATATCTGAACTTATTTCTTACAGCATACTACTGACAAACAGCAATGCTGTGCAAATTCTTCACAACAGCACCCCTGAAAAGGTCCACAGTAGCAGAAGAAAACACCATCGCTCAATAAGCGAGCCCACTAGCGATGACCGCGACAGTGTCTCCGTCAAGACTGAAAAAAGCCATGAATCTCCTAACCGAGACAGAAAACGATCCGGGAGGAAAGTCAAAACAAAACTATTCCCTGATGATCGGAGAGAAAACCTATCTGTCTCATCTGACGAGTCAAGGCTTTCCACAAGTGTTGACAGAATTGCTATATCGAGTACTCCATTGAAGAATGGAGTAAAGCCATCAGACTATCCAAACATGTCTCTGTCTAGTCCAGTCACTCCAAAAAGTTTTATTAAAGAAGGGGAAAGATGTGACACACCTAGGTTAAGTCATAGGCACTCAAGGTCGCACGAGAAAAGCTGCCTTGGAGACTTTCTCGTAACAGCCACAAAAAGCTCAAAGAAAAAGACTAAGAAACATTTCTCAAGCGAGAATGAAGATAAAATTGAGCTGGATTTGAGTAATTCTGAAATGTTCCCTGAGATCGGAGCTAGGAAATCTAGCTCATTGAGAGGAGAGAAAAAGAGAATTAAACCAACAAATATAGATAAGTCTCAAAAAAGTATCTCACTAAACAGTTTTAGCTCTGAACACTTTCAACAGTTGTCTCCTCTCGAAGACAACTCAGCATTCAAACAGAAATTCCAACCAAAAGAAACAACTAACAGCTTCGAAGTCGAAAGAAACATACTTAAGCAAGAAAGGCATAAACTTATGGAGAAATTCAACATTTTAAGCACTTCTACTCCTCAAAAAGTTGCCACTGTACCCCAAATTAAACTGACACCAAAAGACATAGTCGAAGTCTCTCAAACATATGTGACGGCCGACGTAACCAAAATACTACTTAAAGACAAAATCGATTTACTTATAAATATTTATGACAACCTGTTAAAAAACAACCAGATCTTAAGCATAATAACTGAAATATACTTCCTAATATCTCTGGTGATATCAAAACAACTCGAAGATGATTATATTAATGTGGAATTGAATTTAAATGAGAATAATATTGATTATTTACTGAAGTCAATACATAATAGTTCTTATTTTGCTGTAAAGTCATTGTGGAACTTGAGGATGACTTTGGAAGTCATTTTGGACAAAAATTCGTTGAAGACTTTAGGTAAGTTCAGTGTACTCTTATTTCCGCACTGAGACTCCGTTCGGTCACCGTGCGTGGTTCTTCTACTAGCTTAGCTGGCCTAACTCCGTTTAGAAGTGCCGAATCTTCACAGGCTTTGCCGAATCTTCACAAGCTTTGCGGAGTGACCTCGTAGTATATTTATTACTAAAAATAGTAATAAATAATACTGGGAAATAATGTCAACCCTAAGCCTCGATTGTCGTCGCCGTGTGGTGCTGGCTTAGAATTTGCACCACCCCAACTCTTCCCGCGGGTGTCGTAAGAGGCGACTAATGGACATATAGGAGGCGGGCAGCAGTGCCTCTTGCAGAATAGATCTACCACCGAACTGCGATCCCCAACCCGCCTGCCCAGCGTGGGGATTATGGGCACTACCCCCCATGAGATGAAAGCCAATATAGCGATTATCAGGGGGAGGCCTGCGTCCAGCAGTGGACTGTTAAAGGCTGTTGAGGTTGTAGTAAGCCTCGATTACCACCAAGATGCACCAACTGACATGATGCACAACCTTTGGGCCCTATTTCATTATGGCGTACACATGCTGGCGCCAGCAGGCGCGCCGCCTTGGCTAAAAAGATCTATTCCATTCCATACCAATGGTATTTGTTTATTGTCGTAATTCTATTCCTAACGAATACCATACTTACAAACGAAACCCAAAACAAGTTAAACGGTATATTACAGTCAGTAATAAAAATGTTTTTAAATATTAGTCTGGTCGAAGCGACGCGTGACCCGAGAGCTGGTGAGTATCTGGCACAGCGCATCAGCATTGCTACAGCGGGGCAATGCAGCCAGTGTCTTAGGCACGCTTCCAACTGGTATTGATATGGATCAGTTGAGCTACCTGTAGATTGTTTGCAACAGTTTGCAGATAGCTTAATTGTTTCTATTGTAAATACTAGTTTTAATTTAAATTTGTTATTTGATTGTTATTTTCTTTTTAAATATTATGATTTTACGTATTGTTAATATAATCAAAATCAGTCTTATCAGTTATCACACGAATTAAAGAGTAGTAGGAAAACGTTTGGTTCATTTCATTACTATAATTAATAACACAGACTATCAGACACACGTAATCAATAATATAAGTTTCTACTACCTAAATAAAAGCTTTTATAACAATTCACATCAATGGACCCTATTACTTAGAGTCTTTCAGTCTGTCCGTCTGTCACCAGATTGTGTGTCTCATGAACTTTTTCTTTCTAACGTTTGTTGTATGGAAGCCCTTCCATACAACAAACGTGATTTTATTGCTCGACATTGATAACGGCAACAGGTAGACGCTTGAAATATTCACAGAATATTGAGTTATATTATTAACTTTCACTTTAAGAAAAAAAAAATATTAAATAAAATTAATATTTAAGGGGGCTCCCATACAACAATCGTGATTTTTTGCCGGTCGGTACGTAAACCTTCGTGCGTTAGTCCGAGTCGCACTTGGCCGTTTTTAGAAATAAACTTGTAAATCAGTAGACTATTCAAAAATCAGGTAGATCTACTGCTAAATCAGTTGATCTGGCAACACCTTAGGCCGTACAGCGTCACGTTCCATCATAGATAAAATTTTAAACTCTCCGGAGACCGAGACACGTTCTCGGTGACCCAGTTGACCCAATCACCGACGCTAACCCGGAGGTGACGTCAGCAAGTACCGATTCGCTTCCGCACACTACACTACACACCCTACCAAAAACCGACCCCGCCGGATGCGGGGGTCGAAGAATTCCACGCTTCCGCCCATAGGTGCACTCGTGCATCCTCGGCGAAACATCCATTACCCTCTTGTAGCTTCTGGCAACAGCCCAAGCCGAGGTTCGCACCTAAGTAGTGGCATGCGTGTTGCCCCAACCTAACTTTACCGGCGAAGCGCCTTCCGCGCCCGCCAAAAGACCTGTAACGCTGTCATGGCCATTTGCGGTCAACAGCATATTAGTCCATTCGAAAAAAAAAAATTAATGGCTAATTGTTTTCAGGTGAAAACAAAAAGGTCCGCAGTTTCTACCCAGACCTAGCTAAGTTCCTTCTCAACTGCTACTGCGTCCGATGCGAGAAGCCCCCTCCACCCCAGCGAGCCCCAGCGCCCTCTGTAGTATGTTATAACACGGAGACGGACTCAGCAGACAACTTTCCCACAACACAGGCGTTTCACTACTTCAAGAAACAGCGGGATATGTTCTATGAAATTGTCAGGTTAGTATATCCATTATTAGCTTATAGGTTATATGCATTGATTATTTATTTCATCATCATCATCAGCCCATACCAGTCCACTGCTGGACATAGGCCTCCCCTAATGAGCGCCATAGCGCTCTGTCTTCAGCTTGCCGCATCCAGCATCTGCCAGCAGTCTTTCGCAAATCGTCATCCCACCTGGTCGGAAGGCGTCCTACACTACGTTTTCCGAGTCGCGGTCTCCACTCAAAAACACGTTTACCCCAGCGGTTGTTGGTTCTTCTTGAAATATGACCAGCCCACTGCCACTTCAGCTTGCTAATCCTTTGAGCTATGTCGATAACCTTGGTTCTCTGTCGGATGTATTCGTTACGAATCCTATCCTTCAGAGAAACTCCGAGCATAGCTATCTCCATAGCTCGCTGAGCGACTTTAAACTGGTGGACCAGCCCTACCGTGAGTGACCGTCTCAGCTCCGTAGGTCATGACGGGTAGGACGCACTGATTGAAAACTTTCGAATCGTAACTTTCGACTATTATTTATTTGTTTTTAAATCGTTTTTTTTTTTCGCGTTACTGAAATTACATACACACCAAAATTATATTACCATTTAATACCCACAATATAAATTATTATGATAAAACGAAAGATAAAACGACTCCGTTTCAGGTGATAAAAACGCTGCCCGTTTTTTTGTCCGAACGTCTGCCTGTGACTCAGTAGATTGCGGGTTCGATTCCCGCCTGTGTGTGTACTATCTACAACATGTTTTAACTGTACATTGAGATCGTTCTTACTACAAAAAAACAATCGTTATATAAACAACTATTGTTTATTGGTGGAAATGAGGGCTAATAAATAATACCAGTCAAATACAAGTTTTAAACTCAATCCATCCTTGTTGGATCCAGTTGAGTTTATTTTTTACTTATTCCTATCAATAAACATATCCAAAACATGTAGACAACATGTTCTAGACATTTCCAACGCAATTAATACATATTTCGTACAAATTTTGTACACATTTTAAACATGGATGACTGACAATGCACAAAAAACTAAAAAATTACACAAAACTTGTCAAATACATGTTTAATACCTCGGTGAAAACGAGGGGTAGTAACGTGTCATCTGTTCACAGATGGTATAGTGAAAGCCAGACCAGCAACAGCACAGGCGTGTCCAGCAGTGGGTTCCGTGCGCGAGTGAAGGCACTGTGCGCGGGCGGTGCGCACGCGCATCTAGCCACGCTCACTGTACAGCACTGTATGCAAGCCACGCTGTTTAGTGCACAGGTAATTATTAAAGTTGAAAGAAAAATATTTTACGCATTTGATGACGATGTAAACGTAATTAATAGACGACCTCTATGACGCGGTGAGTGTAGTCAATGTTGCACTTTGTGGTCACCAAACTCAATTATTGCATCTCCTAAACTAGAGGTGGAGGAGATCGTGGAGCATGTGAAGAGGAAGACCAACACCTTGGTGAGGGTCGAGCGGTTGGAGTCGCGTCATAATGATTTTAAATCGTTCGTGGTGCGTATTCCAACTGAGAATATTTCGACCTTCACTAAACTGGCCGAAGAATGTGCTGTTTCGGCGTTTTCGCGGACGATTACCGGTCGAGGCATTAAAAATGGCTTATAATCGGTATTACAAATAGCCCATTGAATATTTTGAAATTAACGTTTTCCAACAAAATAAATAAATAATGCTGGACAATTTACACAGCATTATCTAGCCCCAAGGTAAGCAGAACTTGTGTTATGGGTACTAGATAACTGATATACGTAATATTATACATTACATTGATAGATATTTTTTATTATGCATAGAAAACACCCAGACCAACGGAACAAATTTCTGCAGATCGTACACAAATTTGTTCCGAGGCGGGGATCGAACCCGCAACCTGGCGTCGCAGGCAGACTCTCGCCCGCTACGCCACTGAGGTCGTCGACATAATAATAAGATAAAACCGTCAAAATAATAAGATAAAATAGGTGGCGGCGCTAGTTTGGCTCGGAGTACCGTCTTAAGAGTGGTTTAGCACTTCATGGGTAAAGGTACAGATACACATGCTAGAAAGTAGCGCACTACTAAGCATGCTTGAAAGCATGCTAATATTGAGTATGCTATCGTAATGTATACATAATCTACGTATTGGCATGCTAGTTTTGAGTATACTGTTGTATTACCATGCTCGAAGCAAACATACCAGTCACACTTAACGCAGCCCCCACTACCCCGCTCCTCAGGTAGTCTGCTAGTAAATCAACAGTTGGTCGATTTACTAGCAAACTACGAGCTACCATGCTATTTTCAAGCAAGGCCCAATACACACGTGCTACTTGATAGCATTTGCTTAAAAATAGCATGCTTTCGTGCTACTTACAAGCATGTGTATCAGTAGCAGCTTTATACAATATTATTTTGTTGCAGGAGTCTAAGATCAGCAAGCTCCACCGACGCCTGACTTGCCCCGCCGCACCCGAGTCGCACAGGCTGCCTAGCTTCAATGCCAATGAGATATTTTACAAGTAAGTCATTTACACTTAACTTCAGATATCCATAAACTTTCATCAACACCTTTATCAGCCTATGTTAAAAAAAAAATAAAAAAAAAAAAAAACTTTTAAAACTATCATGGTTATTAACATTAAAGTAATTTGAACCAACCAAGCCGTGTGCAGATACCGTTAGTGTTGTATGTCGTGATCGAATTGCGTTCGTAAATGAAACCGGTGGTAGTGGTAACTTTCGTAGCAAAAGACAAAGAATGAAGGTAGATCGATATATCTGCCAATAAAAACCAACTCGCAGTGACTTTAGTTCTTCCGTGATCATGGTGCATGAAACTGTGCCGAAATATTGGAAAACAAAAATCTAATCATGGTAATTATCCCGTTTTAAATGACTTTAAATAAATAATGCTGGACGATTCACACACAGTTATGGTACTAGATAACTGATTTACATAATACAATACATTACATAGATAGATATTTTTTTAATGTATTTGCAACATATATATAAACATTCCCTCAGCGCTTAACGGCCTATACTAGCACAAATCAACTCTATCATATATAAATATCTTCCTAACTACTAAATATTAAACTGAAATGTATATACGGTATAGTTCAGGGCTTACTCTATCGATCATATGTTTCGAAAAAACTATTCCAGAAAAAAATCAGTGTAAAACATCGCAAATAACCTCTACTAAAACCTTAATTTCTCAATAATTACTGAAGTTAAAATCTTAAGAATCAGCATGGTAATAGAACTAAGTATAAAGAACATTTTATATGTTTCGGTTTTTTCAATTATAGTCTTAATTAATAGATAATAAGCTAAAACTTGGGCTTGCGTTGCGTTATTTTGGTATGCCTTGTCCCGCTCCTATAAACGCAAAATCCTATATCTATCCTTTTCACAAAAACTTGAGGTTGTATTTTATAGGCTCTTAATATATTCTATAACATTACAGAGAGTTCATAACGCACGCTGAGAATGAATCCTTCAGGATACATCTGCGCGATGTACTGTGTACCGAGATTGTGACGACAGACGGCACTCAGTTCGCGATCGAAAATGGAGGGAATGGTATGTGTAAAATCTTATGACCGATATTGAATCCCATTAGATGAACACTGGCTCGCTACATCCACGTATTGCAAAGCAGCACACACCCGCCAACGGTTCCCGAGCAACTGGCGTTCCCGCGCTACGGACTTGCCTGACACGTCAGTTGACCACGTCAACTGACGTATCTGTCACCCGTCAATAACGTATGACAGTGACAGCTTGCTTTGGCAATACATGGACCAAGAGATAGCGTATGTTTGCATGGCATTTAGTTACTGCAAACACTACAGTATGTATAACCTACGGTACAGTTTAACCACTTTAATAAGTCGAATCGGCAAAATTCGTCTGCACAGAAGAAAACATTTCAACCCGATTGAATACGAATGCCAACGCCGTTGAAATAATAGACTTTATTGCGTTGTGTTATGCTTTTTAATCAATAAAAACAGAGGCTCATGCTATCTTGCTCAGATTATATGTACACGAGAAGACAAAAAAGGACCAACGTATTTGCATACGTATATATCCCACTCAAAATACGACTCGCGAATGTAGAGATCGCGACGCCGACTGCGGACGTCGTGCGCGTAGCCATCACCCAATAGCAACCACACATGTTTCGCGCGCGCAAGGCGTTATGATTGGCTACGATTTTTTCGCGCCTGCCAAAATTAAGCCATCTGCGCAGGATACATCGGTGTAAATTACAAAAGTGGTACTACTGTAATTATATAATTAGATTGAGAATGACGTCATTTCAATGTTATCTATAAGAAATTAAATAACATCCCAAAAATATTCGCTTTCGATTTCACCGTTTACTTTTTATATTTTAAGCCGGCTTAGAACTTACACCACCCCAACTTGCCCAACACCCCGTGGGTGTCTTAAGGCTTCGGCGACAGCTGCTCGCAACTTCAATTCGTAAATTATTGTGTTCCGTAATACCAAAAATAATGACTGAAAACTTTTTGTATTTTCGACATGGTGTTGTTATTCTGTAACTAGACAGTATAAGCTATGTTTCTTATCAAACAAAACGTAAGGTATGGTTGTTTTTAATACAAAAGAAATAGGACGAAAACATGTCATTTTCGGCGTAAAGTTATGCAAAATTGCATTTTGTATATTTTTGCTTACATTTCATTATAGGTGTGTATTATTGAGGAAAAAAATAACCAGGGACCTAGATAAATGCTATTCGAATACGAAAAACAACATGATATGGTGGAAATATGCTCGAATTACAAATTATTTTGGTAGTACGTTTGTATGGGCAAATCATCTTCCGCAGGCCTCTAAAGAGGCGACTATGGGATATGCATCGAGCGGGCAGCAGCGCCTCTTGCAGTATATATGTACCACCAAACTGCGATCCCCAACCCGAATGAGATATAAAAAAAATCAGGGAGAGGCCTGCGTCCACTAGTGGACCATTATAAGCTGTTGAGGTTACGTTGAGAACTGTAGGAATATAAAACTCGATAAGAATTTGAAGTAGATTTTAAGTTCCCAAATAATTTATGAAAATGTTTTTTGTTTCAGCAAACATCGACATAACTAGAGAATATCTACAACTAGCTAAGAAGCTAGTTCTCCTAGCCAAACTCCTAGGTTACCTAACCTCGCTTCCATACTCTCCGGTACCTATAGAAATAATAAGCAAGAACAATAATATTATTACGTTGAATAAGGAGCAGAATTATACAATGCCGAAGGAAAAGGTTCTCGAAAATAATTTGGCACTGAGAAGTTATGTGAGTATTTTACCTATAATTTTGACGACCTCTGTAGCGCGGTGGGCGAAGGTCCGCCTGCGACGCAAGAGGTTGCGGGTTCGATCCCCGCTTTGGGACAAATATGTGTACGATCTGCAGGTATTTGTTCAGGGTTTTCTGGTCGTTTTTATGTATAGTATAATATATCTATGTATTGTATTATGTATTATATTAGTATTATCGACACTGTGCACTGGTATAAACGAGGTATATCACAAAAGTTCGAATCAATTATTGCTTTTGAAAGCTTCTTCATATCAATCATCCGTTTTCGAACTCACATTTAAACCGTTTTGACTGTGCTTGTGCATTATGCGCTGTTGAAGTTTGTGTTTCTTTTTGTGATAATCTTGTTGTTTATACATTTATCTTAATTTTTTCTTTCCTTTCAGAGCCAACCGACCATAGACATCAAAGGCCTCCTACAAAACGCCATAGACAACGGACGCATAGCTATAACTATACCTTGGATAGTCCACTACCTATCCATGCTAGATTATACCACTTTACACTTACCATACTACCAAAAACTACTGAAAATACTACTAGAAATCTACCATACAAAACTAACTCTGACCCAAGAAAATAACCTAAAGAAAAACACAATAATATACCTAAAATCGCTTCTCGGCTGGCTATTCGATTTACCACACTTCTCCGAATCAGAAACCATAGACAATAGTGTTGGGACAGACAGCATAGATAGCTGTGATTTAGTCGATGAATCTATATTCGAGCTGTGTCCGTGTCTTAGAGACGTGAATACGTTATTGTCGACGTGTCGATTATCGAATGAACAAAAGGATGTTGGTAGTTTTCGACATATCACACCTGTTAGTTTGAACGTGGATCCGCAAGCAAGGCGCCGGAATAAAGAGAAGGAATTACAGGTAATTTGATGTTATTACGTCAACAGTCTTTAATAGCCCACTGCTGGACGAAGTTAATAAGGCGATTATCAGGGGAATATAATCCCCTGATAATCGCCTTATTGACTTTTATCTTATGGGGGTAAAACCCATAATCACCACGCATGCGGGTTGGGGATCGCAGTTCGGTGGTAGATCTATTCTGCGAGAGGCGCGCTGCTGCCCGCCCTCCGGTGTATGTCCCTTAGTCGCCTCTTACGATACCCGCGGGAAGAGTTGGGGTGGTGCAAATTCTAAGCCGGCCATTTCGCGAAAAGGATAGGCACAGGATTTCGCGTTCATAGGAGTGGAACGGAGTAAACAATTACTCAAATGAAACATTCACCTGGCTATGTTATTCGTAAAAAAAATGTGGTGTTATCGCTGCTTATGTAGAGCATAAGGATTTTTGTAACAGTGCTTACCCGCACTCTGGGCATCTCTAAGAAATGAAATAAGTTCCCAAAAACGCGGGGTTCGGGCGCGGACGCGGGTTCGAGTCCCGCCGAATTAGAAATTTTTTGGGAACTTATTTCATTTTTTATGTTCAATTCAACAAAAACCATTTTTTTTGTTCATTTTAAAAGAAACCAGTTTATTTTCATAAATTCTATTCGACTTCTACCCTTTGCACTCAATATCTTTGTCCAATGTACATTTGATCAAAGAACTTGGATGACTTCATCAAATTTACTAGCAACACCGATATTTGATCAAAGATTTGGATACTAGTTTCTGTCCGCGGCTTCGCACGCGTTGTTTATATGAAAACGTATCATCATCATCATCAGCCTATATTTGTCCACTGCTGGACATAGGCCTCCCCTAATGAGCGCCATAGCGCCCTGTCTTCAGCATCTGCCAGCAGTCTTTCGCAAATCGTCATCCCACCTGGTCGGAGGGCGTCCTACACTACGAATCCTATCCTTCAGAGAAACTCCGAGCATAGCTCTCTCCATAGCTCGCTGGGCGACTTTAAACTGGTGGACCAGCCCTACCGTGAGTGTCCACGTCTCAGCTCCGTAGGTCATGACGGGTAGGACGCACTGATTGAAAACTTTCGTTTTCAAGCATGAAAACGTACCTATACAGGTTAATTATTTCCCATAAAACTGAAATTTTATGGTTTAAATTGGAGCCTATGGTTTATTTCATGTCAAGAGCTACACCTACGCTAAAGAAGTAACAATCATCCATCCATCCATCCAAACTATCCCACTTTCAATATAAGTGTGATGTGATGTAATTTCATTTGAAATCAACTACGCAAATGACTTAGGTATCTTAGACAAATATATTGGATGAATGGAATGCATCCATCTTGATCAAATTTTAGACAAAGAACTTGGACAAAGATATTAGATGAGTGTAATGGGCATCCATCCAAGAAATTTTATCAAATATTGCACAAAGAACTTGGACAAAGACATTGGATGTGTGGAATGGGCATCCATCCAAGAAATTTGATAAAATTTTAGACAAAGAACTTGGATAAAGGTATTGGATGAGTGTAATGGGCATCCATCCAAGAAATTTTATCAAATATTGCACAAAGAACTTGGACAAAGACATTGGATGTGTGGAATGGGCATCCATCCAAGAAATTTGATAAAATTTTAGACAAAGAACTTGGATAAAGGTATTGGATGAGTGTAATGGGCATCCATCCAAGAAATTCGATCAAATATTGTACAAAGAACTTGGACTATACACATATATTAGATGAGTGGAATAGGACCCTCGAATACTCAAACGCATCTCAGATTTAAGCGCGTCTCAAATGACGAATTTATGACACATTTTCATTAAAAACTGTTAAAAAATCACGACTTGAGACGTGCTTAAATCTGAGTTGCGTTTGAGTATAGCTATAAACGTAAAAGAAACTCAGCAAAGGTCAAAAAAGTCAAAAATTCTTTATTTCCATAAATACAAAAATGTACACTTAGAAAAAGTCAAATTCTTAAAATAAAACACTGACACGGAAATAAAAGAAAGTGATATTTTTGATTTCTGTCGCTTCGGTATGTAGACTAAAGTAAAGAAGCGACGAAGAAACCTTTAGCCTGTTAGTTGTTATTTTTCGAGTTGGAGCAAACCCCCCAGCAGTACTAAGTACTCAAAAAAACTTTTCCAGGCCCGTCTAGAAGAAGAGCTAGTGAAATCGCAGCCGTCCTCAACTCGCCGCGTGCTGGAGATGGTGACAGAGCGCGTGACGTCAGCGGCTGTGCGCGAGCTGACAGCGCGCGAGCTAGTGGCAGCTCGCACGCGCGCTAGCGAGCAAGTGCAACGGACTGTGAGCAATGGAAAGGGAACTGATCATGTGAGTGGTTGCTATGTATAGACGGTGATTTTTTTGGGACTGTAAGGGAAATGTTTTTTTTTTCTTTTCCGTTTTTTTTTAATTCAAATCAACAGCCCTTTGGTATGTCTTAACAGTTTAGTTTAGACCGTACTAATCTAACTTACGGCCAATAAGAGATTTACATTTTATAAAATAAACATACAAAATACCGACAGTCTAACACAAACACAAACTTTTAGAACTCCGACCTCAGTTTGTACAATAGAAGCTTATGATCAGTTTAAGAAAACAGGATCGATTGGCATACCTACAGTACAATGATGATTATATCTCTTAATTTTTTTTATATCTGAGAGTGGTTCTGAATATACAGACAGGAACGTAATATTAATTAAAACATAAATATAATAATTATATTTAATTTATAATTAAAACAATTATTGTTTTAATTGCTAACTTACAGTCAGTTGTTAAAGGTTCTGGAACTTTCTGTCTCACCTCTTTGGCGCTGCGGGCGCAAGTCCTGCTAAGACGCAAGAAGTTGCGGGTTCGATCCCCGCCTTGGGACAAATGTTAGAATAATCTGCAAATATTCGTTCTGGGTGGTTCTTTGTATTTTATATGTCCTAGTAACCAATACACGAGCTCTGCTTAGCTTAGAAGATGCTGTGCTGATTGTCCAGCAATATTTAAGAATTATTATTATTTATTTACCTGACACCTAAACTTTTATTTCAGGCCTCACTCCTAGCCACAGTAACTGCGATCTATACAACCACCCTCTCCCAGCTTCGCTCGGCAGCGTTAGAAGGCGCACGCGCTCCATTGGCAGCGCGCACGCGGGCCGCATTGACAGCGTTACTGCCTCAAGCACCGCCGCATCTACAAAGGTATTACATCCAGTGACTTTATCTAACAAGATACTTCATTTAATAAGTGACTTCATCTAGCCAGTGACTTCATCCGATCAGTGACTTAGCCTAGTGATACATTTCATATAACCATTAACTGTAATCTTCAATCTACAAAAGTATTACACTAGCCGTGACTTAATCTGATTAGTGACTTCATCTAGCAAAAAACTTCATTTGATAAGTGATTTCATCTAGCCAGTGACTTCATCCGATCAATGACTACTGTGACTAGTGACTAAGCCTAGTCATACATTTCATATGATCAGTAACTGCAATCTTCAATCTACAAAAGTATTACACTAGCCGTGACTTAATCTGATTAGTGACTTCATCTAGCAAAAAACTTCATTTGATAAGTGATTTCATCTAGCCAGTGACTTCATCCGATCAATGACTACTGTGACTAGTGACTAAGCCTAGTCATACATTTCATATGATCAGTAACTGCAATCTTCAATCTACAAAAGTATTACACTAGCCGTGACTTAATCTGATTAGTGACTTCATCTAGCAAAAAACTTCATTTGATAAGTGATTTCATGTAGCCAGTGATTTCATCCGATCAATGACTACTGTGACTAGTGACTAAGCCTAGTCATACATTTCATATGATCAGTAACTGCAATCTTCAATCTACAAAAGTATTACACTAGCCGTGACTTAATCTGATTAGTGACTTCATCTAGCAAAAAACTTCATTTGATAAGAGATTTCATGTAGCCAGTGATTTCATCCGATCAGTGACTAGTGACAAAGTCTAGTCATTTTATATGATCAGTAACAATCTTCAATCTACAAAAGTATAGATACACTAGCCGTGACTTTATCAGATCTGTGATTTCATCCAGTTAAAACTCAATTTGATAAGTGACTACTACGACTACGACTATCATTGGTTAAGTCTAGTCAAACGACATGACGACCTCTGTGGCGCAGTGGATGAAGGTCAAATCAAATCAATTGCGGGTTCGTTAGACAGTTGAAATTTTCACAGGTGATGTATTTCTGTTGCCGCTATAATAAAAAAGTTGAGAGGTGTCAAGGGACACCCGGATGGAACGAAGTTCCTTTCTATAAGAGAGAGAGAGAGAGAGAGGCAGACAGAGAAACATGCGCACGCCGCACGGCTTACAATAGCTTACTATAGCCAAAAAGTGTCGTTACAACTTTTCGTGAGAATTTTTTCCGTCCAGCCCCCTTTCACAACGCGCGATGAGGAACTTAGTTCCAATAAATACTAAAAAGCATAAATCAAAGATTATAGTATACCTCTAGATGGATCGTTTTAAAAGCTACAATTTGACTCTGTTTTGACTTCTCTCTCCTTTGGGATAGTGCCATATGAAAGAAAGAGATAACTATATTGTATCAGGTTATACTAAAACACAAATGTGGTCAGTTTCATTCCTATCATTGAAATTTAACTAGGGATGTGAAATGTGCATAAGTTTGGAAACTTATCGATAATATTCGGAATGGAACGTAGCGTAGGTAGGTGCTACCTACCTGCTATAGATGGGTACCTACATCTTTCTAATAACCGTGAAGTTTCAAATTAAAAGCTTCGGTAGGTAGTTACGGAGATTTAAAAGGAAAAAAAAAAGACGATCAGAGTAAGACTTAAGCTTTTTATACACTAACGAAACCCAAAAGATTTTATAACAAATTATGGTTGATCGTTTCGCGGTGGCCGATAAAAAAAAAATCAACTACAATAAAATAACAGGCAACACGAAACGGCAGCACCATCCAGGCAAGATTTTGGTAATTAAAAATAATTATAAACGTTTAAATTATGCCGTGACTAAGAATCTACCGAAAATGTACCTACCACTATCAATACCCAAAAAATCCTGTCATTACTTGTCAAAGTCGGTACTTTTAGTAAGTAAGCTTACAGTCAGTCAGTCATCGATCTCACTTGAGTATGAGTAACACCTTGTCTTAGATAAGCGTTACGATGACAAAGTAAGCTTTTATAATAATTACCAGAAAAATTTACCTAGATATCTCCTAAACCAGTAACTAGTAGTCTCTACCTTATATGTTTTTACTTTAAACAGGTATTTAAGTAATTAAATGGTGATAATTGGTTAGCATTTACAAGAAAGGAGCAGGGAAAGTGCCTACTTAGTAAAAAAAACATTAGTGATGGTCCATTGTAAAATATTTACGTTATTTTTTTATTAAACAATAATAGAATATCAGCATCGTTATGTAAAATTCTTGTTTCATATCCGGTTCTATAACAAGAACTATATGCACGAAAATTCTTTGTGGGCTCCCAATCATGCCTTTTCAAATTTATTTTCCATTTTGTAGATAATTGGATCTTTAGGAAATCTGAAAGTGAAAAATAAGAATTAGTTGTGAGCTTCTACTAACATTACGATCATTGGATTACACTTTCATCTCACGAAATTGTTCTCAGGACACCTTAATCTAGTGAATCCAACACCAAGTCAGTCAGTCCATATAGGTACACGTACCAATCACACTGGTTTTTTTATTGATGACGGACGGTAAACCGTTTCGCCACCATAACTTAAGAATGGCCAGAACATGTCCCGAATCTCAGCGGCCGGCCCGTGAGTATTTGTTGCTATTTCACTTCGAATGAAATAGAGCGCGTTATGAGTGAGAAAGCGCGATAACCATCAAATACAGCTGTCTGCTTTGTATGTGAAGCTTGCGTGCATGTGTGTGTAGTAGGTACTCTGCGTCGTCGGCACAGAATTGTTACTAGTTAGTACGGTAACGTATGACATTACGGCAATAAAACAATTTGATAAACATATAAATTATTGCATCTACCGACTATATACATAGGTACGTGTACTATTACAATACTAAAGTTAGTAGGTATCATTAATTTTGTAACGTGTTTCGTGTTTGAGGCTTTTTGGCGGGAACTCGCGGAGTAAAGTGTGCCATTTATTTAATTTTTCTTTAGAATTTTAGATACCTACCTAGGTACCTATTCGTATGACGTTTTTAGAGGTTCGAGGTCGGTTTCGGCTACTGCTGCTATTGACTTGCAATTTGAAATTTATAACAATAAATTTCGTGCGCCATTAGGTAGGTAGGTACTGATTTTAAAAAATTAAATTTAAAAAATAAACCAAAATTTTCTGTAGGTACAAATTACGATGTTGAAATTTTAAAATAACGACATGGAGTAAATTATGTGTAGTAAATTTCTTTACTTTCAATTAATAATAATTAATGTCGAATAAATAAAGTCGAATTTACAGTCTGAATTAAATAGCAAAGTTTCTAACCGGTAGGTACCTAAAATATATTTGTATAGGTAATTGGCAAATGTTCGAAACTCTCGACGCGCGTGTGATAGTCGTGACACTCGCACTTGGCGATTTAGTCTAATTCTCGTCCGATAATTGGACTAAATTCGGACGTGTACGGCCGCCCTACCTACCCGGTGTTTTCAGTTTCTTTGGTTTTATCTTCTTTCCTTGAAATACATTTAGGGTTTCGATAATCCCGACTTTTTCATATTCCCGGGAAACGTGAATAAAAAAATTGATTTAGCTAAATCTCGGTTTCGGGATAGTTTGAAAAATTGTTAGTTTCGCTACAGTAATTCACGGTTCACAATAAATCCTTTTTGTTAGCTTGTTTTTCCATCTCAAGAAATGCACAGTTCCCGGTACCTACGGGAAAAACCTTTATTAAAATTTTAGTGAGCGCGTAGCAAGTAACAACAGAGAACTGTGACAGAGACTGTCTGTCAGTCGCCGCCGTCCTCTTTGGCGCCGACCAACCGGGCCGAGCCGACCCACAGTGTGTTATTTGACCTTAGCTTCGATTTATATTTAAATTTAGTGCATTTTGTATTAATAAATCGAACACCCGTGCGGATATTTTACATCGCTTTAGAAATACAGATTTTTTGATGAATTCTCATTATCATTCGTAAAAAATTAATTTATTTATATTTCCGAAAGAAACTTTTCCCTTAGTAAAATTTAGCAAGTTGAAAATATCTCAAAAACTGTTTTAGATAAGGTCACGGGAGTTTATTAGTGTTCGTGGTTTTGTTTGAATGATTTGTTGTATTCAAAATTTATATAAAACGAGGCTGTCCGCAAATGAGGTCAAATCACACACAGTGCGACCGACGACAGGTCGTTCTCGATCGGCTTGGCCCCTTCGGCGTCGCTCGCCTAATTTCGGGATTTCACCTCCTCCGCGTCTTACAGCCCCCCGCGTGTGAGCGAGCGGTTGCAGAATCTATAAGGAATTTCACCATTTTTTGATAATTTTTCGTACTTTTCGATTCATTTTGTATAAAGGATTGATTTCCTAAATATTATTGTTCATTTCTAATATTGAATATATTTACGATGTCGGTATCCAGTCAGATTTTCGAATAAAGTTGTTTATCATGCTAATAAAAGCGCTTGAAAACTACTCGATTTGGTGGTTAAAATATGGAAAATTAGTTTCGCTCTCATTTAATCATGATTATGTTTTTTGAAAAACCAAGCCGATACCGACATAGCTATTTATTATCCGATTATGTGTGCAAAATTTCCTATCAGTAGGGCATGTAGTTTCCAAATGAATCGAAAAGTACGTTTGTATGGGAGCTTCGATGTTCGGGGGCACCTTAAAAATTTCTTAAATGTTATGTCTCAGTACAAGTAGGTGTATGTATATTTTGTATTAAACTTATCGACAGTAATCTATCGACAACAACAGTACGTCACTAGGGAGCATCAATATGGTACATAAGATGTCATTTTATGGTTTGTTACCAAATTTTTTGTGAATTATAGAATTATAAGGCTAATGAGCTTTGAATAACTTTATGAAATAGCTTCAATATTACATTATTAAAACAATTCAACCTATTGCAAAGAAATTTATCACTAACATTAGCCAAAACACGTCAATCGACTTACCGATGGAAAGATATTCTTTGGTTTAATTCCAACAAAGCCATCATCCTGCGGCTTTTGCAGCCAACTGCACAGGCCATGATTTATATTAGTAATAAACACCACAAAAACAAAGTTTTAAACACAAAATTACATAATACAGTATATTTTCTGTTCACCACCTGAGCCCAGCTGGGCCCAAACAAACAACGAAAAATATCAAAATGTGACACTCTGTGTTTCAAGATGACATTGACGTTGGGATGTTGTCTCTTTCTTTCACATAGACAATTGTCATAAGAAAAAACGAAAAGAATGACTAATTATTTGTTCATTTTTTTACGCTATATCTACCCTACGGAACGTAGGATCCTAGATCTTTTGCATAAATATTTACAGAATTAGAATGAAATTATAAAATAAATATTTAAGGGGGCTCCCATACAACAAACGTGATATTTTTGCTTTATATTGATAACAGCAACAGGTAGACGATTAAAATATTAACAAAATATATAAATAAGTACTTCATCATCATCATCAGACTATACCAGTCCACTGCTGGACATAGGCCTCCCCTAATGAGCATTAAATAAGTACTTATTTAATGTATATTCACGTTAAAAAGAAATAATGAAATTAAAACAAAACATATTTAAGGGGGCTCCCATACAAGAAACGTGATTTGTTTGTCGTTTTTATAGATAATGTAAGGAACCCTTCGAGCGCGAGTCCGACTCGCACTTGGCCGATTTTATTTACTGAAATAAATATCAATATTTTGTTACAGTGTGGCATGCAGAGCTGCTAGAAATCGACTCAGTAACTGGATAAATGATCACTGGAACACCACAGGTAATTTTTCCAAAAAATAAAGTAAAAAAGTAAGTAAAAATCTCGTTTGGTATAGGCGAGGTTGGTCAACCTCGCCGACCAAACTAGATACAAACACAACCTTGTCATGCCCGCATCAAAATTAAAAATTCACCAATCCTCCCCCAACTCGATGGCAGTCAAAACTTATATTAAAATAACAGAAAATATCAAATGTATAGAATAAAATAGCATGTTCGAATACAAACTAAGGGCGATTCTAATAAAAAAATGTTTTTACGAACTTGACGAATTCTTCAATCAGAATTTTAGCGACTCGTAAGATTTCATAATAGGTATTAGTACATATACATACATAATAAAAAAATAAATAATGCTGGACAATTCACACAGCATTATCTAGCCCCAAGGTAAGCAGAGCTTGTGTTATGGGTACTAGATAACTGATATACGTAATATTATACATTACATAGATAGATATTTTTTATTATACATAGAAAACACCCAGACCAACGGAACAAATTTCTGCAGATCAAATAAGAAGAAAAAAATAAGTAAGTTCATCATAATTAGAAAGACATGATACCTGGCCAGTCTTCCATTGCAACACCCTAAATGGGTACATACTGTGAACATTTTATTAACACTCACATAATCACTAAGACCTGATGACTGCATGAGTGCAATAAATAAAAATACTGAAAAATACTAACCTATTCATCCATTTTGAGTTTCATAAAATCATTACAAAATATAAGGATTGTTTTTTTAATGCTACCCGCACTCTCGGCATCTCTAAGAAATTATTTCATTTATTACAAAATATGTTATAAAATGGTAAAAAAATCTCACCAACACAATAGTCAGTCGTTTTAGGCCTAAATACAAAAAAAAACCCCAAAAAAGTAAGCTGTAGTATAATAAAAAATGTCTATCTTTGTATTGTATTTTGTATATCAGTTATCTAGTACCCATAACACAAGCTCTGCTTAGCTTGGGGTTAGATAATGCTGTGTGGATTGTCCAGTATTATTTATTTATTTATGCACGGAAGATCAGCGCTATGGCAAGTTCTTCCTTCCATAGCATTCACTGAAGTTTGGCCATTTTTCTCGTAACTGTTTTTGGTTCATATAAATAAGAACCAAAAACAGTTACAAGAAAAATTGTTTGAATTGTGTGCAAAATAAACAAATTTTAACTTACTTTTACTTTGTATTTCATAATAAAAGGCGTGGAGCGGGAGTTTGGTGGTGCTCTTTTTTAAGAAGGGAGATAAACCCCTTCTTAAAAACTACAGACCCATCACACTCCTGAGCCACGTCTATAAGCTTTTCTCACGAGTGGTCACGAATTGTCTCGCCAAGTGACTCGACGAGTTCCAGCCACCGGAACAGGCCGGTTTTTGCGGAGGATATGGCACCATAGACCACATACACACAGTGAGGCAGATTATACAGAAGTCCGAAGAGTACCTATAATTGGTTTTTATATTTGCTTCGAAATTTTGTATGTTATTTACAGCGGTCCTCTGCAAAGACATAGAATCAGAAATGAAGTCTCTGCTGTCATTGAGCGAAATGCGCGTCCCCTGCCGGACGCCTACGTTACTAAGTGCCTCCCTGTGCAACTATGACGAGAGCCCCGCTACTGTGCTTATACATATGAAGGTAGGTGTTAGTAGTTATTGGTAGAACGTGGTAGTTATTGGTAGAATGTGGTAGTTATCGGTAGATATTGGTAGTTAATGGTAGAATGTGGTAGTTTTTAGTAAAAACTTGTATGAGTGAAGAAATGGAATCTACAAAGAAAGTCTCTAGCGACTTGACTCTGGCAAGTGTCTCTTTATAGAATGTGACTTAAATTAGTCTGATTTCATCTGATCTGTGACTTGATCCAGTCAGTGACTTCATCTGATCACTGACTTCACCTAGTCATAGAAACTAGCCAGTGACTCCAACTGATCAATCAACCTAGCAACTCCACCTATTTTTGTATTGAACTGCGCACGTTACTCACATATGAAGGTAGGTGTTAGTAGTTATTGGTAGATGATAGTTTTTAGTAGAAATTTGTAGGAGTTAACGCTGAAGAATTGCAATCTTAAAAAGAAGTCGACTCTAACTAGTACCTCTTCGTCGAATCTGTGACTCAATCATAAAACCTTTTTCGTTAATCCACAATAAACAATAATGTCGACACATTCGCATCTCTATCTGTCAAACTGTGTCTATGAAATACTTAATTTCTATCATTTATTCTTCATTCAATCACCTGTCACAACAATTAGGGATCTACATAGTCGTGCATTTATCAAATGTGTCACGTTCCCCTTGATCCAGTGTATAATCAATGTCTACAAATAATATTTAAACATACTTTGACTTAGTCTATAACAAAATAATAATAATAACATCGATGTTCATTCCAGGAACACATCTGTCTTCTACTAGATGGCGACACGACCACCGACATCACCCCCACCCTGACAGCTTGCGCAAGCGCAGCTTCAACAACCAACGTGTTCTGTCGTGCGCCGACGCAGCGAGCTCTACTGCAGCTCACTCTAGACCTGTGTCTGCTCTATGGTAACTATCAGAGACAACAATGTACTGGTAGTGTCTTCTACTAGATGGCGACACGACCACCGACATCACCCCCACCCTGACAGCTTGCGCAAGCGCAGCTTCAACAACCAACGTGTTCTATCGTGCGCCGACGCAGCGAGCTCTACTGCAGCTCACTCTAGACCTGTGTCTGCTCTATGGTAACTATCAGAGACAACAATGTACTGGTAGTGTCTTCTACTAGATGGCGACACGACCACCGACATCACCCCCACCCTGACCGCTTCAGAGCGGGCCTAATGCAAAAAATTGTGAAAAGGATAGACATAGGATTTCGCGTTCATAGGAGCGGGACAGAGTAAAGCAATGTCAGTGCAAAAAACAAGTTTTTGCTTCTTTTCTATTAATGATTCAAAATTTAAGCATTAAATAGAAAAACTACACGATTACTTAAATAAAACAGCAGTCTGCCTATGTAATTCGTCAAAAATAATATGGTGTTGTCGCTGATACTTTAGAGCATTTCAATTAAAACAGTTTTTTTAAAGCGATTTTTGTATGATTTTTTGTAAAGAAACCAGTTTATTTTTCAAAATTCTATTCGATTACTCGACTTCTATGGGCTTTTTCCCCTACCTATCGTACTTTTTTTAATTAGAATATTTAAGTTCGTTACCATAGATGTAAGGGTTTAAAAATACACAATTTGCTTGATTTTTGCATTAGGCGCACTCTTCAACGACCAACGTGTTCCATACCGCTCTGACGCAGTGAGCTCTACGGCCCCCCTAGCACGGGGACTGTTGTCTAGGGTAGAATAGAGAAAAATCACGTCATTTCGTCATCGAATGCGTAAATTGTTTGAAATGCATTCCTTCAACTTCAATAATGTACACAATGTATAGCGATGCGATGTCATTATTATTGTCTATTCTACCATAGACAACTATCGCCATGCTAGGGGGGCTGCAGTCCACTCTTCTCTAGGCTCCATGGTAAAGTCGAAAAATTTACTTTAGTAGCGTGTTATAGGACTGTGTCTCTGAAAGCCGTTGGTCTTCCGCCTGACCACCCACCGGTCCCATTGGATCACGAGGGCGAAGAAATTAAGTGTGCCCCTGTGGTTGCGAACACACACTTTAGTAAGCAACAAAAACTCACAAAGCTTCACTTATGTTTCAGTATCGAAGAGGCCGAAAGAAGTCACCGAAGCATTTCTACTTAAACTACACACAATTTGGAATACATGCTGCCCGGACAGAAAGCACTATACACCAGAAAACGTATCTATAATAGAGAGACGGGAGGACTTATCGCCTGAACTGAGAAATGTTACCGACGACAGAATACCCACCCCTATAACTGATGAAGAAACCGAATCTGATACTGTTAAGTCGGAAAAGATTGATCTTAATGCAATTATTCAAGATTCAAATTCAATTGAACAAGATTCGAATTCAATTGAACGAAATTCTCAATCAATTGATGCGAATTTGACAGATAATAGTTTGAAACAGAATCTAAATTCGCCTGTGACGAAAACTGATCAAAATAAATTTGTTGCATCGACTCCTTTGAAACGTATAACACCCATAACTTTAAAAACGAAATCAGTGAATAAATTGACTATTGATACTAAACTAAGTGAATCAAGGTCAAGCGATAATAAAAGTGAATCAAAACAAAGTGATAATAAAAGTGATCAAACCAACATGACTATTGAAGAAACAAATGAACATTTACTAGAATACTTCGACAGGATTTTATGTCCCAGGAACATAGTGATGCTGAGCGTGTCAAAGTGTAAACAAAGTGATGTTTGGGAGGCGTTAGCGAATATGATAGTGTTTTTGCTGAAGAAAGATTATTTATCTGAAGATTCTTTGACTGAGCAGTGCTTAGCTGTTTACAGGCAAGATTGGACACAGGTAAGACGCCGTCGAGTCATGGCAGTGAATGCGTTAAAGGTTCCTATACAAAAAACGTAAAGGTTTTGGGCTATTTTGCTCCACTTCAGCGAGGCTATATCTCTTATCTTGTATCTCTTGAGCCGTAATAGGTAGACAGTTGTAATTTGGAATTTAAATAAACATAAATACAATAATTAAAGAGTCCAATGTCCATACAAAGTCGAGTACCGATCACTGAAGTAAAGCAACGTCGGGCGCGGTCAGTACTTGGATGGGTGACCGCGTCATGATAGCTTTTTGCTATTATATATTTTAAGTTTCCTTTTGCGAAACAGTTATGTACAATGGTACGCAACACTCCGTGCGAGTCGACTCGCACTTGGCAGGTTTTAATTAGTATAGATTATAGATATTTTTAATAAATATTCTTAGTACTTAAGTTATATTAAGACGACCTCTGTGGCGCGGTGGGCGAAGGTCCGCCTGCGACGCAGGAAGTTGCGGGTTCGATTCCCGCCTTGGGACAAATATGTATACGATCTGCAGGTATTTATTCCGGGTGTTCTGGTCGTTTTTTATGTATATTAAATAATATCTATCTTTGTAATGTACTGTCATGTATATCAGTTATCTAGTACCCATAACACAAGCTCTGCTTAGCTTGGGGCTAGATAATGCTGTGTGAATTGTCTATCATTATTTATTTATTATTTAACTTTATATTAGTTAAGCTAATAATGTAATTTTCTTTCTCTTGTCCCCAGGCGATACTAGAAAACCTTTCATCTTGCATGAAAGCAGTTTCAGCGAGATGGAGGAGATCTTCCACGGGGAAATTCACTTTGTTCCTCGACTTCTTGGCGGAGTATTGTGGTGATATGGACTATGACGTCACTGAATAGACACAGCCTTCGATAAAATTATCTGAAGATCGCTTCTCATATCTTCCTATTGATATAAAATACTATTAGGAATAAACTCCAGTGGCCAATCAAGATGAGCAAGATCAGCATATTATTCGAGGCGAATGCTAAAAGCACAGACGTTAAGGAAAGCATAGCATGTATACAAAAATTGCCCACCTACATGGGAAACATTGAAAGTTATCCAAACGTGCTCAATGACTAAAGTTACGCTTAGTACGATTAACGAGAGTTGTCGCATTGCGTTATTCTTAGATTATTGCTATATAGTGCGTAACGTGGGGCAATTTTCTATGAAAATTTAAGTGTCCCAAAATTTTTCGATTTCGGCAGGATTCGAACCCGCGTATCACCTTCAGTACGGGTGACCTCTAACCAATTAAGCTAAGAGATCGAACACGTGCCTCGTCGAAAATCTGTAGGACCTCTGACGACTTGCTATTTTTGCCTCATTGCGAGTTACGCACTTCAAAGCAAAAACGTTAAATGATGATAGATTACGTGTGTAACTGAGAGACGGTAGCGGATTCAAGTCTCGTTGAAGTCGAAATAATTTTAGAAATTTGCCCCAAACGAAAAACCGACAACCGCTGCTGGGGTAAACATGTTTGAGTGAGTCTTGAGACCATGACTCAGTAAACGTAGTGTAGGACGCCCTCCGGCCAGGTGGGGTGGATGATAGACGAAAGACTGCAGGCAGATGTTGGATTCGGCAAGCTGAAGGCGCTATGGCGCTCATTATGGAAGTCATATGTCCAGCTGTGGGCTAAAATGGACTGATGATGAAGGCCCGTATTATAATGCTTGCTCATTTATTGATCTATGCTTGAGTAAAGTTTTTATATAGCAAAAAGGTCACTCAAGCATAGGGTCTACGGCTGAGAAAGCTCTAATGTGGGCCTAAAAATCCGTTCATATACAAAGATCAATCGCAAGCCGATTAGGAGGAACAACCTATGTTTAGTAGAAAATTATACATTAATGAAGAATACAAAAATTAAATATTTAAATTGATATTAAAATTAATAAATTAATGTGATGTAAAAGATTATGATATAATAAATTATGATATTGGTGATATTTTAGAAAAACTGACGACAAACGTGATATTTTTGAAAATTAATAACACCGTATAGCCGAAATCTTTTTGACGAAATAGCATAATACATCGACAAATAAATAGGTACCTGTCAGTGGTGTCCATTCAAGGACCCTATTCTGACATCTAATCTAGTAGCTTTACTATGGAAATGGTATCGCAACAGAATGACACGTCATTTCGATGGGTAGTGTACTACCCATCAAAACCGTTACAAATACCTAAGATGAAAGAAACTACAGATGGATTGATGAAAATAAAATAAATAAATAAAAATTTGTAAATTTCATTAATTATTACTACATTCATGTTACAATTGTTTAGTTGAGTTGCCTTGTATTTCAACAACATCTGCGCATTTGCTTAGTGTCCCATTCCACTCATCCAATATCTTTGTCCAATATTTGATCAAAGTTCATTGATGGATGCGTGGAATGGTACGTACACACACACACACACACAGACGACTGACGTCATGACCACAGAGCAATATGGCGTCCACTAACGTCCAGCGTTTTCATCAAACTATGAGCTATACTGGAAATTAATGTAAATTTGAAATGCTTTTTTATGGCATTTACAAATCGAACAAAAAACTTTTTTTTTTGTTCTTTATGCTAATAAAGCATATAGAATTTAATGAGATACTATTCAAAAATTAGTGTAAGGGTAACATCTAATGAAACGGTTGAAACCTTGCTACTAATTTGCTACCACTGTTTTTTTTTTCTACGGACAATTCTGCGAATAAACCATTTGTTATAATTATAATATTTATTGTGTCAAATAAACCACAAATAAATTGAATCTCGCGCCAACCCGCGACCCATCAATTTTTTTTGTTTCTAGTTTGGATCTTAGTTTCACGTAAAATAATTCATTATTTCAGATGTTTTCGTCCATGGAATTGATGAATACAGAAATAATGTGCTAATATGAAGCTAAATAAATAATTATGTTAATTTAAAAATATAATAATTATGTTGTTAATGTGATGGATGTATGCCTTTATGTCATTGTCTAGATGTGGTCCTATTTTTGACCCTCCTGCGATGTAAAATATAATGTACAAGTGCCCCTATTGATATTGTATTGTATAGGCAAGTAGGTAAAATTATGTTATACCAGGGCAATGCAGCCAGCACCTTGGGAACGCATAATAATATGACTGGTATTGATATGAATCAGTTGAGCTGCCTCTAGATTGTTTGCAACAGTCTGCCGTTAGCTCAACTGCTTCTATTGTAAATACTTACTAGTTCTAATTTGTTTCTATCTCAGTAGGTGGTTATCTGTGGTTATTAACCTTATTTAACATGTCTCTAAAGGTGACAAACAAAATCAGAACAATGTTCTTTCTTCTTCATTAAATGTCTAAGAACAGAGAAAACAAAAAAATAATGCTCCGTCTCTGTTACAAAAATAGAGTTTGACGAAGTGTAGTAGAATAAGCATTCACGTATTTGGTCTTTATACCACCTTTTTGGTGAAGGCGATGAATCTATTGTTTTATATTGCTGTAAAGATTGTTTTTTAAAAATGATCTTCTCATGAAGGACGACCGCTTTGATCTTATTTGATTTCACATGATCTCGGTGGTACCTACAGTATGTGAGAGGTGGTCATTTCAATCCTAGTCTTTAATTACGCGACTTATGATACCTACTGATATAGCGTATAAAACGAGTGATATTGATATATTTATCAATATTTTGTCCAAATGTTGTAACAAAGCTTTTTATTGTAAATGTGACTGCCAAATTGTGTTGTAATGTAAATAGTAATTGTGTATTAATTATACAAATTTACCTATATCAATCACGAGTTACAATGCGTTTCATTTTAGTACTGGCCTACTAGTTAGTTCCCTTGTTTTTTAAATCATTAATATGAAGTTTTCTATGAAACTTAATTCAAATCAAAAGCTTACCCGCGAATCAAATATACAGCGAGCAAAGCACCAACTATAGACCTCGGTTTGCGAAGAGTTCGATACACATCGCAGTTACTGCAATCGACTAAAATCGGTAATATTTTAGTCGAATAGACTGAGTGCCGTGCCGTGCCAGCAGTAGCCGTACTTATTCCACGAAAGTATGTCACTGTCTAAAGATGCTACTGTCAAAAAAAAGTTTAGCAGAGTTGCCATAGTAAAATAAAATGTGTGATCTCCACACTTTTTGGGTATTTTAACAAACCCAAAAAGTATCCATACTTTTCATCACACATATTAGTCCATACTTCTGATCCTAAATTACCTGTAAATAAGATCCTCAGAGTAATAACTATATAAATAGCCATATATAATTATATAGATCAAAGCTAAAAGCCAAACCAATAATTAAATTAGCTTGAGGGCGCAGCGCTGCCGCCAAAAAAGTCTGTGTAAATTAGACGTTGTTGTAACTCTAAGTATCAATACTGCATACGTAGTTATTGTATACTCATTGATACTGCAGACATTGTATGGCTAGATAATGCTTTTAGCATTATTTATTTATTTATTGGTATAATCGGTAAAGAAAAATTAAAATTGAAATAATAATTCTTGAAATCTAAAAAGACCATTACAAACCGAGATTTTTCCCTATCGTATGGGTTATTTATGAATATCATGTAGCAACACTAGAGTAGATCTAAAAAAAAACAATTTGTTTCTGCTTTCCTAGCAGATGGATGTGCTGAATCGGTTTTTCTATATTTTTCTATTTTCGACATAAAAACAATGATTTTACTTTACAATACGCTGTAAAATGTCAGAAATTGTGTTCGTGAAAGAAGAACGGGCCAGCCCTGTACCTGAAACTTGTAGTTTGGGCGAAGAAGAACTACGGTCGGTAAAATAACAAATAGTATATTTATGTGCCGGTTTTAGCCAAACTGATGCCAACACCTATCAAAATGCATGGCTCTTGAAAAGTACTTTAAATTCCCTCTTAGAAATCCTGCTTAAATATCCTCATGAACGACTAGTAGTAAAAGTTTTATCAAAATCGATACAGGCGGTGGACATGCGCGAACTACATTTTTATAATTATCCGACAGACACGCCCCAGTCTTTGTGCTATTTATACAACACTAGCTCCAGAAACACGAAAGGGTAAACCAGCCACATCACCCTGATAAAAATAAGATTTAATGTACCTACTACCTATGTATTTTACTTCATCAATCACTTCAATACTGCTGTCTGTGTGAACATGACTGAAATATTGAATATTTTTAGTTCTAGACCTGTATTAGCAAGAGACTAGATTCTATGCACAGGTGCTCAGCCATAAATATAAATTTGGAGGTGAACTTAATACAAATTTTAGTTTCTTTCTACTACAGGATCAAAGAGGAACCATGTACCTTTGTGGACAAATTTGAGAAATCAGAAGAAAGCTTCTCTGTCGAGATAGGAACAGTCAAATTAGAAGTAGATGAAGAACCTGATAAAATTAAGCTTGATGAAAATGGTAAGTATATTAAAACACCCATTAATATATTATATTCTACAACGTAAGTTGTTTTAGAAATATTCTGTTAACTAGAGGTTATGCCTATATATCTTGTAGCTCCTTCTTATCCTCAAAAGCCTATAATGGTCCACTGCTGAACGCAGGCCTCCCCCTGATAATAGCGATATATTTAGTTATGACTACAATACTACTATGCGCATCAGCATTGCCATACAGCAGCGGGGCAATGCAGCCAGTGTCTTGGGCACGCTTCCGACTGGTATTGATATGGATCAGTTGAGCTACCTGTAGATTGTTTGCAACAGTTTGCAGATAGCTCAATTGTTTCTATTGTAAACACTAGTTTTAATTTAATTCTATTATTTGATTGTAATTTTATAACTACAAATAATAATAAATAAATAATGCTAGACAATTCACACTAAGCTACTGTTTATAATAAAAAAACTTTGGATGTCACTGTCACTTCATCATGCCAAAACTACTGAACTGATTAATCTGAAATTTTGTAAAGTTATAGCTGTAAGCCTGAAATAAAACACGGGCTACTTTTTATCTCATAAATAGGTCCTTTTTATGTATGTAAGATTAGGGTACAGTCAGCGTCAAATTGAAATAAGCGTGAAGAGTAGTCAAAATGATCTGAAAAACATAAAAGCAATTTGATATACGCAGTTCGAATGATCATATTATTGTAGCATCCAATGTATTCAAAACATCTTACGACTCATTGTTTCATATTTATATGAGCAGTCAGAGTGATCAAAATTATCTTAGCAAACAAAGCTTTCAAAGTTATCTGTGCATAAAATGTACCATCAAAAAATAATGATAATAACAGAATTGCAACAATATGCACAGATAACTTTGAGAGCTTTGTTTGCTAAGATAATTTTGATCACTCTGACTGCTAATATAAATATGAAACAATGAGTAGTAAGATGTTTTGAACACCTTGGATGCTTACAACAATATGATCATTCGAACTGCGTATATTAAATTGCTTTTATGTTTTTCAGATCATTTTGACTACTCTTCACGCTTATTTAAATTTGACGCTGACTGTACATATTTTATATGGTCTGTAGTTGTTAGTATTTTACATTTTGTACTAGACTAATGACTTGACGACCTCTGTGGCGCGGTGGGCGAAGGTTTGCCTGCGACGCAGGAGGTTGTGGGTTCGATTCCCGCCTCAGGACAAATGTTTGTATGATCTGCAGGCATTTGTTCAGTGTTCTGGTCGTTTTTTATGTATAGAAAAAAAATACCAAAAATAAAAAATAACCAAAAAGCTTATAAATACACCTTTATGAACAAAGAGTTACTTAATTTAATATACTTCAGTTCAGTGGTAATAAATTTAGGTAGGTACATAAAAATTAATTAGATTAACAATGACCCCGCACTAGGCTAGGCCTGTTTCGCGGGGTATCGAGTTTGTTTGCCATCATTAAACAGAAAAAGCTATAAGTATAGTAATATCTATCTATGTATTGTATTATATTATGGATATCAGTTATCTATTACCCATAACACAAGCTTTGCTTAGCTTGGGGCTAGATAATGCTGTGTGGATTGTCCAGCATTATTTATTATTTTTATTTAATGTTGCCTTAAATAAACGTTTATTTTTATAATAATTCAATAACGTTTAATTCTTTAAGCTTGCAAAATAAGCACGTCTTACTCAAGTCAAATTTAATACTAACAGGTTTATAAATAGTACATCATTACTAGCAGCGCCACGCGGTTTCACCCGCGTAGTTCCCGTTCCCGTGGGAATTCCGGGATAAAATATAGCCTATGTGCTATTCCAGACTACAATCTATCTCTGTGCCAAATTTCATCCAGATCCGTTCAGTAGTAGTTTTTGCGTGAAAGAGTAACAAACATCCATCCATCCAAACTTACAAGCTTTCGCGTTTATAATATAAGTAGGTAGTGTTATTATATAAGAAATAATGGTGTTATTCATTTTATAAGGCAGTTCATGGGATAGAAATATTTTTTTCCTGGAGTAGAGTATCTTGTATGTCTTCAAATCCAGGGTGAATAAGTTTCTTAGGAAAGTGTGCTCCATCTAAGGCCACATCATCACTTGATCAAGTGGCCTTGAACATCACAAAAAAAAAACGGCAAAGTGCGAGTCGGACCCGCGCACGAAGGGTTCCGTACCATTGTCTATAAAAACGGCAAAAAAGTGACGTTTGTTGCATGGGAGCCCCCATAAATATTTATTTTATTCTGTTTATTAGTATTTGTTGTTATAGCGGCAAGAGACATACATCATCTATAAAAATTTCAACTGTCTAACTGTTGTGGTTCATTCATGAGATACAGCCTGGTGACAGAGGGAGAGCGGAGTCTAGTTATATGCTCCCGTTTTACCCTTTGGATACGGAACCCTAAAAAGCCCCTTATTAGCCCCGTCACATCTTCTTCCCATAATGCAAGTTTTGCAACTTGCATTATGGGAAGAAGATGTGACTGTGGATCAATAACACAAGCTCTGATTAGCTTCAAGTTACATGATGGCTTATGAATTGTCCAGCATTATTTATTAATTTTATTTGATATCACAGAAAATATTTAATTTCTGTATGTTTGAAATGTAAGCAAACTTTAAGGTTTTTTATACTTTTTTCAGATGCAATACAAAGACACTTCCTCGCTTTCACACCAACTAAAGGAAAGACATGCGAAATCTGCAAGAAATCCTTTGCCAACCTCCAAAATCTCCAAAGACACGCCCTTATACACAACAAAATAAAGCTAGAATGCCCGATATGCGAAAGGAAATACACAAATCAAGAATCATTAAACAATCACCTAACAAAACATGACCCTGAGAAGTTCAAGTGCCAAGATTGCGGCAAAGTCTTTAAAAGGTCATCTAACTTATGGCAACACAAGCGAATTCATTTAAAAAACAAACCGCATCCATGTGATAAATGTGACAGATCCTTTGCAGTTCGAGCGAATCTCTTAAAACATCAGAGAAGACCGTGCAAGCCTGCCGAAGGCTTAACCTGTCACGTCTGTCTAAAAGAGTTCAAAAGGAAGTTTCTACTGAAAAGTCATTTAAGAAAGCACGACACGGATCGTCCGTATCAATGTGATTTATGTAAACTCACTTTTAAATACAAGAGCGCTGTCCAAAGGCATTTACAGTGGCACGCTGGGACAAGGCCCCACAAATGCCTATACTGTCCTAAAACTTTCACACACTCCGGATTAATAAAGCCACATTTAAGAGTGCACACTGGGGAAAGACCGTTTCAATGCTCAATTTGCTCAAAACTATTCGCACACAAGCATAACATGGAACGGCATAAGGTAAATCATGCAAGAATCAAACAGCTTGTCTGTGATTTGTGTAACAAAACCTTTCCTCGGGAGAGTCGGTTAAGATATCATATGAAAGTACATGTCGGTGGGAAGTTTTTTGACTGTGGTGTCTGCACTAAACAGTTTACTCATAAGTCGAACGTATTGAGGCATTATGAGAGGAAACATCCTGGGAAGACTTGGTCGGGGAAAGAAACTGATGCATCGGTGGCAAAGAAGGTTTGGGATCAAGCGAAAGAGATGCTGAAGCCTCATTATACGGAGCCCGAGCTCATATTGGGATGATTGTTATTTTAGAGAATTAATAGAAACAATTGAGCTATCTGCAAACTGTTGCAAACACGCTCAGATAATTTTTTGAAAACCTGAGAGCCTCGGTACCCCACGGACCTAAAGTCTCAACTCCAAGGGGAGCAAATGCGTAGGCTCTGTCGAGACCTGCATATTTGCGCCTCTTGAGATTGAGATCTTCGGCCAAATCTGCCGCCGCACCAGCCCTCACGGAAGTCCTGAGAAGATGGGAAGGCGCGAGTGTGTCGACGCATGTAGCGTCCCACACAATAGGCCTGCCCAACTCCTATGGGACTAGAGTCATGCCGTCGGGCCTCTTACCATCCAAATAAAAGGGTCATGGCTGAAAACACAGAGCGATCTGCAAGTACGTGAAAAGACGCTAGTAGTGATCGTGTTATAAGTATCTACGATGTAGTAGGTACGTAAAAAATATATGCTATGTTTTTTTTGTAATAAGCTATTACGCGATGGGAACGAAAGGGAATTAAAAACAAAACGTAGATACGCGATACATAAGTAGCCTAAAATAATTAACTTAAACAAAGCCTATGTCACTCCCTGAAAAGTAAGTTTTCTAATGGTGAGAGTTTTTAAAATCGGTCCATCAGTTTTTAAGTAGTATTCGCGTGCCCCGTTATACAGTGCCCGTCTGTTTTGGGTTTATTAGTAAGTATTGTTTTCAAAAACTTGCCAACATTATGTATGTTTAGATTTTTTATAAGCATCATGTATGTACCATATAAAAATAAGCGGTGAACAAATTAAAAACGGGTTAAAGTTAAAGATCTTATTTATATTTATTTTGTAGAATTGTATGTTATTTGTTATTATTATTTAGTCAATGTGCATTAAAAAGAAATATGATTTACTATTTCAGCCTTTTATTTTAACATAGGTAATGTATCTTTTTATAACTAAGCAAACCCAATAAAAGTGTTGGCATAAAATAAATACAGGGTGTCCCATAATGAGTGGATAACCTTGAAGGTGCTTGTGCGGGGGGCAAGGCCAATCACTAATCAGTAACAAACAAAATTCTAAAAAAGTGGAAGGGTTTTTGGTCATCATCAGCCTATACCCACTCCACAGCTGGACATAGGCCTCCCCTAATGAGCGCCATAGCGCCCTGTCTTCAGCTTGCCGCATCCAGCATCTGCCAGCAGGCAGCAGTCTTACACAAATCGTCATCCCACCTGGTCGGAGGGCGTCCTACACTACGATTGCCGACGTTTGGACTTGGTAGGTAATCTGTGTGAATAATTAGATTATTATGCCACCTAGAAGACTCACCTTTAAAGTTCTAGTTACATGATTCATTTTAAACTTTGACCTATTTGTAAGATCTATGTAACAATATGTACCGCAATAAAAACTTGGTGCATACCAACCTACATATGTAATACTTAGGTTAAAACTTAGACAATTTAACCTTGTCAAAATAAATGGGATAAATAAAAGACGAAAGTTTAAGGCATCATTTTATGCTTATGTAGGTATATCTACCCAAAATAAAGAAATACAGAATTAGAATACAAAATTCTAATATTCATTAAACAATACAATTGCTATACCTAAGAATAAATTACATAACTAGGAAACAGACAGGCATAATTTATTAATAAGGATCTACCTCTATGGAAGCGTGTATGGTTGAGTTTTTATTCCATTTTTTTTAAATTATTATTTGTTTAATTACCAGCACACAAAATGGAATACATTTAGTATAGTTAATAAATAGGCACAAAAACAACAATAAATTTGTCTAGATTGTCTTTTGTATTATGAGCAATGATCTGTTTAAAGTTTGGTTTTAAAATAAGTAAGTGTCACCTGAACTAAAACATCCATTTCATAACAAATGTAAAAAAATAGGATAATTAATTAATAGAATAAATTTAATGTAAAAAGTTAAACAAAAATAAATCGGTAGGTATAAGTGTAATATCACAATACGGGTGGGTTCAACGTCTTTTTAGATTTGAATAATGAATTAGGGGTTTTCAATATTCATTTATAGAAAGAAAATTGAAATAGTTTCAAATATCCAGGTTATATAGGTGGCAGGGCGTCAACTGGAAATAAGGGTATGTCAATGTCAAATGAAAGGAAAACCACCTACGTCATAATCTCAGAAAAAAGATCCTATGGAACTGCCCTAAGCATGTACTTTTCCTGGATACCTAAGTAAACAAATCGGTTGATAAACATGGCGGATTATGGTTAGATTCGTTTTTGCTTTGGCATAGGCCACAGCCTGCTACAAAACATTTCATGGTACCTCTTCTATATGGTTTTCAATTTATATCACATTTTGCTCAATAAATAAGTCGAAAACACGGGGAAAACATAGAAATCTCACAATGACATCTCCTCACATGTAAACAAAACCGTAGAATAAAATGGCGTCCGTGACAGCAAAAGTACATCGAAATCAGGAAGAGGGCGCTGATAAAAAGAGTGTGTATGCTTTTTCCTAACGTAAAACCACTGTTGTGAGAAAGAGACTGGTAGTCCATATTGCTTCCGTGTCAAATTGAACAATTACGGCACTTCCATATGATAGTTTTTCTGAGGTCATAATGGACCGATTTGGAAAATTAAGTTTTCCTTTCAATTTACATTAAAAGGTATGTCATCTTGTTTCCAATTGACGCCCTGCCACCTAGGATACCGGGAACTATATTTTTTTTAATGCAAATCGAAACCTCTCATTATGAAAAATGACAATATTATTACTATAATTTGCTAATAATTTGATTTGGTCGTAATGGTGTTGGTATGGGTAATTTTTTAGGAGCTGACGAAATCTTTTTTTTTTAGAATACAGGAAGACCTGGATTAGTGACGACGGGTCGCCATCAGAGTGGATAATTGTATGAAAGAAAATCGCGCCAGCTTTAATAAGCACGGGTCGTTCATAGAGGTAGTCCCTTTATAGACATTCACTCTTTTAAATATTTTATTCACTAATGCCCGAATACTCAAACGCAACTCAGATTTAAGCAAGTCTTAACTTCTCAAGTCGTGATTTTTTGGCATTTTTCAATGAAAATGTGTCATAAATTCGTCACTTGAGACGCGCTTAAGGCAAAGGAATTTTCAAAAATCCATCTTCCAGTTTGTGATACCTATCATAAGCTTTTTTTAATGCCTCTGTAATAGTTTTATTCTATTTAGTTTAGGAAGAGATACGAAAATAGATTTTGGTGGCCACCAAAGGCAACTTCGTCGGATTTTTGAAAATTCCTTTGTTAAACGGAATAATAAGATAAATTAGGTGGCGCGGCGCCACTTTGGGTGGGGTATGGGCCTTAAGCGCGTCTCAAGTGACGAATTCATGACACATTTTCATTGAAAAATGCCAAAAAATCACGACTTGAGAAGTTAAGATGTGCTTAAATCTGAGATGCGTTTAAGTATTCGGGGGTAAGTAAATTCTACCTATTATTACAAAGTAAATATGTGAAAGGCTCCTTTAACATTTTTCGAAATAATTACTTTGTACCTCCAGGGATCAAAATTATTGCTGTTTCCTAGACATTCATACTTAAATATACCGAATTCCATACGGATTTTTATCTCACTCAGAAATTATGTTTTTTTTAACAATAAACAAACTTAAATAAAGGAGATATTAAGTTCCTTTCTTAATTAACGTTTAAATGTTTTATAGTAATCGAATTATTTGTCAGTTCCTTTTTAGTAAGTAAGTAAATCATTTATTTACTTTTAGTTTAGTACTTTTAGTATGCGATGAATAATGAAATAAATGGTGTATACAGGGTGTCCCGAAACTCAACGACAAGCCAAAAACGCAGGACAGGTGTGTTCATGACGACACAGAAAAACCATAAAATTATGGGTCTATCTCCAATAGTTCCTGAGTTATAGGCTTTTTCCTGAAAATCAAATAATATCTGCCCAGCGTCAAACTTTTCTATGCTGTGACTACAGATGTCAACATTTTGTGACTTTTATTTTGGCATTTCAAACTAAAATAACTCTTCCATTAATTTTAGTGAGAAATAAAAACATAATGCCATTAATTTTTTTATTTAATTTCTTTTTAATTAAAATTTATATCTATAACAACTTATAACATAATTTTATGGTTTTTCTGTGTCGTCATGAACCCACCTGTCCTGCGTTTTCGGCTTGACGTTGAGTTTCGGGACACCTTGTATATTCTGGCTAGCAAACCATACAGAATCTACTACTAAAAGCTTTAAGTTTCTTACTAACCTGCAGTTTTAAACTCGTACCTACATTTTAAATATCATAAGACATACTTCGTCAGATATTCCTAATTATCTTAAAATACCTAAGACACGTTTTGCCATTTACAATGAAACATCATCACCTAAATAAGCTACAGCTACTGCGCATGCCTTGCGCTTGAGATTGGCGCTCTCTTTTACTCCCATAATCTAACTAATGAATTAGGGTCCCATTCCACTCACCCAATATCTTTGTCCAAGTTCTTTGACCAATTTTTGATAAAAAATTCTTGGACGAATGCACTTTCCACTCTTCCATTATCTTTGTCCAAGATTTCCAAGTAATAATGCGCAGTGTATTTCAAATGAAATTACATTAGGTATTACACTAATATTAAAGTTGCGAAAGTTTGGATGGATAGATAGATGAATGATTGTTACTTCTTAACAACAAAAAAAATTGCATAAGTGTACTTAGCGACCTGAAATAAACCATAAGCTACAATTTAACCCAAGAAAAATCTGTTTCTATGTGAAAGAATTAAACTGTCTCGTTTTCATAGAAACAACGCGTGTGAAGCCGCGGGTAGAAACTAGTTTTCAAATCTTTCATGATCAAATATCGGTGTTGTTAGTAAATTGGATGAAGTCATCTAAGTTCTTTGATCAAATGTACATTGGACAATGATATTGGATGAGTGGAATGGGCACCTTATTATTTACCACCTATTCATTAAGTTAACAACACATTTTCTTCAAGCCGGTGGTACCTAAGTGTTTGATTCTTATAGAAAATCAGAATTCATTTATATTTCAAGTCATTTGTTCTTTTGCTTTTTCCCATGAGTGTTGCCAGCATCAATTTTCCGTTTCGGCGGGATAACTTTACTTTCCTTAGCAGGTGTTTTTAAAAGAAATTCTTTAGAATTGACTTTCTCAACCTTAACCAAGGTGGATATCTCTTTATCTTTTACTTGAGATTTCAATAAAATACTATTCAACTCGCTAGATTTCTCCTTAACATTTATCGGAGATTTAAGTAAAATATTTTCGACTATAACAGGTTTTTTATCTTGTGGTACACTTGCGATGTTGCTATCGGAGTTTTTCTTGATGTTATTAACCATAATTGGGATTTCTGGTTTAGTAGGTTTTCTTACATTTTTTAGGTTGCTTTTGCTTTTATTCTTAAATTCTTGTATTGTAACGGTTTCTCCTTCCTTTAGAAGATGATATTTGTTGAAATTTTTCGTGGGGTCCATATCGCCCCCGAAGTGTTTCTGGTTAGCGATTTTGTTGAGAATTAAGCTAGAAAGCTCAACGCACCCAAATTCGGAAAGTAGTAAATTTACATTGAAATTATTGTTGTTTTCAATCTGAGGGTCTGCTCCGTAATCTAATAGAATTTCTATAGTTTTCTTGAAGTGATCTACGATTTTCGATTTGTTGCCTTGTTCTGAAAAAGAGAAATCATATAATAAATAACAATAAAAATAAAGATAGCTTTTTAAAAAAAATGTGATATTCTCAAAATAAATACAAGAAACAAGAACAAACTGCACATCCCATCATATAGATTACGAAAGGTAGGGAAATCATTTATGGGAAATTGCGTACGCTTCTACAACAAGCTTCCATCTGAAGCAACTGAGCTCCCTATTCGTAAATTTAAACAGTACATAAAAAGAAATCTTATCAAGAAAGCCTTTTACTCCATAGATGATTACATCAATGATGTTAATGCTTGGCCAGATGTCGCCCAGTTCCGCACTGACAATGGTATTTAAGGAAAATAATGTTAAGCTAATGTTATATATAATAATGACATCCATTTACTGAGTCAGAGGGGTCGATTCGAACGCCGCCGGTCTGCCAGTATTTATACTCAACTGGTGGGTTGCCTTAAGAATGGCCAGAACATGTCCCGAATCTCAGCGGCCGGCCCGTGAGTATTTGTTGCTATTTCACTTCGAATGAAATAGAGCGCGTTATGAGTGAGAAAGCGCGATAACCATCAAATACAGCTGTCTGCTTTGTATGTGAAGCTTGCGTGCATGTGTGTGTAGTAGGTACTCTGCGTCGTCGGCACAGAATTGTTACTAGTTAGTACGGTAACGTATGACATTACGGCAATAAAACAATTTGATAAACATATAAATTATTGCATCTACCGACTATATAGGTACGTGTACTATTACAATACTAAAGTTAGTAGGTATCATTAATTTTGTAACGTGTTTCGTGTTTGAGGCTTTTTGGCGGGAACTCGCGGAGTAAAGTGTGCCATTTATTTAATTTTTCTTTAGAATTTTAGATACCTACCTAGGTACCTATTCGTATGACGTTTTTAGAGGTTCGAGGTCGGTTTCGGCTACTGCTGATATTGACTTGCAATTTGAAATTTATAACAATAAATTTCGTGCGCCATTAGGTAGGTAGGTACTGATTTTAAAAAATTAAATTTAATAAATAAACCAAAATTTTCTGTAGGTACAAATTACGATGTTGAAATTTTAAAATAACGACATGGAGTAAATTATGTGTAGTAAATTTCTTTACTTTCAATTAATAATAATTAATGTCGAATAAATAAAGTCGAATTTACAGTCTGAATTAAATAGCAAAGTTTCTAACCGGTAGGTACCTAAAATATATTTGTATAGGTAATTGGCAAATGTTTGAAACTCTCGACGCGCGTGTGATAGTCGTGACACTCGCACTTGGCGATTTAGTCTAATTCTCATCCGATAATTGAATCCGTTGATTATAATACTAGAAAAACCTTTATTAAAATTTTAGTGAGCGCGTAGCAAGTAACAACAGAGAACTGTGACAGAGACTGTCTGTCAGTCGCCGCCGTCCATTCAATGTAGGTACTCTTTGGCGCCGACCAACCGGGCCGAGCCGACCCACAGTGTGTTATTTGACCTTAGCTTCGATTTATATTTAAATTTAGTGCATTTTGTATTAATAAATCGAACACCCGTGCGGATATTTTACATCGCTTTAGAAATACAGATTTTTTGATGAATTCTCATTATCATTCGTAAAAAATTAATTAATTTATATTTCCGAAAGAAACTTTTCCCTTAGTAAAATTTAGCAAGTTGAAAATATCTCAAAAACTGTTTTAGATAAGGTCACGGGAGTTTATTAGTGTTCGTGGTTTTGTTTGAATGATTTGTTGTATTCAAAATTTATATAAAACGAGGCTGTCCGCAAATGAGGTCAAATCACACACAGTGCGACCGACGACAGGTCGTTCTCGATCGGCTTGGCCCCTTCGGCGTCGCTCGCCTAATTTCGGGATTTCACCTCCTCCGCGTCTTACAGCCCCCCGCGTGTGAGCGAGCGGTTGCAGAATCTATAAGGAATTTCACCATTTTTTGATAATTTTTCGTACTTTTCGATTCATTTTGTATAAAGGATTGATTTCCTAAATATTATTGTTCATTTCTAATATTGAATATATTTACGATGTCGGTATCCAGTCAGATTTTCGAATAAAGTTGTTTATCATGCTAATAAAAGCGCTTGAAAACTACTCGATTTGGTGGTTAAAATATGGAAAATTAGTTTCGCTCTCATTTAATCATGATTATGTTTTTTGAAAAACCAAGCCGATACCGACATAGCTATTTATTATCCGATTATGTGTGCAAAATTTCCTATCAGTAGGGCATGTAGTTTCCAAATGAATCGAAAAGTACGTTTGTATGGGAGCTTCGATGTTCGGGGGCACCTTAAGAACTATTCATCATCAACCTCATCATGTCCACAGCTGGATATGCCTCCCCTAAAGAACCATAGCACCCTGTCATCAGCTTGCCGCATCCAGCACAGCCGGCAGTCTTTCGACTCGGCAAAAGCAGTGTAGTACACTGGACTACACTGCGTTTGCCGAGTCGCGGTCTCCAGTCAAAACACGTGATGATTTGACTTACCAGCAGCAACATTGCAAGCGGCGGCGACTGCGATAAACAGCGCTGTGTTCCCACTGTTGGGGTTCTGGAGATTGACAGACGTGGGCACAGCTTCTAAAAGCAGTTTCACGTTCTCGTAGTGACCGTGTTTGCATGCCAGCATCAGTGGGTTGTAGCCTTTAACAAAAAACAAAACGTTAAGTGAGAGTCGACTTGCGCAATGAGGGTTCCGTATAATTATATATACATTACAAGCTTCTGTTCGCGGCTTCGTATGCGCTTTTCAATTAGTCTATTTCTGTTCCCGGAATATCATTTACCTACCTGTCAAATTTAATTAAGACCCGTTCAGCCGTTTAAGAGTGAGGTAACAGACGTGTAACAGACAGACAAACAAAGATACTTATAAAAATAGCGTTCATAGAGAATCAACACGTGCAAATCTGAGCCTAGCCATTCGCAAATAAGGATTTATTTTTAACCCTAAATTTGTCTGAACCGTTTTTATTCGAATTGATGATTTGTATCGATTTTTTGGGCTGCTACCTCAACCTCAACAGCCTATAATAGTCCACTGCTGGACGCAGGCCTACCCTTATTTTTTTATCTCATGGGATAATGCCCATAATCCCCACGCTGGGCATGCGGGTTGGGGATCGCAATTCGGTGGTAGATCTATTCTGCAAGAGGCGCTGCTGCCCGCCCCCCGGTGTATGTCCCTTAGTCGACTCTTACGACACCCACGGGAAGAGTTGGGGCTACTAAGGGATAGGTAAAGACAGTGAGAATTTATTTATTATGTTTAAGAATGCTTTATGTATAAGCTGTTTGCGTTCCTTTCTAATAAATAAAAAAAATACAGAAAACTGCACAGAAGTAAATGCTACGTGAAGAAGTACAAAGACGGCATTATCACTATGAGCGATCTCTTCCAGGCAACCTTGGGATGGACTGGATATAAGAACAAGAAAGGCACTTAAAAAAACCTAACCTTAAGTTACCTACTTTAACTAGAATGTTATAATAAACTTACATCAACATAAATTTAACTTATATTTCTGTCTGTCTAGCTATATAAGGATAGATAGTGCTCATGTTTTTAAAGACTAGTGACTCCGCCCGGCTTCGAACGGCTATATTCTATAGACTATGTTCATCAGGAATAATGTAGGACTAATAAAGAAAGAATTTTTCAAATCGGTCCAGTAGTTTCAAACAAACAAACAATTATTTCCTCTAAATCATTTTAACTTGCATGTTAGTTTTTTAAGTAGTTTATAGGTATTGTCATCATATAGGTTTATATTTTTAAGTCATGTGTCGTGTTTGTTATTTTATCTGTCGTGTAAGTTTTCTTTTTATATATTTACCTAAATAATATTATATCAGAATATATATAATTTCATTTCTTTTAATATAAGTATAGATAGGGAGTTAGCACGTTTTGTTTTTGAGATAAGGAACCATGATGAAAAGCTTTTGCCAAGCGGCTGTGTGACTTGACGTCTCTCCCCTTCATGATGCCGGTCGCTGAAGAGAAATCCAAGTACGTATAAACTTGGCTTTTACGGAAATCTATAACATGTGCCAAGTGCACCCGAACCAATATTTTTGTCCGAAAACGTCAGGTATTTGATAGTAATTTTTCAAAAGTTGATGTTCAGTATACTGCCCAAACCTAAATTAAGGGTTAAATCTTAGTACGTAACAGTTTGAAAGATGTAATTTAAAATATTTGCCATTAAACAGTTTTTAAAACAAATTAAATTTAAAGAGTTGGCTACTAGAAAACTGTATTTATGTTAGTTTAATATTTTCTGTGTGTCTGATTTTTATTATTGTTTTATGGACTATGTATGTTACTGTGTCTGAAATAAATGTGATTTTATTTATTTATTTATTGATGACGTAAAAGAACATTTGAATTTTAAAACTGATTGACACATTTTTTGTACTCGCCGTAGGATTTTTTTAGTACAAATGCTAGTATGATCTGCACGCATTTGGCAGTTTGAATAAGTTGAAGTTCAGTATACTTCCCAAACCTAAATTAAGGGTTAAAACTTTACTTTACTTTTTTTTAGCGCCAACGTAATAGTCTACAACTACGCAGGAGGTTGTGGATTCGATACTCGCCGCAGGACAATTTTTTTAGCACGAATTCTACTACTTTCTGCAGGCATTTGGCAGTTTGAATAATATTGCTAATCATTTTTAAGTTATTTACCTTGTTTGTCAAATAGATTGCTAATGTACATCAGCAACATGTTAATAAGTTCTTCCTGCGTCTTCTCCTGCCAGCCTGGTTTCTGCAAGTCTTCGTTCTCCATTATTATCTGCCTGGAAATGGGAAATGAGTCGTTATTGTCCATGAGTCGTTATTGCCATGAGTCTAGGAGTATTATTCGTATTCTTAGCACATTCAACTGTGATCAGATCACCAATCCGTTTGTGGACATTATTATGTCCACTGTTGGACATGCAACTAAGCCACGAAATCTAAGTCGGTTTGGCCTTACGGCTCCAGAGGTCTCAAAGATTTTCGAAGAATACCGTACTGATGGTGGGGCGCAGGTTCGAATCCTGCCGAAATGGAAAACTTTTGGGACTTGTTTAACTTTTTTGAAGTCCCTAATACTTAGCCAAACAATTACTTGTCGTTAGTTTTTGACAGAATTTGCACTACTTGTATGAATGAGTCATTCATGATGTTTTCATTAGTTGTCGACCTCAGTGGCGCAGCGGGCGAGAGTCTGCCTGCGACGCCAGGTTGCGGGTTCGATCCCCGCCTCGGAACAAATTTGTGTACGATCTGCAGAAATTTGTTCCGTTGGTCTGGGTGTTTTCTATGTATAATAAAAAATATCTATCTATGTAATGTATAATATTGCGTATATCAGTTATCTAGTACCCATAACACAAGCTCTGCTTACCTTGGGGCTAGATAATCCTGTGTGAATTGTCCAGCATTATTTATTTATTTAGTTAAATGCTGTTATATCAAAATATTTATATCGGTCAAAAGCCGAATAACCTAATAATCTAAATGTTTCGGTCATAATTAAAATTCTGTAGGTCGCGCATGATGATAATGTCTGTTAAGAAACAAATAGCATCTAAGCACCTATGAATCAAACGTTGGAGTACTTCTGAGTCATGTCATTACATGAGTCAAATCCTCCTCATCCTTGCGTCGATAACCTCAATGCTGAGGGTCGGGACCTTAATGTAGGACCTTGGAATGCACGATGTGTCTCCATCGGGGCAGGTCTTCCGCAGTGCGGATAGCGTCGCTCATGCTGGTTTCAAACGTTGATCGAATTTGATCACACCAACGCATATGGCTCCGTCTTCGCGGTCGTTTTCCGTCCACATTGCCGGTGACCACGAGCCTTTCCAGGTTGCTGCCGTCTTTCCTGGCAATGTGTCCGAAGAACTCAACTATTCTGCGAAGACATACGGTGGAGAGCCAAATACCATGACTTATGTTAAGACTCACCTGTGGCGCTCCTTGGCCCAGTGCAGGATGAGCGCCAAATGGTCCGTCTTGAGTTCAGCCGCTTGGTGTACACTGCAGCTGTGCTGTTCTGTATCAGCCAAGAGTAAGTCGGCCCCGTTTTGGAGGAGCGTCGTCATCATTTGGACGCTGCGGGGAGACATGTGGTAGTCGATAGCTAGCTTTAGAGCTGTCTGGAAGGACAAATTATCATTTTTATCACACCTTCACACATCAATATTGTCTAGGGATATTCCATTTTGAAATGATTTGCTTATATTATTTATATACATATATTATATTACTATAAGTATATATTATTTGTGCTCTGTGTTAATTTATTTTCAGTTTGTTATTATTTTTATTTTTTTATGTGATTTGATTGTATACCCATTTTTTTATCTACCCAAATATTCCAACACAACAAATATAATATTTTGTTTGTGAATAAAGAAACTGAAACTACTACTAAACTATTTGCTTTTTAGAAAAAGTTTATATGGAATTAAACCTCTTTTGTTCCCTTTTCAAAATTTGGAAATATATAAAAATTCTTGCCATACCTAGGTACTTTTCTAAAGATTTTTTTTTTCAGTTTTTGTAAAAATCAACAAAATGTTGAATATCCTTAGACAATGTTAACAGATTCAGATTCTTTATTAGTAACGCTTGTTACAGGTCATACAGTACAAATACAAATATTAAGAACTAGTTCATTATCTAGCATTATATCAATAAAAAATTAATTTAAATTAATTAAATAATATTGCTCATCGTAATAAAGAATAACATAATAAACTTCCAAACATAAATTAATAAAGTGTAAAGGTTACACAGTAAAATTATTTTCATTAAAGAATTCGTCAATTCTATAGATGTAACGTGTGTATATTAGCAATGCGAAAGTTGGGTTGGGTAGATGATGATTGTTACTTATTCCCACCAAAATTATATAAACAGATCATGCTGAAATTATGCATTGATGTAGGTACTTGAGCTCTGAGGCCATTTGATGTATCAACGACCGATGTGGCGCGGTGGGCGACGGTCTGCCTACGACGCAGAATTTTGCGTGTTCGATTCCCGCCTCGGGACAAATGTGTGTACGATCTGCAGACATTTGTTGAGGGTTGTTCTGGTCGTTTTCTATATAAAAAATAGCAATCTATGTATTGTGTTATATTATGTTTATCAGTTATCTAGTACCCATAACACAAGCTCTGCTTAGCTTGGGGCTAGATAATGAGTGTGAATTGTCCAGCATTATTATTATTTATCAATACGTGATCGTGTATATAAATGTTAATAAATAGTTTATATGTTTTAGTTTTTTATATAAATGTTAATAAAGAGTTTTAGTATATAAATGCTAGTAAATAGTTTATTTAGTTTTTTATAATATTTTATGAACAATGTTGTGTCCGCATGTTTTTAGCGCATATATTAGTAGAACCTGTCATAATAAGTATTGTATATCTTTAAGAATGCTTTATGTATACGCTGTCGGCGTTCCTTTTTAATAAATAAATAAATCGTGAAGTCTCATTTTCCCATAGGTTTTGTTACAGCGCCTCTACCGTGCGGGCTACGCAAATCCCATACAAATATGAGACGTCTCGACCACGTCTCGTTACTATCGTCAAAATGGAGTTTAGCTCTGCAAATAATAAGGGTACATGTTATGCTATAAATTTGTTCCAATGGGAAAGAAATGACCCTTCGAAGGCTTCGGCGAGAGCTGCACGCAACTTCAATTCGTAAATCATTGTGTTCCGTAATACCAAAAATGATGACTGAAAACTTTTTGTATTTTCGACAATGTGTTGTTATTCTGTAACTAGACAATGTAAGCTATGTTCCTTCTCAAACGAAACGTAAGATATTTTTGTTTTTAATACAAAACAAATAGGACGAAAACATGTCGTTTTCGACGTAAAGTTATGCAAAATCGCATTTCGCGTAATTTAGCTTATATTTCATTATAAGTGTTTATTATGACTAAAAAAACATCCAGGGACCTAGATAAATACTATTCTTATACGAAAAACAACATGATATGGTGAAAATATGCTTGAATTACAAATCATTTTGGTAGTACGTTTGTATGGGCGAGCCTTAGAGCAAGTGACAACTTTAATACCCTATGTAGGCGATTCGACCTAGACTTATTTTGCACCAGTGTCTCTTCGGCTAGGCGGCGGCTGAGCGGTGAATTTTTTGGTGTAGTTGCATCAAATTTAGTGTGATATACAATGTTAACTTGTTACCTTCTTTCTTTTCCCCAACGATTCAACCGCGTTTCAGCGATCGTGATCACGGGACTGGATGTTTGTACTCGGAGTTACAACCGAGAATTGATGGCAGTTTCCATGACTACCCTCAATTCCCTAATACCCGATAAATAAATCTTAAATATGTTATCAAATCGCGAAAGTTTAAAAAGTTTTGTTACCTTCTGTTAGATTTATGTTGATTACCCTTTATTGTTCTTTAATTTTGATTATGTTCATAGTTCTATTAATTGTTACTACACTGTTTTTTCGTCGTGAAAACCTTAATTTAAGCTTTCTAAGATATATTTCTTCATATTATTCTGTTTAATTTAAGCTTCTGGTTTTCCAATAAATAAATAAAAACGTTTCCATAGAAACAATGCGTGCGAAATCGGCAGGATTATGTATCATTTTTAAGAAACGTTTTCACTAGGGATGGGCCGAAATTCGGTTCACATTCGGTTCAACCGAATTTCGGCAGCTTGAACCGAACTTCGGCATTCGGCCGAAATTCGGTTCAGATGCCGAAATTCGGTACAAGAAAAATAATAACTACATGCACTTATTTTGACTGAAATATAAGGTGCTTCTAAATTACAATATGCCACGGCTGCAACTGGTGGTTCTACTCATGATACCGAACAACTTTCCCCAAGGAATCCATAGTCAATTTTCAAAAAAATATTGCACTTTGTATGGAAATCGGTCAGCTGATTGGCCAAGTCTCCATACAAAGTCTAATTTTTTTTGAGAATTCAGTATTGGTTCCTTGGGGAAGCCAGTAATAAAACTTATCACTTAAAACCTCGTCAATCCACTTAAAACAATTATTTTTGTTGATTTCAATCGCACGCGACACGCGCCGATGTGACGTATTTGCTAATGACCGGCCGGCTCGGGGCTACACGGAGGGAGCGCGGTGTGCGGGCGGGGTATTTGAAGCAAATGCGTAAACAAGTCACGACGCGTCGCTCTCGAGAAAGCGCGCCAAAATGAACCGAAGTTCGGCCGAACTTCGGCCGAACTTTTCATTTGAACCGAATGTTCGGCCGAAGTTCGGATTCGGTTCAAATCACATTCGGCCCATCTCTAGTTTTCACAACATTTTTTCTCAGGTGTCTCTATAAAACGAGAGGTAAAATCTTATTTGTTACTGGACTATTTTGACCGAATCCAAAAAAACTAGGTTCTATAATCGGTTGTATGTCTTTTTCTTCTTCAATTTTAAAAATGCTTTCGCTATTATGAATTTTCCTGATGTGATCCCTTCCGTGGTGGAAGTTAAATAACTCAACTCGTTCCAGACTAAGCTGTTTTTTTAGTTTTGGTAATTTATTGTTTTTTTAGGGTTTCAAAGATCGGTTTTGAAACCCTTATGGTCTCGCTCTGTCCGTCCCCGCTCTTTCTTGAATATCTCAGTAACTACTGCAGCTATTAACTTGAAATTTGAAATAATGATACATTTCGTGCGCCATTACTGATTTTAAGAAAAAAATATATAAATAAATGAAAAATGAAAATGAATATTTTCAGTACAAATTTTGATGTTGAAATTTCAAAAGAGACCTAGGAAGGCAAATGGGGTATCAAATGAAAGGTATTGTTTTGTACATTTCAAAACACTTTTTGAAATTTCTGTAAATTTCATACTTTTTGAAATATTTCAAAAAAAGTCGAAAAATTGACCATACCCCCCCCCCCTATCTCCGAAGATTGCACACCGATCCACGTACAATGTATTAGGCGTTTGTAGATATCAATCTATATTTTACAGGAAAAATATAGAGAAGTCTGTAATAATAATAGTTTTTGAAAAATGGTCAAAAAGGGGGAGATTTTTTTTTCAAAAGGGGGGGTACCTACCTATGTGGGGTATCAAATGAAAGGTATCGTTTTGACCATTTCAAAACACTTTTTGAAATTTCTGTAAAATTCATACTTTTTGAAATATTTCAAAAAAAGACGAAAAATTGACCATTCCCCCCCCTAGCTCCGAAGATTGCAGACCGATCCATGTACAATGTATTAGGCGTTTGTAGACATCGATCAAATGAAAGGTATCGTTTTGACCATTTCAAAACACTTTTTGAAATTTCTGGAAGTTTCATACTTTTTGAAATATTTCAAAAATAGTTGAAAAATTTACCTTTCCCCCCCCCCCCTATCTCCGAAGATTGGACACCGATCCACGTACAATGTATTAGGCGTTTGTAGATATCGATCTATATTTTACAGGAAAAATATAGAGAAGTCTGTAATAATAATAGTTTTTGAAAAATGGTCAAAAAGGGGGGGAATTTTTTTTCAAAAGGGGGGGTACCTACCTATGTGGGGTATTAAATGAAAGGTATTGTTTTGACCATTTCAAAACATTTTTTGAAATTTCTGTGAGTTTCATACTTTTTGAAATATTTCAAAAAAAGACGAAAAATTGACCATTCCCCCCCCCTAGCTCCGAAGATTGCAGACCGATCCATGTACAATGTATTAGGCGTTTGTAGATATCAATCTATATTTTACAGGAAAAATATAGAGAAGTCTGTAATAATAATAGTTTTTGAAAAATGGTCAAAAAAGGGAATTTTTTTTCAAAAAGGGGTACCTACCCATGTGGGGTATCAAATGAAAGGTATCGTTTTGACCATTTCAAAACAATTTTTGAAATTTCTGTAAGTTTCATACTTTTTAAAATATTTCAGAAAATTGATTGTCCAAATAATTGGCAAATGTTGGAAACCCTCGGCGCGCGAGTTACACTCGCACTTGGCGAATCTTGTTTATTAATACCTAGCTTCTTCACGAACATGTGTTCTATACAATGCCCTTGTTAGGAGTCACCTAGAAACGAATGCTATCATATGGAATCCCCATGAAGCGAAGTACAAGCTCATGGTAGAAAAAATCCAAAATAAATTTACACGCTTTCTTTACCTAAAAGAATATGGAGTCTATCCATACTACCCATTAATGTACCCAAGTCTGTTCGTGCTAGGTATGGTAGGGAACTGCAGGCTGTCGGTGCGGAGAGACGTGGCGCTGGTGAAGTATATGGTGCGCGTGCTGCGCGGGGAGCTACACCACCCGGCAGTGCTGGCGGCGCTGCGGCTGCGCGCGCCCAACGACTACTTGGGCGCGCACCGCCGCGCCGCCCCGCCATGTTTGAGGTGCCCAAATGTAGGACCAACCTACTTAAGTTTGCCCCCATGTCACTCGCTATCTATTTGCTCAATATATTATCTGCGAATAGCTTGGATATTTTTTACAATAACCTGCCGAAACTCCTACAAATAGCACAGGTGATTATAGAAACAAAATGTTTAGATTAGTACCTATATTATATATACATAATTACTTACATATAACATCGCCTTAGGGTTAAAAAAAAACCTGTTATGATGTTTATACTGTTTACAAAATAAATAAATAAATAAATGTTCGTCGTGGAAAACAACCTTCAGAAAACGTAGTGTTACTAATTTATCAATAAACCTGAATAAGAATCTTTATTGTGAACTGTGTAATATAGTTGGTCTTATGAACTATTAGGTAACTATACATTCTTCAACAGTTTGTGCTTTCGGACATACAATAATTATTATAAGAATATAGGTACTTAAAATTAAAGTAATTGCACTTTTTAAATCACATAACAATAGGAATCCAATGTTTATTATTAATATTATTAAGTATAATTATTATCAAAATTTTGGAGGGGTTATGTCAAAGTATTATTTAATGTTATAATGGGTTTTTTATATTAGATATTTTCTTAATTTTATTTTGAACGAATTATCTATTTCTTTTATTTCTAATGGTAGGTTATTATAAATTTTAATGGCAGATATATAATATAATAATAATAAATAATGCTGGACAATTCACACAGCATTATCTAGCCCCAAGCTAAGCAGAGCTTGTGTTATGGATACTAGATAACTGATATACGTCATATTATACATTACATAGATAGATATTTTTTATTATACATAGAAAACACCCAGACCAACGGAACAAATTTCTGCAGATCGTACACAAATTTGTTCCGAGGCGGGGATCGAACCCGCAACCTCTTGCGTCGCAGGCAGACTCTCGCCCGCTGCGCCACTGAGGTCGCCATATATATTTATATATATTTAATATAATGTACCTGTACCTGTATATTGTACACGGGTTGCATCGCATTGCATTTTACTGGGTACCTACGTACATTATCGCTCAAGGTTATGTAATTTCCGGTAAGCATAACAATGGAATTTGTGTGCAAAGTCTTTATTACTTGTTTAGGGGAATACCCCTCTATGACACTTTGACCCCGTTAAATGCAGAGTTGAACTAATACAGCGAAATTATATCATTGAGTATTGTTTATACAAAATAAAGAGATGAAAATATTTACGCTATTTGACATTTATGTATAACTGATTGTTAAAAAAATATATAAACAGACAACAAATTCCTTAGTATTTAATTTCCCAAAGGTTTTTATTTATTTAGCGCTATGTCGCGTCGTGCTCATTAGGGGAGGCCTATGTCCAGCTAATGACTAATATAGGCAGATGATAATGATGATTGATTTCAGGGTTGGAAAAAAATATGAATTTTTGAAAAATTGAATATTTTTCGATTTAAAAAAATCCTTATTTATTACGATTTTTTGATTATATTATTTTATATAATTATGTTTTTGCGCGAAACGGAACGCGAAACCTCATGAGATTGCCCGGACACATCACCTTTTGTCATGTGAATATCAAGCAAAAGGGAAATTCCAGCGCAATATGTTAAATGCTCAGGGTTGGAAAAAACAGTTTTTTTATATTTAAATAAATAAATAATGCTGGACAATTCACACAGCATTATCTAGCCCCAAGCTAAGCAGAGCTTGTGTTATGGGTACTAGATAACTGATATACATAATACAATACATTACATAGATAGATATTTTTTATTATACATAGAAAATGACCAGAACACCCGGAACAAATACCTGCAGATCGTACAAATATTTGTCCCATGGTGGGAATCGAACCCGCAACCTCTTGCGTCGGCAGACCTTCGCCCACCGCGCCACAGAGATCGTCAAAACAAAAATTTAAAGATAAACAGTTCAAAATGTTTAAAACTAGTGTTTTACTTTTTACCTTAATCCATCAATTTCAAATAAATTATAGCGAATAATGAAATAACCCATTTAAAACTATTTCCTAATTCACATGAGTAAAAATTAACAAAACGATAAATATTTACTTTTTGTTGCGTATCTCTAATCTAATTATTAAAAATTATTATTATTAATCAATAAAAAACACTTTACATAGGAACACCTTGTATGTAGTGTAGGTAGGTATAGAACTAGAGAGAGAGCGGGGAATACCCACTAATCCAGTGAATTACTTTCTTTCGACGGCCGACATAGGGACTTTCCCTGCGGTACTTTACTGGCGGGGAGTTACCTATGCAGTGTGCAGTGTAAAAACGTATTTCAATTCCAAATAATGTTTCCCTTATTTATCTTATTATAATTAATCATCATCATCATTGGCCTACAATTTCGAGGAGGCCTAGAGGAGGATCCAGCTAGGTTGGGCAGCGTTTGGAAAACTACGTCGAGTCTTCTCGTCATCCATACCGCAACGCTTAAAAACGAAAGTTTTCAATCAGTGCGTCCTACCCGTCATGCATGACCTACGGAGCTGAGACGTGGAAACTCACGGTAGGGCTGGTCCACCAGTTTAAAGTCGCCCAGCGAGCTATGGAGAGAGCTATGCTCGGAGTTTCTCTGAAGGATAGAATTCGCAACGAATACATCCCACAGAGAACCAAGGTTATCGATATAGCTCAAAGGATTAGCAAGCTGAAGTGGCAGTGGGCTGGCCATATCTCGAGAAGAACCGACAACCGCTGGTGTAAACGTGTTCTTGAGTGGAGATCGCGACTCGGCAAACGTAGTGTAGGACGCCCTCCGACCAAGTGGGATGATGATTTGCGAAAGACTGCTGGCAGATGCTGGATGCGGCAAGCTGAAGACAGGGCGCTATGAACAGGGGGAGGCCTATGTCCAGCTGTGGATCAGTATAGGCCGATGATCATCATCATCATCAGCCTACATCAGTCCTATGTCCAGCAGTGGACTAGCATAGGCTGATGATGATTGATTATTTATGATCCGGAATCAAAATACTATTGTTAGGTACCTACCTTACCTCCAATGCATTTCTACTTTCCTAGTACCTTTGGTGAGATAATTAAAAAATCCTTTGGAAAGGTAATCAAGATTATTTGTATGAGAAGACAGTACTTTTGCTAATTTACTGTTAGAATTCTCAAAATGAGACGAACCAGGAACGTTTTCTGCATAAAATTTGAGTTTCTTGACTCGTCACACTGAATTCGGAACAAATTGGGACGAGTCAGGAAAAACTCGCATATAAGTACCGTCGAATCCATATTTATCATTTATCTTCATCATCATCATCATCATCAGCCTTTTTCAGTCCACTGCTGGACATAGGCCTCCCCTAATGAGCGCCATAGCGCCCTGTATTCAGCTTGCCGCATCCAGCATCTGCCAGCAGTCTTTCGCAAATCGTCATCCCACCTGGTCGGAGGGCGTCCTACACTACGTTTGCCGAGTCGCGGTCTCCACTCAAGAACACGTTTACCCCAGCGGTTGTCGGTTCTTCTCGAGATATGGCCAGCCCACTGCCACTTCAGCTTGCTAATCCTTTGAGCTATGTCGATAACCTTGGTTCTCTGTCGGATGTATTCGTTGCGAATCCTATCCTTATCATTTATCTTACCAATCCATTATTGGCGGGTATATCAACGGAGACTCCGATCATTTTTAGAACCACGCATTGTCTTCTCAGTAGATCTACATCCTCGTTTATAACAGCTAAGTGGATGGGTCTGAAACATAAATTCAGATTTAACACTTTTAATTTAACGACCTCTGTGGCGCGGTGGGCGAGGGTTTGCATGCGACACAGAAGGTTGCGGTTTCGATTCCCGCCTCAGGACAAAAGTTTGTACGATCTGCAGACATTTGCTCAGGGTGTTCTGTCTGGTCGTTTTTTATGTATAATAAAAAATATCTATAATGTATAGCGTTATATTATAAGTGTATGAGTTGTCTTAGTACCCTTATCACAAGCTCTGCTTAGCTTGGGGCTAGATGATGCTGTGTGAAATGTGAATTGTCGGGCAATTTTCTGCTTTTGGTCGAGTTTTAATACATTCACAGCCCAGAGGCGGCAGTGCGACCCGCGGGGTTTTTTTATCCCTTAGATCCCAGCTCTCATGTAAATAACCTTAAACTAACACTTTCACGGCCGTCGACGCGCTCAATCGTACGGAGGCAGTGAATGAGTTAAACTACGCATTCACTGCCTCCGGATGAAAGCGCGGGTAGAAACTATAATTTGAAAAAAAAGTCCGGATGGATGAATGTTTGTTACCTTCACGCCAAAATTACTGAACGTATCGGGTTGAAATTTTGCATAGATGTAGGTCTAACCCTCGAATAACACATTGGCTACTTTTTATTACAATAATCATCGCATAAGATATAAATATGTCACTTTTTAACGTTTCTATAGAAACAATGCGTGCGAAGCCGCGGGCAAAAACTAATAAAGATATGAAACGTGCAGCGACTAAGTTTGAAAAGGTACCATCTCATTTTGATAGCGCGCGTACGTAGGTACTTGACGTTAATTTCGCGCATGCTCATTAAGACGAGGTGGCCGAGTGGTTAAGGCGTTGGACTGCTAATCCAATGTGCTCTGCACGCGTGGGTTCGAATCCCATCCTCGTCGGTATAGTTAGAACACATTATTTTTATTGTTTGGAAAATTTTATTATTAGTATTTTTATACTGTCTAAATTCTGCTCGCGGCTTTTCCTGGATAAAAATAAATAATGCTGCACAATTCACACAGCATTACCTAGCCCTAAGCTAAGCAGAGCTTGTGTTATGTGTACTAGCTAGATAGATAACTGATATAGGTACATAAGATAACACAATACATAGATAGATATTTTTATTATACATAGAAAACGACCAGATCACCCTGAACAAATGTCCGCAGATCGTACACACATTTGTCCCGAGGCGGGAATCGAACCCGCAACCTCCTGCGTCGCAGTCAGACCTTCGCCCACTGCGCCACAGAGGTCGTCTATTGATAAACAAAACACACAAGTTTCTGTTTGATAATGAAACATTATCTGTTACTACGTTATGTACTTATGTATCAATTTACGTTGCTGGGAATTTACCTTGTTGATTTGAAATTATTTTTACCTATGCTTTAGGTCTAACTATTACATATAAATAAATAATAAATAAATAAATAATGCTGGACAATTCACACAGCATTATCTAGCCCCAAGGTAAGCAGAGCTTGTGTTATGGGTACCAGATAACTGATATCCGTAATATTATACATTACATAGATAGATATTTTTTATTATACATAGAAAACACCCAGACCAACGGAACAAATTTCTGCAGATCGTACACAAATTTGTTCCGAGGCGGGGATCGAACCCGCAACCTCTTGCGTCGCAGGCAGACTCTCGCCCGCTGCGCCACTGAGGTCGTCAAACATATGCTTTAAGTGTGGTATGAATCTATACTATGATTAAGAATCTTTGATATTTTTTTGAAAAAAAGTCTGAATAAATAAATAACGCTGGACAATTCACACAGCATTATCTAGCCCCAAGTTAAGCAGAGCTTGTGTTAAGGATACGAAGATAACTGATATACTTACATAATGCAATACACTACATAGATAGATATTTATTTATATATACATACATAGAAAACGACCAGAATAACCGGAACAAATACCTGCTGATCGTACAAACATTTGCCCCAAGGCGGGAATCGAACCCGCAATCTCCGTCTTCAAATGAATGAAAACCTTTATATCACAGATATCAAACAAAACTGATAACAGAAAACAACAAGGTTATCAGTAAAAACTGAAACAGAATGCATAATCTCACATGTGCTGCGACAAATGTTCAAATTTGAATTTGAAAACGAAAAGGTAGGTACTACAATGACGAATAAAAGCTTTCAAAACTAAAAATTATTTGGAACTTCTGTGCTTTGACGACCTCTGTGGCGCGGTGGGCGAAGGTCTGCCTGCGACGCAGGAGGTTGCGGGTTCGACTCCCGCCTCGGGACAAATGTGTGTACGATCTGCAGACATTTGTTCAGCGTGTTCTGGTCGTTTTCTATGTATAATAAAAAATATATATCTATGTATTGTATTATATTATGTATATCAGTTATCTAGTACCCATAACACAAGCTCTGCTTAGCTTGGGGCTAGATAATGCTGTGTGAATTGTCCAGCATTAAAAATACAAAAATACAAACTTTCACCTTATAATTATTATTGCAGCAGCTGAGAGCTGATATGTCTAATTGTCTATATCACTGTGCTTTAAGTTTTTTAACACACTTGTTTGTCTTATAGTTGAAGTTGTTTTGAAGCGGTTTACAGACAGAGAGCTGTTACAATTAATATTGCTATGTACCTAATATGAACAATGCTTTTTTATTCAACAAAATGCTTACAATGCTATGGGCAGCTTACTAAATCAGCAGCATTTTAAAACCATTACCCAGCAGACTTAACAAGTGCTGCTATGGCAATTGTGACTTAAAAATCAACCCTTTCAACACAGCCCATGTGGTTGTCGTATGAAGCGACCAAGGGAATCTACCACAAGGAAGGGCAGCAATGTCCATCAGTGAATTTGGAAATATCCAATGTAATCACCAATCCGCCTGCCAAGGGATATTGGCAAAAACCCCCCATTGTAAGAAGGACGAACATGTTATGTTGAGACATAGCAAGACAGGGTGATCAAAAAATACTCACAGGTTCCCATCTTCATCCCTGAAGGTACAGCAATGCTGCTTGTCAATCTCCAGTTGATGCAACACCAGCTTCTTCCAGTCGAGATCGTTCAAAAACTCCATATTTTCCTTCGTTGCTATATGGAAAACGTCTTCAGGTTTATGAATTAATTTGATTTCACTCTTGTCAGCTAACATAAGAGAGAATCTAGGCTCGGGTATCTCTTTAATATGCTTGTCTATGCTGGCATCAATCAGTGCTAGCGGATTGCTGTAGATGCCTGGTATACTTCGGAAGGTACGGATTGATGTCATGGTCTTCGAACTATCATTTGAGTCATCTTGAAAGAACTCATGTAACATTGAATTATCGGGTAATATAGAATTTTCAGGTAAGATGGAATTTTCAGGTAAGATGGAATTTTCGTGTAAGATGGTATTTTCAGGCAAGATAGAATTTTCAGATGGTAATTCGTTCTCTACAATCTCTGTTTTTAAATTATCAATATCATGAACTTCGCACTTTATTGTTTCTGTCGGAAGATTTATTTTTGGCTCCTCGTCTCTTTTCTCTTCTCTTGCGATACCTGTGCGTGGATCAATAATATATCTCTTTGTATAGTGCTCCGGCTTAACAATGTGAGGTGCTAGGACTCTCCGGACTCTTTTCTTCTTATTTCTTAACTTTATATTCAGTCTTGTCTCATCAGTTTGAGAAGCAGTTTCAACTTTCTTATTATTCCCTTTAGGAATTAAGACAGGGGGTTTGTAAATTGTTAAAAGAGCTAATATAGCTTTAATCCTGTACTCCTGGTTTATGACAGAGCATAGAGCATAGAACAATGTGTTGTAAGCCTCTTGGCCGATGAGGTCTGTTAAGTTATCGGATGTTTTTTCTACAGTTTTGTCGTCGAAAGTGACGCATTTAGCTATAGTTTTACAGTTGTTAGTCAAATTGTTAAGTTTGTTTATGATGGTAACTGAGCGGTATTCCCCGGGTACATAGCTCTCGCCTTTAGATTCAAATATGACATCTTCTCTGAAGAGCGGAATAGCAGCTAATTTAATCAACTGACTATTGAGATGAACGTTGTTATTCCCGCTCCCTTTTACATTTAAACTTCCGGATATACTCTTTAAACGGTGTACTTGCACCTTATTATTCGGTTGTACGATCAATTTCTTTAAAATTAAAGGTTTCTTTGCATTGTTTATTGACATGTTGTAGCTTGCAATATAACCTCCTGTTTCGAGAAGAGAATAATTTACAGGAAGGTTAGCACAAACAAGGAACACAGTAACTTTTTACAATAACACTTTCTTTGCACATAGCACTGAAACACCACTGCTTCTCTTTTCAATGAAAATTGTACTGAAATTTTGGGATTTCCCCGTTTTGTTAGCAAAAGATTGACAGCTGCTCTGCGCGTTCGCATCGCATCGCATTCGCATTCCAAGGTGATTCCTTCGGTATCGGTACTCAATACGTTTCATTTCACTCTCACCCATAGACTAGACACAGACACCCATAGACCATGTATACTACGTACTCTCACCCATTCGAACTGTACTGTTTTGTATTGCCAGGTTAGGTTTTAATAGGATCCTACGGATCCTAGGATCTTTGGTTTTAATAATTATGTACACGGAACAGGTGTTTTATTACGATTTTTGTATCGAGCGAAAATGAAAAAAATATAGTTTCGAGAACATTTGAACAAGCTGATGATTGGTGTTAATTATTTTTTTATTCATTGCTGAAAATGTTATATAGAAAATAATTACATGAAATAACATAGAACTGATTGAGAATTTCAAGTCCAGTCGACGTGGAACGGAACGTTTTGGGGTATTTACCTGGTGAAATGAAACGTAGTAGTGTACTTAAGCATAATATGTATTTATTAGCTCTCCTCTACACATTGGCCAACATGTTCGCTATAATCATAGCCAACACATATGGCCCATATCGCGTAGTGTGCGTGTTAGGAGTATTGGTATCTAGTGCTGGCCAAAGAATTGTTGCGTGAATACAACCGTCGCATCGCGTCCGGCAATATCTTGTTGCTAAGAGACTTGTAGCCAACAAGCCTCCAACGCGCCTTTTTGCCGACCTCTGAGGCCACTCAAGGTTATACAAGGAGCGTTGGGGTGTTAGAGCCATAACAAGCAAGAAACGTACGTTCATACGATTCCCATTTTTTGGAGAAACAATGCAATACAGTATAATACAAAAACACTTTATTGTCCACCAGAAAAGAATATCACAAAAAGACAATTCATTAGACAAGTACAATGGGCAGTCTTATCGCTTAGAAGTGATCTGTTCCAGGCAAGGAGAAACTGCCATAGCTTAGTCATGTAGTAAATAAATAAATAATAAATAATGCTGGACAATTTACACAGTATTATCTAGCCCCGAGCTAAGCAGAGCTTGTGTTATGGGTACTAGATAACTGGTATAGATACGTAATACAATATATTACATAGGTAGATATTTCTTTTTATAGAAAACGACCAGTAGGCACACCCAGAACAAATACCTACAGATCGTACAAATATTTGTCCCAAGGCGGGAATCGAATCCGCAACCCACTGCGTCGCTGGTGGACCTTCGCCCACCGCGCCACACAGGTCTTCGAATGTTTGAATTAACCCTAAATATTAAATTTTGTTGCCAGATATAGGTAATAAAGTGTGGCATTGAACAGGCTTTGATATAAATATAACTATTTTTATATTTATAAATGAAAAAAAACTTTATGAAAATACTACCTGCACTCCCGACCGCATCCATCACCATCTTCTATCCCATTTATATCATAAGACCCTCTTCATAAATGTACAAACACCTGTATAAGGAGGAGGTATGCCGAGTGACTGAGTGGATGTTATGGACGCAGACAAAATCCATTAGGTACATTGAAAAACTCTCTAATATCGTCCGACACGTTACGTTCCGTGTTCCGAACATGTTGGCCAACGTGTAGTGGAGGCATTAGGTATTGATGGTGGTTGTAATACGAAACCACTGTGAAAAATGATTTTTATGTAAGGGTACATGGTACATCATAGAGTAGGTACCTATTACGTACTCTGTGGGTTACATACAGGTAGGTATTACGTTGCTACAAGGACCTAAAATTAATTTTCTGAAAATCGAAGATCGTAAGAAATCAGCGGGTTAAATTGTCTAAGTAAGAAATAGCAATCAAATTTCTAGGAATGAATAATGTATCTAACCTACTATACTTGTTAACCTTTTAAGAGCAGCATTCCATAATCATAAAAGTAAAGTCAATAAAGTCATTTATTCCATATAAAAATACCTACTAAGCACCTAAGCACTTATACATGTCAAAAGATTTACATCATATTATCATAACTACACCAAACGATTTAAATCTTCGGCATTATGCATGCTACTCTACATTTTCATCACAAGATTTTAAATCGATTATTGAGAATGTTTGTAATCTGTGCCGTCGAAGCTAGAGGAAGAAATCGGACTCAAGGCCCCGCACACGTCCGATTTTTTTGTCTGATAGTCGGATAAAATTCTCTATGGACGTATTCGACTATCTGAAAGCGTTCGTTTCGGAGTATTGTTATTGTATCATGCGTTTCATGGATTTGTAAAATTTGTAAATAACACAAATCACCTTCGGCTCCGGACAGTCGAATCCGTCAGACACTGTGAAGTTGGCAAAAGTTTTCTCAAACCTGAGCTCAATCCACAAGAGGAAAAAAATTGCCATATTATAAAAAAAAAATCGGCCATGTGCGGGCGACAGCGTAAAACAAGATCCGTCAAGTGCGAGTGTAGGTACTCGAGCGCCAATTGTACAAAATAATCAAGGTCTAAAAAGAGCACATTTTTGACTTTTTTTTTTTAAAATATTTCTAAAAGTATACCTATAAAAACAAGAAATTTGAAAAAATCTATTTAGATATGATTTTTTTGTAAATTTAAACGCCACATACATTATATAGGTAAATGGATCGCTCCGCAAACTTCGGAGATGGGGGGAAGGGTGAAGCCGACCTTTTTCAAAATACTTCAAAACGCATGAAACCTACAGAAATTTCAAAAAATGATTTGTAATGAACACATGAAAGGGATCCTTTCATTTAATTCCGCATTTGCCCCTCTTGGGTAGAGTTACGTCCGCTAATTTTTCTCGTCCCTGCGCGTGTATGTAGGTACCTGTGACTATGGTGTGACTCATGTTTCGGCCATTTACGTATGAATAGTGTATGAAGATAAAAAACTGGGAGGTATTCACTATGGACAATCCAAACGCGTTAGACAATGTGTAAGGGCATCAACATAAACGGCGATTACATCTCACACCTGCGATTCGAGGATGACATAGTCTTGATGGCGGAGTCGCTGGAGGAGCTGAACCGGATGCTGGACGGCCTAGCTTCAGCCTCACGACTCATCGATCTTGGCATGAACTTGGACAATAAATTGATCTGAGACCGGTCGTCGTACCTACATGGCCACCTTCTCGAAATCGTTTCCGAATACACTTACCTTGGGCAGATTGTGCAGTTGGATAAAAACAATTTCGAGAAGGAAGCCAAGAGATCCTCCTCTTGGCTTCCTTCTCGAAATTTTTTTACCAGATAGGTTGAGCAGCGTTTGGAAAACTACACCGAGTCTTCTCGTCATCCATACCGCAATGCTTGAAAACGAAAGTTTTCAAACAGTGCGTCCTACCCGTATGACCTACGGATCTAAGAGGTGGACTCTCACGGTAGGGCTGGTCCACCAGTTTAAAGTCGCCCAGCGAGCTATGGAGAGAGCTACCTATGCTCGGAGTTTCTCTGAAGGATAGGATTCGCAACGAATAAATCTGACAGAGAACCAAGGTTATCGACATAGCTCAAAGGATTAGCAAGCTGGAGTGGCAGTAGGCTGGCCATATCTCGCGAAGAACTGACAACCGCTGGGGTAAACGTGTTCTTGAGTGGAGACCGCGACTCGGCAAACGTAGTGTAGGACGCCCTCCAACCAGGTGGGATGACGATTTACGAAAGACTGCTGGCAGATTGGATACGGCAAGCTGAAGACAGGGCGCTATCGCGCTCATTAGGGGAGGCCTAATATCCAGCAGTGGATTAATGACTTAATGTAGGCTTATGATGATGATGATGTACATAATGACGACCTCAGTGGCGCAGCGGGCGAGAGTCTGCAAGGTTTAAGATGTTTAAGCTACTTATTTGTTTTACATCTAAATAAAAATAAAATAAAAAACAGACCAATTTTCGTGACCTGGCGGGACAGCAAGATTTTAAACTCGCCGTTACACATTATTCTTTGGCATAATGCAAAGGTCCTAGGATCCTACGTGGCATAATGATACATGCATGATAGCATGTCATAATAACATACTTCGATCAGACCTAAAGTTTACGAAGATGTGTCTATCTATTTAAAAGGAAAATAAGAAGTTTACCTTACCAGCTCGCATCACAACACACTTTATCTTGTAATCCGAATAGGTTTAAAGTCCAATAATTATAGTAAAAACCTCGTCTGAAACTGTCTAATTCCGTCCAACGCGGACGCAAGAAGCTGAGCAAATTTAAAAGGGCCCGCCATATTGATTATCATAAGCAACTTTGCATTCCTCTTGTTCTAGCACGCATTAGTCTTGTCTATGGACGGTAGTTCCCCTTAGGGACGTTATCAAGGTTGCACATAATTAACTACAACCAATAAGAATTCAGATTAGGTAGGTATGTTGTAGGTACCGACTAGGTAAGGTAGCTGATGTTGCTGCGTTGCCGGCCCATACCGATGTCTCTGCAAGATGAGAAGGTGCTAGGGTATCTACACACGTGGCAAGAAGAAAATTAAACTAAAAATGTACTAAGTTATATTTATTAAGTCGTTTTACAGAGGAGATCAATAAAAATTACAGTCTCATTAAATATTGAGTACCTACATTATGACGTATACATGGATAAAAGGACTTCACTATTGTAGATGCCAAAATCATAAGAACTAAAGAATTGACCCCTTTAACGCATTCACTGCCTATCCCCTGCAGCTGCGTGCCGCACCGCCCGCCCGTGACACGGATCCACAGACCGTCAGTCACTTCGGCGTCTTCTTGAAACGTGGTTACCTTAAGAGGCGTCTAAGGACACCAGAAGCAAAGTTCGTGTGCTTTTAACACTTCAAACCTTTAAGTTGATAGGTAGGTAATTCAAGTCGTAGGTCATATAATTAAGTGGTTTAGAGCAAAATATTTAATAACCTCGCTTAGAGGCCTAAAAACTTACATACGTGTCGATCGAGATTTTTTATTTTGTAGCTACAAAATAGTTCAGTCCTTTTTGAAGTTAAACATAATGTTACATTTCTTAAATCTAAATTATTTTAAAATAACAATAAAAATACTAAAAAGGTTTAGCTGCCTGTAACTGTTTTGCAGAAAAATATCTCATACAAAATAGCTTTTTGGAATATTTTTGTTCCACAACGTATACCGTAATCTTATAAAAACAAGGCTAGGTATTATTGCTTTTGTTAGTTTCTAAAGTTCAGTTTTTATGATAATGGTATCAATCTCTATGGTAGGTATCAATTCAAATTAATTTGACAGGCCCTAAAATTATGCAATCATTTTTAATTCATTCGTTATGAAAGGGAAGTCACCATTTTTAGGCCCGTACCACACTTTCGGCACGGAACTACAGCAGCGAAAACGCAACACAAGTGCCGCTGCGCAACATTATTTTTCTCGCCGTTCGAGTAGCGGAATATATAACCTCGTTTGCCACAAGATATAAGCGAAAAAATGCGGTATAGAAGCAAAAAGGCGGAACGAGCGCGGTGATATAGCTGGGATCAGAAACAGATCGGTGGAATCGCGCAGGAAAGGCACAGAATCATAGTCAAATATATGCGTTACAACAGTCAGTTTTTCCTCTGTTCAGCTTGTCGTACAACGGGCAAGTCATGGCGAAACTACTGCGGTAACGCTGCTGTATCGCGGTGGTGAGCTACGGGCCTTAGAGCTTTTAAATTTGAGTTCAGTAGACGCGAAAAGGCGACAGACAATCAAGTAAATTATAGTAACTCAAGGCGCTTTCTAAATTGACACCAATGTTTTTGAGTTAAGAATTTGAGATTAGTTAGTAGTTAACCAATGCTGTGATGGGTTAATTTGACAGCTGGGGAAGCCGATTTTAAACCATAAAGATGAAGAACGGTTTGTAGACCGGTGCTGTACTTAAGGTGGGAGGGTACCTCTAAGCTCCCATACAAACGTACTTTTCGATTCATTTGGAAACTACGTCCCCGATTTTAATGAAATTTTGCATACATAACCGGAAAAGAAATAGCTATGATTGTATCTTTTCAGTTTTTCTAGATACATTATCATCATTAAACTAGACTAGCACTTTCATGGCTGAAAACACAGAGAGCGATCTGCAAGTCCGTGCAACGACGGCGCGCCCCTGCGGGTCGCACCGCCGCCGACGCTAGCAGTGATCGTGTTAAGTAAGAGCGAAAATTCATTTTTATACATTTTCAAACGATTTTATAACTTTCGCTCTCATTTAATTTTGATTATGTATTTTGCAAAACTGAAAAGATACAAACATAGCTATTTCTTTTCCAGTTATGTATGCAAAATTTCATTAAAATCGGGGACGTAGTTTCCAAATGAATCGAAAAGTACGTTTGTATGGGAGCTTTGAGGTTCCGTCCCACCTAAGTCTAGGAAAATCGGCCGTTATTAGTATATGAATCCGTTTTCATCTAGGTACATACTAGAATAGTCTAAGGCACTAAATATCTATACCTAATCTATATATATAGTTAATTAGTCCTTATGTTATATTCTCAGAGTTATTAAAAGTTTTTTCAAACAACAAATTTGTAAAAATACATACTTGATATAACAGCTCTGAAATCGTTTACATTATCCAAGATTCAATGAACATTGCATTTTAAAACAGTAAGGTAAATCATACTAACTCGGCCCATTCTGGAACCTGCAGGTCAATTTCGATGTATTTGAGCCCACAACTGACGGAGCTATAATATATATTAATATTGTTAACTATATATTAAGTCGGGGGGCGGCAATGGAGGCGGTTAGCACAGGACCGTGGTGGATGGCACAAAGTGAGGGAGGCCTATACCCAGCAGTGGGTAAAATCAGGCTGTGGATGATGATGATATATTAAGGTATAGCAAGCTGCCACAGAATATATTTTTGCACTCATTAGCTCTGTCATGTCTTACTATACTAAAATCTACTAGTTTATGAAATACTTTTACCAAATGTATAAAATCTAGCATAATTATTATTAGTAAAATAATCTATCTACAAACAAAGTATGTAAAATATCCTTAATTTTGTATTCTTGTGTGTGTATGTCTGTCTGTGCTGTTCTTGTTGAGTCAAATAAATGTGTCTTTATCTTTAAAATATATCGTGCTATATTTGTCGACATATTTTGATGACGTAATAAAAATATACGTTATAGATGCGTATGTGGTCACTCGCCGATTACTATCAAAAATATCTTGTAAAATACCTTGCTATGATATTCATAATATGTATCATAATAACTCTATCATTTGTGGGCTTTAGAGTATCACACGCAGTATATTTGTCGCTCACTGTTTTCTCATATTAATTTTTATTCCAAATGAAAATGCAGCCAATGCTCCATTATATAGTAGGATAGACTTCGCGCAAATTTTTTTGTTTTTTTTAATATAGCCTCGTATTGCGTAGTATTGGTCTCACCACGGGCTTTTGGAACCTTAAAATACGGTACTGCGCGTACTTCGAAGAATAACGATAGATTTGCGCGTACTTTATATACCTACACTCAAGAATACATCGAAATTGACCAGCTATGTTTTCCCGCCGGCTACATATGGAATTTGGATAATGTAAAGTGTACATATGATATGGTTTCAGGTAAAATTATGATTCTGTATAAAAATATACTACCATTTGTAGTTTGTATGGTTTTGTAGATTTGACCTCAATTCTTTGCAGAATAATCATTTTAATAGCTATCCTCTTCTACCGTACAGAAATACATTTATATGAGAGCGGGAGAGACTGCTTGGCCAATAATAGCTCTTATGTAATAATGAGAAGATCGTAAAATAACCTTAAATTATCAAAGTGACTTTTAAAATACCTTCTGAAGCATTAGGTATTTTTTATGTTGACAACCAGTCTTTTTATACGCGCTGCGCTTAATTTTTTTATTCTTGAATGTGGCTCGATCACCATTTAGGGGTGGACCAGGGCTGGTTACTTTACCCTATAGTAGGGACATTCGAAATAAACAGCTTTCTGTAATTCTATGCGATAAATAGGGTTTGTTTACGCATAATCAAGGTCAAATCTTTACATAGATGGATAATATCGGTGGAAAGGCAGTCTTTTTAAAAATACCCTAAAAGGTAAATAAAAAATTAAAGACTTTTACATTAATACAACGCATTCTTCGCTATGCTCGTGAGAATCAGCATTGAATGCGTTAACCAAATGAGTACAGACCTTTTAAATTTAAGCCTAACTTGTTTTAAACATTTTTAAGTACAAAAATCAAGTACCTATCACTAACTTAAGTGTAAACAATGAACTTCAGTTGATAAAAGAGTTAACTTAGAACTACAACAAAAATATACAGAAAAACTTAAATTAACAAATAGTAATACCATAGGTTTGTCTTTGAAAAGGTATAAGAAAAAACCCTTAGGGTTATTTTAGCAGAACATCTGTAAAAAGGGACAAAATGGAACTTATTTCGATTTACATAATTGATATTGGCTGCCGTTATGTGCTTTCAGTCGTGTGGTGTCGGCTTAGAATTTACACCACCCCAACTCTTCCCGTGGGTGTCGTAGGAGGCGACTAAGGGACATACACCGGGGGGCGGGCAGCAGCGCCTATTGCAGAATAGATTTACCACCGAACTGCGAACGTCAACCCGCATGCCCAGCGTGGGGATTATGGTCACTACCCCCCGTGAGATAAAAGCCAATAAGGCGATTATCGGGGGAGGCCTGCGTCCAGTAGTGGACCATTATAGGTGAGGATGAACTTCGTTACAGGATAGTGCATAGTTTGTGATGCTCAGATCGCTCGTCTAATCACCCTGCCTTCAGACGATACCCCGAGTCAAACTAGCGCCGCCACCTATTTTATCTTATTATTTCGTTAAACAAAGGTAATTTCAAAATTTTAATATGTGATATAAGCTTTTTTTAATGCCTCTATCATAGTTTTATTTAGTATAATTCTTACGAAAATGTTCTAAAAGATATACTTTACAGTACTTAAAATCTATTACGTATGTACTTTGTCTTCTATATTATTCTAGAAAAATACATTGCTATTAAATTGGTGTTTTTAAGTTACTATGGTGGGATAAGTATCATCTTATTTACTTAAGTACTTACAATAAAACTTACACGAATAAGTTATCTGTAATACTAAGAGAGAAAATGTAAAATTGTAAAAAAATATCTTTTTAGTATCTCAAAGTTAGTAGGTACTAATTTAAGTGAGTCTGGTAAAACTACTAATAGAGTCCACAGGTGATCGGAATGCTGGTTTTTATTTCGGTCAACGAATTAGCATTGCCATTCAAGGTGGCAATGCTCCAGCATTCTGGGCACTCTGCCTTCTGGTGACGGCTTAGATTTTTAGTAAATAGATGCAAGTGTAAATATTAGTTGTAATTATTTTTTGCTGTTAAATAAAGTGAGTCTGGATGGATTATTTTATTACTTAACTATTATTTACTACTAACAGTTTTGATGAAATTTGGCAGTGGTGTAGATAAACTGAAAAAGCTAATACAGACCTTTTGAAAACCAATAATAAATAATGTAGTAAAATGTATTTTTAAGGCACTCTTAGAGATTGAATTATCCGAGTTCCAAATTTTACTTTTCTCTCTTAATATTACAATTTATATATAAAATACATTCATCAGAAATTTCTTAACATAAATGTAGTTCGTCCAGCATAAAATTGCGCGTGACGTCACAGCTACTTATAAGAAAACTAAGACACAAGCTTTCAAGTCCAAATTGTCGAACATTAAAAGAGGCTTATATCCAGCAGTGGACTAATATAGACTGATGATGTTACATGTTTTTTATTTTCTACTATTATATTGTACTTTTTTCGTATTACTGTGATTTTTGTACGAAAATTCTGCAAAGCCGCTAGTAACTTTGTGTTGGAAGTACTACATACAATATCCTAAATACAACAAAATGAAAATGTTATATACAAGAATATTTTGATATTTCTACACCAAACATACCAAAATACTTTTATAGGAAGTAGTTATGTTAGCATACTTTTAAGGAGTAATATTATTAAGTTCCGTAATACCATACATGATGACTGAAAACTTTTTGTATTTTCCAGTGTTAGAGAATAACTTCTGTAACTATGAAATTAACCACAATTTTAGTAAATATGGGAACAAAATAAATTACGTAGATAAAGACCGTGATTGAAAATGCTAAAGCTGCTTAGATCACGTTTGACAAGTATGATCTAAGCGGGACAGCATGACATTTTAATTCCTTTCTTGATCTACACGAGTTATAGCAGTATTATTCCCAATTTTTATTATAGATGGCTGAAATTTCTCTCTTTTCAACTACAATTTTTTAGTAATACAATAGCTAGGGATATTTTTATGTTTATGTAAAGCTTACATTTATAAGATCGTTTTTTTTTCAGTAAAGTGCATAGCTACAAAACTATTTTGTACGTTTGATGGTATAATTATTATAAAAGTTGGTAAAATATGGCTGATTATTAATAATTAATTGTATGAAAATATTATTTTAATCTAATAATGGTACTCTTGTGTTTTTGGGTTCTTACTAAAACTGTTAAGGAAGTACAAATGGGTTTTTCACCACACAGTTTATTTCAACATAAACTACTTGTATTTATTTTTGAGATTTTTTTTTATATAACCATCGCACATAAATAACGACATTGATAATGACGTCATCTCTTGTCCTGTTCCTATCAGATCGGGTTCGAACTGGTGATTTCCTAGGAAAACGAAAATCGAAGCTTCTGAAGTGATTTCAAGCAAAACTAACTCTTATGTTACTTGAATAAGATATCGTTTACATGAAAACCAGTAACTTTGATTTATTTTTTAACAGTATGGACCCAGAGCAGAACAGCTTGAGTCGATATCATTTTCAATCATATTCTTTAAGTACGCAAGTATACCCAACACGAGTTTACCTTTATTAGCACTCTCCGCACAAAAATCCGGTATTAACACGTTTTCTTAAATCCAAGACACAGCTCAGAACGTTTGGGATATTCTGAACTATGTCTTGGATGTCCAGAATTTAATAATTGCATGAACAGAGTTACTTAAATTAGTTTTCTAACTTAAAAACTAAACTTAAGCTAAACACTTTCATCTATAACCAAGCTGTTTGAGTCTAAAGACTCGTTCATGTCATTATCACAGGAAGAGCTGTTGTTCAAAACACTTTTTGAATAATTCTCGTCATTCGAGGAAAAATTTTCATACTGCAATGAGCAATTTGGTTCTAACAAAGTTTCTTCATCCGCTATCAAAGCATTTTTCTGTAGATAGCTCTCTCTATAGAAACTGGCTTTGTATGGAATTTGGTTTACTTCTTGACTTGTAAAATTCATTGCATATCCATTTACTCTATTATCCACACAGTTCGTGTTATTTTCCTGTTCATTTTTATCAGTTTCAATGTGATATATTAGTTCACCGTTATTTTCACTGCTATTAGCGACACCGTTATCATTTTCACTGTGATTTTGACGTTCTATATAACTCTTATCATTCACGGCTGTAACTTGGCTTGCATCACCTTTAGGTAGACTCAAATCATTTTTACCTTTAACATAATCGTTATTTTCCTGCAACAAATCGCTCCTAACGTGAATTTCGACGCTGCGTCGATTTAAATCACTCTTCAATCGATTCAAATCATAAACCGCATCTGAATTACTTCTGCAATCGTTTCTAAAGCTACGATTAACATTTTCTTGGTTAAAGCTTCTATTACGGTCTACATCTGCACGATTCTCTTCGATTCTCTGTCTATCGCTGTAACCTTCTCGATTTTCATATTCATCTCTACGGTTTTCAAAGCCGTCAAAGTTCTCTTCTTTAATACCCGAATAATTCCTTATATAGTCCATATTCGCTGCAATTGCTGTCATTATTAGATTCTCCATAGAAACCATGTTCGGATCAAAGTTATCGGTCTTGAGTAAGTTAGCAAGGATAGGATTGGAACGTAAAGTTAGATTTACATTGAAGTTTTCTTTTTCTGATTTGTCTTTACTGTGTGTTCTCTTGTGTAGGATGAATACATCAGGGTCCTTGAAGCATTTGGTGCAGTCGGTGCATCGGTAGGTGCAGTCGTTTTGCTTGAGCTTTATGTCTTCGTGATAGGATGTGTTTGGAAGCTCTGGTTTTGGTCCTGTGAATAAGAAAATTAATAAATAATTTACTTTTTGTTACTGAAATGTGTTTACTACTAGCTTGCTTTAGCTAGACTTGACGACCTCTGTGGTGTGGCGATGGTCCGCCTGCAACGCAGGGTTTTACGGGTTCGATTCCCGCCTAAGAACAAATGTTTGTACGACCTGCACATATTTGTTCGTGGTGTTCCTATAAATATACATAATTTAAAAGAAAAACTTAATTTATAAATAAAACTTATTATTTCATTAAAGAATTCATGGACGATTCATTAGATTAATAAAAACATAGCATTTTTATAGCTGACATAATTCTCCGAATCGCGATCCTATTGGTCGGCTGGAAACATAGTGTTCGATATTTACAATCATTAAGGTTTGCTGGAAGAGAACTCTTTTTAGGGTTAAGCTCGCCTTTGCGATAAATCTCTTGTAATAAGATTTAAATAAGGTTTTATTAGTGCAAATAGTGCAATAAAGAATTAAGAAATTAAGAATCTATTATATCGATAATTTGCTGGCGGTATTAGGTTTTGATTTTATAGAAATTAGAGACAAGAATATGGCTGAAAGTAAGATGAGAGAATTGAACAATTCTGCTTTTTATGAAATGCAAAAACACCACTAAACTGTAAGTACTAGCTGCGTTCAGCAAACAACAGGCTTCAGGAACAAGTAGGTATCCTCGGATCGAGCTAGATGGTAGGTCACAATTAGGTACAACAGCAGGAAAAGTTCACAGGTGGGCGATAGAACGTCTATCTAATTATCTTGTCTCGACAACGTCGTTGAAGATGCCGAAGAAAGCGCGTGCGGTCTCAGCGGCCCGCGATTGGCTTGTGTTCTGTTGCGCCTGCGACATTTTTCTCCCATCATTAAACATGACACATTCATTACACACAATGTTTTTTTTTTCTAAGAGTCCTCACCTCACCAGTCACCACCCTATTGCGTCCCACTCGTACAATTCAATTCAAAAGTTAATTAATTTTCACTTACCATAATGTACCTACTTACGTCCATATAACTATTGCTTAGTCATAACTTGTGCTTTCTCGACACCCAAGATACAAGCCTTGTGCTTAGTTTGGGTCTCACCCACCAGAAATCCTTTAGTCTTTATTTGTTAAATAAATATATTTGTATTAGCAGAATTTAACATGTACCCTCCTACCAGGTGGGATGACGATTTGCGAAAGACTGCTGGCAGATGCTGGATGCCGCAAGCTGAAGACAGGGCGCTATGGCGCTCATTAGGGGAGGCCTATGTCAAGCAGTGGACTGGTATAGGCTTATGATGATGATGAACATGTACCAACGTGGTGCATCTCTGGTGGAAAAACAGCATTAAGCCTGTTCAAAATCTTTCGCTGTAGGCATAGAGGTGTCTTACCATTCTGCTGGACCGGGGGTTCGGTTCCCGCGGCCTGCATCGCCATCATTGTCTGCATGTAGATCGCTTGCGCCATCTGCTGCTGGAGCTAGAAGTTATGTAATAAAAGTTTTACATCAAGTTATCTTCATTACAAAAATAAAACGTCAAGTGCGAGTCGGACTCGTGCGCCGAGGGTTCCGTAAAATTAAGAGTTTGTTGTGTGTTCTTGTTTCTTGCCAAATAGCATGATTCTGTTTTACTATAAAAACTATCGTAGTTTGACGAATTCATTACGGATGTAAGCGGGTTGGTGTTCTTCCAACACAAATAAGGTTCGTAGTTAACCCGCTTACATCCGTAAGGAAGCATGATTCTGGTTCAACGGAAAGTAGTGCCTTACAAATTTTTGTCACAAGCAAGATAAAAAAAAACTTAAATTTTATCTACAAATTTGCGGTTTTCGGATTTTTCCCTTTACTTGTGCTATAATAAGACCTTGCTTCTTGCCAAATTTCATGATTATAAGTCAATGGGAAGTACCCTATAGGTATTGTGTGCATATGATTGCCTAGGAAATTTCAAAATATTTGGGCATAAACGTCTGTAACTTTTTATTGCGTTGACTTAAAAGTTTGATTTATATCGCGGCTCCAAGAGGTTAGGATTAGGAACCTGAGTATATGGTGTGAATTACAACTCGATAACTCCACGCGTTTCTGAGAAAAGAGGGTTGACAGACGGACAACAAGGTGATCCTTTAAGGGTTCTTTTTTTCCTTTTGAGGTGCGGAACCCCTAAAAAATCAAAGAGCAAAAAAAAACAAGCATGTCAGTTAACAGCATTGACTCCAGTGAGCTTCTTAGTAATATATTTCTTTTTTGCCCAAGACTATCGTCGCGCAAGAAAAAAACATTTTGGACACCCATATCCAGGACCCATAGATATTTTTGACTTGTTTGCACTCGAGTTTCGTAGGAAATGCTTTGCCCCCCTCGCCAATACTGCTCATTAATTATAATTTACATCTGTTATTTATTTTCTGATATATTTAATTTTAATTCACTATTTTTATATACATATTATAAGATTGAACTTAATAATCTGCAACTGTTAAGTTTCACACACATCTCAGTGCAGCTATTTGTGTTGTTTGTTTCCTAAATAAATAAAAAACATAAAACATAAAGTTGTTAAGTCGAAGTGGGTTCGCTTTTTCGAGACAAGGACGAGCGAACACCGCGCGGTGAAGGCGAGAAAGGGAGGCAAGAACCGACCCGCGCGCAATTTCACTGCTTTTTATTTATAAATTTGATATTGCTCTAAAATAATACTCTTTCGCAAAAAAATAAAACTACATATTATGTTGCTCTTAAGTGTTTAGTTAAGTATTTTTTAGACGACATTTCATTAAAATATGTTAAATAACTAGCAAATGAAACTGGTTTTCCGTAGTAAAAATGAAAATTTAGAGGAAACTTTGCGATTTTTAGGGTTTCAAAGATCGGTTTTGAAACCCTTATGGTCTCGCTCTGTCCGTCCCCGCTCTTTCTTGAATATCTCAGTAACTACTGCAGCTATTAACTTGAAATTTGAAATAATGATACATTTCGTGCGCCATTACTGATTTAAAAAAAAAAATATATAAATAAATGAAAAATGAAAATGAATATTTTCAGTACAAATTTTGATGTTGAAATTTAAAAAGAGACCTAGGAAGGCAAATGGGGTATCAAATGAAAGGTATCGTTTTGTACATTTCAAAACACTTTTTGAAATTTCTGTAAATTTCATACTTTTTGAAATATTTCAAAAAAAGTCGAAAAATTGACCATACCCCCCCCCCTATCTCCGAAGATTGCACACCGATCCACGTACAATGTATTAGGCGTTTGTAGATATCGATCTATATTTTACAGGAAAAATATAGAGAAGTCTGTAATAATAATAGTTTTTGAAAAATGGTCAAAAAGGGGGAGAATTTTTTTTCAAAAGGGGGGGTACCTACCTATGTGGGGTATCAAATGAAAGGTATCGTTTTGACCATTTCAAAACACATTTTGAATTTTTTGTAAGTTTCATACTTTTTGAAATATTTCAAAAAAAGACGAAAAATTGACCATTCCCCCCCCCCTAGCTCCGAAGATTGCAGACCGATCCATGTACAATGTATTAGGCGTTTGTAGACATCGATCTATATTTTACAGGAAAAATATAGAGAAGTCTGTAATAATAATAGTTTTTGAAAAATGGTCAAAAAGAGGGGGAATTTTTTTTCAAAAGGAGGGGTACCTGCCTATGTGGGGTATCAAATGAAAGGTATCGTTTTGACCATTTCAAAACACTTTTTGAAATTTCTGTAAATTTCATACTTTTTGAAATATTTCAAAAATAGTCGAAAAATTGACCTTTCCCCCCCCCCCTATCTCCGAAGATTGCAGAGCGATCCACGTACAATGTATTAGGCGTTTGTAGATATCAATCTATATTTTACAGGAAAAATATAGAGAAGTCTGTAATAATAATATTTTTTGAAAAATGGTCAAAAAGGGGGGGATTTTTTTTTCAAAAGGGGGGGTACCTACCTATGTGGGGTATCAAATGAAAGGTATCGTTTTGACCATTTCAAAACACTTTTTGAAATTTCTGTGAGTTTCATACTTTTTGAAATATTTCAAAAAAAGACGAAAAATTGACCATTCCCCCCCCCCTAGCTCCGAAGATTGCAGACCGATCCATGTACAACGTATTAGGCGTTTGTAGACATCGATCTATATTTTACAGGAAAAATATAGAGAAGTCTGTAATAATAATAGTTTTTGAAAAATGGTCAAAAAGGGGGGGAATTTTTTTTCAAAAGGAAGGGTACCTGCCTATGTGGGGTATCAAATGAAAGGTATCGTTTTGACCATTTCAAAACACTTTTTGAAATTTCTGTAAATTTCATACTTTTTGAAATATTTCAAAAATAGTCGAAAAATTTACCTTTCCCCCCCCCCCCTATCTCCGAAGATTGCAGAGCGGTCCACGTACAATGTATGAGGCGTTTGTAGATATCAATCTATATTTTACAGGAAAAATATAGAGAAGTCTGTAATAATAATATTTTTTGAAAAATGGTCAATAAAGGGGTGAATTTTTTTTCAAAAGGGGGGGTACCTACCTATATGGGGTATCAAATGAAAGGTATTGTTTTGACCATTTCAAAACACTTCTTGAAATTTCTGTGAGTTTCATACTTTTTGAAATATTTCAAAAAAAGACGAAAAATTGACCATTCCCCCCCCCCTAGCTCCGAAGATTGCAGACCGATCCATGTACAATGTATTAGGCGTTTGTAGATATCAATCTATATTTTACAGGAAAAATATAGATAAGTCTGTAATAATAATAGTTTTTGAAAAATGGTCAAAAAGGGGGGGAACTTTTTTTCAAAAGGAGGGGTACCTGCCTATGTGGGGTATCAAATGAAAGGTATCGTTTTGACCATTTCAAAACACTTTTTGAAATTTCTGTAAGTTTCATACTTTTTGAAATATTTCAAAAATAGTTGAAAAATTTACCTTTCCCCCCCCCCTATCTCCGAAGATTGCAGACCGATCCACGTACAATGTATTAGGCGTTTGTAGATATCGATCTATATTTTACAGGAAAAATATAGAGAAGTCTGTAATAATAATATTTTTTGAAAAATGGTCAAAAAAGGGGATTTTTTTTTCAAAAAGGGGTACCTAACCATGTGGGGTATCAAATGAAAGGTATCGTTTTGACCATTTCAAAACACTTTTTGAAATTTCTGTGAGTTTCATACTTTTTAAAATATTTCAGAAAATTGATTGTCCAAATAATTGGCAAATGTTTGAAACCCTCGGCGCGCGAGTTACACTCGCACTTGGCGAATCTTGTTTTCTATCGAGTCAAGTTGAGTCAATCGTGTTTCGACTTTCAAAAAAGACTTGGTCCTAGGAAACTATGCTCACCGATGGATCCATGACAGGAGTGCTACCCTGGCTCCAAGAATCCCACTGCTTCCTGTTGTATGGAGCTGGAGTCTCCGAAGGCAGGTTCTGTGATGGCACTGCATCCTTGCGGAGTGTGCGCCATTGCCCTGGAAAGTATTAATTAAGCATATAAGGCATACAGTATATTGGGTTCTGGGGTTACAAAACCAAAGCAATAACATCATATTTCTTATTTGATAATAATGACTATTTATAAACCTGTTTATAGTATAAAATTTGACTTGTCTAAGTGCTTATTTTGTAAGCTTAAAGAAATAAACGTTATTGATATTTGAAAAAAGAATTGGTGAAAAAAGTTTACTATGGTATCATCCAGGTTAATCGCATAACATTTGGAGTAAAACTATGATGCTTCCAGGCCCTCATCATCATCAGCCTATACCAGTCCACAGCTGGATATAGGCCTCCCCTAATGAGCGCTATAGCGCCCTGTCTTCAACTTGCCGCATCCAGCATCTGCCAGCAGTCTTTCGCAAATCGTCATCCCACCTGGTCGGAGGGCGTCCTACACTACGTTTTCTGAGTCGCGTTCTCCAGGCCCTAGCCAAGTGGAATGAAGACCTGCAAAAGAATGCAGGCAGATGCTGGATGAGACAAGCTGCAGACAAGGCGCTATGGTGGTCATTAGGGTAGGCTTAAGTCCAGTAGTAGACTGATATAGGCTGATGATGGTGGTAATAATGCTTATTAAGGTAAGGGCTGGCTTTTGAGATTTATTATCTTTAAATTGAAAACAGTTAAATATGCACTCCAGTTGCTGCTTGCCGAAGATGCTTTCTAAAATATGGAAAAAAGGGATGTATACAACTTAGATTATGACTGTTTAATTTTGACTACAGTAGGACCTCAGTATATTTCTTTTTTGCCGTGAATAAATAGGAACAAACCCTCAGGACCAAGCTTATGTAAATACACTTTTGTATTAAACTTGTAGTTATATTGCTTTCATTTGAGACAACGAATGATGGGAAGATGATATCAAAAGGGTGGCCAGCCCAGAATGGACCCGCACTGCAAAGGACAGGAACCAGTGGAAAACCTTAGAGGAGGCCTATGTCGAAAGACAAACTGAAATAAAGGAAAAATAGAATTAAGGATCTAAGATGACAAAAAAAAAATCTAATCCAGATCGAATAATCCAGAAAGAAAGGCTTATTTTATTTTATTTATTTTGCTTTATGTGTAGGCTGCCTTGCACCATCTACCAACTTTAATATGTTGAGTGCCCATGACAAACATGTAATGTGGGATGGTCTCAGCCATCCAAGGATAAAGAAGATTGGAAATACATGTTATGATTTTGCATCTATTTTGTAAAGCTGGTAAGTATGTATTATTTATTACGTATTTTATTATTAGGTATAGTATGTATGTATTGTTTATTTATATATTAAGCCACCGTCTATACACATACAACTGCTTCGTGACCATCCCAAGATTGTCTGGAAGAGATCTCTCTTAGCGATAAGGCCACCCATTGTGCAACTCTGTTTTCTATCTTTTCCTGTATTCTTTTTTTTGTATTTTCTTTGGTGTGCAATAAAGTGTATTGTATTGTATGATAGAGTCAGTCAGAAAGTCTTGTACATAAGCAGGATAAAATAATAGGAATGTTTTAAAACCTCCCACCTCTCCATCTCTTAAAAAACACAATAATATTATAAATAACAAGGTTTGGATGTTTCTCACCTCTTTACACAATCATTATGCGATCAGGTAAGGCTGAAATTTGCATACAGGTAGTTTCTAGGCTTGGATTAAAATAACCTTAAATGTGTACGAAACGCAGCAAAACCCAGTTATTTAATATGTAATTAAGGCATTGCATTTTAATACCATAGCAAATATAGTACAAAATTACAGGACTGGTAGACAATTGTTTTGTCTCTTTATAAGCAAAATGCATAAAATATATACAATGCACATTTATGTTTATAAATGTGCATTGTAAAGTGCATCAAAAATGCATTAAAGACATCTGTGTATTTTATTCATTCATGCTGATGTTCATATGACTAAAACTCAAGCTACATTCTTTATTCATAGGAATCTCAGCACTGCCTACACAAAAATGCCAACTACCTACTAACAACTAAAGCATATCTTTTAAATCTAAACATACTTTTCAAACTTAGAACAATCAGAACAGTTAGGTCAAACGCCTTTACAACGCGCAAAGTACCTAAAAAATCGGGCCTTGGTAACAGCAACCGTAATTAGCACAGGTAGTAGGTACCTGAATAGACAGGTAGATAACTATACCTGCCTAGAAAATTAGTTGAACTTACCCTTATTTTTTCCGACGCTGGTAATCGTGTAGTCTTCGGGTTTGAAGTGCAAACTACACACTTTCGAGTACTTAGTGTATGGTTTCCCTCGTTTTAGTATTTCATTCCACAATCTAGCCAGGTCCTCGTCTCTAGGAAACTGGTGAAATGATACATTTTTCGCTTTACCAGCCATTGATGTGCACCGCGGTACGGTGCAATAGTAAGGCATTTTGTTAGCTCAGCGCACAATTTACCACATAAAATAACATATCTAAATTATAAACACAGTTGGAACGATGGTGTAAAGGCGGAATTTTATAAAAACAAACAAAACTTGGCGCATAAACACCAAGCGCCGACATTTACCAAAACAGAAAAAATAGCATAAGTTGCCAGATGCAAAATGCAATATTGAGTTTTTTTGTCTATGGGTAAACTTTCTTACTTTGCTAGCTCCGAGCTTTTCCAACCGATTTACCCGTTTTAGTCGATTAATCGTTTCCCATCAATTCGGAAACGAAAAATGATTTTGTCTATGGCACAAAAGTAGCCATTTTTTCTGAAAAGTGGGAAGGAAAAAGGTGATACATGTCAAATAATTCAAGGCTATTGTGTGATGATTCCATTTTTTTTACCAACGTGATAACGATTGCAACAAATAATAATTTGATCCCCTAAGTTTTATGTAACACGCCGGGGACACCAGTGAGTTTTGATGTGCGGTGCGTCAACAAGTTTTCGGTTACCGATGTTGTGAAACAAAAGCAGTAAAGTTTCGCAAAGATGGGTTATTATTGCACTGTTCCACAATGCACCTCCCTTGCCGGCAAGACGAAGAACGTGAAATTCCATCGGTTCCCTCGCGATTTGCCTATGGCGGACAAATGGAACGAAATTTTGAAGCGCGGCAAACCGTACACAAAATACTCGAAAGTTTGCAGTCTCCACTTCACTCAAGCTGACTATAACGTCACTACAATGGGTAAGCACAAAGGTATTTTGGTTTTTCCATGTTCCATTATTTTTAAGCATGTTATGACTCATCAACACTCACTTTCTGCTCAAATTACTACAGAATTGTGGCATAAACAAAGAGAGGCTTATGTGCTGCAATGAGGCAAACATTCTCTACCGATTTGTACTAGTTAACAGCACAAATAACTCGCTTTAGTAGGCTTTTGTTATTTACGTAGTCTTCCTATTAGCTGCCTCAATATCTTACACCTTTATATTCTTTTTCTAACGTTTTTGGGTTACAATTTGAGCTCTGACCTTGACAAGTGATTTTATACTTACTTGGTATAGTACAAACACAAATACAGTACAAACAATGTTTTGTGCTTATAAACATAAACAGCAATGGCACCTAACTACTCTTCTAAGCACCATAAGCAAGTACTCAAGACTACATTTACATTAATTTCATAAAAACTAATTGACCAAATCATCAAAGACCAAAACGCAAACAATTCAAATAAATCTGTGCACTCTCCAAGTTTCCTGCAGGCTTATTAGGCAAAATCAAAAGATCCACAGATGGGCGATTTCAGTTTCATCAAATTGCAATAAATTAGCTAAATAAAGGATGATTGCCGATCTTATTGAAATCTGAAGCTCAAAAATGAATGCAATAAGGGGTTTTGGTTCATTTATGCTTAGCAAAAAGACTAATACTTGCTGACGGCAAATGCCAATCAAAAGTCTTAAATTAAAGAGCACTAGTACAACAATGTCACATCTCATATGTTAAATTACAGGCAGATCCAATCAGTATTTTAAGTTGACTTCAGATAAAAATCTTAACAAACAACATTCATAGGACAAGAGTAAATAAAATTGTTAAACTAAAAAAATTAAGGTATTCATGTCCAGTCCCACAGTTACGTTAAGGAAAAACCTTAATAAATTCACAGTTGGTCATAAATTTCCTCTTTTTACTATTATCTCTAGCTGTTAATCTCTCATTGCTTGTTTAATTGTAATAAAAAAAAATACATGTGACAAATCGCTGAGCATGCGTTAATGCAAATAAAGTCTGGAACTCGCTGTAGACTTCAGTTTTACTGGCCAACTACATCCTTGGTGCCTTCAAGCGTCTCATCTTATATTCCTGTACACTCATATAATATGATAATTGTTACACTTTGTTATGTGAATTTCTGGTATTATCAGCATGAATCATTTTCTGGTTATTTACCAACTTCAGTCGCTCTATTAAAAGTTGTGCGATTATGACAAAGTTCAAAGGATCAGATTGTTGTGGGTTGTTATCAGTTAGATAATGTCAACATGCTAACAACTACATTTTGGACACCATGTTTAGTTTGTGGTGTGGTGCTTGCTAAGAATTTGCACCACACCAAATCTTCCTGCGGGTATCGTAAGAGGCAATTAGGACTAAGGGATGTCCACCAGGGGGGAAGGGGGGTAGCAGGGCCCCCTAGCTACCCCCTAGTTCTGATGGTCTTACTTAGTACATTGAATATTGTTACATTTACATTATATGTAGTGTTTTAGACCTATTTCACCATTTGGTTCAACTCCTTGCTCAAGTTTAGAAAACTTGTGTCATAGGCGCAAGGGATCGCTACCTCTGCTAATATCTTACAGACAATTTAGGCTTCGTAAAAGTACAGATACAATATTTTTTATAAAAAAACAAAAAAATAAGAAACAATCTAGAAATAGTATGTACAAAATAAAATAAAAACTAGGTACATATCAGCCATATAGTTGTACAATCTTAACATGTATGCCCAGCAGGATTTCGAGGATAGATTAAATGTTTTATCCACAAACATATAAAACAACATAGAGAATGCCTCTATACCCTCACTCACTCTCAAACTCAAACTCAATAACTTTATTTCTTTAGGCTTACAAAATAAGCACTTAGACAAGTCAAATTTAATACTATAATCAGGTTTATAAATAGTCATTATTATCAAATAAGAAATATGATGTTATTAATTTTATTCGCTTCAATTTTTTGTTCACTAGTGGAAGAAGCGAAAAAGAAACCACTAGTAAGTTTTATAAAACTTAAAATTAATACATTATCTCAGTCTAAATATAATCTAATTTGTATATAACTCAATATTTATATAAAATTAACTAAGCTTAACATTATTTCCCTTAAATACCATTGTCAGTGCGGAACTGGGCGACATCTGGCCAAGCATTAACATCATTGATGTAATATCATCTATGGAGTAAAAGGCTTTCATGTCTCATAAACCAATGGGCCTACCAAACATAAATCAGTTATCTAGTACCATTATCAAAAGTTCTACTTAGTTGTTTTATGATGCTGTGTGCATTGTACAGCATTATTTATTTTATTTGGTTTTTATTAAATTGGATGCTATTATTTGCAATGATAATTAAAACTGTCCATGCTAATTTGTTTGTTGGTAATACATTTAATCTATCCTCGAAATCCTGCTGGGCATGCATGATAACGCGATCACTGCTGTGTTTGTGCGCACACTTGTTCACTTATATGTTTGGATAATTGTTACCTCATCACACCAAAACTACTGAACGGATCAGTCTGAAATTTTACATACAGGTAGTTCTAGGCCTGGAAAAAAACATAGGTTACTTTTTATCTCTTATATGAGTTCCCATAGAATGGATAATATAACCTTAAACAACGCGTGCGAAGTCGCGGGCGGAAACTACATTATATTGTTTGATGTGGTGCGACTGTAATAAAAATATCTATATTATGTAATGTGTTAAGTAATGTAATATCAGTCATCTAGTACCCATAGGTATAGGTAGGTATAGGTAGGAGTACTCCCTTGTCCGCATTTGGACTCCTTTTGGTTCATTATGCGTTATTTATGCTAGCACAGCCAGCCTAACTCCGTCCAGAAGCGCAGAATCTTCCTGGGGTCTTCATAGGCTTCGCGGAGTGACCTCGGCAAGTTGAGGATTTCTGTTCGTTGTGCTGTTATTCCCTCGCATTCCAGGATCACGTGGACAGCTTATTCGTCGTCACTGAGGCACCCTCTATAGAGAGGGCTATCCGTCACTCCGATGGTGAACAGGTGTTTGTTTATTGCGCAGTGTCCCGTTTGTGTTCCCACCAGGATAAGCAGGTCCGATCTGTTTAGGTTCAGTAGGCGTTTTGATAGCTTCGGTGTTGTTGATGGAAGTGCCGCTCTGGCTTGTTTGCGATCTAGCAGGCGTGTCCATCGTTCGTTTTGCGATTCTCTAGTTCTGAGCCTTATCAATGTCTGAAGTAGTGAGAATGGCAGGGGTAGGAAAGGCGATGGACCTAGTACCCATAACACAAGCTCTAAGTTATTGTGTGGATTGTCTAGGATTATTTATTGTAGGTAAGTATTATTAAATCAAAATATCTTTCTGATTTCCTGCAAACCGGGTATCAGGCAGCTGCTTTGACGTGTCTAAGTGCTTAGTTTGTAAGCTTAAAGAAATAAAGTTATTGACTTCGACTTTGACTTTGACTTGACTCCGTAAACAAACAAACTATCTCATTAACGACTTTTTAATAAAATTATAGTCGAGGATGATGACGCGGGAAAGAATTAATCTATACCCAGAAAGTGGTGCTCACGAGCATATCGCGTGGATGTATGTGAATTGACGTAAATTCGGTTATGTTAAAACCTTTTTAGGGTTCCGTACCCAAAGGGTAAAACGAGACCCTATTGTTAAGACTCCGCTGTCGTCCGTGCGTCTTTCTGTCACCAGGGCGTATCATGAACCGTGATAGACAGTTGAAATGATCACATAATGATGTGTTTCTGTTGCCGCTATAACAACAAATCCTAAAAATGTTTTTTTTTTTTTTTTATAAATACTACCTACCTCAAATCAACTCCGTCTGATCGAAATATCTTCGAATGTTTAACTTCGAAATTTATATATGGTAAAGTTCAGGACTCTATCGATCATATGTTTCTAAAACACGATATCATAAAATTTTCTCGATAGAAAAAATTCACTAAGTTACCTCAAAATTCTAACTAAAACCTGAATTTCTCAATAAATACAGAAGTTAAGATCTTGAGAAAAAGCATGGTAATTGAACTAAACATTTCAAATGTTGTTTTTTCAAATCAAGTCCTAATTACTTAGTAGATAATAAGCTAAAACTTGATTTTTGGGCTTGCGTTGCGTTGTTTATGCATACACTGTCCCGCTCCTATGAACGCAAAATCCTAAGTCCATCCTTTTCACAAAAACTTGACGTTGTATAGGCTCGTAATCATAAACTTAAACTTACTATTTTCATTCAAAATATACTATAAACCGTAAACGTTTGTCTAGCTAGTGTCTACGGTTACCAGTGTTGCCACACATTTGGCATTAAGTTATAGATAAATATAACTATTAATGGGCATGCGGATGTTGATTTGCCCATACAAACGTACTACCAAAATGACTTGTAATTCGAGCATATTTCCACTTTTTTTTTGTATTCGAATAGTATTTATCTAGGTCCCTGACTGTTTTTTTTTCATAATAATACACACCTATAAGAAAAATGCGATTTCGAGATCTTTACGTCGAGAATGACATGTTTTCGTCCTATTTGTTTTGTATTAAAAACAACAATACCTTACGTTTTGTTTGATAAGGAACATGGCTTACAGAAAGTCTAGTTACAGAATAACCACACAATGTAAAAAAAAAAAGTTTTCAGTCATCATTTTTGCGTATTACAGAACAATAATTTACGAATTGAAGTTGCGAGCAGTTGTCGCTGAATTCTCAATATAAACAAACGAAATCTAAGTAAGTACATAACATTGGCACTGGCAGTGTATCGATTAAAAAGTTAGGCCATAGTATAATTTTAATATTAAGACATAATATTTAGCTGGTATTGGCAGTACGTTTGCCATCTTCGTGATAACACAAGTGGACTAAAATGTCAAGGTCAGAGTACGCGTGCTTTTGAGGAAAACACTCGAATATCCGATCTTTATTTATGTTCTTATATCTTTTATCGCTTGTGAAGGCAAAAGTTATACTAGACTAAATCTCTCGGTGTATTAAAACAAGTGATATATATATCAACTTAATATACCTGTGACTCAGGTTGCGGGTTCGATTTCCGTCTTAGGATATATGTTTGTACATTCAGCAGATATTTCTTCTGAGTGTTCTGGTCGTTTTCTTATCATCTTCCGGTCCCTTTTCCCCCCACGCTAGGTGGGGTCGGCACATCTGGTACTTTTCTTCCACTTTCATCTATCAGCCGTCATCTCTTAACCATATCATCTTTCACGCAATCCATCCACCTTTTCTTCGGTCTTCCTCTGCCTCTATATCCTTCTACATTCAAACCTAAACACTCTTCTCGTCGCATGACATTCTTCTCTGCGCATAACATGTCCATACCACGCTAACCTCATCTTTTCCGTCACTGGCGCCATTTTTTCTTTTCTGGTCGTTTTCTATGTATGATAAAAATATCTATCTGTGTATTGTATTGTATTATGTATATTAATTATCTAGTACCCATAACAAAAGCTCTGCTTAGCTTGGAGCATCGAGCATTGGGGCCAGATAATTCTGTGTAAATTGTCAAGCATTATTATTTGTATAAATAAAATAAAAAGCCTTTATTTCATGCATTCAATCATGCTTAGAGACTATCTTAAAGATGGAAAAACTTAAAATATTAGTTGGTAAAGCTATCACTAGTTATTAACAGTTTCTTTCCTCTACTTGGTTTAGCAAGAACCCCTTGCAGGTGAAGGCCTCCTCCAAAGCCGTCCATTTTTCCCTATTTTGAGCTACTTGAAGCCAGTGCGGCCCTGCCGTCTTCTTTATCTCGTCATCCCATCGTGTTTATGGTCTTCCAGGGCAGCGCCGAACTCTTGGACCTTCCCATTGTGTCACTGCCCTAGTCCATTACCCGTCTTGCATCCAAGCAACTACCATTTTAGTTTGTAAGCGTATCTCAGTGCATCTGTACCTTTGGAGAAAGATCCTATTAGTATACCTTTGCCAAACTCCTTTTAGAATTTTGGGAAACAAATCACAACACAAATAACTCAAAACTCACTTGCTTTACGTTGGGTTTCAGATTAATTGTAAACAAATATTTTGAAGAAAGGAATTGCGTAAAAAAAGACGCGGCAACAGAATGAATTTTAGGTTAAGATAATGGCGGGTTGTTTACAAACATTCTACAACGAGTTGGCAAATGTTAAGTGGTTTATTTTTCAGTTCCACTAGTTGACAAAAATTGAAGTGAATAAAATTACACCTTATTTCCTAATGGACTCAATAAAATAAAGGTGTTAATGGTATAAAATTGGACTTGTCTATACGAAGATACGAATATAATATAAGTAATATAGTTCAATGCTTGTCTATGTGCTTAGTTGTAATCCTTAAGAAATTAAGTTATTGACTAAATTAAAGAAAATTTATAAGGAAATATCTCAAACCGACAAATAATGTAAATTGTGTATAAAAATACATAGCAAAATTAGCAACAGTGATTTTCGGGTTAGGTATGGTTTGTTTACAAACACCATATCAAATTTAGGTCTAGGCTACCGGTCTCGGTCGAGGTTTCTTCGCGAACCGCCACCTTGTGGTTGTTTGTGTCAGGTTGGCGCGATTTTTTATTTTGTAATTTTTTTTCTGCTTTCAATACTAGCAATAAAACTTGCAAAAAGTGATTGGCCGCAAATAGTTAAGTAACTAAAAACCATTTTCTATGAAGTTCATAGAAAATGGTTTACTATTTGCAGCAAATTATGATAAAATCAATAAAATCAACTTTAATTCATTTGTATTTTGGGAAAAAGATTTTTAGCACTAAATTTCGTATTTTCCTAAATGCTCCAAAAATACCAGTGAATCGAAGTTGGTTTTATCATGAGTTCATAGGAAATTGCTTATGATTGGCGGCAAATTAATTTTTCGCTGGTTTTATTGCTTGTGGAACACAAAAAAATCCGGCCAATTGGGTTTACGAGTCAAACTCGGCTTCCGTACAGTTATCCATATAAATGGCAAGAAAATCACGTTTGTTATTTTATTCTGTTTTTTAGTAGTATTTGTTGTTAAAGTGGCAATAGAAATAAATAAATAAATACATCATCCGTGAAAATTTCAACAGTCTACCACGGTTCATGATATTATCATGAATATGCTGTATATTATACAGCCTGGTGACAGACGGACAGACAGCAAAGTCTTAGTAAAAGGGTCCCGTTTTACCCTTTGCGTACGGAACTCTAAAAACGAACAACTAGTAGTTCGCAGAAATTCTTCGAGATTTTCGAAAAATTTTGCCAAATGTTTCCGACAAAACTTAAATATTATTTTGTGCACAGATTACACTTTGCATATTTTTATTGTTATGCAAAATCACCCCGATGCAAGGTTGTTTCTTATAATTGTTATAACAATGAAATTCACACAAAATTATTTGTTGTTTTCTCGAAAACGCGTCCTTGCGAGAACGGATTTTGAATTTTAATATGGGATGCAAGTTTGTTAACATAATATGAAATAAAAATCTTATTGAATCCATGATGATAAAATATTATAAAATGTTATTCCGGGATGCTTGGAAGTGTACGGGGAGGCGTTTGCCCAGTAGTGGGACGTAATAGGTTTAAGAAAGAACAACAATTACCAAGTCAATAATTTGATCGTTTTGAAAAACCTGAAAATCGTCAATTTCTCTAGTATTTATACACATTTTTTAAGAGGGCGCAATGCGCGCCATTTTCTGAAAAGGATAGGCATACGATTTCGCTTTCATAGAAGCGGGGCAGGGCATGCGTTTTTGCAATAATGTAGTTTTTGCTTTTTTTTTTAAGAAAACTACCCAACTTATGAAAATCCTGTCACAAGGAACCAAAAATTAGTAAATAACCTACGAATCAAAACATAAGTCATTTCAATAGACTGCTGGGTTCTCGACTAAAATCATGTTCAAAACAGTGCAATTTCATGATCTTTTTTCCATCGATTTCTTTTTACTTATCGTGTTTTCACGTAGAAGGAACCAAAGAAAAAAATATTTAAGATTATTTATCGGGTATTTATCGCGTACCTTTTGCTTTCTTTTCCCCAACGTTACAACCGCGTTTCAGCGATCGTGGTCACGGGGCGACAAAGAAAAAAATGTAGTTTTTTATATAATTATTCTAACTCGATGAATTTGAGTTTTTAACCGCCGCAATTCCGTGAGTACTGAAATCTAGTCCTAGTTTTTTTCACAAGCAAACATGATAGTTTGGCCTCTTAAAAGTTTTTCAGGATACTTACTTATCTCTCGGGAGGTAATAAAAGTTTTATGGGACCACTTCCTGAACATTCTCCATACAAAAGCGATAAATAATTTAAATCGGCCCATTATTGACGGAGAAACCGACTAACCTAAACCCTTAACAAGACTTATAGTCCACTGCTGAACACAGGCCACCCCCTGATTGCCTAATTGGATTTTCTCATGGGGGTAATACCCATAATCCCCACGCTCGGCATGCGGGTTGGGGATCGTAGTTTGGTGGTAGATCTATTCTGCAAGAGGCGCTGCTGCCCGCCCCCCGGTGTATGTCCCTTAGTCGCCTTTTACGACACTCACGGGAAGAGTTGGGGTGATGCTAATTCTAAGCCGGCACCACACAGCTCCAATTGACTAACATACATAAAAATACGTACCTACACAACCATTGAACCTCCACTTTTGTTTATCGTTTAAAAATGAAGGAGGTTCTTAATTTTACTCTATTGTTTATTTTTTTATAGTCGTTACATCAAAACTTCGTCATTCGATGAACAAATATTGAATTCCCGGGTCATTTTGTCAGAACAGAGATTTGATGATGATGATGGATGACAGTATACCATGAGTTCTCAACAGAACTCCTCAAATGTTACTTATACACAGTTTTTTTATAAGTAGTACCATCTCTGAGTCAGATGATTAAGCCGTTGGTCTTGCGCCTGACTTCTTCCCAGTAGTCTCAGTCTGCCGTTCCACCGTATTATGAGAGTGAGGGAATAGATAGTGTACCTGTGCTTGCACTTGTACACTATAATGAATAGTGCTGGACAATCCACACAGCATTATCTAGCCCCAAGCTAAGCAGAGCTTGTGTTATGCGTACTAGATAACTGATATACATAATACAATACATTACATAGATAGATATTTTTATTATACATAGAAAACGACCAGAACACCCTGAACAAATGTCTGCAGATCGTACAAACATTTGTCCCAAGGCGGGAATCGAACCCGCATTGACCCGCAACCTCCTGCGTCCAGAGGCCGTCTTAGTATGATTATGTATGTCTTGTGCAAATGGGTAGTCTCCGTTCAGAATTCGGTTAGAAGAATTACTCATGATGTCACGTGTACTTTAATATGAGTACATAAAGTATTTTCAGTATTTATTTAACCATTTCGTATCATACAGTATCATATCATAATAAAATTCGTAGGTCAAAATAAGAATACCTAACTGATTTATAGTAAATAAAATTTATCACGTAAATACTTTGGAGAGGCAGTGGTTAAAAACCGGTTTTTTGGGTTCCGTATCTCAAAAGGAAGGAACCCTTATAGGATTACTTTGTTGTCCGATTATCAACCCCCTTTTTTCAGGAACACGTTCGAGTTTAAATTAACATTAAATACTCAAGTCCGTAACGTAACCTCTTGAAGGCGTGATATAAATTAAACTTCTAAATCAACAACGCAATCAAAAGTTACAGCCGTTTATGCCCGATTTTTTTTAATTTTTCATGGCTATCACAGACACACAAAACCTATAGGGTACTTCACGTTGACTTAGAATCATGAAACTTGGCAAGAAGCAAGGTCATATAGCAGAAGTAATGGAAAAAATCTAAAAACCGTATTTTTTATATCCGTAATGTAATTTGTGACCAAATCAGATCAAAATGCCCGATTTTATTGAAATTTTCAAGTGAAGCGTATGCACGCTAAAACTGTAGGGTACTTCCCGTTATCCTAGAATCATGTATAAGCTAGAAGCAAGGTCGTAAAGCATAAGTAATGAAAACAATCCGAAAACCGTAAATTTCTAGTATGTTCACAAAAAAACATTTTTGATTCTCGTCCTGGACCAAAACCTATATTAACAACGTTTACCTAGAATTATAAAATTTGGCAAGAAGCAAGGTCTTATATAGCACAAGTAAAGGAAAAAATACCAAAACCTATAGGATACCTAGTACCTAGTACCTACTTCCAGTTGAAGACACTACTACATCTACTTCTTGTTGTTGTAAAATCTTTATATTTTGCAAGAAACAAGTCTTGTCATAGTCATACTGAACCCTCCGGTTTGAGAGTCCGACTCGCAATTGATTTTTAATTTTTATTTGCTCTATTCAAAACCTACATTTGTGGATTTTGTGTCACTGCGGCCATGATGCCTATCTTTTATGCGTTCACCCCCGAAGCTGTAGCGTTCATAATTCGCCACTAACTCTTGCAGCTGCTAAGAACTGTGTTATATTCTTCGGTGTGATGTCTCAGCTCATCTGGGCTGAGCAGGCGTTTGCCCAGATGAATGCTACAATTTTATGCAGACGGGAAAACGGGATTAAAACTCATATAGCATCAAACCCGTCCAGCTTTTCTGTGGGTGTACAGAAAAGCTGAAACGAAGCTGTCAATCGCCAAAAGTCCTGCTCCGGTACTTCAAACAGCTGGGCTGGTTAGGGCCTGGTTAGGCAGGAGGATAATGCATTATACACTCCCATGCGAGATGTCAGTGTTAGATCTCGTAATAGGTGGCGGCGCTAGTTTGGATATCCGCCATAAGGGGGCGACCTATGACTCCATTTTGTGAAAATGATAAGCATATGGTTTTGTTTTGATGAGAGCGGGACGGATCAGAGCGGGGCTCGGCGTACGCGCAAACATCAAGTTTTAATTATCTATTAATTAGAACATTTTGCAAAAAAGCGGAATTCTCCCCAAGGGAACCTTTGGAACTTATTTTATCATTTAATACGGTGATGACAGTAAAAAAATCCTATGATTGATAGTTTAGGAGAAAAAACGGTAGTAACTAAGAAAACAGATAATACTTTGTTTTTTAATGACGACCTCAGTGGCGCTGCGGGCGAGAGTCTGCCTGCGACGCAAGAGGTTGCGGGTTCGATCCCCGCCTCGGAACAAATTTGTGTACGATCTGCAGAAATTTGTTCCGTTGGTCTGGGTGTTTTCTATGTATAATAAAAAATATTTATCTATGTACTATTGTATTATATTATGTATATCAGTTATCTAGTACCCATAACACAAGCTCTGCTTACCTTGGGGCTAGATAATGCTATGTGAATTGTCCAGCATTATTTATTTATTTATTTATTATTTGTACAACTGTTTGGGATATTTAAAATAGTTTTTAATTTTTGAAACGAAAGGGAGGTAGAAACTGGTACTTACTAAGTCTAGGCTATACAAGGCAGGCTTGTATAGCCTAGACTTAGTAAGTACCAGTTTCTACCCGCGACTTCGCACGCGTTGTTTATATGGAAACGTAATTTCTATGGGGAACAGTTAAATGTGATAAAAAGTAGCTTAAGTTTGATTCCAGGCGTAAATCTATAACTATGCAAAATTTATACCCGATTCTTTCCGTTGTTTTGGTCATGAAGAAGTAACAAACATCTATCCAAACTTCACGTGGTACCGTACGTCATTCATCATCACAAAGGTACATGAAAATGCTGAAAATCAGCGTTGTGGGTTACCCACAACGCTGATTTTCAGCATTTTCAGCTCGCAATATTCAGCTGAGCATGAAACTATTCTGATACCGCAGGAACACGGCACTGACCATCACACACGGCTTGCTCTAAATCATTTTAACTTGCATGTTAGTTTTGTTAAGTAGTTTATAGGTATTTTTCAGGTTTATATTTTTATGTCATGTGTCGTGTTTGTTTTTTCATCTGTCGTGTAAGTTTTCTTTTTATATATTTGCCTATATATATCATTTATAATAATATAATAATATAATTTCATTTCATTCATGTAAACTTTCGCATTTTTGTTATAAAAAATCACACTAATATACTTATCGTGTGACGTTTTTGAAGCATTTTTGTTAAAGATCGCAGAGAAAAAAGGTTTAATGAAAACCCAATTGACGCCAATTCACAATATTCATATAAAACTTTCGACTTCATAATATACCCTGATGTGTATAAAAATACTGTCAATTTAATTTTCCTCTGGCGTAGTCAATGTGATAAATGAACGGGAAACCCCATGACGTGTGTAATATTTATTCCGATAAGGAAGAACCGGTGGTTATTCATTATTCACTTTTATTATGTTACTATTAATAGATACATTTCGAAAAGCTGTCGCGAATCTCTGAAGCTTGTAATTATCGACGCTGCTGACGTCACAAATCCAGTTCTCCATCCTGAGTATGCGAAAATTAAAGGAGATCGCGCTAGCTTTAAGGGTCTATACTACCGCAAATCAACTCCAAGATCTCCATATCTTCCAAACTACTAAATATTTAACTTTGAAATTTATATATGGTAAAGTTCAGGACTTACTCTATCGATCATATGTTTCGAAAACACGATATCATAACATTATCTCTTAAGAAAAAAATCGCAAAGTTGCCTCTAAATTCTTACTACAACTTTAATTTCTCAATAAGTACAGAAGTTAAGATCTTGAGAATAAGCATGGTAATAGAACTAAGTATTAAGATCATATCATATGTTTCGGGTTTTTCAAATAAAGTCCTAATTAATAGATAATAAGCTAAAACTTGATTTTTGGGCTTGCGTTTCGTTGTTTTGGCATGTCCTGTCCCGCTCCTATGAATGCAAAATCCTATGTCTATCCTTTTCACAAAAACTAGAGGTGTATAAATGAATGAATATAGTTTTATTTCAGACAACAGAGTCCATATTACAAAACAAAAAACAATGACTTAAAATACAGAATAATAAATAACTAATATATAATAATAAATACTAAATACCTATATAAGTAATAACTACTATCATGCTATAAAGTAGGTGTATAGGCTCTTAAGAATTAATCTATAGCTTCTATGATATTGGTGTCATTACGATAGCGCGCATTGCGTCCTCTTAACACAAAGGCCATTTATCTATTAATATTAATTATCATTTATCCGGAAATCGCACGCGCGAAGCCGCGGTTTGGAGCTATAGTGAACAATTGCGGTCATTTCCGTTTCAGACTTTCAGATAAGATACTTGTTCGGTAGATTATGCGGCCTGTGACGCAGACGGATGCGCTTGCGCTTCGATTTGTCCCGTGACCCGTCTCAGGACAAATGTTTGCGCGTATTCTTGCAAATATTTTTTGCGGTTGTTCAATAAAAAAAATCTATGTACTTAATGTAATCTTTACTTTTATAATCTTACTTTTATGATAAAGAGGAAAGATTCGTTTGTTTGTATTGATAGATAGAGAATACTTTATTCATCACCAATTAAGAAAAAATAATAATAGTTTATTTTTTATTTTTTAACATATTAAATGGAACAGCAATGGATTTGGCGGCCTTATCGCTTAAAGCGTTTGAATAGGCTTCGAAACAACTGCAATGGACCGATTTGAAAAATTCTTTTACCATCAGACAATGTAGGATACAGTCTCTGATGATTATAGGCGATAGAATATACCCGTGCGAAGCCGGGGCGGACAAATCCTTATCAGCTACAAGAAAAGCAAAAGCGGAGACAATAAATCCGTCACTCGGTATTACTTTTAAAAATGTATTGGAGAATTCGACGACCTCTGTGGCGCAGTGGGCGAAGGTCTGCCTGCGACTTAGGAGGTTGCGGGTTCGATTCCCACCTCGGAACAAATGTGTGTATCTGCAGACATTTGTTCAGGGTGTTCTGGTCGTTTTCTATGTGTAATAAAAAATATCTATCTATGTATTGTGTTATATTATGTATATCAGTTATCTAGTTCCCATAACACAAGCTATGCTAAGCTTGGGGCTAGGTAATGCTGTGTGAATTGTCCAGCATTATTTATTTATTTATATCTCGAGGCTGGCCATAGCCAGCCTGTTGACTAATTGAACGTTGACGTCACAAAAAAAGGGCAGCCTTTTTATCACCCGAAAATGCAGTTCTAATTTTAAGTTTTTTTCCTTAATAATAAAATAAATTGTGGGTTAAATCTTTTTTGAAACAAAAAAAAACTGCGTATACACTATTGGACTGATACAATTTTAAGTAAATTTAATATTTACGTAAGTATTTATGTGGTAATAAGGAAAGATTTGTTTTATATGAGTAATTTTACCCACGCATTTGTAGTGTGGTTAACCCATAGATTTGTTGAATGGCCATTGAATAGCCAACAGTAGGTATTTTGTGGTGTTACGTTCTTGACTCAATTCAGAAGGATTAAGGTGCCCCCGAACATCGAAGCTCCCATACAAACGTACTTTTCGATTCATTTGGAAACTACATGCCCTACTGATAGGAAATTTTGCACACATAATCGGATAATAAATAGCTATGTCGGTATCGGCTTGGTTTTTCAAAAAACATAATCATGATTAAATGAGAGCGAAACTAATTTTCCATATTTTAACCACCAAATCGAGTAGTTTTCAAGCGCTTTTATTAGCATGATAAACAACTTTATTCGAAAATCTGACTGGATACCGACATCGTAAATATATTCAATATTAGAAATGAACAATAATATTTAGGAAATCAATCCTTTATACAAAATGAATCGAAAAGTACGAAAAATTATCAAAAAATGGTGAAATTCCTTATAGATTCTGCAACCGCTCGCTCACACGCGGGGGGCTGTAAGACGCGGAGGAGGTGAAATCCCGAAATTAGGCGAGCGACGCCGAAGGGGCCAAGCCGATCGAGAACGACCTGTCGTCGGTCGCACTGTGTGTGATTTGACCTCATTTGCGGACAGCCTCGTTTTATATAAATTTTGAATACAACAAATCATTCAAACAAAACCACGAACACTAATAAACTCCCGTGACCTTATCTAAAACAGTTTTTGAGATATTTTCAACTTGCTAAATTTTACTAAGGGAAAAGTTTCTTTCGGAAATATAAATAAATAAATTTTTTACGAATGATAATGAGAATTCATCAAAAAATCTGTATTTCTAAAGCGATGTAAAATATCCGCACGGGTGTTCGATTTATTAATACAAAATGCACTAAATTTAAATATAAATCGAAGCTAAGGTCAAATAACACACTGTGGGTCGGCTCGGCCCGGTTGGTCGGCGCCAAAGAGTACCTACATTGAATGGACGGCGGCGACTGACAGACAGTCTCTGTCACAGTTCTCTGTTGTTACTTGCTACGCGCTCACTAAAATTTTAATAAAGGTTTTTCTAGTATTATAATCAGAATTAGACTAAATCGCCAAGTGCGAGTGTCACGACTATCACACGCGCGTCGAGAGTTTCGAACATTTGCCAATTACCTATACAAATATATTTTAGGTACCGGTTAGAAACTTTGCTATTTAATTCAGACTGTAAATTCGACTTTATTTATTCGACATTAATTATTATTAATTGAAAGTAAAGAAATTTACTACACATAATTTACTCCATGTCGTTATTTTAAAATTTCAACATCGTAATTTGTACCTACAGAAAATTTTGGTTTATTTTTTAAATTTAATTTTTTAAAATCAGTACCTACCTACCTAATGGCGCACGAAATTTATTGTTATAAATTTCAAATTGCAAGTCAATAGCAGCAGTAGCCGAAACCGACCTCGAACCTCTAAAAACGTCATACGAATAGGTACCTAGGTAGGTATCTAAAATTCTAAAGAAAAATTAAATAAATGGCACACTTTACTCCGCGAGTTCCCGCCAAAAAGCCTCAAACACGAAACACGTTACAAAATTAATGATACCTACTAACTTTAGTATTGTAATAGTACACGTACCTATATAGTCGGTAGATGCAATAATTTATATGTTTATCAAATTGTTTTATTGCCGTAATGTCATACGTTACCGTACTAACTAGTAACAATTCTGTGCCGACGACGCAGAGTACCTACTACACACACATGCACGCAAGCTTCACATACAAAGCAGACAGCTGTATTTGATGGTTATCGCGCTTTCTCACTCATAACGCGCTCTATTTCATTCGAAGTGAAATAGCAACAAATACTCACGGGCCGGCCGCTGAGATTCGGGACATGTTCTGGCCATTCTTAAGCAACTCAACTTTAGCTTCAACAAAAGTCTACCACTGTCAGTTCAAGATTCATCTTAAAGTATTCTTTATTAAAAAAGATATTTTTTTTATTCTTAATTTTTAATGGAACTTTGAGTATGACTGTGGGTATGACTATGTCAGTCCCGTATTTTAACAAATTATTATCTAACTTAAATCTAAAACTATAATTACAATCAAATAATAGAATTAGATTAAAACTATTATTTACAATAGAAACAATTGAACTGTTGCAAACAATCTACAGGTAGCTCAACTGTATCTGATCCATATCAATACCAGTCGGAAGCGTGCCCAAGACACTGGATGCATTGCGCCTCTGTATGGCAATGCTGATGCGCTGTTAAAATCTTTATTTATTTATTTGATCAATAAAATTAACAGAGTCCTTCATTTAACATACATTTTCATAAATCAGTATCGAAAATTATGATTTTGCTAAAAAACTGAGCAAAAATAGATTATGCTCACAATTGACTAATGAAATTTTTCTTTCTCGCCAGGCCAATGGAAGACCCTCAGCAAAGACGCCGTCCCCTCACAGAACCTTCCCAAGCTCCACCCCGACGGTACCGTGATGGTCATCCGCAAGAGCCGCACTGTTAAATACAGGGATGGCAAGAAGGAAGACTGGTAAGTACACCATCATTCGTATAAGCCTTTAGTAATAATGGAAGACGCTTGTGAATACCAGTGAGAGTGGAAGACGCTCAGCAATTATTGCCGTGTGAATTGTCCAGCATCATTTATTTATATATTATCCATACATCCATCTATCCAAACTTTCGCATTTCTTATATAAAAGTGATTAGTGGATGCTTTTAAAATACCATAATATACACAGTAAGCTTTCTTCTTTTACAGTGATGAGAGCAAGAAATGGCAGATGCCTCTCCCCCACCACCCCCTGCCTCTATCCAGCACACCCGATGTGACCATGCAGGAACCGGACAACAGTGTTGTAAGTCTCTCTCTCATCATCATCATCAGCCTATACCAGTCCACTGCTGGACATAGGCCTCCCCTAATGAGCGCCATAGCGCCCTGTCTTCAGCTTGCCGCATCCAGCATCTGCCAGCAGTCTTTCTTAAATCGTCATCCCACCTGGTCGGAAAGCGTCCTACACTACGTTTGCCGAGCCGCGGTATCCACTCAAGGACACGTTTACCCCAGCGGTTGTCGGTTCTTCTTGATATATGGCCAGCCCACTGCCACTTCAGCTTGCTAATCCTTTGAGCTATGTCGATAACCTTGGTTCTCTGTCGGATGTATTCGTTGCGAATCCTATCCTTCAGAGCAACTCCTAGCATAGCTATCTCCATAGCTCGCTGGGCGACCAGCCCTACCGTGAGTGTCTCTCTCTCTCTAACCAGCGCTTATTACTATACTATTAACGAAATAGTATGTCGTTGAATGAAATAATAAGTTAATAGAATCAACTAGTTTCGCGGTAAAGAGAAAACGGTTGACTCGTTAACTGTAGAAAAACTGTTTTAAAAAACGGTTCGTTGATTCAACGCTCACTACTAAGCGAGATAGGACTTTATTAACAGAATTTATTTGAAAAAAAAAACCGAAACATATAAAATGTTCTTTAATTCTTAGTTACCATGCTTATTCTTAAGATCTTAACTTCTGTATTTATTGAGAAATTAAGGTTTTAGTAAAAATTTAGATGTAACTTTGCCGTTTTTTCTGTCGAGAAAATTTTATGGAATTGTGTTTTCGAAACATGATCGATAGTATAATAATAAGTCCTGAACTGTCAAATATCAATAACGTTTATTTCTTTAAGCTTACAAAATAAGCACTTAGACAAGTCAAATTTTATACTATAACCAGGTTTATAAATAGTCATTATTATCAATCTGTACTATGTATAAATATCAAAGATAAATATTTAGTCGTTTTTTTTTAATTTATTTTAGAAAGAAAATAACAATCAAATAACAAATTTAAATTAAAACTAGTATTTACAATAGAAACAATTAAGCTATCTGCAAACTGTTGTCGTTTGTAAGATATTTAGGTCTGACGCAGGTGATTTAGGTAGTACAGGCTCTTATTGGCCTTGTTCGTGCTATCTATAATATGGGTCCCAGAGAATCCCTACGTGATAAATTTAAAGAAATAAACATAATGACAGTCCCCTGTCAATATATTTATGAAAACTTGTTGTAAACTCATAAAAATATCAAAAGCTTCCCTAAAAATAGCGATATACATAATATTAATACTAGAAATAAACATAAACTCGCTGTGCCCACAACCAGGCTTCACAAGATAAATGTATCTTTCAAAGGGCAATGTATACGCTTCTACAACAAAACTCCTAGTGAGCATCGAGTTAGAATAATATAGAGTCCCAATCTCTAACTGACAGCACTCAAAAAATGTCCGAGCGCCGTTCTACATACTTATACATTTGTTGTTATATAGCTCACAATGACATTTAGACGTTATCTTGGTTGAATAATGTTCAATGTCGCTTCTACGCAATGTCATAATAATGCACCGAAGACATACCGAAGATTTCCGAAGATGACCGACGGCCATGCGCGTACGAACAGGGAACAGGGCGAGTGGAGACGCTATTTGTACTAAATAATATTATAGGCCGTATTTGTGATATCATTATATGTGTATGTGAGTTTGTGAGTTTATAATGTACATAAGAGGACTCCGAAACTAAACATCTGATTAAAAAAATATGTTAACCAATATTTAGAATGAATCTAGGTTTCAGGATGGACATAGGCTATAAGTATATTATTTAGCCAGGAGGAGCCGGGGCGGGGCAGCTGCCCCGCCCCGACTAGCTAGTCACACTTATAATATGAAGATAGCTTATACTCTGGACTAACACTTATGCTAGGTACCTACTTTTTATCCCGGAAAACACGGGGGTGCAAATAATTTTAAATAAAACAAATTAATCTGTATGTATTACGAGTTTTATTAGGTACTATTTTTAACCTACTGACGAATAACTTAATTGCCTTGATAATATGACTGTCCATTCAGAGCACCTTACGGGGTTTCGAGGAAAACTAAAAACAAGGCATACAAAATATTGTAATTTACACTATAAATGTATAGAACGCTATCGACTCATCTACTTTTTGTTCGGAAAAAATAAAGCATTTATCAACATGGTAATATTATTAAGTATAACAATTAATTTAAAATTCGTAAAAATATTAAGTATCAATGAACTCCACAGTTTTGTCGTTGGAACACAGTGTGCTCGTCACATGCTCACGCGAGACTTTGTTTCTCTTTTACTCTTACATATTTGTTTAACGTGTGAAAGAGATACGCCTACGAAGTGCCAAGGTCAAGCTGTGAGCATTTTATTTTGCAGAAAATATTAAAAATTATTGAAATTAACATGAAAATATGTACGTACTGTGGATACATAAATTCATAAAATTGTTATGATACTTACCTAAAATACGAAACACCATCCTTTTTTTGCACGTAGTTGCTGTTATTTGGGCAGGAAATCACCGAGCACTTTGGCATCGCGAACGTTGTACGAGGACTGCGGTCGCCGTACAACTAAACAAAAACTCTGCACGTAGCGTAGGTTGTGCAGAGTTTTGGCGCGGACATTTTATTTCTGTGATTGTTACTCTATAGTATTCTAACTCGATGCTAGTGAGTTGCAAAATCTATCAGTAAATAAATTCAAACAAATTGTCAAAAATTTTCTGTGCAAAAAGGCTTACTACTAAATATCAGATTATTTAGAAGATAAAAAAAAGCTTAGGACGGGTTTTGCTCCAACTCGAAAAGTAACAACTAACAGGCTAAAGGTTTCTTCGTCGCTTCTTTACTTTAGTCTACGTACCGAAGCGACAGAAATCAAAAATATCACTTTATTTCCGTGTCAGTGTTTTATTTTAATAATTTGTCTTTTTAAAAGTGTACATTTTTGTATTTATGGAAGTAAAGAATTTTTGAATTTTGAATTCTTAATTATCTGGAATTAATGAATACAATAAGCTAATTTTTCAACACATTTTTCTACTGGTTTTCAATACCGCCAAGCTTAGGTTTCGCTATCAGATCTAAAATGCAAACTTCTCGTGGTGTTTTGTGTTATTTCTGGGGATGTTAACCACTTTGTATCTACATAGATACATTCATAAGGTATAGATGTATCTAATAGACCGTACTGATTCCTTCCCTCCTAATCCAGGTCTTATGTCAAATATGGACAGGAAATCAGGTAGGACTGTAGATTTTGTTGCTGATTTTAAACGATTTGAAACAATACATTACGTAAATAGAATTGTAGATAGAATACCACCTAGAAGAAATCCAAGTCATCAAAAACAATTTTTTTAGACCTTCTTTTGACATTGTCGGCCACATCGTCACTTTCCATGTGAGATTGTGGTCAAAATCTAGTCTATTGACTTAAAGACACCCGGCACAAATATTTGCATGCCGTGCAAACATATTAACAGCAATTTATTTTTACAGCTTGCCTATCGCCTTCAAGCCCTAGGCCACATGACCAACCTGCCCCAACCGTTACCACAGACCATCAAGCCCAAGAAACAAGACGCCTTCATGCAAACAGACCCGGTCCTAAATGAAGACGACGATACCCAACCCAACAATAGCTACAGCGAAGTATCTGATAAATCCTACAGCTCTGAGATAGATCCGTATGGTTATGCGAAAGAAGACACTGGTTATGCGAAAGATGGGGCGAGTTATGCTAAAGATGGGGCAGGTTATGAGAAAGATGGGGCCAGTTATGCGAAAGAAGGGGCGTCGTTTGTTAAAGATGGAGCGGGATATCCTAAAGAAGGATATAAAGATGGAAACTATCAAAAAGAATTTAAAGATTACCAGAAAGAGGGTTACAGCAAAGATAATGGTGGTTACCAAAAAGATGGCAGTAGTTACTCAAAAGATGGTAGTTACCAAAAAGAGGGAAATGGTAGTTACTCAAAGGATGGTAGTTTCCAAAAAGATGGAAGTGGTAGTTACCAAAAGGATGGTAGTAGCGGTAGTTACCAAAAAGATACCTATAAAGCTAAAGATTATACCAAAAGTTCAGAAGATTATATACCACAGACAAATGAAGAATATAATAAGGAAGCGGAGAAATATGCTTTAGAAAGAAAATCTCATACGAATGGATATGACCTAAAAGATTTATACCAAAAACAGGTAACAATCTCTTATTTTTAAAATACTAGTTTCTGCCCGCGACTTCGCACGCTTTGTTTCTATGGAAACGATTAAAGGTTATTTGAGTCCCACTGAATTTATGAGATCTTGCAGATCCCTCAAATGTTTTTGGAATCGAACCCGCAACTTCCCGGGTCCTTCGCCCGCTGCACACTAAGGTTTTCATGCCCGTAGCCACCTTAAAATATACCAAACCTTAAATAAAAATTTGATTCAGGCTTTACTTTGCGGAAATCCATTGCAAAATGTAAAGATGAAAATATTTAGTAACAATTCCGCGCATAACCTTTTCCGATAAGCTCTAACAAAATGTAGTCAGCGTTGTAGAAGAAAAAACCACACTAACTACAAAATAAATAAAATAAATAATGCTGGACAATTCACACAGCATTATCTAGCCCCAAGCTAAGCAGAGCTTGTGTTATGGGTACTAGATAACTGATATACATAATATAATACAATACATAGATAGATATTTTTTTATTATACATAAAAAAACGACCAGAACACCCGGAACAAATACCTGCAGATCGTACAAATATTTGTCCCAGAGCGGGAATCGAACCCGCAACCTCTTGCGTCGCAGGCGGGCCTTCGCCCACCGCGCCACAGAGGTCGTCGAGAGGAGATAAATAAATAATGTTATGTTATTTCAGGTACTAGACAGCTATCAGAAACTCCCCGACGTATACTACGACAAAACGTACATGCGGGAGCAAAACCCTTACATGTACCAGAACGGATATCCGGATAGCGCGGAGCTACTACGGAATCAGCAACACAACTTGCAGTTATTGCACGAACGGCAGGTGCGTAGTATTATTATAGCGTCATAGAAAGATGGATAGAAGATAGCGTGAGGTCGATAGAGGGACAGCCAGAGAGGTAAAATGACAGAAAGTTTAACCGGAAACCGCGCTATCCGGATATCCGTTCTGGTACATATAAGGACATGTACCAGAACGGATATCCGGATAGCTGTTCGGAATCAGCAGCACAACGAACGGCAGGTGCGTAACATTCTTATAGCATCACAGAGACATAAAGATAGAAGTAAGTCGGAAGTCGACAGAGAAACGGGCAGGGAGGTAGATTGACAGAAAGACAGTCAGACAGAGAGATAGGCATACCGACAGACCTTATAGACTTCAGGTATATACAGAGAAAAGAATTAGGTAGAGGAATAGACGGGTAGATAGAAAAAACGATTGGCAGACAAATAACATTATTGTAGTCCGATAAGAGTAACATGCGGGAGCCAAAACCTTACATGTACCAGAACGGATATCCGGATAGCGCGGAGCTACTACGGAATCAGCAACACAACTTGCAGTTATTGCACGAACGGCAGGTGCGTAGTATTCTTATAGCATCATAGAAAGATGGATAGAAGATAGCGTGAGGTCGATAGAGGGACAGCCAGAGAGGTAGACTGACAGAAATACAGATAGACAGGTGGAAAGGTACATAGAGATATAGGCAGACATACAGACCTTGATAGACTTCAGGTATATACAGATAAAGAAATCGAATCATGGTAAATATCCCGTTATAAATGACTTTAATGATAAAGAAATAGACAAATAGACCGATTGACAGACGAAAGACAGTAATGTAGTCCGATAAGTGTCACATGCGAGTGGAACTTCATAATGATAATAAAATAAATGAAATAAAATTTCACGGACTCCTGGAGTTCGCTCAACAGACAAGTAAAATGTTACATCAATATAAAATTATAGATACGGCCAATTCCGTTTCATTTGTTCAACGGTACGAACGGCAAGTGCGAAGCGAAGGGAAAAATGTAGATTGTTAAAAAAAATATAGAATGTAGATCAACAAAGAACAGATCTCAATTAATGATTCAAGTATTTTTATTATTCTAGGATCAACACAGAATGGAGACCCAGAGCTTTTTCAACGAGAACCACATAAAACAGGAAATTGATATAACGGAAGATGACAAATATCTGTACGAGCGGACCAAGGAGCAATTAGGTATGTTAGGTATGGCATCATCATCATCATAATCACGCTTAAACACATCTTAGGGCGCATACACACACCGACAGCCTTTTTGTTTAAGGCGTATGCGTTAAACTAGCGCCGCCACCTAGTTCATTTTATTACTACGATGAAAAGAATTAAAAAAAAGAAATTTCAAAAGTGCATCGTACAGTTTGTACTTAAAAAGCGCGTGCGACGCCCCGTGTGCTGTAGCTAGTGCCATTATCATCATCAGTCTATATCAGTCGACTGCTGGACATAGGCCTCCCCTAATGAGCGCCATAGCGCCCTGTCTTCAGCTAGCGCCATATAAATAATCAAAGTTGTATAAACTTTCCCTCAGATGCAACCCAATACAACGAAAGGCGGATGCAGCAGCAACGCTTACTGGACCATATACAGCAACAAGTAAAACAGGAACCGGAAAACGGTAATTACATTGAATAAAGCTTAGAATGATAGTATCAACATCAATGATGATGATTCATCATCATCCGCAGCCGGATTTTCCGGTATAGGCCTCCTTCAGTTTGTGTCATCCACCACATACATTGTACATAGCGTAGGCATGTTCGTGACGTCACCTGTACAGGTTCTAACGGAAGACCAGCGCTGGCTAGATCTCTTACGGGAGCTTAGCCAGCATTATGTTGAGTTAGGACCTTTTTATAACAACTATAGACATGTATCTATTTTATAAGTGTGTCATAATTTAATTGTTGTATTGTATTATATATAAATGTGGCGTAAATGCGAACCACGTAAGAAGCATAAGTAATTAAATGTGATCGGCGCCATCTGTGTGTCAACGGCTGCACTACAAGGTATGTAGTGCAGCCGTTGAGACACAGATGGCGTCGTGTGCAACAATTATCTAATGTCGTCGTGCTTATTTTGTAAGCTTGAAGAATTAAACGTTATTGATATTTGATATGTTCTTTCAGGTGGAGATAGCGTTATGCAACCACAGGGCAGTCCTTACCCGTGCTACCCTACTAGCCATAGTAATATGCCAGGTAAATGTATAAATAAATAAGCATTATCTAGCCCCAAGCTAAGCAGAGCTTGTGTTATGGGTACTAGATAACTGATATACATAATATAATACAATAAATAGATAGATATTATTTATTATACATAGATATCTGCAGATCGTACAAACATTTGTCCCGGGGCGGGAATCGAACCCGCAACACCGCCCACCGCGCCACAGAGGTCGTCAATTGTTCAAAAGAAATTATACTCATACATTAATTCATACAATCAAGTTATAGTACATTTAACGTATCGGTTCAAAAAAAATTTATAAAAAGGGAACAACAGATTACAGATAGACAAATGTGTGTACGATCTGCAGACATTTGTTCCGGGTGTTCTGGTCGTTTTCTATGTATATACTAAAACAATCTAACTACGTATTGTATTATATTATGTTATGTAGATAACTACATAACACAAATTCTGCTTAACTTGGGGCTAGATAATTGTCAAGCATTATTTATTTTTATGTATAGAATGTTGAGGAAATAATAAAGTATATTTTATTTTATTAGCAGGTTACTATGATCCGCTGCCCCGCCCCGGGCCGGAGCTGCTGATCGCCAAGCAAAACGCCTTAGCAGCCCACACCCAACTATGTAAGTTCTACACTTATCTATCAAACTAATATTATAAATGCGAAAGCTTGGATGGATTGATGTTTGTTACCTCTTCACGCCAAACTACTACGGATTGGGCTGAAATTCTGCATCTTTATCATCATCATCAGCCCATGTTAGTGCTCAGCCGGAGATAGGCCAAGGTTGTCTGGAAGAGATCGCTTTTAGCGATAAGGCCGCCCATTGTGCAACTCTGTTATTTTACCATCTTTTCCTGTTTACTTATTCTTTGTATTTTCTTGGTGTGCAATAAAGTGTATTGTATTGTATTGTATTGTATAGGCCCCCCTCTAATATCAAATATCTACGTTTATTTCTTTAGGCTTACAAAATAAGAACTTGGACAAGTCAAATTTAATACTTTTAGCAATGTCAAGCTAATTTATTTAAAAGAAACACAATTTTCACAAACTTAAAGGATTTTACTCAAACAATGGACAATTAATAACTCAACACAATGAGAATTTCTAATATTCAACTACACTTAGGTACTTATCGCGATACAACAATACGCAAGAGAGTGAACGTCCGTTCAGCAGGACGCCGACGACTTGTAGCAGAATGGGGCTCCTCGTTCCGTCGGCTTTTATAGAAAAAGCTATTTCTACCCTCGAGTCACATCCATCAATACCATAAACACGTTTTAGATAGATAGAAAATGCTTTTATTGCACACATAAATTTAAATTAACAAACAAAAATAAAAGAAGTGAAAAACCAATATTATAACAATAGTAATTATAAACAAATAATAAACAAGATGTTATTGATTTTGACCACGTCATTTTTGTCCACTTGTGGAATAATGAGTGGCAGTACCACTTCAGGAGTACTATTTCGATAACTTTGGTTCTCTGTCGGATGTATTCGTTACGAATCCTATCCTTCAGAGAAACTCCGAGCATTAGCTCTCCATAGTTCGCTGGGCGACTTTAAACTGGTGGACCAGCCCTACCGTGAGTGTCCACGTCTCAGCTCCGTAGGTCATGACGGGTAGGACGCACTGATTGAAAACTTAGATAATAGATAACTGATATGCATAATACAATACATTACATAGATAGATATTTTTTATTATACATAGACAACGACCAGAACACCCTGAATAAATGTCTGCAGATCGTACACACATTTGTCCCGAGGCGGGAATCGAACCCGCAACATCCTGCGTCGCAGGCAGACCTTCACCCACCGAGCCACAGAGGTCGTTTTCACGTTTCTAAAGAAACAACGTGTGCGATTTCAGACCGATCTGATTAGTACTTTTGGCGTGAAGAAGTAACAACATAAAGTAAAAACATACATCCATCCAGCCATACATCCATCCAGCCATACAAACTTTTGCATTACTATATTATTATTAATCTGTTGTCAATGTGTCCGTGACCTTATTATGCAGCCAATATCAGAACTCTAGATGCTGGCTTTGGTATTATTCAAATTCTTACGTATAATAATGGTCAAAATTCTATTATTATGTCTATTTAAGAAAGATAATTACAATCAAATAATAGAATTAAATAAATTAAATTCATTTATTAAATCAGACAATATCGAGTCCATTTTATTGTTAGTGAGCTGTCTTAAAAACTATGTTAAAACACAAGGAAATTACAACACATAAATATTACAACATGATTAATACTAGTATTTACAATAGAAACAATTGAGTTATCTGCAAACTGTTGCAAACAATCTACAGGTAGCTCAACTGTTCCATATCAACACAAGTCGCGCGCGTGCCCAAGACGCTGGCTGCATTGCCCTGCTGTATAGCAATGCTGATGCGCTGTGCCAGATACTCACCAGCTCTCGGGTCTCGCGTTGCTTCCACAGTTCCACCAGACGCTCAGATATTTTTTTGAAAACCCGGAGAGCCTCGGTACCCCACGGACCTAGGGTCTCGACTCCAAGGGGAGCAAATGTGTCGGCTCTGTCGAGACCTGCATATTTGCGCCTCTTGAGATCTTCGGCCAAATCTGCCGCCGTACCAGCCCTCACAGAAGTCCTAAGAAGTATTTGTTTTATTTCATTTCTTGTTTTTTTAACTGAAAACTAACTAAGTATTCTATGAATATTTCAAGCATCTACCTGTTGCCGATATCAATATAGAGCAAAAAACGAGCAAAAATATCACGTTTGTTATGTATTTGTTTATACGGAACCCTAAAAATCATAAAACAATCCAACATAAGGTCTCGACTCCAAGGGGACTCCAACTTCTTGCCCTCTTTCAAACCACGTAACAAAGATGCGCAGAATGCAATTCTTATGCGAAATTGGCGGTTATATTCTGGATAGTCACGTCGATAATTTATTGTTTCAAACAATGAAAGAGCGAGATAAGAGCTATACGAAGTTATACCCATCTCTTTCGCCTTCTGCGTTGTCGGCGGTATATGAATTATATGCGTGAGTGTAGGTACTATCGCAAACTTGAGTCATTCGTCAACTCACACCATCTGACTTGTCCCAACTTGTATGAGTTGACGAATCGTAAAAAAGCTGTATTCTTCTTTCTGCAACTTACACCACTTTTATCTGTTTTATTTTGGATGATAATTTTGACAGCTCACGCCTATGTTGTAACGTATTTTTTTTATAAACAAGAATAAAAGAATAAAATTAGTAGCACATAGACGAGTACCGCCCACTTACCGCATTAAAGCGCCTTGCAAGAATACCGCACAACCTATACACAAATGAATATAATAAATCAAATTTATATTAAATTTACATTTTGACAGTTATAATCTTGCTGACCGATGCCCGTCACCGGACAAGATGTTTGTCGGTTAGGTACTATAATTATATTTATACACTAGCTTTCCGTCCGCGGCTTCGCTCGCGTATGAAGATACGATTTGTATTGCTCTTCAATCTAATCCCACTAATCAGAAGCCAAGGTACGAATTTCAAACTCTAATAAAGCCATTTACCTAGTTATCATGAATATTTTGAAATATCCCGAAAAACGTGTTCAATAATTTTATATTTTTAGTATTCTCTGAAAGTTTCAAGCAAATGGGGCCACTGATTAAAGAGTTACAAAAAAACACCAAAAAAAACTTCAAACCCCTTTTAACCCCCTTAAGGGTGAAATTTCCTAAAATCCCTTCTTATCGGGAGCTAGTGTATTAAGAGGTACCTACCCTCCAAATTTCAGCATTCGAGCTTCAGCGGTTTGGGCTTGGCGTTGTCCCCCAGAAAATCGCTTGTTCCTTTATATATTAAGATAAGCCTTGTCTGTTCTAGGGCAGAACACGATGAAGCGACCGTTCTTCTATAGCGAGACCCCACACTACAACGGACCGCAGTTACTGCATAGATATGAGGTACTTAACTGAAGTTTACTGAACTTTTGTTGAAAAGGCGGTCCTTTTCAACAAAAGGGGGTTCCTTTTCAACAAAAGGGGGTTCCTTTTCAACAAAAGGGGGTTCCTTTTCAACAAAAGGGGGTTCCTTTTCAACAAAAGTTAACCTCAAAATATCTTTACAATAGTTTAGAGAGTGAATTATGTTAAGGAACTATTAAAGCGAAGTGATTACTGTATGAATTTAAATCATCATCATCATCCACAGCCGGATTTTACCCACTGCTGGGTATAGGCCTCCCTCAGTTTGTGCCATCCACCACAGTCCTGTGCTAACCGCCAAAAAAATTAAATGAGTTCCAAAAATTTACGATTTCAGCAGGATTCGAGGTAAAAGAATATTTCGTGATGTTACCCTTAGTGACCACCAAACTCAATTATCGCATCACTGCCTAAATTATACAAAATAAAACTTTTATAAAGGCATTAAAGAATAGCTTTTAATAGTTACCACAAACTGCCCGTTGAAAATTTTGAAATTACAGTTGTTCAACGAAATAATAAGATGAAATAGGTTGCGGCGCTAGTTTGGCTCGGGGTATCGTCTTAAGGTTAAGTGCTGCGCGATAATATGAATTATATATATATAAAAAAATAGACAAACAGCTGTAACTTTTGATTGCGTTGACTTATAAGTTTGATTTATATCGCGGCTCCAAGAGGTTACGAGCCTGCGTATATGATGTGAATATCAACTCGATAACTCCACGCGTTTCTGAGAAAAGAGGGTTGACAGACGGACAACAAAGTGATCCTGTGACGACCTCTGTGGCGCGGTGGGCGAAGGTCTGCCTGCGACGCAGGAGGTTGTGGGTTCGATTCCCGCCTCGGGACAAATGTGTGTACGATCTGCAGACATTTGTTCAGGGTGTTCTGGTCGTTTTGTATGTATAATAAAAAATATCTATCTATGTATGTATTGTGTTATATTATGTTTATCAGTTATCTAGTACCCATAACACAAGCTCTGCTTAGCTTGGGGCTAGATAATGCTGTGTGGATTGTCCAGCATTATTTATTTATTTATCCTACAAGGGTTCCTTTTTTCCTTTTGAGGTACGGAACCCTAAAGCTGTAATAATTGTTTTTTATTTTCAGGATTTATCGCGAATTCTTCAGTGAGGTGAGACATTCCACAGTCGAATAAAACCTTTGATGACATTCTATATCTCCATGAATATTTTTTTATACTTTGTATATTTTATATAAAAAAAAATCGTGCAGACCCTATTTAGATAATTCTATCATAACATAACATACTCATGGTTTTGTTTAAGTATTTTAAATTTTCGTAGTTTTATTGAAATGGTCTGTACTATATTTTTGTTTTGCTGTGTTTTTGCCTGTGTCTAAAAATATTTTATAATCATGTCCAAAATATATTTTTACTGCATGATGTTAAAATTTAAATTTATTTTCAAAGTATAAAAACAATGTGCAATAAATTTGTATTGTGTAAAATTGAAAACGGCCTAAGTCAAAAAACCCAAAGTTAAAATATTTTTGTTATAATGGAATAGAGATCTAAGATTTTTCTCAAAGATAAAATCCTGCTCGGTCGATTTCTAGTCAAAAATCTTTCAAATATATTATATATATATTAAAAATTATAACTATTCGAGAAAATATATTAATTTTAGTTATACATAGTACAAGCAAAAACACAGTGACCTTGTACATACTATCGTTAAATGTACCGACTTGAATTTCGGTTTTACATAAAATAAGTGAAATAATTGTTTAGGCATACCAGTGCTAGGCGAAACTATTTGCCAAAACTAAAAATAATTTCAAAGTTGTCAAAAATATAAATTCAATATTGTTTGTTATACTCAGTTACAGCAGCGGTAGAATTTTATGTCTTTTTTTCCTCGCTATTGGTGTTTTATAACTTAATTTCTTGTGTTATTAGTATTTTTTAATCATTGAAATAAGATAAATAATGTACCTATTGTTTTTATACAATCATTAGCTATATAATTCCATCTTTGATTAATCTGGCAGATTATGACATACCTACCTGATTATATTATAAAAAGGTTGGTTTTATTTTCCGGATGCATGCGCTGTTTCGTTTCTTTAATATTTTTTTTCTATATTTTATATTATATGTTGTTAAGTAGTTTTCATAATTGCCTAATATTTTAAATTACTACGAAAAGTTTCCTGATTTACTCAATTCGATAATTATTGTTATCATTTTCGTATATATTTTTCATTATTTTTTTTAATAATTATGTTAATATCACTGACTTTTTTAATTTCTCTGTCGTAAGGTATTTTTGCCATTATAAAAACATTTTTATTAATCTAAGTATCCGTATTTCTCTCAATAAGTATAAATTCAGATATATCTGTTGTTTAGTCTTTATGTTTGTTTTTTAGATTTATCATTTTCGTTACCGGGGTTTTTGGAAAAACTAATATAAATCAGATTTTTGTTATAAAGTAAGGCCTAAATTTTAAACTTGTAAATAAAATAGGTTTTTCAAATTCTCCTTATTGATGTGAGAAGTTACCAAAATGATTAGGTACTTTTTGCCAATGTTCGAAACTACCGTGTTCGTGATAGGGGTTTGGGCCGGTTCATAAAAACTTAATCTGTCATACAATTTATACTTTCATTCAAAATCATGCAAAAGAATTATTTAGATAATTCTTTTGCATCATGAATATTGACCTGAATTTTGAATGCAGTTGTCAGTTTCATTCAAAACGGTTTTTATACAAAATTCAAAACTGTTTCACTCAAAAATGGTTACAGGTTCATTCGATATTTTTAAGCAATTTATTTTTATCTTAAATGATTATAAATAAAAAAAATGTTAGATTAAGTATAAAATAAAAATAGTGTGACAATTATCATTATGACTAGCTATTCGAAACGGTCCCAAATCAATGTTATATTATTTTCAACACGCTGGTAGTTAGAGTAAAATGTTGAATAAAAGTGATAAAATCGAATTTATTTGGCAATTTATCTAAATGGGAATAGGATAAGAAAATAAAACCTATTCGATGTTTTGTTTTTATAATTTTATCTAAATTCCTTCTAAAATGCATCTTGCCATTCGCAGATACATGAAGATTATAGTTTATAAGATATTTGGACAATACTGTAATTTACTTCGTTGTTTTTTTTGCTTTTTTTCATGTTTAGTGCGAGTTCTTTTCACCTCGCTCCTCGATCGATGCAACGTTTAATATTTGTATACAGGGTGATCCATCTGTAAACGATTAAACGAATTAAGGTGGTGGAGGTTATTTTCGTAGCTACTTATTTCTTCTATGAACTGCAGAGTCTGAAATTTCTTCTCTAACTCAGTCTAGTATTTTACAATTTGTTCCTCTGAGATCAACATTTATTTCTTGAAGTAAAACCGATTTAGATAATTTCAGCTACCTCTAGCTCTATTGTTTGCAACGGTCTGCAGATCGCAACTTTTTCGCACCGCCGAAACTGAAAATGTAAGCCGGGTGTTCTGGTGGTTTTCTATATAAAATAAATCATTTATGTATTGTGTTATATTATGTATATCAGTTATCTAGTACACATAACACAAGCTCTGCTTAGCCTGGGTCTAGATAATGCGTGTGAATTGTCCAGCATTATTATATTATATAATTATTAGTTAAATTTAAATTAAATAACGCTGTACAATTCACACAGCATCATCTAGCCCCAAGCTAAGCAAAGATTATTTTTATTTCTAAATGGAATCAAGAAGGCCTCAGTTAAATCGATGCAGACCACTCCACTCCACCTTTTCGTTTCATCGTGAATGAAACACCCTGTGTCAATACTCAGACTACGCATTTTGAACTTGCCTATTGCTTACAATTTCACATGGAATGTACAAGTAAAAGAGGTCCAAAAAAGGTTTCTATTCGACCTCTGTACCTGTATTACAATAAGTAATTAACGAACTGTTAACTATGAAAGTGGTTTCATATGTGATTCACTAAATCTCTGTTTTGTTGATTTTTGAAAGAAAGATTCTAAGCCATGACTTGAGAATTATGACGATATCTGATAGCTACGCACGACTGCTTTATATACACGAATATTAAAATAAAATAATAGAGGATAACTGATCATGGGAAATAGAATAATTTTTACTTTTTCTCTTAACGTGATAAAACGGAACTACATTTGTAACCGAAAATTATTTAAACTGTTAACTTTTAACTCTTGAATTGTGCATCAAATAATTTTCTCTGGTTACTGCAATTTTAACTCTTGAAGTGTGCATCAAACAATTTTCTATCGGTACTGCACTTTTAAATGTTAATAATTTTCTCTCGTTACTGCAATTTTAACTTTTGAAGTGTCCATCAAATAATTTTCTATAGATACTGAACTTTTAACTCTGCAAGCGTGGATCAAATAACTTGAAATCGTTACTGCACGTTTAACCCTTGACGTGTGCTTCAAATAATTTTCTATCGGCACTACACTTTTAACCCTTGAAGTTTGCTACAAATAATTATTTATCTTGATACGTTTAGCACTTACGTGACCTGTATCTCGGGCTATAGTGCCCACTTTTAACCCTTGAACTTCACAGTATCTTGGTGAGACTAAACCTCACAGATAACCCTTAAAGCCTGACGTTGCATGGCTATCAGAAGTCTATCTATGGTGCTCGATATTTTCCGAATTCTTTGCATTTTCGTTACGCTGTAAGAGTACAATCTATAACGCACATTAGTGGAATTCGCTAGTGTTTTTTTTATTCTTTTATTTTCTAGTTTTAGTGAATATTTACCATAGACTAAGGAAAGCGGGATATAGGTGTTAGAGTGAAGGAGCGTACAAGATTTTTTAGAAAATTGTCTGAAAGATAAATGTTAATTTTTACTCTCTTGGCCTAAAATATTGATTTTGTCGACTTACTGAATTCAATTGTCATTGATTGTTTGGTTAACGAAGAATATGGCTGAAAATTGTACTCTCAAAACTCTTTCTCTTCTCGGTCTTTTGGAAAGTCAACTCTTGTGATTTGACGTAGTTGATGTAAAGAAAGTTCTATCGATAACCTATCGATGAAACTTTCCCTAACCTCCCATGTTATGTATTAAGCCAATTTCTATTCTATTCCCTTATTCATAATGGTCTGTTTAATATAAACAGCTGTAAAGCAGTGTTTTTTCTCACTGACTATGACAATAAAAGAAGATAAGTGGAAAGAATAACAATGTTCTAAGTTACCAGACTATTGTGAATAAGGGGGTATATATCTACAGCTTATGCTTGTCCACCGTTGGACATTCTGGATCTCGCTGTACACATACTACCCCCATACAAAAATCTGACAACATGAATCAATGAATAAATAGTGCTTTCGCTCATTCTGACTTATGTGATCAGAAGAAGTCTGTATTTGATGTTCAAAACTTGTTTATATTTGGAGGTTATGTTAGGGCGTTTTCAAAGTTTTAAAAATAAAACTTGTTAAGCTTAGTACTCGATAGATGGCGTAAGTATTTACATCGGTGAGGATGTCATGTCGAACGAAAATCAACTGCCAATGTCAATGATCTGTCTCTGCTACTTAAGAGCTCTAATTCAGTAGGACGCCATGGTGGCGCCACTGGTCACGCCACCGTAGTGTCTTGAGCTATCAAGCGAGCAACACTAAAATAAACACTAGGATTGTCAGTTTCTAAATGGACGACGTCGAAAAGTTAACAGTTCTTTTGCTACTGAACAGTTAACTCTTCGTACGTTAACAGTTACGTGCGACTGGTGGCACAACTGGTGGTGGATTGAGTGAAACGCCAAATAGCTCTATCTCTATACATATTATTGGTTGCGCCACCAGCGGGTGCTTCGGTTGCCGGCAACAAACTCGATTGCGCAACCAAGCTGGTAACATAAAAACTCTACCTCAAAACATAGACAGACCGACCTCGCAATAAAATAAAAAATCTATCACGGTTCATGAATACAGACGGTCAGACTGCCGGACGGACAGCGGAAACTTAGTAACAGGCTCTCGTTTTACTCTTTGGTTACGGAACCCTACTTCATCTGCCTAACGACTTGTTGACATTTAGTCTTTCTAGCATTACTTTCTGGGCCTAGTTTTTTTTTTTAGACTGTAGCTTCAACGCAATAGAGTTCATTTCAGCTTGCACTTCTGTTTTCTTCTAGCACAATTTGTTTTGGCGTCGAAGTAGAGGGCATCTCTTTCTACATTATGCGAAATGAGCGAGACTTTAGACCCAATTTGTGCATTAACACGCTAAACGTGTAAAACCACTAGGGGTATTATTTTTTCATTGTGGAGGGTAGGTAGCAAGGTTCGACATGATATCGACACTTTCGCGCCTTCTTTTGACTATGGAACGTTACCGTTTTGTAAAGGAACGCCTGTTTTGACAGAAACTTCCCCGCACCAAAGCGCCCTCTTTTCAATCTAGCCGAACTTGTTTTACTTTCATTATTTTAATTTGAATGGGTTAACTACGAGTCTAGTTTGTGTTGGAAGAATACAACGCCTGCAGAGACGCATCGTAACGCGCGCGACTCGGTGGATGCGAACCTCAACACTCCCATACAAACGTACTTTCCGATTCATTCGGAAACTACGTCTATTTTAATTAATTTTACTTACATAATTAGATAAAAATTGCTATTTTTGTACCGTTTTAGTTTTTCAAAAAACAAAATCGTTTATAAATGAAAGCAAAATGAATAAATACCTACGCTTGAAAATTTATTGTTACTCTCATTTAATAATGAAAACGAAATTTGTAAAAATAAAACGGTACAAACATAGCTTTTTCTTATCCGAATATGTAGGTAAAATTTCATGCATTAGACCCTCTATTTTTGTTGAGGGGCAGGGTTCCAGCTCACCACATCCATCCCACCGAGGGCTGAGTGCGGTTCAAGTCGCACACCTTAAGGTATGAAACGTTGGTGTTCTTTCAACACAAACTTGGTTCGTAGTTAACCCGCTTGCGTTCATAACGAATTCGTCAAACTACGAAAGTTTTTGTCTTACTTTTTTTATTTAGATAATGCTTCATTGGAAAAGAGATGTTATTAAAAAATTTAAAGTATATTTGGGGCATGATGTACGCTCGACATAGACCAAAGCTGTGAATACGATGTAAAGATTGTTAATGTAAGAATAAAAGTATGCTTTTACATAAACTAGACTTTGTTTTATCCCTTAACCCCCACTATTATGACGACCGATGTGGCGCGGTGGGCGAAGTTCTGCCTGCGACGCAGAAGGTTGCGGGTTCGATCCCCGCGGGACAAATGTGTGTACGATCTGCAGACATTTGTTCAGGGTATTCTGGTCGTTTTCTATATATAATAAAAAATATCTATCTATGTATTGTATTATAATATTATGTATGTAGTACCCATAACACAAGCTCTGCTTAGCTTGGGGCTAGATAATGCTGTGTGAATTGTCCAGCATTATTTATTATAACCGACGAAATAAAAAACAAATGGATGTTCTATGTTCTGCTGTATGTAATTTTTTTGTATGTTCGTCGATTTCTTCGTCATTTATGGACCGATTTGGAAAATTCTTTCGCTATCGTGTGTTGTTGTCTAGGGTAGAATAGACAATAATGACATCGCTATTCATCGCAGCGACATACATTGCAGTGTAGATGCCGGCTTGGAATTTGTACCACCCCAACTCTTCACGTGGGTGTCGTAGGAGGCGACTAAGGGACATACACCAGGGACGATCCTCAACCCGCATGCCCAGGTTTAAGGGCATTACCCCCACGAGATCAGTGGGTATCAACTAGCTAAGCATGAAATGCCAACAGCACAAGTGGCATGGGAAAATGAAAATTTATGAGAGGACGCTATGCGTTAGACAGAGCAACAAATTGTATGCTCAAAATCTCGGCATGACTGTAACATAGTGATAAAAATGCTTCTGTCTGTACCATTGATTTGTACCATTGGTGGTACAAATGACACAACTTTGTATCCTTAGTACCATTAAAGACAAATGAGGATATTCATGGAACTACATAGTTAAACAAGTTTGTAGGTATTTCAAGTACCGTTATAGAAAAGTAAAGATATTCCACGTTCGTCTATTTCTATTCTATCTATTCTATTCTATTCTACACAACTACCGGCGTAATTTTTCAAGAAATAGTGGCACGTTTTTTCACATCTGGAAAAAATAGAATTCACTATCAGTTTCGATAATATCGTTAAATGGCTCTGATCGTCCATCTAATGTCTCAAAAACTTGACGTAATAACCTACACCGACTACACGAGCACTGCGAGCTGCCTCACCTGAAAAGGTGAGATTCTCACCTCACCTTTTCTTCCGAGAGAGTAAATTCATGGCCTTGTTCTTATTCCTGGTTGGACTGGTTTCCGCAACTAGGCCACAGGTGGGCCCTTTTTTGCGTGTCGGGTGGGGGGCTGCTAATGTAGCCACCCGTTGTCTTCTAGGAAGGCCAGCAGCTCGCTGACACCGGTGCATGCCTCCCCAGGCGTCCACGGTGTACCAAGGTGTTGCAATCTTGGAGAAGCTACGCTATTGAACTCTAAAAGCACATGCGCGGCCCGTCTTCTCAGCATTCATGCACCCCCAAATCCGTAGCGTATTTCATGGCCTACAAGTGCATAAAAAATCTAAATGGGAAGCTCCGCACCAATCAGTTTTATAAAAGCTTGAATCTGTTTCTAATTTATTTTTATAGCCTTATTGCATGTTTTTTGTGTTTATAGTTTTCTTGGAATGTTCCTAGTATTATTTAAGTAAGTATAGACAAGACAAGTATTCGACCATTATTTGTCGGAAAACTACTTTAAAAAAAAATACTTATTGCCTAATGGTGTCGTCTCGCCCATTGATGAACATTTTCACGATACATTGCGGCTACAATCAGAAGTTTTCTACCAATCATCCACTGGTAGTAAGTATTTTTTTTTAAAGTAGTTTTCCGACAAATAATGGTCGAATACTTGTCTTGTCTATACTTACTTACTTGTTACTTGTACTTGCATACTTACTTGTTTGCCGGAGCGGGGGGCCTTAGTAATCGCGGACTGGTCACCCGCGATGAAGCTAAGAGGAACTTATGGGGCCGTGCCAACGCGGGCGGCGACATGGCTGGCCCCGGGACGGACCGCTCGTCTGGGTTTTGCGCTCTAAACCCAGTTGGAGTGGTAGTAGGTTGCGGTGCTGTATGGGCGGCACCGTGACTGAAGCGGGCGGCTGTGCTGTATGGGCAGCATGGCCGCAGGGAGATGGAGGCCGCGGCGGGAGAGGAGTGCCGGTATTGAGGTGCGCCGCTCTCCCTGCCTTCCGCGGCCTTAGCGGGGTCACCGCGGTTAGATAGCGGACGCGGTGGGGTCGCAGGGGAGGAGGAGTGTCGGTATTGCGAGGGCCACTCTCCCTATCCTCTGCGACCGTGTTGCAGGCAGCGGGGCCACTCGACCGACCCGTCGCCGGGGGATCTAGGGCGTCTAGACACGGGGTCGTTCGGTGCCCATTTGGCGAGGAAGGTCCCCGAGGTGGTCGCGGCGCGTCACTTGTTTCTGGCGTGTCGCGAAAGGGGGTACTTCACACCCCCCAGTGAGGGGACCGATATCGGGCAGCCGTGGTGGGTTCGTGGAAGAGAAAATGTTCCCATGTTCCCACCATAAGCGGCAGAGACGGAAACACCCTGAGGTTTTTCGTGGGTTGGAGTCCCACATAATCGTAACATAAAACACCGAATGATTTAGGCTGTTTCTGAAGCTTCCTAGTACACACTCTAGTACTATATAATTACATTGGCAGTACCTACCTACTAGGTAGGTACCTACATACATAACACTGTATTGCCACGACACACTTTCCTGTGAAGTTGGCCCTATGTTCTTGTAAACTCTGAATCCAAATTGGCTTTTTGCCATTCGTGAAAAAGCCATTAACTCAAGCTAATAAGGAAATAAACGTAGCTACATCCAAGATATTAACAGAAATAATTAAATCAAGCTAATTACAAAATGAAATTAAACCACCAAAAATTTTCACTCATTATTTTTAAAATCACCGTTTCCCAAAATGTTATTATGGAAGCATCTCAACCCATTACGGCCTATTGAAGTCATTTTAAAGGCGGAGTCTTGAAGGCCACACCCGAAAACGAAAAATTTTCACGCAAAAAACTACAGGCAACTCCGCCCGCCATCTTGCAAACATATACAACCTCCAGCAAAAACTTTGACAGTTCTATAAATGTCAGAATAAGGTCCAATATGGCGGGGCATTCGATTCCCAAACTGAAATAAGGTAAGGTACCGGTAGAGAGTCCTCTTGGTACAATTGTAATAATTAAAGATAATTTTCCTCGTCGTGTAGGTATTTTTGCGTTTTTTGATGGATGTTTTGGTCCAGTTTACTGGGTTTTTGTTTTGGAAGAAATATTCGGGTGACTGTAGGAAGTAGGTTGAAAATGGAGGTGGCTTTTAGATTTCTAGAGGATGCAAAAGACGATTAGGTAAGGACGCGATCCGCCCTCACCCTAATGAAGTCCCTCGGTAATTTCTCGGTGTTCTTCTAACACATACTTGGTTCATAGTTAACCAGCTTACCTACATAGTACCGCATTAAATTCTATTGAATAGAAAGAAAGAAATCTATCCATCTCGTATTGATACCATAAATAAAATAAAATTGCCTTTTATTTCATTGCCAATCCTAATTACATTCAATTTAAGTTTAGTTTAAAATTATTATTGTCATAATATTTAAATATTAATTATTAGGTCTACATATTTTTAAAATTTATTAGAATAATAACCTACATTAATGTCATAATCAAGAACCCCCTCATGTGAGGGTGAAGGCCTCTTCCAGACTTCTCCATTTGTCTCTGTCGATGGCTTCTGCCATCCAGTCTGCTAGTCAGTTTGGTGATTTCTTCATCCCATCTTGTAGTTGGTCTGCCTCTTGCTCTAGAGCCTCCCGGACCAGACCAAGGTGTTAATCGCTTAGTCCATCTATTGTCTTTTACTCTGGCAACGTGGCCCGCCCACAGCCGCTTAAGCTTCATTGAGTATGTTACAGCATCAGTTACTTTAATAGTCTTACTTATGGTGGTGTGTGGGATTTTTTGTATTTTTCTGATATTTGTAATGCTTCTTTCCATACTTCGTTGGCATGACCTTATTTTGTTTTTTAATTTCCTGGTAGCTCTACGTCTGACACCCAAAAGTTATAGATGGAAGTACGCATGTATCTAAAACTATATTTTTTATTTTCATCATCATCATCATCGGCCTATACTAGTCCACTGCTGGACATAGGCCTCCCCTTATGAGCGCCATAGCGCCCTGTCTTCAGCTTGCCGCAACCAGCATCTGCTAGCAGTCTTTCGCAGATCGCCATCCCACCTGGTCGGAGGGCGTCCTACACTACGTTTGCCGAGTCGCGGTCTCCACTCAAGAACACGTTTACCCCAACGGTTGTCGGTTCTTCTCGAGATATGGCCAGCCCACTGCCACTTCAGCTTGCTAATCCTTTGAGCTATGTCGATAACCTTGGTTCTCTGTCGGATGTATTCGTTGCGAATCCTATCCTTCAGAGAAACTCCGAGCATAGCTCTCTCCATAGCTCGCTGGCCCTATCTATATAATTATTTTTAAATTATAATGCTAAAAACAATGATAATAAAACTGATAATCATATAAACAATGATAAAAATCAATATATACCAAATTAGTATTAGGTAAATTATTATTTTTTATTTCTAAATGACTTTCCATTTGATGTAAATATTCAGTAGGTAGGTACTTATACAATCGGAAGCGTAGGTATACAATACAGTCGCGCGCGTGCCTAAGACGCTGGCTGCATTGCCCCGCTGTATGACAATGCTGATGCGCTGTGCCAGATACTCACCAGCTCTCGGGTGACGCGTCATTACGACCAGACGCGATCATACATACATATACCTACTTATCCGGAAAAATAGTCTCCATATGAACACAAGGAAAAGTCGAATGCCACATCCAAATCATTAACACATCGACGTCAAAGAACTACAGTGTATTTAACGGTTCCCGAGACATTTTGTCGTTTTTAGGGGTCCGTATTACGATGTAAAAACACAGCGTTTTTCTGACTATCGGCCCGAGCCTTAAGTAGATTCCGGGACGATTAATTTGGACCTACGTTTCGACGGGATGTAAATTGCTACACGACATAACTGACAGACGATGCGCGGTCAGGGATTTTGGGATTGTCGGTTGTTCATTTGGCATTGTTAGCGTGGATGGCAAATCCATGGCAGAATGACGGCCAGACTCCAAAGCTGAGAAGAGATGTGTTTCAAAATTCAAACAACCAATCACGTCGCTATTCTCACGTCTCGTCTCCATATTTGTATGCTAAGCAACAATAGAAGATCGAAGCGGAGATGTGAGACTCGCATGTCCGCTTCGATCTTCTATTATTGATCTCACATTGTGAGCTGTGCCTCGCAGGCTGGCGAGGTCACGCAGCGGACCCAAGTAGAGATATCATCCCTTAACGAGGGACTTCTTCAGGGTGAGTGCGGTTCTAGACGCGCGCGTTTCGCATCCCTCCGAGCACAAATAAGGTTCGTAGTTAACCCGCTTATATCCGTAATGGATTCGTCAAACTACGATAGTTTTTATAAAAAATGAATTTTGTCTATAAATAGTTCCGACATGTTGGACATGTAGTAAGGGATTGTATCTAAGCTGCCTACGTGGTAGGTACATTGAAGTCTATTTTGCCAAGAAGTTCTGGACAGTCAACATCGTTGTTGATAATCTTAAGAATATAAAGATAATCAGCTATGTCCCGTCTATTTTTGAGTGGCAAGAAATGGAACCTCTAGCAGAGTTCCATAGAGTTATCGTAAAAGATTTTTTATAGGATCTTTTGAGCCATAATCTACTTGAAAAGCGCGTGCGGAACTTCGGATTAGTATTCCAGAATATACCATTAGTTTTTATATTTTAAGGTGAATAGTAAGGCAAATGACCTTGGGCCTTTCCGCGCGCCTTTATTTATTTAATTAAAGACCAACAGTTGCAATATTATAGGTTTACAAATAATTTCTTACATTTATACAGCCCTTACAGGTCTTTCAAGTGTTCCTAACAAAATACTTAATTAATCAGTGTGAAATTATAAAAACTTACTAAGTGGAATAAAAAAAAATCTCTAGATACTTAAGATTATATAAGATTAAACTTATTACAAAATTGACAAAACTGCAAAATAATGTCCACAATAATGTTAATGCAGCAAAGAATGCTTGTTTTCGATTCAGCATGCCATGTAGTGCCCTAATCAACCAAATAATACGATCCTCTGCGGTTGGGCGACGTGTAACTGGTCGGTTTGAATCACAGATTTTGTAGGTGCAAATACGTTTTTACGTTTGATTCCATTAATTTGACTGCTTTTCGAAGCTAATGCACCTCCAAGCGGTAGGTATGAGCTATGTGAATCACTATACTGAATTTGGTACTAATCGAATTAGAGACGCCGATAAAAAGTTGTTTCTAACATGGTTCGAAGCAGCTACACACACACTATAACTGACACTATAACAACTACACTATAATTAACGGCAAGCATTTGGGACCTGCAGGGACCTTTCAGGATGTATAAATTTCAGAGCTCCACAGTCAATGTTTTCGTCAGAAAACGGGTTCGAAAACATCTAATAATCTTGTTTTTGCCTAAGTTATACGCCTTTAAAAAACATTGGTCTTGTAAACCAAAATTAAGAATTTCTTTTAAAACTTAGTAAAGGAATTTCCTAATCTATACTATAGTTTTCGAGAAAGCTCCTCGGTGCAACTAAATTTTTCATTTTCATAATTTTACATTTTCATAAAATTCTTTTAAAAATTCTCATACTCGTAAAACCTGAAGACAGGGCGCTACCGCTCATTAGGAGAGGCCTATGCCCAGCTGTGGACTAATTAGGCTGATGATGATGATAAAATTCTTATTAGTCAGTCCGTTCATTAATATTCGTCATTGCGAATTTTTGATTAATAATCCACAAATTTTGATTTAAAATCGAAATTACGTCTTTGTGTCGATGAAGACGTTGCGTATTGACGTTTGACAAATGATCTGATCAGATTAAAAAGAATTAAAGTTGACTTATATTTTTCGAGAGTAATTAAGTTGATATCAACGGTTTTGAAGCATTGTTTTCGTTTAACACTTTCACTGCCTGCCCTTCGATGCGGACGGTGTAGCGCGACGTCGCGCGCCCTTCGGAAATGGATTTTTTACGATTTCAATATTTTTTATTCGACTCCAACCTAGTTAATTTGATTAACCTTTTAATTCGTTTATAAAACAGGCTTAAAAACGTTTTTGTGTAGTTATATGTCCATTTTCTTGCCGACTGTATTTTTCAAAAATCTTTCGAGAATACATTCTTCCGCATACAGATGCGGCATAAGAATTCCCAAAAAATAGTTTCCTGTAACTACAATGGTTACGTACCTTACTGCCTTGTAAAAAGTCACGTTAAAATTTAAACTTATTGAATAAATACACATTTCCGTAAAAAAAATCATACTTACCTTACATCCACCATCAAGGAGAACAATGATGTCAGTGCAGTCAATGGTAATCCGGCTTTATATAGTATAAAATAAGTCAGTTAGCAATCTTCCAATAAAAAAACTGTCTTCCTTTGTATGTCACAATGAAGTAATAAAGTAAATAATTACTTCCCATCCAGTGCCGGCCCAAGTCAAGTTTTAGTATGGAGTGAGATTCGCCACAAGACTCGCCCCCCTTGCTTGCCCCTAGTATACACATATCAGTTGTGCAGTGACGGTGTAACGTGGGTTGGTTCTCAGGGTAGATTTTCTACCAAGCACAACCTGCCAACTAACATGCGAAAGAAGCCTAAACAACTAAACACCAAAAATATTGAACCGCCAATCGTCGTGGGGGCGGGGGTGGCCATTCTGACCCTCAATTCCTAGCAACAGCTTAGATAAGGGAATTTAAACTTCAACAACAGTAGGTAAGTATAAGTAAGCGAGCAAAGCGAGTCGCAGATTTTTGGGGATAAGGAAGCAAGTTGCGAGCATAGAATGCCCCAAAAATTTTAAAGACTGCGGTGGTATAAAAAAGCTTATGAATATAAATAAAGGTGAGCGGAGCGAGCTAGGAAGCTATGACGACGACGAGCGGAGATAGCCGCACGGTTTTTGCGATATACCAAAAATACAGCGTACATATAAAGATAAGCAGTGTCACAAACAAGATAAGAGTGTGAAAAAATAAATAACAGCGAGTGGAGCGAGACCGGAAAATTATGAAAAGTGGAGGCTGAAAAAACTATTAAGAAACTATACAAAATAAATATAGGGGATCGGGGTGAACCGCAGCCTTATCTTGAAATTTGTGAGGCATGCTTATTAAGACAAAGAAGCTAATGTAAGGAAAACTGACCACACCTTCTATAAAACATCAACGATTTTTTTATGATCTGACTGTGCGTGTTTTGTTATTATCACGCCAAAAGTCGCTAAGATGTCACACCTCGGAGCTTGGTACCCGAGGTGGACCATCTCCCCCTTATGCCGCTGGTGCACTTGTGCGTGCGCGTGCGCAACTTCTGGTGACAGACGGACAGCGGAGTCTTAATAATAGGGTCCCGTTTTACCCTTTGGGTACGGAACCCTAAAAGAAGAGAAAAAAGAACCTAAAAACAATTACCAACCTAAAAAACCGCACAAAATACTATCGTGACATATCGAAAACAAATTCCTTAAACTAAAAAAACAAAAAAATAAAACCCACTTATTTGGGTCAGACTCAGAAGCAACAAGAAAAAAGTTTGAACATCTAAATTCATTGCCTTGTCTTGCTACAAACTTATATATTCCGTTGACTTGACGACCTCTGTGGCGCGGCGGGCGAAGGTCCTGCGATGCAGGAGGATGCGGGTTCGATTCCCGCTCTGGGACAAATATTTGTAGGAACTGGAGGTATGTACTTGTTCTGGGAGTAGATATTATTAATAAAATACCTTTCAACATTATTATTTTAAGTTTAACAGTTATTTAGTACCTATAACACAAGATCTGCTTTGCTTGGGGCTAAATGATGCTGTGTGAAAATTGTCCAGCATTATTATTTATTTATTAAAGCCCATATTTATTATTTATTATGTATGAGGGATAAAACCTTTATTAGCAAAGAAAATTAAAATCTAATAATAGAATTAAATTAAAACTAGTATTTACAATTGAGACAATTGAGCTAACTGCAGACTGTTCCAAACAATCTACAGGTGGCCCAACTGATCTATATTATTAACAAATTTATGGTTCTTCTTTTTGTAAAACCTACGAATTTGTTAGATAACGTTAAACGCACTATTTTGATATGATATCGACATAATGAATGAATGTACTTTGAATGGCTCACATACATACACAATACACAGAAAATAGAAAAACCATAAATTAATAATTAACTCTACCCTCAGCTAAATGTTGCTCCACAGAAAGTTGAGCAACGCTGGTTTTCTGATAATGCTTGGTCCGTTTATTTTCTTTGACTGAATGAAAAAACGTATTATTTCACGCTTCTACAACAAAACTCCAAGTGAGGTGCAAAACTATCAACGAATAAATTTATCGATATAAAAACAAATCGATAAACTTATCCTTTGTAAAAAGGATAAATACAAAATACCTATCAGATTTTCTAGTCAAGAGTGAAAAAATTCTATGTCTATGGTCAAGATAGAGGATAAAAACGCTTGGTAGGGTTTTGCTGCAACTCAAAAACTAACATAACAAGGCAAAAGTTTCTTGTTCCCTTCTTTACCTTAGTTTTAAAAGAATAAGAAGAACAAAAAATCAAAGTTATCACTTTATTTCCTAGTTTTAGATAAATTTAAATTTTGTAACGTATCCAAGAGTCCTGTAAGGTCTAAAGGAAATTTTGATTATTGATTTTTTGATGGTACCTTTTTTAGGGGGGGAATAGGAGCCGTTTTTTCATGGACCTACTATTTTCTCCTATTAGTAGGACCACGAGGGAGACCTATTTCTGTCTTTCCTATTATATACTATAAATAGAAACAACCAATAATTTATACACCCTGTATATTAAAAAAAAGGTGGCCAGTCCTATCTTAGTTTTTCTAAAAAATGGCCTACTGTTATATCACCTTGAATTAATTGTAACTGGCATTTTAATATGAAATCATCGCGATCTAATTCTTCTTTTCGACGTCGTGATGCATCACTTGTTCTTTCGCTTTCCATATCCATTATTGCATTTATCAACCGCAGGATCGAAACTGGTGAACGCTTTTTAACATTCTTGTTTAGTTGAGAGTGCCAGCTTTCAACGACATTATTTGTACGGTGACGTTCACCATATACGCACCATGAAGATTTGTAATCTTTGTTCTTCCACCATGTTCTTTCCATATATTTCAAAAATTTTGTAATTTTTAGGGAACTGGTGCTTTCATTCTTGATATAATCAATACCATTTTCTATGAGATTTTCAGGTAGTAGAGCTAAACCCTTACATAATCCGACAGTTCTTTTTTCTATTTTTTCCTTAATTTTAAGTTTGACTTTGGAATTTTTCCAAATGGCTTTCGATAAATGAGCAAAACATTTTTTTAATATCACTTCCGGGAAAATGTTCATCAAAGCATTGGCAATAGCGATTTCGAAGTCCAAATGGATTTTTTTTGGAGTCCAATCAGGTATTTGTGATTTTATCATAGCGAAAAGAGCAGCATACGACTCTTGCTTTTTATCAGACATGAGGGCATAAACAAGTGGTACTACTTTCGTTTCTGATGACGAAGCACCAAGGTCTCCGTGAATTGTAAATAGTTGCTCAAACGGTTGAGGACAACTCTGAAAAGTTCCATCGACGAAGAACTCCTCAGCTTCTCCTAAAAGCTTTCTGCCTTCATTCGAGCAAAAAACAGAAATGCGACAACTTCCATTTAGGTATTCTGCTAAAAGATAACTCGACAACTGTTCTGGTATTTTTTTGCTTTTATGTAGGTACTACTTGAATGTTCTATATTATTATCATAGGAGTAACGAGAAACTTATACAGGAGGTAGATTTTTGATTCACCCTAGAATAGGAAAGACAGAAATAGGTCTCCCTCGTGGTCCTACTAATAGGAGAAAATAGTAGGTCCATGAAAAAACGGCTGAATAGGTAAGGTACCTAATCCTGTATATATTTTCCAGCATTACTTATTTATTATATATTTGACTTTATTTATCTTTTTTAAAGTTAAAGAAAATAGTTCGTGGACTGACTATAGTTCAGTTTTTATCCACCTGCATATTTAACTTGGTGGCGCTGCGTGTCCCGTGTTTTATCTCCCAGCAAGCGGTCCTTTGATAAATTAGGGAAGGATGTTTGGATGTTTGTCATAATAGATATGAAGGTAGGGAAATGCTTTTGTATAGGTATTTTTATTATTTATAAACAATGAGGTAGATTTATTCAACACCAGTACAAGTAAGCTTAAACGCTTACTGAGTGATAATTTTTTTTCTGCAGACATTTGTTTAGAACACCCTGAACAAATGTCTGCAGATTGTCCCGTGGCGAGAATCGAACTCGCAACCTCCTGCGTCGCAGGCAGACCTTCCCAAACCGCGCCACAGAGGTCGTCGAATGCACGATGTGTCTCCATCGGGGCCGGTCTTCCGCAGTGCGAATAGCGTCGCTCATGCTGGTTTCAAACGTTGATCGAATTTGATCACACCAACGCATATGGCTCCGTCTTCGCGGTCGTTTTCCGTCCACATTGCCGGTGACCACGAGCCTTTCCTGGCAATGAGTCCGAAGAACTCAACTATTCTGCGAAGACATACGGTGGAGAGCCTGATGTTGATGTTGAGCTCCTTTACAATGGATATGTTGCTGCGGTGGCAGTCCACGGTATCTGAAGCATCTTACGCCAGCACCACATCTCAAAGGCATCGATGCGCGCTCGGTCTGCCTACTTCAAGGTCCAAGTTTCTGCTCCATATAGGAAGATTAAGAAAACTAGGCTGCTCACTACTTCAATAGGTAGGTATTGTCAAACCAGTCATATTGTGAAGACTGGTGCCAATATAATATACAATGCGTAGTGTGTAGGTACTTTTTTTTTAAATATGATGAACTTACTGACTCAGTTACTCACCTAATTCCAATTTGTGAACAAATATTTAGGAAAATTGTATTATATTGTATTGTATTATAATAACATCTGTAGGTACCTAAATGCACAATGCCGATTCTTATAATTAATTTTAAAACACTTACACACCCACTCAAACACCCTTTCAACACCAGCATTCACAGGGCAAGGCGATGCATAACTCTTAATTTCTTTTGCACTTGATGTAGCTATATTTTTAATTCTTACTTATTGTACTTGTTCTTTTATTACTTTATTAAGTACGAAATTGTCGACGATTTTTCTTTTGTGTTCACACTTAGGTATTTTATGATGTTTCTATTAGCGAGTGCCTATTATTAGCTTTCTGTATCTATTTTAAGTTCTATGTTAAGGCGCATACAGCACCTAAACTAGCGCCACCACCTACTTTATGTTATTATTCCGTTTAACAAAGGAATTTTCAAAAATCCTTCTTCCAGTTTGTGATACCTATCATAAGCTTTTTTTTAATGCCTCTGTAATAGTTTTATTCTATTTAGTTTAGGAAGAGATACGAAGTTGCACTTGGTGGCCACCAAAATCTATTTTCGTATCTCTTCCTAAACTAAATAGAATAAACCTATTACAGAGGCATTAAAAAAAAGCTTATGATAGGTATCACAAACTGGAAGAAGGATTTTTGAAAATTCCTTTGTTAAACGGAATAATAACATAAATTAGGTGGCGGCGCCACTTTGGGTCCGGTATGGGCCTTAATAGTTAAGCTGATGGCAATCCGAATAAAATAAATAAATATTGTAAAACCTGACAGTTACTCGACTGACTCGTAAATAACACTCACTTACAAACCTCTGATGTTGTTTAATATGTGTTATTATTAAAAGATTTTTTTAACATATATTTAAGTAGATAATTAATAAAATAAAAAAAACTCAACCTAGTTTAGTTCCTTCCTTTAATGTTAGGTAACTCTAATGTGTCGTGTCAAATAAATAATTTTCATTTCATTCATTTCATTTTACGATAGTATAACGATTTCTAATACCTGCTGTTCAAAATAAAATAAAAAGCGAATGTAAAGATCAATATTAAATAAAGGAAACAAATCAGAACAAGCAAAGCCGCAAGCGCTACCTTACAAGTAAAAAAAAAGACAAAAAACTTTTGGCTCGATGCAGCAGTTATTCTGAAAAGTAGAGACTTGATCGAACGCCCGGAGGCGAGTGGCAAGGCAAGATAATCTGGAATTTTGCGGAATTTTTATATTGACGTCAATAATTATTAGATTCAGTTTGATTTTGGAAAATGATGTGTTTTATGGGTTTTGAGTTTACGTGCTCGGTCGTTTTTTGTGAAATTTATTTTACGCTACTGGTTGGCTTGTTTTGATTCTTAAAAAACAATAATATACTTTTATTTGACTACAATTTGAATAAAATAAAACCTTAACGTAAACTGATAACAATTTAGTGAAAAAAAAACACGGTAACACTACGAGTATAACAGCAAGTTTATCACTAAAACAGTAAAAACCGAAAACAGATACTTCAATAACGTTTAATTACATAAGCGCAGCGAAACGGTTTAATTTTTAGTTCGAAAACGGACTAGAGAAAAAAATCCCATTGACATTTTTTTTTACGTTCGCCTTGTTCCTTTGTTTCAAAAACTTGGATTCTAGGACTCAGTATTATTATTTGATAGACTCGAAAAACACCTAAATGGTATTTCAGGTTTAGAATTACAATAGGTAAGGCAAAATTTCAGCCCCATCCGTTCAGTAGTTTTGTTATGAAGGGGTAAAAAACAATTAAATATACAATTTTTTTTAAATATATTAGTGTATTATAAAGGTCCGTACTTTCAATTTTCTAGTTAGTTTCCCATTAAAATGCTACTTATAAATTTCTAACTAAAAGAGATAAAATATACCTAACCTACCAAATTCAAAGAGATCTTTAGACATTTCAATAAAAGCTCTAATTAAAAAAACGACCGCAACTCCGGTGTTAGAAAAGAAGGACTTTTTGTAACCAGCAAGGGCCCCGATCATAAAGAAATATAAAATTGATATTACTCAGACATTTTTGGATATTCGAAATGTTTGCTTTTGATATGCTTCGTATTTTATTGTCACGTATAACAGTTTGCATGTGTGAGTTATGTTGTGATGCGTCACTGGATTTTGAACCAAGGATGTAATATTACTCATATTTGTTTTACAGACGAAACAAATTCATCTACATCAGCCTATATTCGTCCACAGCTGGACATAGGCCTCCCCTAATAAGCGCCATAGCGCCATAACTGTAGTCTTTCGCAGATCGTCAACCCACCTGGCCGGAGGGCGTCCTACACTATGTTTGCCGAGCCACGGTTTACACTCAAGAACGCGTTTACCCCAGCAGTTGTCGGTGCTTCGCTAGATTATGGCCAGCCCACTGCCACTTCAACTTGCTAATTCTTTGAGCTATGTCGTAGAAATCAAATACATATTATATTATTCCATATTTTTTAACTCCGGAAAAAAAGACGGAACTACAAGACATACAAGGCATATTCTTTTCTTTTTAAAATATAAAAAAACTATTTTAAATATAAAAAATAATTCTGCAAAATACCATCTGTTTTCTTAGTTTTTACCATTTCTCTACTAAACTATCAATCACAAGATTTTTTTTATTATCCATATAAAATAATAAAATACTAAGTGAACCTTTGGCGTATTTTTGCAAATAAATCTCCTGATTATTAAAATAAAATTCTAACGTTTTTGTGAAAAAAGAATGGATAAAATACAAAATTTTATGAAATCAATACATCTATTTTAATGTCAATACACACACGTCAGCAAAACTATTCCATAGACCAATAGACTTACAAATAACTAATAACGAAAAAACAAATAAAACTCTGAAACAAAGGAGTTGAAATTAATTTTTCATGAATAATAAATATGTGACCAGTTTGAGTGCAAAACTTTTTGGACATATTTTACTCTTTTTTTTAGATTGATGAATCGTTCCTCTAGAATTCTAGATTATTCCATGAGTACAATACAATAAGTTTATTTAAAAAAAAAAAAAAAAAAAGTGTATATTTTTTAGCTCTATTGATTCTTAGGCCATAACATCCTGTGCCATAACTAACAACACTGCTTCTTTCTATTCCATTGACAATATAACTACCTAGTTACCTACTAAGATAAATTAAAGAAACTAAAATTCTATGTATAAATAAATATCCAAATTGGAGATAGTCCCTTTACCTGACTTATTAAACAAACATACCTTATATTTAAAATTGTTAAAATAGTATTTCGAAGGATGCCGGCGATTTTATCTTAAAAAGATCACAATCGCTTTTATGAATGATGGTGGATTAGTCTATGGTATTCTGATTAAAATTCTGTCATCTTTGTTGCATGCAGTACACACCATGCCTATCTTTGTCCATACCTCCCCTAAATAAGGGGGAGGCATGAATTGTATTAATCACCATTTTCGGCTATGGTTTGTTGATAATTCACAGGGTTGGTTGGTAGGGTGTCATAAACGAATTTATAAATAGGGTTTCTTTCTCCGACACATTCTTTCTTACATACAAAAATACAAATCTTTTTTCTTCAGCAGGGCACATTATTGTTACTCAGGTATTTGCAAATTTATTTATTTATTTATATACAAAGGCGAGCTTAACCCTAACAGAGTTTTCTTACAGCAAACCTAGGGGTATTAAGAGAGTTTGTGCAATGCGCGTGAAAGTGTACATACAAGTTAGAAAAAAAGGTCGAATAGAAAAAAAAAATATTTAAATAAGTAAAGCAAAGAATATACAAAGTAAAATACATAAATAAATAAAGTCTACATCAATGTGTAATATATGAATATTATACCTATACATACATAAAAATATAAATATATATAAATATATAAATATACATAAATATATATATATATATATATATCTGCTATGACTAAAGAGAGAGATAATGCTCTTTTACCTTAGATTTAAATACGCTAAGTGAAGGACTGGCTTGGATTGAGTAGGGAAGGGCATTCCAGAGTCTGGGCGCCATCACGGTGAACGAATCATGATAGCGAATATAGAATTTATTTAACAGCAAAAAAAATGACTACTAATGTTTACACTTACATCTATTTTCTAAAAACCTAAGCTGTCACCACAAAATCCGGGTTTAAAAAAATTATCTGAGCGTCTGGTCTGGTCTATGCGACGCGTGACCCGAGAGCTGGTGAGTATCTGGCACAGCGCATCAGCATTGCCATACAGCGGAGCAATGCAGCCAGTGTCTTAGGCACGCGCGCGACTGGTATTGATATGGATCAGTTGAGCTCACCTGTAGATTGTTTCCAACAGTCTTAGCTTAATAGTTTCAAATTGTAAATAGATACCAGTTTTAATGTAATTTTATTATTTGATTGTAATTTTTTTGTTAATAAAAGTTATCATCATCATCGGCCTATACTGGTCCACAGCTGGACATAGGCCTCCCCTAATGAGCGCCATAGCGCCTTGTCATCCAGCATCTGCCAGCAGTCTTTCGCAAATAGCTAATATCCCACCTGGTCGAAAAGCGTCCTACACTACGTTTGCCGAGACGCGGTCTCCACTCAAGAACGCGTTTACTCCAGCAGTTGTCGGTGCTTCGCCAGATTATGGCCAGCCCACTGCCACTTCAGCTTAATAAAAGTTATACTTAATCTTAAAAGTTTTGAAAGACATTCAAGAACTTGCCGTCGACTGGACTAAAACGGCAAGCCTCCGGACACCAGGTGATCTCTGGTGTCGGGGGCCAAGGTCCACTTCGGGTCACTGCGCCATGCCAGTAAGTAAAACACATCAAAATATGGAGCGCTTCTAAACTGCGTCAAAATAATCATATTAATTTTACTGCCGGCCATTTTAAAACCAAGCCCAACATTGGAGTAAAATTTGATCGGAATCGCCCATAACTTCACACTGTTGCCGTATTGTAAGCATTTATTGACCATTTCCTGGTACTTTTAGCAAATATTGACCAAATCATTGATGGTTTTGGCTTTAATTTTAAATCATCAAAATTTTCGTTCAGTGTTGAATTTCACTGTTCGTTCACGAATCTCAAAATGAGACCATTTTTAAGACTCTAAAGGAACGGGCCGTATACATATCCGCTTAGTTAAGGGGGCGTTATATGGCGCCATTTTGTGAATAGGATAGGCATAGATTTCGCTTAAAAGAAGCGGAGCGGCGGCGCGGCGGCGCGGTAAGCGTAAGCTCAAAAATCAAGGTTTTGCTGATTATCTATTTATTAAGACATTTGTTTGCAAAAATAAGCCGAAGGTGCCCTGGGTACTCTTCTATTTAATATGGTGATGAAAATAAAAAAATCTTGTGATTAATAGTTTAGGAGAAAATTTGTAAAAACTAAGAAAATACTACTACTTTGCACAATTATTTCAGGTATGTTTAAAAGTTACTATTTCATTTTCGAAAAAGGGGATCTGCCTTGTATCCCATAGATTATTAGGTATTTTTTTCAAAGCTTTATCGATAAAGATGACGGAGAAAAATTGTTTTAATGTAATCCAAATTTGCCCATTTCGCAGCTATCGCCGCCTTAAAGGTCAGGTGGATCCGTTTGAGGGTTTGGAGGCCCCCTATCCCCAGCTGTGGGCTAGGTCGGGTTGCGGATGATGACCATGGTATTTTGCATACAGGCAGTTCTAGGCCTGAAATAAACAGATAGGCTGCTTTTGACATTAATGTTATAAATGTAAAAGGATGTCTGACCTCCAAATACGCAAACGCTTTTTTTTGACAGTTTTGAATGAAAATCTGTCAAAAATTCGTCACTTAAACGTGCTTTAATCGGGGTACAAGGGAGACTCCAAGATCTTGTCCCCCAAGCCAACCTAACCTGCACGTGGTGTACCCTGCTAGATAACGAACTAGGCTCTGGTGAAAATTTCAAAATTCTTCATAATTTTGATAACTCACATTTTACTATTATTTTCCATTACTTGACAGTTGACACTGACAGAAAAGAGTCCAACCAGACTCATATTGCCATTAACAAAGAATCATCGTCATCATCATCGTGCTTAAATCTGATATGCGTTTCTTTGAGTATTCGGGGGTTATATTATATCCAAACTTTTGTTGTTTGGATGTTTGTAATCCCTTTACGCCAAAGCTACTGAACGGATCGGTTTGAAATTTTGCAAACAGTTAGATCTAGTTCTGAAATAGAACAAAGGCTTTTTATCAACAACTTTATTAAGAAAGAAAATTACAATCAAATAATAGAATTAAATGAAATATTACAATTATTAGTATTTACAATAGAAACAATTGAGCTATCTGCAAATTGTTGCAAAGAATCTACAGGTAGCTCAACTGATCCATATCAATACCAGTCGGAAGCGTGCCCAAAACCCTGGCTACATTGCCCCGCTGTATGGGAACATAAATATGTAATATATATCTTTTTATCCCATAAATTAGTTCCCATGGGATGTATATAATCATAAACAATGCCTGCAAAGCCGCATGCAGAACCTAGTTATTTATATTAATACTGGTTTTAGTCAGCGGCTTCGCACACGTTGATTCTGGAATAAAAATTTCATGTAGAAACGTTATTCCAAGAGATCGAAAATCTTAAGACGACCTATGTGGCACGGCGGACGAAGGTCCGCCTGCGACGCAGGAGCGGATTCGATTGTAGCATTGGAACAATTATTTGTACGATCTGCAGATATTTGTTCAGGGTGTTCTGATTGTTCGCTATCTATACTAATATTATGAAGATGACGACCTCTGTGGCGCGGTGGGCGAAGGTCTGCCTGCGAGGCAGGAGGTTGCGGGTTCGATTCCCGCCTCTTGACAAATGTGTGTACGATCTGCAGACATTTGTTCAGGGTATTCTGGTCGTTTTCTATGTATAACAAAAAATATCTATCTATGTATTGTATTGTATTATGTATATCAGTTATCTAGTACCCATAACACAAGCTCTGCTTAGCTTGGGAACGAAGACACTTCAAAGGACAAAAAAACTATCCAAAAGGTTATTCACTCGGAATATTTAACTGATTTTGACGTTATAAAAGACAACGTTCTTTATAAGTCACGACCCTAGTTATGAGAATATTTTTTGCATCAGTCACGTGGTTGGACTTAACTATACGAGAGAGCTTTTCGCTCAGTTTTAGCTTTGGTTTTACTCTAGTACCTATAGAGATACCAGAGGGGTTTACGCTCAGTTTTACTTAAGTATAGAGATTCTAGAGTGTATTAAGATTAAGCTTAGTTTTACTCGAGTATAAAGATTCTAGAGTATTTTGTGCTCAGTTTTACTTGAGTATAGAGATTCTAGAGTGTTTTATGCTCAGTTTTACTCGAGTATAGAGATTCTAAAGTGTTTTACGTTCAGTTTTACTCTAGTTTAGAGATACTGGAGTGCTTTACTAGAGGTTAACTCTAGTATACCTACAGATTTCTTTATTGTCATAAAATCAAACATACTAAAAGTGTACAGTATAAGGTAAGTTAATTATACTGAGGCTATGCTCGTCCAAACAGGATAAAATACAATTTTTATCCTGTTTGGACTGTAGTGGTCCATTAGCAAAATACAATTTTGTTAATGGACCACTCGTTTGAAGTTTTGGGAAGACATTTTGTCACTCTTAAATGTATTGAAAATTAACGAGTTTAACTCCATATTTGAGTACCTACACATTTTTGTGCTGTGTTGTGGTATTGGATTAATGAGCGCAGAGCCGTTTTGCTTGGACCAAAGAGTGTCCGTCAACAACATTGAAAAACATAACTTACGCGTCGCGTTTAAAAAATATCGTGTCGTAAGCTCTAAAGCAGTCAAATAGCTCATATTATTGATGACTGAGGCATCGCTTTTGAATACATTACAATACATCTCTTTTTTCAAGTCGGCTAAAGGGTTAAGAATGCTACCCCTGTTAAGTTATCAAAAGATCTGTGGTCATATTTTAAAGCGAGTTCTTAACTTAGTTTTGAAATAAAGCTGGTCATTTTTCACACAGCATTATAAATAAATAAATAAATAATGCTGGACAATTCACACAGCATTATCTAGCCCCAAGGTAAGCAGAGCTTGTGTTATGAGTACTAGATAACTGATATACGTAATATTATACATTACATAGATATATATTTTTTATTATACATAGAAAACACCCAGACCAACGGAACAAATTTCTGCAGATCGTACACAAATTTGTTCCGAGGCGGGGATCGAACTCTTGCGTCGCAGGCAGACTCTCGCCCGCTGCGCCACTGAGGTCGTCAAATTAATAGTGTTGGACAATTCACGTATCATCATCTAGCCCCAAGCTAAGCAGAACTTGTGTTATGGGTACTAGATAACAAGATAACTGATATAAGACAACAATAACATAATACAATAGTTGTACATAAATCAACTTTTTAATTATTACCTACTAATATTGTATATAATATATAGGTCTATGTCTGTTTTTTTTTTTTTTGTGGTGTACAATAAAGAGTTTTGTATTGTATTGTATTGTATTGTACTAATTACTAATATTAAAAAGAGGTAAAGTTTGTGAATTGTTTGTGACGTTATAGGTAATTTCTGGATCTACTGAACCGATTTCAAGAATTCTTTCACCATTAGAAAGATTACTTATCAGGGAGTGACATTTAGCTGTTTTATCGTTTACCTATGTGGGTGAAACCGCTTTGAAATCGCTCGCAAATCATATGCTCTTATTCTGGTACGATGACAAAAAACTGACCATAAATCACCCCAAAATATACCTAGTATTTTTACCGTACCAACTTATTTATCCATACATCCATAGATGTATGCCATACCGTACGTTAGTACGGTAGATTACCGACTTATGCCACAACTATTATTATTTTATTTGCTTTGGGTGGCTTGTGTTTCACTGCGGCCATGATAGGCCTATTGTGATCGCCAATTTATACGTTCACCCCTGAAGCTGCGGCGTTCATAATCCGCCACTAACCCTTGCAGCTGCTAGGAACTGTAGAATTTTCTTCGGGGAGATGTCTCTTAGCTCGTCTGGGCTGTGCAGATGCTTGCCCAGGTGGATGCTACGTTTTTGCATTAGCGCTCCGCACTCTTAGCAGATGGAGAGGCGTTTCCTCCACCTCCTCACAGAATCTGCAGGATTGTGTGTCGCTCAGTCCCAGTTTGAACATGTGCTTGTTGAGGCGACAGTGTCCAGTTAGGGCTCTTGTCATAATGCGAAGGTTACTTCTGTTTAGCGCTAGGATTTGGTTGGTGTACCGTTTATCAAAGGCTTTTATCAGAGATTTTGAGTGACTCATGCTCGAGGAATGTTTCCAGACGGTTGATTCCTCGAAGCAGGAGTCCAGAAGGGTTCTAAGAGCCAGGCTTTCATCGCTACATCTACACTATTCTAATGTTATAAAGAGGTAAAGTTTGTACGGTTGTGAAATGAAATGAAAATTCTTTTACGTTATTCAAGTTATTTGTAAGTTTCATAGGCTATATAGGTATTAATATCATAATAATATTTAAATGCGAAAGTTTAGATGGATATAACAACGGCTACAGAATGTACCCGTGCGAAGCCGGGGCGGACCGCTAGTACCTACATTATAAGTCGGTATCCGGGGACGAACATGGCATATGTAATTTTTATCCCGGAAACAGCGTGCAAATCCTGGACATAGGCTATATAGGTTAGCATTTTCTGATATCTGTGGTTATACTCTTGCCCCAAATGCTTTCGCCTCATGAAAGCTCAGGTAATTAGGTATCTGTAATATCTAAAGATCTACCTAAAATCGCTTTATTTTTTCACCGATAAACAACTAAAATCATCCATAATTTAGTCGTACAAAAAACAAAACGGTGACTTATTTGACAGAAGAGGTAGAATAAAATTGCTCGGGAACAAAAAAAGAATATGCATATTATACAAAATCTTATTTGTTTTACAAGATCGTAAGACCCGAGTGATATTTATGATTTTTATTCACACTGTTGGTGTCGTTAGTTGGTTGGCAAAGTCTGTTTCAAAATGTCGATTACAAATCCTATAATTTCGGAGTACCTAATATTAATTATTTATTTTATAGTTATTTATTTATTTTTAGGGAAACCATCAGCACACTATTTCATTTCATTTCATTTATTGACACTTAATGTCGTTGTAATTTACATAATTTGATTAGGTTAACATGTTAGGAAGGTACTAAACATAATTATTCATACAACACAACAAAATTTTGTGTGATATATTTATAATGGATCATTGTGGCTTTTTAACTTTTTATTTAGGTTAATGATGCAATACGAAATTTTCAATCTCTCTACTCTATAGAGTAAAAACTTGCTGCCGTCTCGGGTTTACTCTGTTTCTACAACCCATGAATTTTATTTCGACGTACCAAGGCTCTCTCTAGTGAAAAGTGTTGTTAGACTCCAATTTCATCTGATGAGAACACTTTGGGTGCCCACGGCGCACATGCAGAGAGCCCCTTAGAGGTCGACTATTACCTAATCACGTTTTTAGCAATTTGCCGCCCTCCCCCTGGTGATAAGTAATGTGGTTCACCTTCCTATAGCTCTGAGTCAGGCCAGGCTTCTGCTAGACGCTTTAACTTTTACATTTTTGAAAACCTGGAGTGCCTCGGTACGCCACGGACACGGGCCTAGGGTCTCGACTCCAAGGGGAGCAAATCTGTAGGCTCTGTCGAGATCTGCATATTTTTGCCGCCAAATCTTCTAACAAATAAAAAATAAATATTATGCCTAATATACTTACACAAATATTTTGGTAGGTAGGCATTATTATAATGACATAATAATGTATTACGAGTGTTGACCAGTGTTAGCTACTTTTGAACACCCAAGTTGCTAAGCCATTTACGACACTCCCAAACCATAAGTGCCATAACGCCAGGGTTTACAATGTACCTACCTCAAGCCTGGTGGTAGGTAGGTTAGGTATGTATAGATATGGAAAGTTAAATAAACAGTGCATCATAAATATCTTGACACTGTTAATACCGCGTTATACGGTTGAAAAGGGTGTAAGTTTACAAAAAATCTTAAAATACCCGGGGTTTTTTACCCTAGAGGTAAAATTATGATTTTAAATAATGTTTTTACCTCTAGGGTAAAAAACCTCGGGTATACCTCAAACAGTCAAATATTATACTGTACGCGGTTCTTCAATGCAATATATTTTTTGTAAACAAAGATTTATGTTCAAAAACATAACTAATAATGATAACCATAACAGAAAACAACAAGATAACTGGAATAGGAAGGTAACAAATAAAAACAAACATATTGAAATATTTCAATAACGTATAATTAAAATGATAAATTCTAGTACAAAAACAAACGAGAGACGAACGAAATTATGTCTGAAAGTGGTTGTTAATAATGTTTCGATCTTTCGCGATTTGCTAGGATGGTACTTAAAAAAAGTATAATGTATAATATTTTCCACCAATATAGTAATTCTCCAAATAAGTCATCATTTGTCTTAAATAATAATTAAGGCATGATGACTGATTTTGCGAAACTAAGTACTCCGAGGTTTTTTAAAATATATATCTACTACAACATAAATAATTCAGCAAAAAATGGATATTGAAGAAAAAAATTGAGCTTTTAAAAATTCATTTTCAATTTCGCCCAAAAACTACACGACAGACGCTACAATTCTTGTAGGTCTGTCTATGACGTCACCGACCGATGCACGAATTCCAAAGATACAGAAGACCATATTTTTTTCAATATAATCTTTTTATTGACAAAGAAAATTCAAAACCCCACAAGTGTCAAGACACCACGCGCGACAGGTGGCGCCACCTTGGTGTCCACCAATCCGCGCCCCGGGACTCATTTGTCTCATGTGTTTATGTAAATATGTCGCCTCATTGCGACAAGAACGTGTTACCTAAATAGAAAAAACCGACTTTTCAGGAGACGATAATAAACATTTCGAATTCGTGTAATTGACTAAATTTAGAATTTTTCGTAAATAAATTGCAGATTATAGGTTCTCTAACTATTATTCTTTCTAAATAAATTATTTGCAAGCCTCTGAATATTTTAGTTTAAACATTATTATCATTTCTTTATGAAAGGGCACAATATATTACGTTCTTCTTGAAAAATAGATTTTTTTCCATGTGACATATGGACTTAACACGTTATATCTGATATAAAGTTTTTCTTACGGTCAGAAATACATGTGATATCATGAATAAAACACATTATTGAAATAGAAAAAGTTTAATTTACTAAAGAAAATAACAACAACACAGTTATAAAAATTGAGTATCAAAATTAAAAGCATCTGGAAATCTGCATGCAGACAAAGTATTTCTAGGTACTAATTAAAAAACAGTCTTTTTCATAATAGTTGCCTTATTTTTAAAGTTGTACTTGCATTATCCATTAAATCTATCAATTAAAAATCACAAATTATGAAATAATCAACACAGTCTTAATGACTTAAAGTCTTAGCAAGTTATCAACATTGTGATTATCACCAATAAAATTTAAAACCGTTAAAAGTTAAAACTTATCAACTAGCTTATTATAAAATATCTTTGTATTGAGCTACACAAATCACAAAATCTTAAACTATGGCACATTAAACAGGTTACGATACGGTTAATTAGTATAACCAAATACCCCATGAAAATTAAAGACTTTCGTAAAACGATCGATAGTATCTTGGAATCAAGTTTTTGTTGACCAATTCCATAAGGCCCGCCTTTTTCTTTTGGGAAATACCAGGTTTTGCAGTGTATGCTTTTTTGACGTCAACATTTATTTCTTTTCTCTTCTTTATGACAACAGCTCTTTTAAAATCTTCATCAGCATACGAGTTTTTGAAATGTATAGCGCGGATGTCATCTTGTTTTTTTGTTGTCCAGCGCAGTTATCTGAATAAAATACTATATTGACGTCATTGCAAATGCTGGCAGTTTTTTCAATATATTTGAAAACACAGGTCCCTATTTCGTTTACTCCTCGATTGGCATGAGCTTCGTCCCAGACAAAGCATTCTGCAGCGTTATTTTGGATATTATAAATTGTAAGATTCAGTACATTCAATTTTGATTTGTAATAAAAAACAGAAATCTCACCCTTGGGACACTGAAATACTGCTTGCAGATCATAAACACATACGGTCAGATCTTTGTTGTTTTTATCTTTCTCTTTTTCTAAACGCGACAGCCCTTTTTCCTTCTGATGATTTTCATATTCTTCTCTTTTGGTCTCTTTTTCGTCTTGTGGTAAGTTTTTGAACGCTTCACAGACATCACACATATCTTTCTTTGGTGTAAAAAACGAAATGTTGAAGTCTTTAGTAAAGATCCGATAGAACATAACATAGTTCACGTAATCAACGTCTTTTTCCTTGCAACCTTCAACATAATCGTGGTGTAGATCTGCTATATTTTTGCTTCCATCTATGTAAAGTCTCTGTGAATTAGCTCGAATATAGTGTGATAAATTCCTTCACACTCTTTATGAGATTTTCATCAGTTTTGGGTTGATGACCATGACACCCACGATTATCTTTCATTGATGAAATGTTCGTTTCTTTGTTTTTCTTACTTAATGCAGTTATTATAGGGCGATTATTGATTGCTAGTGTATTTTTAAAAAACAACTTGCAAACCCTTATTTTTTCACCTTTTTCTGAGCATAAATAAAATGCATTGTTGTTGGTCCGCTTCGGTTCTACTACTTTTCCTTCAGAATCCAGTTTGATGTAACGATCTTTTCGACCTACCTCTTCAACAGAAGAAGCAATGAAACTCCATTGCTTTTCTATGTTTTGCAAATTAAAATAATCGCCAAATATTTTACGTCTTTGATCGTTAGAAAAGTTTTCTCGGCATTTAAAAGCACACGCTTCTTTACAAAGTTCTCCTAGCTTACGTTCAGGAACGACCTGTTTTGTTATGTTTGATTGGTATGACTTACCACAGTTTCTCAATTTTTTGGCAACATTTTTTTGCCAGTTGTCAGCATTTCTTGGTCTTTTCTTTCCTTTCTTAGTAGGCGTTGGATCTTCATTGGTGTTCGTTACTAAGACTTCAGAGGTTGATGCTGCTACGTATTCTATTTCTTGAGTTGGAGTTAACCGGTTTGAAAGTATACTATCTATTGCATTCATCAGTTGATCATCATTTCTTGTACGTTCATTTTGTTGTCTTAAACCTATTTCAGTCTCGACATCCATATCACCGAATGTTTCATTATCAGTATTTATCACTGGGTCCCTAGCAAGTCTTACTTCAGTCTCAGTTACTTCAGTCTCAGTTACGATCTGATCAGTTCTGTCAGCAGGTGCATTTTCTTCTCCCAAAAGATTCCTGGTTCTTCTAATCAATTTAGATTTCATTATCTGGTAATCGGGGTCTTTTACTGAATCGTCAGAATCTACAACAATGACATAAATATTATTGGCTAGTCTTGAAAAGAATTTATAATAAAATATAAAAATTACTAATAAATTATAGTAACAATGAGCTTTTCCTAGTATAATAATGTAATAAAAACAAGAATACCTTCAAAATAGGATGGTCCTGATGAGCCGCTACTTGAAGAGCTTCTTGAAGAGCTAGTAGAATCGCGACGAGGCACATCAGCTTTCTGACTATTCTCTTCATTGAAAATGTTTGGTGCTTCTTCCGGTTCTTGCCCTAAAACATAAATAAACTGTAATGTCATACAATAATAATAAATATTTTGTTATTAAAACAAATATTAATTACCAAGCTGAACATTACTCGAAACATTTTGCGTGACGAGTTCTAAAATTCTCTTAGATCGCGATTCCATCTGAAAGAATAGAGCAATATTAGCTTAATGCCTTAGCACTTACAATGCGACATCTTGACATAAACACACCAAAGCGTAGTAAGTTTTCAGAAATAACGCAACAAATTAAAGTGAACCATAACAACAATGTAATAAACAAAATATTTTTAACATCTGTAACGGTACATGTCATTTTGTCACATAAAAAAATCAAGATATTGAATGCTATAACGTGACAAAGCATCCCTTATCCGAAAGAAATTTAAGCTTTCTTTACAGGAAAACCGGTACAGGTAAACGATATCACACTTTAGAAGCAAAACTGATATCAAAAAATTACTTACTCTTGCATCAAAGCCGTGTCACGTTAATGTTGTCACACTTTTGCTGCAATCGGACAGCACTTTCCCCTTGAAGCACCTGGGTCGTACTGACTAGAATCGTTATTGCATCGAACACTTTGCGCGAGCGAGATAGAGATAATTCAGCAAGCTCTCGGTCTTTCATTCATAACTCAGCCATTTTTTACCCTAGAAATATCCCGTTTTAGTAGCAAATAGAGCGCGCAACGGCGGTTTGTTCTAGTTAATCATTCTATAACGTGACATGTCGACTTTAACACGTTCTTGTCGCAAAGAGGCGATGTGTACGATCTGCAGACATTTGTTCAGGGTGTTTTGGTCGTTTTCTATGTTTAATATAAAAATATCTATCTATGTAATGTATTGTATTATGTTTATCAGTTATCTAGTACCCATAACACAAGCTCTGCTTAGCTTGGGGCTAGATAATGCTGTGTGAATTGTCCAGCATTATTTATTTATTTATTTGTTTACAAAAAAAATATTTGATACTAAATTTATAAGTCGCAGTATCTTCTAGCGTATGCATTCCCCAATATTATTTATTTAGGTATCCGTAGAGACAGATTTCAATTATACCATTTTGCATGTATCCTTTATTTTAGAGGACTAAAAAAACGAAAGCTTAGTGTGGATATGATTTTTTTTTTATAATTTAATATTACCTCTAGCTTCTATCTGCAGCTGCAGCGATAAAAAGAAGCCTTTATATATTATGTATATATGATTATATTTAAATGTTTAAGGTTTTGTTTCTCCATAAATATATAATGTATTGATATTAGATTATCAATACATTATACTATTGTGATATGATTTTTAAGAAAATGTTTGAAGCGCCAAAATGATGGCGTCCAGCTAGTTGTCTCTGAGTTCTGAGGTTATCCCTATTTATGGCTTAAGTGTCTGGATTTTATGCAAATTTTAATCCAATATATTCAGTACTTTTTGCATGAAGTGGTAAAAAACGTCCATCCAGACATCCGTACTTTAATATTTATTATATTAGAGTGATTTCGTAATCTTTCGTTAAGGTAAGTTTCAAATTATACAAATATCAAATATCAATAACGTTTATTTCTTTAAGCTTACAAAATAAGCACTTAGACAAGTCAAATTTTATACTATAAACAGGTTTATAAATAGTCATTATTATCAAATAAGAAATATAATGTTATTGATTTTATTCGCTTCAATACACAAAACATAAGTTACAAAATAAGTATATGTATAGGTATATTTTAGACTAACTTGGATTACGGCTACTTGTTCCGAAAATATGCGAGCTAAGGTGCTTGCTGAAGCTAGGTAATATAAAATTTTAAATATTTATTTAAAACAACATAGTTACCTACATTGTGTTGTGTGCGTAAATGCGAAAACTTAAATCTAAAAACACCGATTGGATGCAATTTAAACTAATTGGTCAAAAAATCAACTGTCACCATCATCGATCAGCATAGAATACAATAAAATTAGGTTACAAATAAAAATAATTCAAAAGGAAATACATAAAGCGCTCCAAATAGCTTTTTCTCCAAGAAAAAGCCACTCGCTACGATCGTGACTACTCTAGCTTGTTACTCAAGCTAGTTTGTTAAGAGTGTATACTACCTAAAATTGCTTAATTTCACATCCGCCGGTTACCATAATTAAGTTCTAAACTCCTGAACTTTGAAATGGGCTTACTCCATCCGTCATATGATTTAAAAACACGATTTCATAAATTTTTATTTTAGGAAAACTCGCACAGTCACCTCCAAATTTTCACCAAAATATTAATTTCTCTTTAAAAAACAGAAGTTAATATATTAAAGAATAAATACATAACATGGTAATTGAACTTACTTGTTATAGAACATTTTAAATGCTGCGTTTTTTTAAAGTAATTTCCTTATTAATAGACAATGAGCAAAAACTTGATGTTTGGGCTTACGCCGCTCTTCTCTGTCCGGCTCCTATGAACGCGAAATCCTAGGCCTATCGTTTTACAAAATGGCGTCATGGGTAGCCCCTTAATATTACTACTTAAAAATAAATAAATAATGCTGAACAGTTCACACAGCATTATCTAGCCCCAAGCTAAGCAAAGCTTGTGTTATGGGTAGGTACTAGATACCTAACCGATTACCTATACTTAATATAATACAATACAAAATTAATATTATAATTAATATTAAACAGATATTTTGTAGTTCTTATAAAGATACATTTTATGCGTATTTCCTAATTTAATTTATATACTAAGTGTAGGAGGTAAGACTGGTTCTCTGTAATACAGTTCAATTTGAACTAAAACGGAAACCAGGGCACTTTTTTGTACATTTAAATTTGAAATAAATGATTTTGTATTTAATTTTTGCAGAACGAGCAGAAAACCCTGAACAAATATCTGGAGATCGTACAAACATTTGTCCCGAGGCGGGAATAGAACACGCAACCTCCAGCGCCGCAGGCGGACCTTCGTCCACCGCGCCACAGAGGTCGTCATGAGTCTTGTTACAAAAATGGGATCGATACAAAACCGTGAACCTTGGAAAAGCCGTGTCCATATTAGCCTACGCAAAAAAATGTCACAAAACAAAAATCATTTTTATCTCGACCAGACAGAGTGCATTTTTGATTGCAAACGCGAATGCGAATAAAAAAGGCGAAAAATTATTAAATCGAAGTGCTTTTTAAGATATCCCAGGTTGTAACAGTTATGTAGCTCTGGGTATAAATACGCGCGCGATCAGTATGGGACGCAACCTTGTCAAAATAAATATACCTATTATCTATATAACATTATAACGAGGTAAGATTTGTTTGAATTGAATAGGCTCCGAAACTACTGGACTGATTTGAAAAATTCTTTCATCATTAGAATCCTACATTATCCCAGACTAGCGGTCCGCCCCGGCTTCGCACGGGTATATTATGTAGCCTGTTCAGCAGGGATAATGTAGGATTCTCATCATCATCATCATCAGCTTATACCAATCCACTGCTGGACATAGGCCTCCCCTAATGAGCGCCATAGCGCCCTGTCTTCAGCTTGCCGCATCCAGCATCTGCCAAGCAGTCTTTCGCTAATCGTCATCCCACCTGGTCGTAGGATTCTCATAGTGAAGGAATTTTTCAAATCGTCGATATGGGTCACTATAATGCACGACAATTTATTGTACGGCCGAATAATGTAGGTACACCTTGATAATCCGTGTCTTGCCTTCCAATTTTAATAGGTTTTGACAGGTTTTGACACGGATTATCAAGGTGTACATTATTCGGCTGTGCAATAAATTGTCGTGCATTATAGTGACCCGTCGATATCAATCGATAAATGTCATGCATGACACATGACATTTATATTATAATCTATTTTCTACCCGCGGTTTCGCATGAGCTGTTTTAATGTTTGTTTCACCGTAATGGTCATCTCATTCAATATCCCACTCGTCCAAGATTCCTAAGTAATTTAGATCAGTTGATTTCAAATAAAATGAACTCAGATATCACTAATATTAAAAATGCGAAAGTTTGGATTTATACATAGATGGATGATTGTTACCTACTTCTTTACGCCACTGGCTAAAAATTTGCATAGGTGTAGCTCTTGACCAGAAATAAACCATAGGCTACATTTTCACCCATAAAATTTTAGTTTCCATGTTAAAGAACTAACCTGTATACGTTTTCATAAAAACAACGCACGCGAAGCCGCGATCAGAAACTAGTATCCAAATCTTTGATCAAATATCGGTGTTGCTAGGTTAATTGGATGAAGTCATCCAAGTTCTTTGATCAAATGTACGTTGGACAAAGAAATTGGATGAGTGGAAAGGGAACTGATTTATGGGATAATATAGCTTTTTAGGATTTTTGTTACAGTGCTTACCCGCACTCTGGGCATCTCTAAGAAATGAAATAAGTTCAGCCGAAGTCGAAAATTTTTGGGAACTTATTTCATTTCTTACCTTTTTAGGGTTTCGAGATCGGTTTCGAAACCCTTATCTGTCCGTCCCCGCTCTTTCTTGAATATCGCAGTAACTACTGCAGCTATTAACTTGAAATTTGAAATTATAATACATTTCCTGCGTCATTACTGATTTCACGAATATATATATATATATAAATAAATGAAAATGAATATTTTCAGTAGGTAGGTATCTACTAATTGTGATGTTGAAATGTCAAAAGAGACCTAGGGGGGCAAATGGGGTATCAAATGAAAGGTATTTGTTTGTACATTTCAAAACAGTTTTCGAAATTTCCGTAGGTTTCATACTTTTCGGAACGATTTCTCTTCCATGAACCCACCACGGCTCGGGCTTCTCACTGGGAGTGTGGAGCACCCCCCTGCACATTTAGGTACATACCTGCCAAATTGTATTAAGAACCGTTCACCCGTGTAGGCGTGAAAAATTAACCTCAACCTCGACAGCCTCTATTGGTCCATTGCGGACGCAGGCCTCCGGATAATCACCTTATTGGCTTTTATCTTATGGGGGTAATGCAAATAATCCCCACGCTGAGCATGAGGTTGGAGATCGCAGTTCGGTGATAGATCATCTGCAAGAGGCGCTGCTGCCCGCCCCCCGGTGTATGTCCCTTAGTCGCCTCTTACGACACCCACGGGAAGAGTTGGGGTGGTCCAAGTTCTAAGCCGGCATATACACGGCGGTAAAAGGGTAACAAGGGGACAAAAAGACAGATAGATACTTTCGAATTTCTATATTAGTTTAGACATAGATTTTCCTAGATTAAATAATAAATAATTAATGCTGGACAATTCACACAGCATTATCTAGCCCCAAGGTAAGCAGAGCTTGTGTTATGGGTACTAGATAACTAGTATTTACAATAGAAACAATTAAGCTATCCAGAAAGAAAAAAACAATCAAATAACAAATTATAATAGCTTAATTGTTTCTATTGTAAATACTAGTTTTAATTTAATTTTTTTATTTGATTGTTATTTTCTTTCTGAATAAAGATATGTATTAATTTTCCTAAACAATAAAAATAACAATCAAATAATAAATTTAAATTAAAACTAGTATTTACAATAGAAACAATTAAGCTATCTGCAAACTGTTGCAAACAATCTACAGGTAGCTCAACTGATCCATATCAATACCAGTTGGAAGCGTGCCTAAGACACTGGCTGCATTGCCCCGCTGTATAGATAACTGATATACATAATACATATAATACAATACATAGATAGATATTTTTTTATTATACAGTTTTTTAAAGATAGGGAGTGATTTGGCACGTCTGATGTCCACTGGGAGAGCAAAGCAATCCATAAACGGATCGCTTATACAGTGAAACATTTGTCGTAGAAAGTGGTAGTGTGGGCATGGACTTTTAAGATGGGTTTCAGAGGAACGCGAAGAGAAAGAGTGGGAGTTAGAAAGGAATTTAAAGCGCTCCTTAAGATAGGAAGGGCTTGGAGGATAGAACAAGATACTGTACAAGAGACAGTATGTGAGTATTCCTGCGAAGTCGGATGGGCAACCACTTGAGTTTAGCGCGATACTCGGATACGTGGTCATGTTTGCGAAGGTCTAATATGAACCTCATACTGAAATTTTGGAGGCGCTCAAGCTTGATTAATTGATCTTCAGTGAGGTCCGGATCGAGAAATCCGGCGTAATCGAGAATAGGAAGCAAAAGGGACTGGGCAAGTGTAATCTTAGTGGAAATCGGAAGAAAATTGCGCAGTCGCTGCAGCGAGCCTACATCTTTCGGCTGCACCAATTGCGGACCCCAGGACAACTCGTTGTCTACTATGAGACCCAAGTTTTTGACGGATTTGCTTACCAATATGGGCACACCGCCAAAAGAGATAGGATTTAAGGTTGTCTTATCGATTTTAGCTATCATCCTAGAGCTACCTGCAATGATGACTTGAGTCTTCCCGGGGAGATGCCAGCGAACGACCTAAAGATAACACAATAAGACTCTCTTATTTATAGGCGGCCGCATGCGCTTTAATCAAGGCAATTCAACTAATTGAAACTGGATGAAACGTTGGTGTTCTTTCAACACAAGTATGGTTCGTAGTAAACCCGCTTACGTCCGTAACGAAGGGGCTAAACTAAATAAATAAATAATGCTGGACAATTCACACAGCATTACCTAGCCCCAAGCTAAGCAGAGCTTGTGTTATGGATACTAGATAACTGATATAGATAATATAACACAATACATAGATAGATATTTTTTTATTATACATAGAAAACGACCAGAACACCCTGAACAAATGTCTGCAGATCGTACACACATTTGTTCCGAGGCGGGAATCGAAAACGCAACCTCTTGCGTCGCAGGCAGACCTTCGCCCACCGCGCCACATCGGTCGTCAAACTGCCGGGTTAGCTTCCATATATTCGTTGTGTATATTAATAATCCTTCTAACAGTGTCGGTAACATCGACATTGCACGCTAGAACCTTCTCGTAGTATATAAGGTACCACAGAAAGTGTACATTATGCTGTTTGATAGTAACAGTGCTTTTATGACTCAAAGTGTGATTAAACCAGGTTTCCATAGTGTTAAAGTAGTTGTCCATTTGGAGGATCTCAAGGTTTACAAGGGCAGTGTAAATAGCAATCTGGTAACTAGGCATTAAACTATATCTGGAACGAAATAATTCTGTTGCTTCTATTCTTTCCCTGTAAAAAATACAATACAAAAATTATTTATTGTACACGAACACAAAAACTTTTGTACGGTATTATATGGTCCTAATTAGATTTCGGAAAGGCAATCGATTCATTTATAAAACAAACTAGTGTTCACACGACATTTTATTTTTCACTGCCTTTTTACAGAGGTTAGGTTGGTGTTTCCACCATGGGACGATACGAATTGGATATATCGCCCGCCAAAACAACAGTTTTAAATAAATAAGTTACATTAGATGTACCTAAGCAGTTATTATGTTTAAATAACAGGTAGGTAAGCATAATAGAAAAAAGAAAGAAAATAACAATCAAATAATAAATTTAAATTAAAACTAGTATTTACAATAGAAACAATTGAGCTAACTGCAAACTAAGGATTTTTGTTACAGTGCTTACCCGCACTCTTGGCATCTCTAAGAAATGAAATAAGTTTCCAAAAATTTTCTACTTCGGCGAGACTCAAGTGGCTCTGCGTAGGACCGTTCTAATTAAATAAATAAATTTAAAATGAAAAAATTTAAAATCAGTTGAGCTACCTGTAGATTGTTTGCAACAGTTTGCAGATAGCTCAATAGTTTCAGATGTAAATACTAGTTATAATTTGTTTCCATTATTTGTAATTTTCTTTGTTCATGATGTCATTAGTTTGTCACGTTTTGGAATGTATATTATTCTGTAAGTCAAGTGTGAATAAATAAATAAATTAGGTACTTTTTAAGTTTTAATTTATCAGAAACCGTTATTCCTAATATGATTATTTTATCATTATACATATTAGGGGGAGAAGGTGGAATTTACCTTTCCAAATAGTTCATCATCATCATCATCAGCCTATACCAGTCCACGGCTGGACATAGGCCTCCCCTAATGAGCGCCATAGCGCCCTGTCTTCAGCTTGCCGCATCCAGCATCTGCCAGCAGTCTTTCGCAAATCGTCATCCCACCTGGTCGGAGGGCGTCCTACACTACGTTTTCCGAGTCATTCAAGAACACGTTTACCCCAGCGGTTGTCGGTTCTTCTTGAAATATGGCCAGCCCACTGCCACTTCAGCTTGCTAATCCTATGAGCTATGTCGATAACCTTGGTTCCAAATAGTTGCAGAGGGACATCTCCCCTCTCCCAGGCCGACTCAGCTGGTCCTCTTGCCCGGTGTTCTTTCGACCCACAGTTAATTTCGAATAATCGTATAAAGGTTAGTTATATATTATAACTTAATCAAACGCTTGTTTTCTTTTGCACTTCGAGATTTTTAAGTAAATTGTTTTGGAATTTGTCTAATCGACATGTAGCGGATATCCGTTGAAGCGCTTAGGTAGCTTAGCTAGCTTATGTTTTCCTATCAGCTCGGCTTCTTTACTTACTTCGTAGAATAGAGAGATTGCTTCATCTGCCTAAGAGCCATATTTGCAACTACATCGAGCTGCTGATAGCCAAAATGATTTCTCAACCCTGATCGCCCCTGTCGTCTGTAATCAGTCTGAAATAGATTTTTGAAATTTATTTATTTATTTATTTAAAACTTTTTTGCACTAAGGTACAAAGGGTCATTTTCTACCTGCCGACCATATAACACATGTTTTAACAGATGGTTGGCGTGCTAATATTAGTTTTACAAAATATATATGCTAAAACTTTATTATTAAAATAAATTTTATATACATACCTAAATTAATACTAATAAAAATAAGGTTAATAGTAAGGTTAAGGGTATTTTTCGAAAAGTATAATCATGCTGACGCGATGACGTAGAGAAACCCCGAGCATAGCTCTCTCCATAGCATACTGGGTTACTCTAAGTCTATGAACGAGGCCTATAGTTAGCGATCACGTCTCGGATCCGTATAGGTCATCATAGAATGGCAGTGGGCAGGTCATATAGCTCGCAGAACTGATAACTGTAAAGGTTCTCGATTGGCATGGCGGCCGCGATGCAACGCGAAAAGGTGTGTTGGGTGGGAGACCATCAATGCACCGACGACATCGTAGCGGTCGTAGGGAGTTTGATGGATGGAGGCGACCACTCTTTGTGGCGTTTTATGGGCCTATATCCAGTAGTGGACGTGAAAGGTCTAATATGACGATGATGCTAGTCAGAACCGCTCCTTTAGAATGGTCCCGTTCAGGGTCAATTAACTGTGCATCGAAGATTTCATTCCGTGGTCCAGTCAGTTGACTGGATCACTGGACCACGGTTACAAAATATCTTCGGTGGTAAAGTTAACTGGACCAGTCATTTTGTGTACCTATCTGTGTTAAAGACATTTCATAAGTTAAGATCAATGTGACCTCGTGACGCTAAAGGCTACCTGACTAATACTGGGAAACGATTCTAATGTATTGTCTGATAAAAATAATGCAAAACTTCATTAATATTTCTTTAGGGCCACTCGTATTAGTTCTAAAACGTAGTTTGAATAAAATAATGGCGCGCCAAAACGATAATTTCTGTCATGGCTCCGGAGGCCGGTGACATGACTCGATGACGTCACAACACACAAACAATAACAACACAAGCACTGTAATATAAATATGCGATTGGTGTGACGTCACCAGCAGGGCGTTTTCGGTCACGTGGTCATATACAGGGCTATTTTTAAAAGACCAGCAACCTTCGGTGACCTGGTTCCTGGCATCATCATCAACAACGTTTGTCCTACGTTCTACGACTTTTGAAATAACTTCATAGTAAATTAATTAGAAATTATATTAAATTTTAAAAAAATAGTATAAGTTATTTTAGTTTATATTGCGTCGTCCTTGACGACTGGGCAGAGCAGCGAAGGCGCGTGGTCGTGCGAGTGGCGTTTGAGCGGCAAGTAAGCCGCTACATCCGCCCCACCCTCGCCCAGCGATTTAATCCTGTTTGTTTGCCTAAACAAAAGTAGCTAATTATGAAAAGTCATAGAACAAACGTTGTTGCTGATGATGCTAGGAACCTGGTCTCGCTTGCTGGTCTTTTAAAAATAACCCTGTATATCAAAAATGTCAATGTCAACTTTCTCCATAGTTTTGATCCGTTTTTTACCTAAAATAGCTGACTAAGATGAAAACAACAACCATTTCCGTACTGAGAGACGGTTGCGGATTCAAGTCCCGTCGAAGTCTATTTTATCAAAGACTTTATTTATTTTCTTACCTAAGTGAAATGTTTAAAAACCTTTATTTTATTTAACAGTTTCTCCTGTTCTGGAGAATCCTTAGGGAACATGTCCCACATCAAAGCTTCTTCGTCTAAACCTTCGCCGCGGTGGTCGTTCCAAGCTTTTTCGACGATTCTTTTGATGCCAGTTGGGTCGAGGATGGTTGTGTCGAGGCCCATGTCTGGGTTGATGTTTTCTAAAAAAACAGCTCAAATGTTTGAATTGTAAATACTCGTTTTTTATTAAGGCGGTGGTATGCGTCAAACTAGCGCCGCCACCTATTTTATTTTATTACTAAGCTGAACAAAGGAAATTTCAAAAATCAAACGTACAGTTTGTGATACCTATTATAAGCTTTTTTTTAATACGTTTGTAATATGTAGTTGTATTCTATTAGGTTAAGGCGCATACACTAACTAGCGCCGCCACCTACTAAGTTATGATTCTGTTTAACAAAGGAATTTTCAAAAATCCATCTTCCAGTTTGTGATACCTATCATAAGAGATACGAAGTTGCCCTTGGTGGCCACCAAAATCTATTTTCGTATCTCTGCCTAAACTAAATAGAATAAAACTATTACAGAGGCATTAAAAAAAAGCTTATGATAGGTATCACAAACTGGAAGACGGATTTTTGAAAATTCCTTTGTTAAACAGAATAATAAGATAAATTAGGTTGCGGTGCCACTTTGGGTGTGGTATGCGCCTTAATGTTTGTACGCATGCGCGAGTCTGTAACCGCACTCATCTAAGAATAAAACAATAAAAGAAAACAATAATACTTACAACATAAAATGTATTGCAATGTAACCTACCATTGCCGTTGAGGATGAAGTCGATTATAGACCCTGGCTCCATAGCGTTGAATCCTGTGACAAACTGACTTAGTATCTCATGCAGCTCTTCAGCATGAGGAACTGCATTACCTTTCTGAACGGAGTTACCAGGTACTGCATCTGTCATAGAAATCACAGGAAAATTCAAAATTCAAACTGCTCTATTTACGTGCGTGTTAGTACGTATTATTTGAGACTTATAGGGGCTACTAGCGACGCCATTTTGTGAAAGAGATAGACATAGGATTTCGCTTTCATAGGAGCGGGACAGTGCAGAGCGCGTGTGCAAAAGTCAAGAGCAGAAATCAAGATTTCTTCTAATTAAAAGAGTACTGTTTATGTAATCAATTTTTTTTTGACGAATTTATTACCCTGCCCGTGTTTTATTGCCATTGTTTTATTTTTCAATTTTAAAATTAAGCCAGCATCAAGCAAGTTTTATTGATTCTGAGAAGAAGTCAAATATGTATCAAAAAAAATTTTTTTTCATCAATATTTGATGAAAAAAAAAAAAAAAAAGCAACTGATCAAAAAAGTAACTCGGCGCTTTTCTACGGAATTAAATGGAATATTATGTATAGGAATTAGCTTAATTTAGTTAGCAATCACTTTACCACCCCGTGGGTGTCGTAAGAGGCGACTTACGACACCCACGGGAAGAGGGACATACACCAGGGGCGGGCAGCAGCGCCTCTTGCAGAATAGAACCATCGAACTGCGATCCCCAACCCGCATGTCCTGCGTGGCCCCCCACGATAATACCCTACCTGATAATAACCCCCATAAGATAAAAAAAATGAGGGGGAGGCCTGCGTCCAGCTGTGGACCATTATAGGCTGTTGACGTTGAGATAGCATATGAGCAGTGTGATCCTAATAATCGACCCCTTCAACACAGCCCGTGGATGTCGTAAGAGTCGACCTACCAGTACCAGAGGAAGGGCAGGAGCTTCCTTTGAGTGTTATTAACACCAATGCCGAATCAGCAATCCGCCTGCCAAGCGTGGTTATTATGGCAAAGCCCCCGTATTTCGGACAGGCTAGTTCATCAGACGAGAAGTGTCCAGATGCGATGTTTAGTTATTTAGAAATATCGGACTTACATGAAAGTATAAATATTATCAATTTTAACATATTCCTAGCGGAAAAAACACACCAATGTAAACCTGGTGAATTCGTTAATTATGAGATATAAAAATTCAATTTAACGCTGCTTGTGTTGTTATAATAGCGTAATAAAAATATTTAATTAATAGGAAATCTCATAATTATAAACTCATATCATGTAAATAAAAATAGGCTGGTGCCTACTTAAGGTGAAGTAGGTCCCAAAACTCAGGTTTTGCCTAGACGGAAAATCAGTTTTAAGGCAAGAAAACACAATTTTTCAAAATCTTTTTTGATGAGCATCGAAAGTTTAGGATTTTTGTTAGTAAGTTATGGGAGCCGAAACACGATTGACTCAACTTGACTCGATAGAAAAAAATCGCAAAGTTTCCTCTAACTTTTGCATTTTTACTACGGAAAACCAGTTTCATTTGCTAGTTTCTTAACATATTTGCACGAAATATCGTCTAAAAAATACTTAACTAAAAACTTTAGAGGATTATGGTTTTAGTTTTTTGCGAAAGATTGTTATTTTAGAGCAATAACAAATTTATAAATAAAAAGCAGGGAATTTGCGCGCGGGCCGGCTCTTGCGTCCCTTTCTCGCTTTCACTGCGCGGTGTTCGCTCGTCCTTGTCTCGAAAATACGAACGTACTTCGCCTTAATAAAGGGCCTATATATACCTAAGCCTAGAATAGGCTTAGGATTTTTCGTGTTAGGTTTCTACGATAAATCCTTCTCCAGCCAGGCCATAAGGTTGTGGAATGCACTACCAGAGCCCATTAGAAGAGCAATATCCTTACCAGTATAGCAAAGGACAGAGAAGAGTGGAAAGCCTTAGAGGAGGCCTTTGTTGAAAGACAAGCTGGAAAGAGGAAAGGAAAATAAGCGCCGAGAGCATCAATAGTAGTTTAAGTTTTTTTAAGTAAATATTTTTTTGAAATAATTGAAACTCTGTTAACCAGCAATAAAGGCTTATCTTATCTTATCCTTACCAGTTTTTAAATCTCGTGTCAAGGAGTTTTACCTGACGGATTAGTGAATATTGGCAATTATTTATTTATTTATGTATTTAAGTAGTATCGGGTTTTCAAAAAATTATCTGAGCGTCTGGTGGAAGCGACGCGTGACCCGAGAGCTGGTAAGTATCTGGCACAGCGCATCAGCATTGCTATACAGCGGGGCAATGCAGCCAGCGTCTTAGGCACGCTTCCAACTGGTATTGATATGGATCAGTTGAGCTACCTGTAGATTGTTTGCAACATTTTGCAGATAGCTTAACTGTTTCTATTGTAAATACTAGTTTTAATTTAAATTTGTTATTTGATTGTTATTTTCTTTCTGAATAAAGATATCTTCTATTAAAAAAAAAGTAGTATACATTATATATTTTATTTTATTTTTCTTTAGTGTGTTTATCTAGTTTATGTGCAAATATAATTATGTAGGTAGGTACTTGTCTCATGTAATATGTCTTTTTGTCATGTTTTTTTCTGGTGTACAATAAAGTGTTTTGTATTGTATTGTGTATTGTATTGTATTTCGTGTTCATAGAAGCGAGACACGGCAGAGCAACACAAGTCCTAATATCAAGTTTTTGTTTCATCATCATCATCCCTGACGACCGATGTGGCGCGGTGGGCGAAGGTCTGCCTGCGACGCAGAAGGTTGCGGGTTCGATTCCCGCCTCGGGACAAATGTGTGTACGATCTGCAGACATTTGTTCAGGGTGTTCTGGTCGTTTTCTATGTATAATAAAAAATATCTATTATGTATTGTGTTGTATTATGTATATCAGTTATCTAGTACCCATAACACAAGCTCTGCTTAGCTTGGGGCTAGATAATGCTGTGTGAATTGTCCAGCATTATTATTATTATTATTATATTATTATTATCCCTGGTTATTTTTTTCTAATAATACAGACCTATAATGAAATATAAACAAAAATTATGCGAAATAATTTCTGCAACTTGACGTCGAAAATGGCATGTTTTCGTCCTATTTGTTTTGTATTAAAAACAACAATACCTTACGTTTTGTTTGATAAGGAACATAGCTTACATTGTCTAGTTACACCGGTTTAAAAGCAAATTAAAGCGTTTTCTACTAGAAAAATGCTTTTATAGCCTTGAAGAATACTTTGAAAAAACAAATAGAACAGATCCAACAAATTGATGTTCCTTGATCTCTCCCTCTAATTTAAATTAAATTAAATTTAATTGAATTTTGTTTTATATATATTATTAAGTTTTAGTACTTATAAGTATAATTTTGTTTTTCTACATATACATTTTTAGAAGTAAATAGAATAAGTTCCCTATAATTTACTTCATATGTAAAAGTTTAGTTTAGTTAGTTTAGTTAAGTCTATGATTATCTGTATATAGCCACCTAGCACTTACATTTATATTGTCGTGCCCTTCCAGGGTGCATGCTGGACTTTTTATGTTTATAAGACCTATTGTACACATGCAAGCAATAAATCTTTGAGTTTGAGTTTGAGTTTGAGTTTGAGTTACAGAATAACACACTGTAACAGTCCAGACAGTGGCTACACTGTTTTATGCAAATATTTTACATTTAGCGTTTCTTTTAAATAATATTTAACCCTAAAAATAAATCATTTATAAAACTGCTTTGATGAACTACATAAATACTTCTTTAAACTTCTCTGAATAGAAAAATAGACAAATATTTTGAATTCGTGGCGCGGACATAAGGAGAAGACAGAAAACAAAAGGGGAGACGGTTGGAAAATTGCTTTCAGACGGGACGAATGTAATTTTGTAAAAAAATAATTTATATTTTACCTAGAGAAACGAATAATGCATATCGAAAGAATACAACGTTCAGCGGTTATAATACGTTAAATACAAGGAAAAGATTTCCAACATTTGGTAATAGCGTTTACCGGAATGAGGTCAGAAATCTATTTTATTTCTAATTATAGAGCTATTTCAAGTTCGTGCGTATATCATTCCTATTTCATCATCTAGGTCATCTTCGATTCAACTATATTGTAACTAGATTGTATATAACCTAAAGGGTGTGGACTCCAAGTTTGCTCTAACTATCTTTAAATTGAATATTGTATTTATGGGTCTTTAGTATGTGAAAAACAACCGTACTGAAGACTTTAAATTCGGCAAGCGAATTCGGGGCGGTCGTCTCCCATAATTCGTGAGACAAAGTTCTCGGCTGAAGGAGTATCCTAGATGATCATTTCGTCGGATATTTCAGGGTTATTATATATATTCTTTCGGTCTAAGAGTTATAGTGAAGCTTGGAATTCAGATTTTAAGGTTTTAGAGTAGCTTAGACCGGAGGAATAGAGGGGAGGCACACCTGAATCTACAGGAATCAGAGGTTCCTAGTTTTGGGAGAGATTAATATGAATCTCAGTAAATGTAAATGTTGGAACATTTGATTCTTTTGGGTTCAAGTGTTGGGGATGGGCGGAGGCCTTTCCAGGATATTTAAAAAATATCCTAGTTTGAGTATCTAGCAATTCTATAGTTAGTTCATGTTTTGTATTAATAATATTCTCTAATCTTCTAGCTATTTTACTCGACTGTGTAAACGGAGGTTCATGTTTGTCAGGTTTAGGTAGGTTCTCTTCAGAATTAGGGTATTTTGTAGTTAATTCGTTTGTCTTAGCTTCTAAAAGGATCTGAGTTACTACAACATAACGGGTGTCCTACCACTAGACGACACTAGACGATCACATTGGCCATTATAAATCACTTTTCTATATATTCGTTTATCTTCAATAACTATCTCTTTGGAGGACGTTTCTTTGGTATAGGAAGATTTGCAGCTTCTCTCTGAATTTTAAGATAATCATAAATTATCTAATGATCTATGTTTAATAAGTTCTGTAATAAATGTCTAAAATCTGTAAATTTGAAGTTATATTTATTTTATTTATAATAGACAGGTAGGGGTGTTACAATTTGCTTGCCGCATACCAGGATTTGGAATTTAGGGTTTATTTAGAGATGGTTTTGTTCTAGTATGTTTGTAGGTAGCAGTAGCAGCAGGAAGAATAAGCTAGGGAAATTGTTAGATAAGTTATGAAAGTTTTAGATTAAGAGTGAGCTAGTCTTACAATTTCCTGTCATAGAGTATCAGAATCGATAATTAGTTTTACAACTTATTTAGATAAGTAGGTAGGTACAGTTTCGTAGTAAGGATCTCTCATCAAATCTTTACCTATTCGGGAGTCGTGAGATCGAGACCATGATTTGGATATTAGATTTTAACTTGTTCAGGGATGATTTTATTATAGGGGTCGTGTAGGAAATTTGTAGATAATATGTGTTTTGCGATTTATTTAGATAGTATCATTGTAGGGGTCGCATTTTATATTAGTTGGATTTAGGTAATTAAATTTAGTTATAAAGTGTGGTTCAGTCCACACAATTTGTTGCATGTGAAGTGGAAAGAAGCTAAAGACAAACGAAGACAAACGAAACCTCAGAATCTAATATTAATAATATTTCAGGGTATTTAGTTTTTCCAAAATAGTAGGAAATTGGAGAGAATAAGAATAAATTCGAAGTGGAAGGAGCGTGAAAGCGGGTCAAACGGAATATCTACAGATGACGGAGGACTTTGGAGCTTAGAACAGTCACTGCAATTCAAAAGAAATCAAGGAATCCAGGATCGAGACTGTGGGTCGACTAAGGATTCACAAAGGAAGGCTCCAGTATAAGAAAAGATAAGTGCACTTTCATAAGATTTAAATCTAATCATGACAAACAATGATGGACTAACATGGACAGATGATAATGATGATTGTTTAAAGGTTTTGTGGAAGTGGTCTAGCATGGACAGTAGATGATGATTTTATTGGGTCCGAGCCTAACCATAGCAGTGTAGTGAGACCATCACTGTGACTCAAATGCGTCCATAATTCTTGTTCATTGTTCGAAGCAACCTTGTAATATAGGTAGCGGTGTCCACCAAACACCACAACGAATAGTCCATTACTTGAAAAGTTTCAGCGCGCACTAGGCATGTTCTTTACGAGTAGACGCAGGGTAAATAGCCAAATTCGGATGAACCATGCTCATCGCGCATGTAGGTACGTACGTGTGTATCTACCATAAAGAGGACGAGTAAGTTTCACGTCAGTGTCAAGTTCACATCATTATTATGACAAATAATAGTCAGAAGTGACGACTCCAGTGGCATAGTGGCTGGATGGAAAGCAGGAACTGCGGGTTCGACTCTCGTTTTTGAAGGAATATATTTGTTTGACTTTTAATGCATAGTGACAGCTTTTCAACCACTTAGGAAAAGGAAGACGCGGGTTCGACTCTCGTTTTGAAGTAAAATGTTTGTGGGAGTTGCGGATGTTTGTTCCGTGGTTTCAGCTCGCCCTCTATAAATATTAAGAAAATAAAATATTTACTAAATGCGTAGGTCCTTGGATAGATGGTTGTTTGTTACTCTTACTCACGCAAGAGCGGCTGAACTGAACTGGTTGAAATATAGCAAAGAGGTAGACTAATATTCCGGAATAGCACATAGGCTAATTTTATCTCGGAATTTCACAGGAACTGCGCAAGTGAAACCGAAAGGTGCTACTAGTTATGTACATGGGTAGTCTGGCGCGTGACACAAGCATTGCTACAGTTGTGGTTGGTTCTAGTTTTAATTATAATCATAATTATAGGAGCAGCGTGTTCAAGATCATTGGAAATGTTTGAACTACGAGTGTGGCGTACGTGGAGTTCGCGGAGATGCGGTGCTGTGTGGCGAAGCTGTGTGGGCGGTGCTGTCCGGTTCGGCTGGCGATTTGGAGTAGCAAAGAAGGGCAGTGAGATTTAATTTGATTTATTTAAAAAAAATACAAACAAGATCTACCTAATGATGATATTAGAAGTTTCACAACATAAGAATCGAAACATACTGGAATCTTATCTGAGGAAGGCCATGTCAGCAGTTTCCTTCTATGTAGTCTAGTGAGGTTTATAATTACAATAATGAGGTTCGGAGTTGAATGAGCAAGAGAGAATTGAACAAGAATTCATTCATAACATTGCCGCTGCTAAGGACTTGAAGTTGGTACATACAAGCAGAGGGCAAGCGAAGACAGGTCGTTATTAAGGTTTTTCAGGATAAAAATCAAATGATATTTCAGACAACTAAATAAGTAAGCCAGTCCAGAGGGATCTTTAATATTTTAAGAATTTTATTAAATAAATTCTAATAATAAACAACACAGAAAGTTTTACTGAGGTGGTTTTCTTATTTTATTTAATTTAGCTTAATAATTAGCATAAGTCTTGGAGTTTGGAATGGATCTTCAGCTAGGTACTAGGAACTCCCAGCAGCAGGTGATGATGAGGAGATTGGAGATGGACAGAGTTCTTCAAACGGCATCTGAAATAAATAGAAAATAAAAGCTTTTCTTTACAAAATTATCAATAAATATGCTCCAGTTTCGCAGCAGTATACATGTAGTGTTGGTTTACTTAGGATATTACATCTGCAGCAGTTTGGTTGATGCGACTATAGATGATATGGTTCTACACACATGCTCGGTTTCGTGTTCATGCCTGAACCATCTATATAAAAGGATACCTGACCTAGACATAGATCCGGGATCATAAGAATATTCTTAGCAGTCAGAGGGACGTCTAACAACTGAGTTCATTGAACTTACATGTTGGAATCTTGAAGAAGGACATCAGAGCTAGCTTAGTGGATTAGCTTTCTCTCACAGGTCAGTGGTATCCAGCAGAATAGATAATATAGTTGTACATATTACGTTGTATTTATTGTTCTGTTCCTGAAATAAATAAAAATAATTTTTTATAACCTGACATTTAGCTGTCAATGACAGGGAATACAAGAGGCTGTGCATAGTTATGGTCTACAAAACGTTTATCACGGAGGTATTAGTGCCTGAAGAGAGGAATTTTATGGTTCATTATGTAAACATTAGAAAATTAATAGAAATTCGTACTTACAACTAGATAACCTCTCATTCGACATCGCCGATAGCGGAGGCCCGAACGACATTTGTTTCTTCTTGTGTGGAAAGACGAGGCCGATACATTAATTGCTTCTTGTCATTTTTCAAACGATGAACTCATTAAACAGAGTGTATCTTCTTTGTGTTCTCAATTTCCGGATTTTTTCTTGCCAAGACCTCTTGTTCCAGATGTATACGTGGATTTTTACGAGTGAATACCAGTCATACAATTAACAATAAACAACGATGGCAGAGTGGACTGTGGACAACACGGCTTAGGAAAACACGGCTATAACTATAATAACTTCGTAAATTCAAATACTTAGATTACAATGTAAACAAAGAAACGTCCACAGATGAAACAATTTTTACATACAACCAAAGAGAAAGAAACGTCACGTAACCACAGGAAACGTCTATAGATAATTAAACATGTCAACTTCAATTTGCGTTGCGTAATATAAACTCTGCCTAAGCTGAGATCAAAATCAATTGAATGTAACAAAAATAATTTCGTAAAATCAATTTAAAACAAAAAGCGGAAATAAAGTTAATTCAACCTAAATACAGATACGTGGGGTCGTTTAAAATCAAAACGTTTATGAAATTTAAAACCAAAATTAAAGCATTGCTTTTTATTTAAAAATCAGAACCACTAGATGTTGCCAAAATACAGATACGCGGGGTCGTTTAACATTACAACTCTTACGAAATTTAAATTTAATGCTAAAAATTAAAGCGTTATCACGTGTCCGAAAACTATTGTTGAACATCGGAGTTTTAAATGTTGAGGAACTATGAACTAACTCGAGGGGTCGTCGTCGGATACCCTATATAAATAAAAACTTATCTACATACGTGTTACTATAGATTATCCAAATTTTGCGAAAAATTTTATTCGGCAAATAAAGAAAAAAAAAAAGGTACTCGAGCGAAACTAATTTCTTCCGTCCGAAATTTGCTAGACAAATTCTGTCTATGGCTACCCTACCTGTCAATCAATCAATGTCAAGTCAGTCAAATCAATCGGTTTGTTTACTTTTATGCTTTCAGAAATCAATCATTCTGAATAAAAGCTTTATGTTAACTTATAAATTAACTAAATAATTGTTCAATAGAATTCTGAAGTAACAGATTCTAATTGTAATTTGCTGATTTATACTGGGAGAATGACAGAAATGTATGAATCCAGTTTGAAAACAGTATTTAGAAATAGTATGAAGCTTGAAGGGCCCATGTAAGTTATCTTTTTACAGAATTTGGTACGATTTATTTGAGATTCGAGCCATAAACGCACTACAAATAAGTTCTTGTGAAAGAAAGGTTCTTGGTGATAGGATAATTAAGATCATTACAGTTTTTTTTAAACTGAGATCTGAGCCTCAGCTCTGTCTGATTTCCAAGGATTTACACTTTACCTATTAGGCTATGACTGAGCACACTGCACATACACCGGATTTGAAATGGGTTTAAGATTTGATGGGGTTTTTGGGGTAATTAAGATTGAGTTATCTTCGGTTATTGTACATTGAGTTACCACTGATCTGGTTCCTTTCTAGATCTGAGCTTGGTCATAATGTAAGGCCAGCCTGGTTGAAATCGGTGTCCCACTCGGGGAGGCTTGCCTCACAACCAAGCTCCAGTTAGTCAGTCGTTCTTTCTGTCAATCGTTGATAAATCAATAAGCTTTAATCATATTTAGTTTGAACATGGTGCTGATCCATTTTGTGATTTTAAATCTGGTTTAAATATACACACAGTAAAAATGTATATGGTTTCGAGTTTCAATGGATTAAGAATTCAATAATTGAATAAATAATGAAAAATAATAATAAACAACATCAGTAGAATCATAAAACAACTTAAATAAATGCATATATTTGCAACGGTTTTGAATTTTAGGGAAATTTTTAATTCACTTACTATCTTAATAGCCCGCTGCTAAAAAATTTGGGGTCGATTGTAACAGTCCAGACAGTGGCTACACTGTTTTATGCAAATATTTTACATTTAGCGTTTCTTTTAAATAATATTTAACCCTAAAAATAAATCATTTATAAAACTGCTTTGATGAACTACATAAATACTTCTTTAAACTTCTCTGAATAGAAAAATAGACAAATATTTTGAATTCGTGGCGCGGACATAAGGAGAAGACAGAAAACAAAAGGGGAGACGGTTGGAAAATTGCTTTCAGACGGGACGAATGTAATTTTGTAAAAAAATAATTTATATTTTACCTAGAGAAACGAATAATGCATATCGAAAGAATACAACGTTCAGCGGTTATAATACGTTAAATACAAGGAAAAGATTTCCAACATTTGGTAATAGCGTTTACCGGAATGAGGTCAGAAATCTATTTTATTTCTAATTATAGAGCTATTTCAAGTTCGTGCGTATATCATTCCTATTTCATCATCTAGGTCATCTTCGATTCAACTATATTGTAACTAGATTGTATATAACCTAAAGGGTGTGGACTCCAAGTTTGCTCTAACTATCTTTAAATTGAATATTGTATTTATGGGTCTTTAGTATGTGAAAAACAACCGTACTGAAGACTTTAAATTCGGCAAGCGAATTCGGGGCGGTCGTCTCCCATAATTCGTGAGACAAAGTTCTCGGCTGAAGGAGTATCCTAGATGATCATTTCGTCGGATATTTCAGGGTTATTATATATATTCTTTCGGTCTAAGAGTTATAGTGAAGCTTGGAATTCAGATTTTAAGGTTTTAGAGTAGCTTAGACCGGAGGAATAGAGGGGAGGCACACCTGAATCTACAGGAATCAGAGGTTCCTAGTTTTGGGAGAGATTAATATGAATCTCAGTAAATGTAAATGTTGGAACATTTGATTCTTTTGGGTTCAAGTGTTGGGGATGGGCGGAGGCCTTTCCAGGATATTTAAAAAATATCCTAGTTTGAGTATCTAGCAATTCTATAGTTAGTTCATGTTTTGTATTAATAATATTCTCTAATCTTCTAGCTATTTTACTCGACTGTGTAAACGGAGGTTCATGTTTGTCAGGTTTAGGTAGGTTCTCTTCAGAATTAGGGTATTTTGTAGTTAATTCGTTTGTCTTAGCTTCTAAAAGGATCTGAGTTACTACAACATAACGGGTGTCCTACCACTAGACGACACTAGACGATCACATTGGCCATTATAAATCACTTTTCTATATATTCGTTTATCTTCAATAACTATCTCTTTGGAGGACGTTTCTTTGGTATAGGAAGATTTGCAGCTTCTCTCTGAATTTTAAGATAATCATAAATTATCTAATGATCTATGTTTAATAAGTTCTGTAATAAATGTCTAAAATCTGTAAATTTGAAGTTATATTTATTTTATTTATAATAGACAGGTAGGGGTGTTACAACACCATGCCGAAAATACAAAAAGCTTTCAGTCATCATTTTTGGTATATTACAGAACACAATAATTTACGAAATGAAATTGCGAGCAGTTGTCGCCGAAGTCTTCAATTTTTATTGAGAAATTAAGGTTTTTTTTACTCAAATTTATTAGGAAAGAAAATTACAATCAAATAATAGAATTAAATTAAAATTAGTATTTACAATAGAAACAATTGAGCTATCTGCAGACTGTTGCAAACAATCTACATGTACCTTTTAAGGTTTTAGTATTTAGAGGTACTTAACATTGACGACCTCTGTGGCGCGGTGGGCGAAGGTCTGCCTGCGACGCAGAAGGTTGCGGGTTCGATTCCCGCCTCGGGACAAATGTGTGTACGATCTGCAGACATTTGTCCAGGGTGTTCTGGTCGTTTTCTATGTATAATAAAAAATATCTATTATGTATTGTGTTGTATTATGTATATCAGTTATCTAGTACCTACCCATAACACAAGCTCTGCTTAGCTTGGGGCTAGATAATGCTGTGTGAATGTCCAGCATTATTTATTTTTTCATTGCGATTTTTTCCATAAAGAAAATTTTATGCAATCATGTTTTCGAAACATATAATATAATATTAATAGTATTTGCCATACTAGCGCCTTCTTTCCCTGAAACTCTCTACTGACTGCACAAACACTTACTGTACCTACCTAACACATGACGCCCCGTAACACCGGTCAATACCCACCTTGCACTATAAGCATAAGAATATTAAGAATAAATAAAGAAATATTATTTATTCTTATGCTATAAGTACCTTCATGCCCCATAATATTGATGATAAATAGATAATAAGTTTGGATCCAGTCTGAAAGAAATTCGGCTCTCAATCCACATTAAAAACTGATTAAAATTTCGCAATAATTATCCATAATCATTCACAAACGTAATTACTCACAATTGAACACGATAATAAAGTTTCATTCCGAAAAATCATTAATTTGCCCGCCATTTTTCGAACCCCGAAATTGGCAGCCATTTTGTTTTATTTTGTAATCTAATTATGACAATGAATCGGGATTTTGCGATGGTGATTAATGATGTGGGGGACTGCGAAGCGGTTTTGATGGATTTTTATGACTAGTGCACACTTGAGAGGGAAGGAAATGAAAACTGCTTAAGTGGGTAGGTACTTTCTTTTTCAAAAAATATTTACCCATTTGAATAGGTAGGTAGGTACCGTAACGACGCACTTTTCTATTACAAGTAGTAGAAGAAAAGACTCGATTTGCGAAAGTCTGCTGGCAGATTCTCGATGCGGCAAGCTGAAGACAGGACGCTATGGCGCTCATTAGGGGCTGATGATTATTATCAAGCTGCTCATTGGTAAGGTAATGAACACTATACAGGATACCACGTAACTAGGAATCCAGAATCATCCCTTTCGGCTTAGAATGAAGAAGAATAAGTAGAATAACACTATAAAATATTTTACAAATCTTTTCTGCTTTTTTCTAATACCAGTGGAATGTCGTGAAAATTTAACAAAAACAAATGATGTCCCTATGTTGGAGGTACCTTACCTACTTCATTTCCTTTAGACCTTACAGGGCTTTTGGATACGTCACAAAATTCAGATCATCACTATTTCAGTATTTTATTTAATGCATGTAAGAGATTAATAAAATAATAGAATGTTTAATTTAATATTGTTTATTAATTGATCATAAAATTATAATCATCATGAATTGAATATTAACAAGAATACTAGTAAGTTTCAAATAATAATTTATTGTTCTCGTATAGGTACTTTACAGTTAAGATTTTAAAAATTAACACAATTATCCTCATAAAATATTTCAAAAATATAATTACGTGTTCCATAGTAATACAGAGACAATAATGAAATTACTTATCTTTAACAACTTGCAAAGAGGCAGTGCTCCGCTATGTCCAACAGCTGCTCTAGAAGTGGCACTGCTGGCCGCGCGACGGCCTTTTATATCAGCGAGTAAACAACGAAGCGTTGCAAGTTGTTTGAGTCGTTTTCTGTTTGTAATCACTTAAAATACTATTTAAAATATCAACTTCGAATAAATACATTATTTTGCAGATAAAACAACGTATAAAATACAGTTTTATCTGCAAAACAAAGTTAAATTATAAAACTAAACAATACAATCAAATAGCTTGATGTTTTACAGTATTATTACTTTATTTTACTCAGGAGCATAAACACAGCTGTACTGTATGTTTATAACATATTTAAATAATCTAACACATGCATTCATATACAGTCATCAGGTCTTAGTGATTATGTGAGTGTTAATAAAATGTTCACAGTAAGTACCCATTTAGGGTGTTGCAATGGAAGACTGGCCAGGTGTCATATCATGCCTTTCTAATTATGATAAATTATAAGAAAGTTATATAAAGCTTGTAAAAACCTACTCTTTGTCCCGTAAAACTTAAAATCAGTATCATCATCATTATGTCCTGCGATGCAGGAGGTTGCGGGTTCGATTCCCGCCTCGAGACAAATGTGCGTACGATCTGAATACATTTGTTCAGGGTGTTCTGGTCGTTTCTATGTATAATAAAAAAACATCTATATATGTAATGTATTGTATTATGTATATCAGTTATCTAGTACCCGCAACACAAGCTCTGCTTAGCTTGGGGCTAGATAATGCTGTGTGAATCGTCCAGAATTATTTATTTATTTATATCAGTCATACACGCCCACTGCTGGACATAGGCCTCCCCCATACGACGCCATAAAGAGCGGTCCTGAGCCGCCCGCCTCCATCCACCGACTCCCTGCGACCGCTACGATGTCGTCTGTCCATCGAGTGGCTGGTCTCCCAACACTCCGTTTCACGTTGCATCGCGGCCGCCCTCGAGAACCTTTACTCTCCAGCGGTACGGTAAAATCAATATAAATATCAAGTAGGTAAAAGTCGGTTTTTAGTTCGTAATATCATCAAATTATATTTATAAAATAATTTGATATTTGTATGACAACACCCTTACATCCCAGATGTGTAGTGACGTTGATTACCCGCCACATACCGAGCGGGGTGTTGACCTATCCAAAATATTGTTTGAAATATTGGCAGGGATATTGAGACTCCGTGATTCATACAATCAAGTGAAAAAATTCTATATCTATGCATACAACAGTTAATAAAGCTCACAACAAACGGAGCTATAATATATATTAATATAGTAAGCTACATGATACGGTATAGCAAGCTTCCACAGACGGTGGCTATGTTTTTTTGCACTCAAAGAGCTTTGCGCCCGTCATGTCTATACCAAGTTTTTATATATATTTTACTATACCAAAATATATCGTGCTATATCTGTTGTCATATTTTGGTGACGTAATATAATAATAATAAATAATAATAATAAAAATCTTTTATTTTTGTAGGTCTTACATAATATACTTAACATAGTTTGTACAATGTTGTGCTTAAGACCTAATTCACCATTTGGTTCATCACCTCGCTCTAACTAAGTTTAGAAAAACTTGTGGAATAGACGCGAGGGATCTCTACCTCTCGGCAAATAGCTAACAGGCAACTGTTAATGGATTAGTTATTACAAATGTTACAATTCAGATGCAACATTTTTTATAAATGAAACAAACTAGAAAAAGGTGTCTATTACAATAAAAACTAAAAAATAAACCTTTAGGACAAATAAATCATAATAAAATGTGACGTAATAAAAATATACGCTATAGCTGCGTCTGGGTCACTCGCCGATTACTAATAGAAAATATACTTCGCCCATTGCCATGGAAATAATTTGTTAGCGATCGTGAAAATTATCATGTGATGATGGTTAAATACATTTTATAACACATTTGCTCGTAAAGGGTCTCTTATTGCACCAATTTCAATGCTGTAATGTTTCTCATTACGCACTAGTGCGGTAATGTAAAGTAAAACGCACGGTTTATCACAGTAAAAAAATTCTATGTCTATGGTTTATCAACATGCTCCGTCTAAAACGAACGGTACTTTTTAAAATCTTAACAAAGAGTTTTTATGCCAGAAAAGTGGTCAACCTTTTTTAATAAAATTAACTTTAGGAGATAAAATATAATAAATAAACATTTAATTCTTTAATTTAATTAATATTGACCATAAATTACAACCATTTGTCTGTAACAAAACACAAAAATATTAATTTACTTTATAAATATAATTTATAAATTCTTGAAAATTTAAGAAATACTTTTTTTATTGTAAAACACAAAAAATATTAGTAGGATAATGTTACTAAGTATTTTAAGAAGCAATTTGTAACAGATATACTAGAATGACATGAACTTATTGATAAAATAATAAATAACCGTGTAGGGACCTTTATTAAGAAAATTACAATCTGCAAAAGGCGCTGCTGCCCGCCCCCTGGTGTATTTTAGTTCTTAGTCCTTAGTCGCCTCTTACGACACACACGCCACGGGAAGAGTTGGGCTGGTGCAAATGCTAAGCCTGCACCACAAGGCTAAAAAAAAATATGTCAGTCCAAATGAAACATGTTGCGACTCGACGTGTACCTTGTACCTAGAAAACCTTGAGGAATGCTCAAAAAGGTTTTAAAGAACATCGAAGCGCGGCAAGGGAAATATTTTTAAGAATTGATCGTTTTTTAAGAGCTGTCTGTTGAATTCTAATCCAATAATTAAGGGATACTATGACGCCATTTTCTGAAAAGGATAGGCATAGGACAGAGCAAAGCGTAAGCGCGAAAATCTAGTTTTTATTACTGTGTAATTTGTATATTACACAGTAATAAAATAATACAAATATCTATACTAACTATGTTTTTTTTTATTATCTTAACTCTTTAATAAGAAAGAAAATTACAATCAAATAATAGAATTGAATTAAAACTAGTATTTACAATAGAAACAATTGAGCTAACTGCAGACTGTTGCAAACAATCTATTTACAAACTGTTAATTAATTTTCTGTTCGTTAGGCTAATAAACGAAAAGGCTGGAACGATCTTTACGAGACTTTCAATGGCAGAATACGTAATTTACATTCTGAAAACCTTCAACGTCTCAATCTTAATCTCAAACCCTTAACGTGCTATAATTAAGATTTTTAAATAAAAATTGTATATAGTAGTATATTTTTCATTTGTTAGGATCTTTCTGGTTAGAAAGTTAGGTAGGTAAAGCTTCTGAAATAACTTGGTGTTACACGAAAGTGTAACATTACAGTTTATTTCGGAAAAAGAGCGAACAGGTAACCTATGTGATACTCCAGGATACCATCAACCTTCCACCAGATATAACAGAGATCCATACAGTCGTTTAGGCGAGAAAACGGTAACTGTCAGACAGATACTTTCGAACTACAACATAAGGGTGACAAATCCAACATAATGGTGACAAATCTACTGGTAGGAGGGCTAATCAAAGTACGTCATCAGTGGGTTCTAAGGCAACAAATCTATCCCCGAGAAGCTGCTGAAACTTCTCGGTACCCGCCACGATTTGGATTGGGTTAGGTCGGAGCGTGGACTTCATCAGACGGTGTCTTTCAAGCTTCAAGTTGATATTCAGAGAGCCTCGGAGGAGTCGGTGAACAGATCCGGTATTGAACCTGTTGATCACTGAGACATCTCTGAATATGTGCTTGCTATCCGTCATGATGAAGTCAATCTCATTTTTAGTCACACTGTCGGGGCTTCGCCATGTCCACTTCCTTTGAGGCTGCTTCTTAAAGAAGGAGTTCATTAAGAACAGCCCCTCTTTCTCAAGGAAGTTGACAAGCATTTGCCCCCTGAGATTCCTAACTCCATAAACATGAGGGCCTATCGGGATTCGTTGCCATTCTGAGTTCCCACCTTGCCATTAAAGTCCCCCATAACAACGTTGAAGTGGGCCTTAGTGGTGTTATGCAAGGCTTTGGATATGTCTTCGTACATTATCCTCCACTTCATCATCCGAGTGTGCCGAGGTCGGTGCGTAGACCTGAATAACCTTCATGCTATACCGTTTGGATAGCCGAAGGATCAGGTACGCTACCCTGGTCGACACACTGGAGATTTCTTGGACGTTGTTAGAGAGGGCCTTATTGACGAGGAAACCTACGCCACCCTGGGATGTTTTATCACCCTCACGAAAGTAAAGAAGATGACCCGAGTCTAGGGTTATGGTGTCCTCCCCCTCTCTGCGGACTTCACATAACCCTAGAACATGCCATTTGATGTTCTCTAACTCCACTTCCAACTGCGCTAGATGTTGGTCAAGCCTCATAGAGCGTCCGTTATACGTAGCCAGGGTCAGTTGTTGGTAGCAGCCTGATGTAGCCCGGTGATTCCTAGCACCCCCTGCCAAGCTGTTACCATGGCCGCTGCCATGGCCAGGAATAGCGAGGCGGCCGGGAACTGGGGGCCATTTTTTGGTTCCTTGCATCATTGGGGGGTAATGCCCATAATCCCTACGCTGGGCATGCGGGTTGGGGATCGCAGTTTCGTGTTGGAATCGTTCTGCAGGGGACGCTGCTGCCCGCCCCCCGGTTTATGTCCCTTAGCCGCCTCCTACGACACCCACGGGAAGAGTTGGGTTGGTACTATTCTAGGCCGGCACCACACAGCCTTGATTTATTAGTTACGTCATTTTGTCCAGCGCCAGTAATTGAATCCGCAACTATAGAACAACATTTGGCCTGCGGCGAGAACCAAATCCGCAACCATTCAGTCACGGAGGTCGTCCGAAAGAATTTGGGTTAACTCCCACGAAAAGACTAAAAAATTCCAAGCATAAAAAACTTAAATAGACTTAAAAGTCTATTTAAGTTTTTGAGTTATGCCACGCTACTACAAAAGTATAGGAAACATTATTTCAAAGATAAAAACTATTAAAATATATAAATAGTATCGTCAGTCATTATTATTTAGACAATTTAACGACATCTACCATTAAAATACTAAAAACTTTTCAAAAAACACAATAATTCTAACTTTAGCTCGCACATAAAAATAAACATTATACCTGATTCTATAAAAAAAGACCTTACTCAGTCAAATAGTATAGATTGACTAATTTATACCCGCGGCTTCGTTCGTAACAAAATCACACTAGATAAAAACTTATTTACTTACTTAAAAAAGATTTGTTAAATCGACAAAGAAAATTACAATCAAGAAACAAATTAGAACAAGTATTTATAATTGAAATTTAAGGTTAAACTATTTGCAGACTGTTGCGAATAATCTACATGTAGCTCAACTGATCCATACAATACCAGTAGCGCGCGTGCCCAAGACACTGGCTGCATTGCCCCCTCACCTCCTCACCTCAACAGCCTATAATGGTTCACAGCTGGACGCAGGCCTCCCCCTGATTTTTATCTCATGGGGGGTAATGCTCATAATCTTGGGGCTTGCGAATTGGGGATCGCAGTTCGGTGGTAGATCTATTCTGCAAGAGGCGCTGCTGCCCGCCCCTCGGTGTATGTCCCTTAGTCGCCTCTTAAGACACCCATGGGAAGAGTTGGAGTGGTGCAAGTTCTAAGCCGGCACCACACATTGCCCCGCTGTATAGCAATGCTGATGCGCTGCGCCAGATACTCACCAGCTGTCGGGTCATGCGTCGCTTCAAGTATATTATTATATATGTGTATCTGACTGTAGGCTATTTACTTATCTTTATATTTAAAATAATTATATTTCAGTAATTTAACATGTTAATATAAGCAAATTTTATTTTATTTTTTATATCGTTAATTTTATAAATATTAACGATATCAAGTGTATCAATAGGTTGATTAAATAAATATACAAATATATTACCTAGCTATAGTTATACCTATAGTCTAGTAAAGTTATTTTTACAAGTATGTCTGAATGTTTGTTCCATAACACGAAGCTACTGAAATTTTATTTCCGAAATTTTACATCAAAATTTATTTGCATTAAATTAATTTAATGTTTTTTTACATAAACTAAAAACAGACCTCGAATCTATAATAATATAATATATGCGATAGTGTGTTTGTTTGTTTGTTTGTCTTTCCTTCACGCCCTAACTAAGCAACCAATCGACTTGATTTTTGGCATAGAGTTAGTTTGAATAATGTAGAGTAATAAAGGATATACTTACTTTTGTTTGTCTATGCTACTAAGGTATACTTACTATGTTACTTTTTATCCCATAGGTAAATCAGTTCCCACGGGATAAAAAATTTATAAACAACGCGTGCAAAGTCACTAAAAAAGAACTGGCTGCGGGCAACCGTTAATTCTTTTATGTTTCCACTATTTTTTTAAGTTTTGCGAAGCTAAGTAGTTCCTTGGGAAAAAATATAAGGGACCCGATCATTTTCTTTACAGAACTATAAGAATCATCGAAATTGGCCAATCAATGGAAAGAATAAGAATATATTCTTATTCTTTTTTAAGTCGATTAAAAATAAACTTGAATTCTTTATTTAGTTCTACGGGAATAACACGAAGGCTAGTAGGTTTGTAAAAGCTCTAGCGTAGTAATAGTAAGTAAGTAAATAGTTTATTTGTCACTATAATACTTTTTTAGTAGTAATGGAAAAGCACGCTAAGACATGGGCGTAAGCCAGTTTTTTTTTTAATTTAAGATTAAAATATATTATGATATTTTATATTCGTTCTATAATTGGAAGTTTGCATAAAACCAAAGCACAAGACTCCATAAAAATATTGTAATCTTTTTTGACTTTGTCTTTCCAACAAACAAACCAATTACCTTTTTATATTCATAGTACCGTGGTAGTCAATGGTTGAAACATAATTCACGGTGCTCAAGGATCTATAGATCATTCCCTATAGATCTCCGATCGTTCAAAGAATCACAAAAAAAAGTCCTGCGCAGTACCATAATGCATACCAATATACCTGCCTCGTTTATACTCATAGAAATGCGGGCGATAGAGCGAGATAGAGTGATCTCTTATTCAAGACAGTTGGTTCAAAACTTCAGTCTTGTTTGAACACTCGATGTGAACGGACGCGTTTTCGAATTAAAAATTAAACTTTGATAGTGACTTTTGTAAAGTGCGATTTACAGTTTTGGATGAAGAATTTGTGTTTGTGGTGTGTTGCTCGACTGTTTTTGATTGGAATTTCTCGAAAAGGTTGGTTTTTGTGTTTTGTTATTTAAGATAATGGATCTATGATTTTATTCGTAGATAGAAATCTGCGCAAATATTTAGAGGTGGAATTCGTAGAGCCGTATAGGGTTAGTGGAAGGAAGGGATCGATTAATTCACAGGTTCATTTCCCGGCCTTGCACTAATACGAATTCGCGAATATGGAAAACTTACATAGAGTTTTTGTGATACAAAACGTGACCTTTTTTAACCGACGAAAAATAAAAGAGGAGGACGTTATGTGTTTATCTATGTATGTATGTTTAATATGTACCTAGGTAGGTACCTACCTATGTTCGTTGATTTTTCCGTCAATGGACCGATTGTAAACAGTATTTCGTTTTGATATCAAGAATAATTCATAAAAAATATTTTCGATAATTTTTATATGTCCCGAAAAGCTTAAAAAACAGTCAATGAAAAACTTAAAGAACAAAAACAACTTTAGGTATCAGTTTTTAGTTTTTTTCAAAAGTATCAAATTATTTATAACTATCAACGCCTCGCGGCTTCACCCGCGTGTTTCCGTTCCCGTGGGAATTTCGGGATAAAAGTCAAAAATTCTTTATTTCCATAAATACAAAAATGTACACTTAGAAAAATTCAAATTCTTAAATAAAACACTGACACGGAAATAAAGTGATATTTTTGATTTCTGTCGCTTCGGTATGTAGACTAAAGTAAAGAATCGACGAAGAAACCTTTAGCCTGTTAGTTGTTATTTTTCGAGTTGGAGCAAAACATGTCCCAAGCTTTTTTATCTTCTAGATAATCTGATATATTTTTGTAATAAGCATTTTTGCACAGAAAGTTTTTGACAATTTGTTTGAATTTATTTACAGATAAATTTTGCACTTACTAGGAATTTTGTTGTAAAAGCGTATACATTGCCCTTTAAAAGATGGGGAACTCACCAGGATCCCCCAGGGGATTAATCTAGGGGGTCATGGTGGCCTTACCCGTAAAATAACCCAATTTCTGATAAAGATAGGTTCCACCACGTAAACATAAATGCGGAAGTTACTGCAAAACAGCCTTAAGAACTTAGAACCTTTTTCTTTCGAATTCTGTTAAAAATATAAACGTAAAAACTTTCCAAATGGCAAAATATTTCATTTCATTTATTAATTGCTTATGTACTTACATAGGGTTAGTAGCTTAAGATCTAATTTTAGCCTAAGTTAGTACATACACCCTGTTGGGCACTGCAATTTACATTTAAGTCACAATTCGGTCATGTTTAGGTTAAAAATATTAAAATAAAAAAAAACTAATGTCTTATTTACAAAATGTCCGTATCAGTTGATGCAGCCAGTGTCTTAGGCACGCTTCCAACTGGTATTGATATGGATCAGTTGAGCTACCTGTAGATTGTTTGCAACTGTTTGCAGATAGCTCAATTGTTTCTATTGTAAATACTAGTTTTAATTTAAATTTGTTATTTGATTGTTATTTTCTTTCTGAATAAAGATCAGTTGATTATTATTATTGTTCTATATTTATTTATCTGTCAAGAATTCGTTCACTCTATAATAACATTTATTAATTAATATTTTTTTTAGTTTATAAGTAAAAAGGTGGTATTTTGTGGTGTCTTTTATTTCTTGGGGCAGTTTATTATATATTTTAATTGACATTTTATAAGGTGCTTTACTGTGGATACATAAATTAGATTGAGGTTGCACCATTTGTTGAGGTTGCATACTTTTAACACCTAGGGGCAAATTTTATTAGGTAGGCCACATTCAACGTGGCAATGCTGCCAGCATTCTGGGCACTCTGCCTTCTGGTGACGGCTTAGATTTTTAGTAAATAGATGTAAGTGTAAATATTAGTTGTAATTATTTTTTGCTGTTAAATAAATATACATTAGGTAGGTATAGCAAAATCTTCAACAGTGTAAATATGGGCCGCAATGTCATTCCAATCAATGACTCCGTTATCAAATTAACTCAAATTAAGCCTCTATTCTACTGTATTAGTCAGACAATCTTGTTAGACTGCATTCATTTGAATTGAGTAACTTCTTATTTAAGGCGCATACCCCACCCAAACAATAGATTTTGGTGGCCACCAAGGGCAACTTCGTATCTCTGCCTAAACTAAATAGAATAAAACTATTACAGAGGCATTAGCTTATGATAGGTATCACAAACTGGAAGATGGGTTTTTGAAAATTACTTTGTTAAACAGAATATTATAACATAAAGTAGGTGGCGGCGCTAGTTTGGGTGTGGTATGCGCCTTAATAGCAGTTATAGTACCTACTTGTACCTACAATAAAATAGCCACTCGATAGGGGGTGATATATACTTAACACCATTTTGTGAATACTATATATAGGCTTATGATTTCTGATGAGCTCAAAAATCAAGTTTTCTAAGAAAACAGACAGTAATTCGCACAATTATTTCTAGTATTTAAAATAGTTTTTTTTCTCATTTTCGAAAAGAAGGGGATTGCCTTGTATCCCATAGATTATAAGGTATTTTTTTCAATACTTTATCGATGACGGAGAAAAATATTTTTAGTGTAACCCGAATTCGCCAAACAACGACTTAAAAAACTAAAACTCACTTGCTTGGCGAATTTCAGATAAAATTTTAAGCAATGAAGAAAGGATTTCAAATCGGCAAGTAATTTAAATATATAAGAAGACGCGGCAACAGAGTGAATTTTAGGTTAGGCGAGTAAACGTTTTGTTGAGTGGAGACCGTGACTCGGCAACCATAGTGTAGAGCGCCCTCCGACCAGGTGGGATGACGATTTGCGAAAGACTGCTGGCAGATGCTGGATGCGGCAAGCTGAAGACAGGGCGCTATGGCGCTCATTAGGGGAGGCCCATGTCCAGCAGTGGACTAATATGCAATTTGGCTGGAGTGTAGGTACTTTAGCCCTCCGATGTAAGAACCTAATCCTAAGCCTCTAAGTTTCCTTTTCGCTCGCAAGGCGAGAGTAATGTGTTTCTATGTGGTTGGTTGGTGGTTGGCCACAATTATATATAACAAAGATAAAAAAAAATAATGATACATTTATTTGACACAACAAGAACAGCACAGACAGACATACACACACACAAGGTAGAATACAAAATTGTGGATATTTTACATACTTTGTAGATAGATGACTTTACTAGTATAATTATTATGCTACCTGCGTAGATTTTATACATTTGGTAAAAGTATTTCATAAACTAGTAGATTATCAACTCTAACCTTATAACAGAGTATTGGACATGTTGCGTCATGCACGGGCAATGAAAGGGTTAATAGACAGCTAATATATCGCACCACTAATAACAACACAGCGCTAAGTTAAAAAATCACTTTTTTCAGGACGCAAAATTGTTATCTGCTTTTGTATAATAGTCATTGATAAAAAAATTCGCCGATGCAAATATGCATAAAAGTCGATTTTGAGATTTTTCGACATAATTCCTTGATGTTCTAGGTGTGCTTTGATTGTTATGATTAATTTTATTCAGCGTCGAAGCTAAACTTCTCCAGTACCTAACCACAGACTGATTAGGAAGGAGGTTTCTCAGGTCAAAAGTTTCTGAGTGAAAACTATAAACTGAAAACTACGTGGACAAGTAACTTGTATTTTAGCAGAGATGCGTTTATTCTACCATAAGCATGTTTTTCCAGCTGAAGTTCACCCCTAAAAATGTTTGACCATAAAGATGTAGGTAAATACCTATCAAAAGATTTTTCTCTCACAGCCCATTCACATTTCTTTGACCCTCAGTTCCTCACGTAGCTCACGATGTAAAATGTCAAAGTGTGACATTAAAAGATAATAGTCCAGCAAGGATGACAATAAAAAATATTGTCTATGGACAAGATGGCGTCACGTTGCCATTGTGTCAAAAACTGTGCGTGACCTCGTAATTTCAACCACGGGGTCAAAAGTCACGAAGTCACTTCTTTTTTTCTTTTCTCACGGCTTCGATGTATCGTTTTGCCTTCATTGAATTGGATTTTGGTGGTTTTCTAAATTAATCGGGTAATAAGGCGTTTTCCTAACTTTAAAAGATCGAAAAAACTAAAAAGCTTTTCTTCATGTGACCGCCAAATTAAAGGATATCTCTTACTTGATTGGACATGACATTCCATTGACAACCTCGCTCCTCTCCTTTAAAAATCCACGCCATCTATTAGTAGATAGATAGATATTTTATTCCCAAAGTTATAAAAAATGACTTACATACTAGGAACTATTACTAGGTACATATAAAACTAGGCAAATAAACAAAAAAAAAAAACAAATGAAACAACAAATGAAACAAAAAGTGAAACAAAAACAAATCATAAAATGGGAAAAAAAGGGTCCCCATCCCACCTCAGCATGGCAGCATTTGGCTGCAGAATATTTTATAAGAGTGCTTTACTCACAAATCATGAACAAATATTACATCAGAATAAAAAATTTGAGGGATGCCCAAGGCTTACCTAAAAAGAGCTTGTGTTTGAACACTGTAAATACTAATAATGATTAAAAGTTAAATAGTTTAATAAAATCACGTAGAAAAAAATATGCAAACACTATAATATCATATGCCTACCTCACTTAGTTACTTATATAGAATTTAGAACTGACAGAAAAAGTCTGTCATGTTCAAAGGATAGTTAGGTACCTTATTTATAATGTGTTGTCAAGTAAAATAATTTCGATACAAAAATAAAAACAAACTGCGTTCATAGAGTTGATGTACATATTAATTTCAAGGTTCCAAGGTTGCCTGGAAGAGATCACTCAAAACGATAAGGCCACCCTTTGTACTTGCTTTTTTCATGTATTTCCTTTTGTATTGTATTTTGTATTTGTGTGGTACACTATAGAGTTTTTTACCTATCTATCTATCTAATTTTGAATTATGAATCATGATGACATTCTTTATTGACACTGGTAAAGTCGTAGCGAAAAGCAAGAGGCGCCATTAAGAAAGAAGTTGAAGTTGAATTACCTACTGAGATTGACCTGAACATTATGAAAAAACCATTTCCCTAACTTTAGTTTAAACATGTGTCTATAAAGTTAGTTATTAGTTTAAATAAATAAATAATGCTGGACAATTCACACAGCATTATCTAGCCCCAAGCTAAGCAGAGCTTGTGTTATGGGTACTAGATAACTGATACACATAACATACAATACATTATAGATATTTTTTTTACACATTGAAAACGACGTGAACACCCTGAACAAACGTCTGTAGATCGTAAAAAAAAATCCCGAGGCCGGAATTGAACCCGCAACGTCCTGCGTCGTAGGTGGATCTCCGCCCACCGCGCCACTGAGGTCGTCAGTTTATACTATGTAGGTACAAAGTATCTATGTGTCATATCCCAAGATTCTCGATAAGTCGTCTAATGATGAAAAAATAATTTATGTTCTGGTAGGTGGGCTATTTTATATTAACATATTAAACCAATTTCACGCTGGTCAATATTCTTGTTATTTTATATTAATAATACGATAATTTATTTAATTTATTAATAAATTCAATAAAGCATCCTTTGGTTTGATATTTTGACATCGATGTTTTGTCTGACATTTCAATGTAAAAACCATCAGCTCATAAGTTAACAATAAAAAATGGTGTTTCAATTTAGATTATCGTAAATTAAGTATTATTTATCTACGTGGGTATTCTTTAAATCAATTCGTTGTTTCCATATATTAATATAAATAAAATTATAGCTGGCTCTTTTATAATTTTCATTTGCTTTTTAGGGTTTCGAGATCGGTTATGAAACCTACGGTCTCGCACTGTCCGCCCCTGATCTTTCTTTAATATCTCAGTAACTACTGCAGCTATTAACTTGAAATTTATGAAAAATAAATAATGATACATTTTATTTTCTCTATGTATATCAGTTATCTAGTACCCATAACACAAGCTCTGCTTAGCTTGGGGCTATATAATGCTGTGTAAATTGTCTAGCATTATTTATTTATTTAAATCAACATTAAAATTCAATTAAAAATCATTATTAAAATCTAAATACCTATCAAACATTCGAATGAAGTAGATATCTCTTTCCTAAAATGCCTTTCATGTTAACTCAACGCAAAATATAAAATTTAAGCCCCCTCATATAAAAGCTTGCTCAGTCCAGTCATCATGCTTGAGTAACGCTTTTCACATAATCGCTGCTTGAGTGACAAGCATAGGTTTATGACTGAGCAACTTTTCATAATACGCCTTAGATTTTTGTGTTGGGAATTGTTAACGAACGTTATTTCTTGAGAATGGCACAAGTTTAGACCTATACTTGTGCCATTCTCAAGTAATAACGTTCGTTTTCTCACGTAGACATACCTGTATGTACTACGTGAGAAAAGCCGTAGGTATATGCTAGTTACACCTAATACAGACGCGTCAATATTGTACTGTTTTGACAAAATAGACAATTTATAACCCGAGCCAGCGATTGAAACAGCTTTTTAAAGTCAAAAGCTGTTAAGCAACACGTTTGTCGTAGCAATTGACTTATTTTGATTTATTTAATGTGTGCTTTGGGTGAACTGGGACAAGTGGGTTACAAATCAATAATTGTGCATTGCATTACTGCTAAATTTTTACTTTTACTATTTTTTTTATTTATTACAATTTATTCAGTAAAACCTTTTTTTAGAGTTTCAAAATTAGTTAGAAAGTGGAAAAACAAAGCATTGCAAAATTCGAAATTGAAGTCAAAATTTAAATTTAGAATAAGTAATACAAGTATTATGAATTTAACGCCATTTTGTGAAAAGGATAATAGTATTTTGCGTTCATAAGAGTGGTACACAGCATGCGTTTTTGGAACGGCGTAAGTGCAAAAATGGTTTTTCTTATTACAAGAAAACAACACAACTTATAAAGAAACCATCTGCAAGAACCAAGGTAAAAGTAATATACTACGTATCAAAACATAACTCATTTCAATAGACCGCATGGTTCCTAAGATCTCGACAAATTATGTGCTAAACAGTGCAATTTCACGTTGAAGAAAAAATTTAGAATTTTATGTAATCCGATTTTTTAACCATGGAAATTCCGTTTTCTAGTCCTAGTTTGACAAGTACCTAAACACGCTATCTCGCCAGGTCGCTAGGTCGCCTCTTAAACTAGATTATACTAGACTAGACTAGATCTGTGTTGACTAGATGATTCTATACCTACTAGAGCAAGACAAAAAGAGTAGAGATTTGTTGTTTTCATGTTAGTTATTTTATGTACTTTCCCAAATATTTATTTATTTTATTATTCTTACGGAATTGAGAACATTGAATTCAAATATCTGATAGGATTTTTCCCAAAGTAGGCACCATAACTGGGTCGTATACAATTAAGTATGTCTTCTTATTAATTTATTTGAATTAATACTGTATTTCGAAGAAACAATCAATTACAATTCTTATTGATAAATTACTTCCAAATGATGCTTAAGACCAACAAATAATAAAACATATTTAGAACTTAGAACTTTCATATTTGCCCCAACCTCCTCCCAAAATCAAATAATAGATAGCCGGACAAATTTGCGTCCATTTTAACAAATTCAAATTTATTACAGCTAGAAAACAACTTACAAACCAGTTCTAAATGTGTTTTATTTGATAAAATATTGAAATTCAATCGATAAACTAAAAACTTTTTGAAATGTAAGTTGATATAGCGAGATTAGTAACCATAATCCTTTTTAAGACGCCATTTTGAAAATAGTTTTTCAGTTCCCACGTAGCTTCCATTGGTACATGTGAGAATGATTTCCTGTGGGTAATGTGGGTTAAATATGACCCTAAGAATAAAATTTTGGTAATATGCAAGCGTCTAGTAAGGGTTAAATCAAAAGTGACTGATGAGATCTAAATTGTCTAGAAAAGCCAGAAGTAGGAAGTTAGAAGAACCTCATCTTGACCATCAAACCTGAAGAAGACCCTTAATATAAAGAATATACATAATATAAAGCGATATAGCAATATCTTGACGTATTTGAAAAAAAGAATGAAATAACCTTGCGATAATTTTTATACAAAAGAGAAAGAATTTTCAAAATCTTTCAATAGACGGAGAAATTGACGAACATAGTTACGTAAAAAACATCCGTTTTTCGAAGACAGCTAAAAACCACCATGACACAAAATACACAAAAAGGAATTTATGAAATATTATTTATTAATATTATATCCTATATCTATTTATATCCTATTTATATATAGAAAAACGTAGTGTAGGACGCCCTCCTACCAGGTGGGAGGACGATTTGCGAAAGACTGCTTGCAGATGCTGGATGCGGCAAGCTGAAGACAGGGCGCTATGGCGCTCATTAGGGGAGGCCTATGTCCAGCAGTGGACTGGTATAGGCTGATGATGATAAATATTATAAAATTTACTGGTTCTTAAAAAAATCTATTTAATAATTACGAACTGAAGATAAAAATTGACAAAAGCTCAGAGTAGCTAATAATCTATTATCCCATAAAAAGTCAGTTTCAGTGTGATAAAGAAATTAAAATTAAAAACTGTTAACTCTTGGTTGATTATCTAAATGCCTCTATCCGAACAAGTTTTCTCAGTTGACTATTCGAGTAGATCTATATGGCTATGTTGTGGTCGAGGATCATCGAAAACATTTAACTAAAAGTAGACATTCAGAAAAATTAACTTTCAGAAAAGTGAAAAATGGACGTTCAGAGAAATAGACTTTTATGTAAGTAGATAAACAAACATTGAGGGAAAACTAACGAACCAACTGGACATTCCGATAAAAGGCCTTAAAAAAAGGAGGATCAATGTAGATTACACTAACACCGAGATGTTATTATTATGTTTCGATGGTGACAACCAAATATATTTTACCCATTTCCAACCAAACTAGATGAATCGAAACAACTATATACAAAATGTAGAGCCGTTTTAAATATACTTAGTTTTGCAATAAAAAAGGCGTTCGCAATTTAAACACAAAGGCAAGATCGATTAATGTAGGTATTATGAGGGTATATGCCCAAAACTTCACGCACCATGAAGTTTCAAGATAGTTAGGTAACTTTGATGAAGTATTGAATATAAGTGCATAGATTCTCTGTGATTTTGGAATGGTAAGATATTTGATTTTATAGTGTATCTGATATCCTAGGCCCATTAGAAAAGCAGTATCCTTACCAGTTTTTAAAGCTCGCGTCAAGGAATTTTTCCTACTATAATAGTGAATTTTACTATGTAGTTTGACGAATTCTACGGTTGTAAGCGGGTTAACTACGAACCTTATTTGTGTTGGAAGAACACCACCCAAGTCTCTCGTTAAGGGATGAAACGTTGGTGTTCTTCCAACACAAATACGGTTCGTAGTTAACCCGCTTACAACCGTAATGAGAATAATGAGTATTGGTAGGTACATAATATTTATTAGTGTATTTAAGTAGTATATTAAAAAAAATGTGTATTTAAAGTTTATGTGTGTATGTTTAGTTAAGTAGTTTGTTACATATATTTACTATATGTTTTTCAGTATTCATAATGTTATGTTCATGTTTATTTTAGCTTATCTTTGGTACACCTTTATTATACGCCTTTATTAAGTTCATATAATATTTCCATCCTAAGGTTACCTGGAAGACTAAGCGATAAGGCCGATAATTGTACTTGTCTCAATGTAATGTATTTGTTAAATGTTCTTTTTCTAGTGGTAGTATATCGGGTTAAAAATAATAAAAAAATCGAATGGCTGTAAGCCCCTGGCCCTTTTCCGTTTGCCATCTATAAAGATATGATCTAGAAAACACACTTATTTCGAAGTTATTTTGAATTAAAATCAAATTCATTGATAAAATATTAATGTAAATTCAAAAGAACTTCCACTTATTTGTTGTTTTTGACAGGAAATTACCATTTCTTTACAAAGTTTGGGAGAGCGTGGGCTTCTCTGGGAGAGATTTTAGAGTGATAAGGTCACCGTTTACCTTGACAGTCGTAGCGTAAGAAAAGACTCTCTTACTCAGCTCGTGGATGCCGTAAGAGTCAATTTAAGGCACCAGAGGAAGAGCAGGTTCCCTCTGAGTATACTTAACAAATCTTTCCTCTTAATAAAATTAGTAGGTAAGGATTATAAAAAGATTTAGGTAGAAAATAAATAGGTAAACAAAATTTAATGTAATATTTAGAAACAAAGAACATTACAATCAAATAATAGAAACAAATCGGAACTAGTTATTCCTGACTTGTCCCACTTTGGTCCGAATCCAGTGGGACGAGTCAAAAAACTCAAATTTTATGCTGAAAACGTTCCTGATTCGTCCAATTTTGGAGTTCTTACAGAAAAGTAGTAAAAATACTGTCGCAGCAGCAGCACACTTCTCGTACAACTAATCTTGACTACCATTGTATTCAAAGAATTTTGAAGTATCTTTAATGTAATATTTAATTTAATTTTGATTACGTAATAGATAATTAAAAAAAATCTAAAACAATTGTAATCAAGATTAAAACGAACAAATTAAAGATTAAACGATTAAACTTGCACGAGACTTATTATTTAAATATTACGTTAAAATACGCTAATAATATTTGTAACGAAAGTGGAAATGCCTAATATTTACAATTGAAACAATTGAGCTAACTGTGGACTGTTGCAAACAATCTACAGGTAGCTCAACTGATCCATATCAATACCAGTCGCGCGCGTGTCCAAGACGCTGGCTGCATTGCCCCGCTGTATGACAATGCTGATGCGCTGATGACCAGCTCTCGGATAGAAAACGAAATTTGACATTTTATAAGTACCAAGCACTACTTATTGGGTATGAGCGAGTTTTAAAAACAACCCTCATTTAAAAATTATCAACAATTAACGAATTGCAAAAACAAAACAAATAATTGTCCTTCGCGGAACTGATCTCCGAGACTTGAAATATGCCTTTGTCCGTTTTTTGTTTCGCTTGCGGAATGCCAGTTTTGAGATACGTTACCAGAAAGGACGAGATGGATTTTGTGACTATTTTGACCAAACCGACCTGTCCAACTAGGTGGGGGGACTGTCAAACGCGGGGGGGGGGGTGTTTTTGAGTGTTGAACTCGACTAGGCAAAATTTGTGTAAGCCGTATCGTATGGGATGACGACCTTTGAAAGACTGCAGGTAGATTCTGGATGCTGCTGAGGACATGCTATGGCGCTCATTAGGGGAGACATGTCCAGCTGTGGACATGTAGGTATAGGCTGATGATACGAAGATAGAATATGTAGACAATTCACACAGCATTATCTAGCCCCAAGCTAAGCAGAGCTTGTGTTATGGTTACTAGATAACTAATATACTATTTACTATAGGTACATACAAATATTTGTCCCAAGGCGGGAACCGAACCCGCGTCGCTGGCGGACCTTTGCCCACCGCGCCACAGACATCGTAAATATATGAATTTATGAAGATAAGAGGAGACAAAATGATAGAGAAATCGATGGATATGCATAAAAACATATTACAAATATCCGAACATAGAACCTCCTCTATATTCGAAGTTATTAAGTATTTAGCGCGCCATTACCTTCATAACATCACACGTCAAATCCACATCAAAACTTTAAAATAAGAACAAAAACTTTCGAAAACCGAACGCGGAATCAAAAAACAATTAAAAAACGAATTGGCCAGTTCAATCGATAATACTGGCAGGTTTTTATAAAAATATAAAAAATAATACTTATGCACATTATAGCAGTGCCTCGTGGCGGAAAAAAAACGAAAAAACCGGTTAAGTGTGTGTCGAGTCGCAAGCGAATGGTTCCTACTATTTGAAAATGTCATTCTACTACATTACATACAGCGGCTGGGCCTCGATAATGAATATGAATGAAAATAAATGTTAATAATACCATGTTCGGGTGTAGGTAAGTAGAGAGCGATTGGATTATAGTCCATCATCCATCTTCAGCCTATATTAGTCCACTGCTGGACATAGGCCTCCCCTTATGAGCGCCATAGCGCCCTGTCTTCTTCTTGCCGCATCCAGCATCTGCCCGAAATCTTTTGCCAATCGTCATCCCACCTGGTCGTTCTACACTAAGTTTGCCGAGTCGCGGTCTCCACTCAAGAACAAGTTTACCGAACGGTTAGTTTTTCACGATATAGCCGGCCCACTGCCACTTCAGGTCATTAATTCTTAGAGCTATGTCGATAATTTTGGTTCTCTGTCGGATGTATTTGTTACGAATCCTATCCTTCATAGAAACTCCGGAATAGCTCTTTCCATGACGAGCTAGACGACATATTTTGACAACATATTTTGTAGAAGCGCTGCATAAAGATTCAAATTAAAGTTCGAAAACCAACGTGGTAACAGAGATAACCAAAAATTATATCGTACCTACTTCTGTGATTAATTTCAGATATGATGCCGTAAAATATTTACCACCAATATTTCTCCTGATTGTCACACCGTTTTTTTATCTAGGATTCAGGAGCCGTTTATACTTATACGATCACGTTGGCACCTTGTGCAAACGGAACCCTAAAAAGATACATACATGAATGATATGAAATGTTACCGTTAGCATAAACATCATTGTCCAGTATTATTTATTTATTGTTATTTAAATATTTTGTTGATTATTTAAATATATAGTAAGTATTCATTTATATTTACTTTTTTTTTGTTCGCTTCCGAAAAGCAACGATTTGATTTTAGGTAGGTAATAGTCTTTAAAAAAAGGAAAAGAAAGGTTGTTTTGTTTAGGTTCCTATTTGGTTTCCCTCGCGTAGTTCCCGTTCCCGTGAGAATTTCAAGATAAAACATAGCCTATGTCACTCCCCGAAAGTAAGCTTTCTAATGGTGAAATGATTTTTGAAATCGGCTCAATAGTTTTTAAGTTTATTCGTATCTTTCCACTTTATGATATTAGTGTAGAAAGAAAGTAAAGAAACAAGCAAGACAAAAAAGTTGGTAAGAAATTTATGTTTAAAAACTTAAATGAATTCCAAATCTAAACGTAAACGTCATTTCAAAAGCATGCGTTCCTTTTTTAAATCCCTACTTATGCGTTCTTAACTTTTTTACCAACTGTACAACCTCGGTCAAAAAATTTTTGGAATACCACCGACTCTGATGCTATCTCGTCGGTTCGATTCCCGTCCAAGGACCGGTTAGGATAGACGACTCTATTCTAATAAATGGTTATAAGGATGACAAAGTTTATGTTTTTTGTTTTGTGAAGCCATGGTATAAGTTTTATGTCAAACTCTTTTGTCTAATGCTTCTTTACATATTTCATAGAGATGGATTTATTGATCATACATTTATTGTCTCTGGTATTTCTTTTTGTTTGGTAGCGTCATAAATCCTCAGAAATTAAGTTTATCGACAATTCTAGAAATAGAGTTCTTCGCATGCGTTGTTTATGGTTATTTCTATCCCATGGGAACTGATTTACGGGATAAAAAGTAGTCTATGTTACTCTGCATCCTTTCAACTAACTCTATGCCAAAAATCAAGTCGATTGGTTACTTATTTGTAGCGTGAAGGAAGGATAAACAAACAAACACATTTTTTAGCATTTATGATATTAGTAAAGACTAGAACGGATCACAGTCCACTGCTGATGGTGCTTTGATGGGGGTTTTGCTATAATCGTCACGCCTGGCAGGCAGATTGTTGAGGTAGACGTGTTAAAAATATAAAAGAAGATGAAAGAAACTGCAGCCCAAAATTTATTTTATTTAGTACTTAGAGGTACCGAATAGGACTCTTACACGTAAGTTTGTATGTACCTAATTAAATAATAAATCTGAAGGTTCTTCAAACATTAAAGTGGGTAAGAGTAAGGAGTGAGTAAGGTTGCCTGGAAGAAATCGTTTCTAAGCGATAAGGCCGCCCATTGTACTTTTATGTTTAAGGTCTATGTCTGTTTGTTGTTTTTTTTTGTGGTGTACAATAAAGAGGATTGTATTGTAAAGTGCTTTATTTCCTTTAGACCTTACAGGACTCTTGTATACGTCACAAAAGTCAAATTTCTGTAAAACTAGGAAAACAAAGTGATCAGATCACGTTGATTTTTTGTTCACTTTAATCTGTTTACGGTTTATAAAAGAAGCGAACAAGAAACCTTTACCTTCTTAGTATGTTAGATTTCGAATTGGAGCAAAGCTCGTCCCAAGTATTTTATCGTCTAGATAATCTGATATTTTATAGTAGGTACAAGTCTTTTTACAAAGGATATGTTTGACAATAGTTTTGAATTTATTTATTGATAATTTTTACAACTCACTAGGAGTTCTGTTGTAAAAGCGTAGGTATTATATTGTCCTATATAAGATACATTAATCTTGTGTAGCCTAGTTGTGGGCACAGCGAGTTTTCTTATTTCTAGTATAGGTAACCTTTTATGAATACTTATCGCTATTTTTAGGGAGCCGATTGATATTTCTGAGTCTACAAATTTTCAAAAAAAATATGTCTCTGATAAGTAGCTACTTTGAGTCGGGGTGCTATATAATCATCGATTTTCAGTCACCGAATTAGCATTGACATTCAACGTGGCAATGCTGCCAGCATTCTGGGCACTCTGCCTTCTGACGGCTTAGATTTTTAAGAAATAGATATATGAGTAAATACTAGATGTAATTTAGCTTTTTGCTTTATAGTGCATTACCTCGCACTGGGCAAATTTCCATGATAATTTAATAATGTAAGTAGGTATATAATTTAATAGTAGGTACCAACAATTTACTAGTTAAGTATAATTGTTGTATTTTGTTATTGTTATGTTGTTATATTTTGTTATTGTTATGTTGTTATATTTTGTTATTGTTATGTTGATTAGTTAATAAATCTCATCTCTGATCGTTTCCAGATAAATTTATTTGTTTTGAAAAAGTTAAAACGAACTTCGAACCCTCATTTTCCCTTTTTTAAGTTTTGCGGGGTAAAAACGCATTCCTCAGGAACAAAAATTTTACGGGACTACCTATGGATCATTTTCTATACAAGAATTTTCAAAATCTGTCCTTTTTTTGAAGAGGGCTTAAAACTCCGAACTCTGTACAAATCATTGTCTAATTTCTAACAAAATTGTGGCATGTTTCTCTGTTAGTCACCCTAGTAAAGCATATGAGATATTGCATACCATTCTCCACACCAGCTTTCGAATACCAACTTATTTTCCCTCCAAAACGTAGAAATATAACCTCTATTTCCTAACCTACAAAGAAAGTCCGTCCGCCATTTTGAAAAGACATCAAACTGTAGATCTATTTTCAATCTTCTGCTTCCAGGAATACGATTCAAAAATGAACTAAAACACGTTGTGAGTATCAAACCTCTTTGGTTATTTGATTTTGAATCGTACAAGTTTTTGAGTAAAGTCGTTTTTGATAGAAACAGCTCAGTTTCCCACTAAGAAACGTGAAATTTCATAAATTATTATATCTCGAATAACCGAAAATTCTGTCGCATACATATTTTGACTTCTGACACACATCTCAACTTTAAAATGAATGTATTATTTATTTTCTTACACTGTATCACACGGCCTTTGTATATTATGTTAAGATCATAGGTAGGTACATAAAATCAAAAGTTATTTAAATATTTCCTTTAGCCCAGGTAAACTGTTTTGTTATTCTTTATTATTTTTATTATTGATTATTTTAACACTTATATTCATTCTCCAACATTTATTTTAATATTTGCATACCTGCTTGCGGATTGAATACATTGACATCACTCTAGTTATAGATCTGACATGTACCTGTAATAATGTGTTCGACAAATAAATGATTTGATAAAAGAGATTTGAGAAGAGAGAATTAGCTAAACAAGACACTTCACCCTATGCTCCTCTTCCCGAGAAGAACCTATAACCGCTGGGGTAAACGTGTTCTTGATTGGAGACCGCTACTCTGCAACCGTAGTGTAGGACACCCTCCAACCAGATGGGACGACAATCTACGAAAGACGGTAGGCAGATGCTGAAGACAGAGAGCTAGGTGCTTATTAGAGGAGGCCTATGTCCAGCTGTGGACTAATATAGGTTGGTGATGATAATGATGATGAAGTCAGTCACCTCAGAGTCAGTCACTCTATGACGATGCTTTCTTCACTTGTCACGTTATGTTATGATATTCTACCTTTGATGAAATATACCACAGACAATAACTAGATTGCCTATTTACCGACGAACTCTATGGTTGTTTCTTCTTTGTTAAAGTCACTTCTAGTCACTTTATATTTTTGCTGCTCGTAAAAAAATGACCGCTGAGGACGCAATGTCAAAGTTAGAATATAAAAACATTTACTGCAAAATACCTCCCGTTGAGTCGTTTTAAAGACATAAACGCGCTCTCCCAAAATTAAAATGCAAAATTAAAAGCATAAAAAAACAATATCTAGGTAAAATCACATAGCTTATACTGTATAGTTACAGAATAACAACACCATGTCGAAAATACAAAAAGTTTTCAGTCATCATTTTTGGTATTGCGGAACACAATAAATTACGAATTGAAGTTGCGAGCAGCTGTCGCCGAATGTAGTTAATATTCGTAATACTAGTGCTAATTTTAGATTTTATTTTGAATTCGGTTTAGTTATGTTATATTCGAATGTCCACTGGCTATTCTAGCAACATTGTTGTTTAATTGGCAACACTGGATTTTCTAAAGTACTTAATACTTGCCCAAGTATCGTAAAGTACTTCTAACAAAGAGTAACCCGACCTACCAACTCTCAGATTGCAGCCACAGCTGGCTTTGGACAGCTGGTTCCCTTCAAATTTTATTATCTGCTTATTGTAGTCAATGAAATCGTTCGAAAGGTTCTGCCAGAAAACCAGCGTTGCTCAACTTTCTGTGGAGCAACATTAAGCTGAGGCAGAACCTTATTGGTTCACTTCACTATTTAAGTAGTATTAATAATTTTTATGTTTTTTTGTATCTTTCTGTGTACTGTGTATGTGTGTGTGAGCCAATAAAAAGTATTCTTCTATTCTATTCTATTAACACGAAATCCTATGCATTTCCTCTTCATAAAATTGCGTCGTATGGCATGGCACCCCTTCAATGATTCGGCGACAGCTGCTCGCACCTTCAACTCGTAACATTATTAATGTTCCGTAATATCAAAAATGATGACTGAAAACTTTTTGTATTTTCCACATAGTGTTGTTATTCTGTAACTAGACAGTATAAGCTATGTTCCCTATCAAACAAAGTGGAAGACTTTTATTTATTTATAAAGATGTTTAGTAAAAAATTTGCTTTGTTTAAGTGTTTTTTTTTTGTAAGCATAATGAAATAAAGTTATTGATTTTGATAAAAAATCTTAGGACGGTTTTAGCTCCAACTCGAAAAATAACAACTACTAACCTAACCTAAAGGTTTCCTCGTCGCTTCTTTACTTAAGCCTACCAAGCCTACATACCAAAGCGATAGAAATCAAAAATACCACTTAAGGCGAAGTACGTTCGCTTTTTCGAGACAAGGACGAGCGAACACCGCGCAGTGAAAGCGAGAAAGGGACGCAAGAGCCGGCCCGCGCGCAATTTCACTGCTTTTTATTTATAAATTTGTTATTGCTCTAAAATAAAATTTCTTTCGCAAAAAACTCAAACCATAATCCTCTAAAGTGTTTAGTTAAGTATTTTTTAGACGATATTTCATGAAAATATGTTAAGTAACTAGCAAATGAAACTGGTTTTCCGTAGTAAAAATGCAATATTTAGAGGAAACTTTGCGATTTTTTTCTTTTTGTCAATCGTGTTTCGGCTCCCATAACTTACTAACAAAAATCCTAAACTTTCGATGCTCATCAAAAATTTTCAGTGTCAGTGTTTTATACTAAGAATTTGATCTTTTCTAACCTGTACCTACATTGTTGTTGTTCACTATTAGTTTATTGGTGGAAATCAAGAGGTTTGGAATTTTGATTAATGTCGTCCTACACTACGCTTGCCGGATCAGAGCATTGAAATGATTTAGCTGTCTCCATGTAGCTGTGTCCGCCGCCCGCGCCGGGCGGGTGCGGTCACTTCGCGGTCCCTCGTTTTGTTCCGAAGCCCTAGCAGTGCCGTGTTTGCAAATACATCCTTTTCCTTTCTTTTTAATATCTATGACATTATGACATTAAATCCAGAGCTCCATTTTAAAAAAAGTAGGTATTTAATGCCTATATTTTTAATAATTAATAATAAGATAAGATTGCTGATAAGCAAAAACTTGATTAGTGCAGTGAAAAAGGAAAGATTTCGCCTTCATATAGAAGCGTGGCGTTCCTATGAATGCGAAATCTATCCTTTTACAAAATGGCGTCTATACCTAACCTTTTCACAAAATGTAATCATAGATCGCACCCTTAAGAGTGCGCCTAATGCAAAAATCAAGCAAATTGTGTATTTTTAAACCCTTACATCTATGGTAACGAACTTAAATATTCTAATTAAAAAAATACGATAGGTAGGGGAAAACCCATAGAAGTCGAGTAATTAAATAGAATTTTGAAAAATAAACTGGTTTCTTTACAAAAAATTATACAAAAATCGCTTTAAAAAAACTGTTTTAATTGAAATGCTCTAAAGTATCAGCGACAACACCATATTATTTTTTACGAATTACATAGCCTACTGTTTTATTTAAGTAATCGTTTAGTTTTTCTATTTAATGCTTAAATGAAACATTAATAGAAAAGAAGCTAAACTTGATTTTTGCACTGACATTGCTTTACTCTGTCACGCTCCTATGAACGCGAAATCCTATGCCTATCCTTTTCACAATTTTTTGCATTAGGCCCGCTCTTAACCATGTCCACAATTCATCAATCTTTCATCACCATCAACATCCCAAAAAAATCCTAACAAGAAAAAAACAGAAGCCTAAAATAATCTGTTATTAGTTCCTTACTAAGCAAAACGTATTTTCTGACATCTTGTATGCATGTTTGAGCTTCAAATGCCAAATGGAGCTAAAAAAAAAGAAAAACTCAAACCTCCTTCAAATAAAAACAACTCTAACTCCTTGGAATAAAGACCAAGCATTGTATGAGACTGATTGACATTTTTCAAATCTCGAACCGAGATCTTTCGACAACACATACGAGTTTAAGCCTTGTTTTTAGTGACCGAACTTATATTTTCCCGTGAAATGTAAGTGGAGGGAAAATCTGTCATGCGTGATCGATTGAGAAGTTTTATTTTTTTATTTTTTATGAGTCATGCGTGTGACATTAATGTATTGTGCTTTTTATTTTGATTTGACGGATACATTTTGACATTAAAATGAATGGTTACAAAATGGCGAAAGATACATTCTGAAAAAAAAATGATTCACTGTATAACCTTTTTTTGTTTTGTTTTATATTTTATGTATCTACTAAATAAATATATGATAGATTACCTACTAAAGGTACATTTTTAGAGTCTAACATATTTAATGTTAACAAAGACATTATTTATGAATTAAAACAACAAAAACTGGTAACACTTACAGAATCTTAATAACAAGCCAGGTAAAAAAAACACTAAAAATATAAACGTCGCACGCGCAGCGAAATAAAATTCGAGTTCGAAAAGAGACAATGGACGAATACTTATAATTATAAATAATGCTACAAAATTCTCACAGCATCATCTAGCCCCAAACGTTTATGCTGGCCATATTTCCTAACAATACCCAGTATTCTAGATTTCATAATATCTAGACAACATTCGTTAGGATAAGGTTTCAAATGGCGCCTATGTGGGTGCCACCTACTGGTGAATAAGATAAAATATTACTTCGACGTCGGTGGCGTAGTGCACGAGAAGTTGACAAAGACGCAGTTGGTTCGATTTCTGGATGAGTTTGCGAAGCCTGATGACGAAATTCCTTTGAATTTTATTATTATTATAATTGGTTTGATTTAAATGACGTAATTGCTATTATTAAATTACTTAACATAAATATACTTTCATGATCTAATTTAAAAATTAATTTTAATATAAGTATTTTATTTTAATACGTATTATTTTGAATTGAATTGTAATGTTACTTACCAGTAATGTAAATAACTGACAAATTATAGATTTTATTGAAAAAAAAACAACTTCTTATCACACTTATCACTGAATTTAACATTTTTTTAGGGTTCCGTACTTCAAAAGGAAGAAAGGAACCTTATAGAATCTCTTTGTTGTCTCTTGTTAACCATCTTTTCTCAGAAACGCGTGGAGGTATCAAGTTGAAATTCACATCATAAACTCAAATTCGTAACCTCTTGGAGCCGCGATACAAATCAAACTTTTAATTCAACGCAATCAAAATTCAAAACTTTCAGCCTTTGCATTTTTTGCATTTTTGCAAATATTTTTTTTGAAATTTCCTAGGGAATTACATCCACACTCCTGTAGGGTACTTCCCGTTGATCTAGGGTTAAATTGTCTAAGATCTAGAATCATGAAATTCTGCTATTGAACGTGGCAATGCTGTCAATATTCTAGCCACTCTGCTTTCTGGTGACGGCTTAGATTATTATTAAATATATTAGTTTACATAAATACTAGGTAGTTATAATTGTTTATTTCATAAAATAAAACCAGCTTAATTCAGAAATTGTGGGAATAAAGATTCAGATTATTTATTGGCAACATAGTTACTGATCTTTTCGAATAAGTTCACATTCTTACTTATAGACTATAGTACCTATGTAAGTAATAAGTTCATTAATCACTAATAATTTAACTAAATAATAGTTCATTACAATATAAATTAAAAGTAATTAAATTAAAGTAACATTAATACAAACATTTTGAAAAGAACCAAGTTAGGCACTAAAGCTCAACTGTACAAAGTCACCCTGTATAAAGTCGGTACGACAAAGCCGTCACGAATCCAGTGACCTGACCTGTCCTATGATACCATACTTATCAAATACGGTTCATCATTGCAGTTTCAATCATAGCTTTTAACCCTTGAGGACAGAATGTCTGAGATATAGGTTTTAACCCTAGAGGATATCTGGGATATTTGTATATTTTTTAATCTACCGTAGGTACCTATTGATACACTTGATATCGTTAATATTTGCTTAGATTAACATGTTAAATTACTTAAATATAATTATTTTAAAAATAAACAAAAAACAAAGATACTTAAGTAAATAGCCTACAGTCAGATACAAATTGGTAGGAAAGTAAATTAATTAAAATAAATAAATGTCAAAGAGAAACTTAGCTGCTGTAAAGGGGCATTGTTAAATTAAATAGGTATAAATAAAGTTAAAAAAAGAAGAAATAATAACATAGATAGGTACATAATGTCAAAGTAATAAAATTGCATGTCAAATAAGATTGCTTAGATGTACTTGTTATCAGTTGGATAATGGTTCACAAAAAACACAAGATATCATGTATTTATTTATTTAACAGCAAAAAATAATTACAACTAATATTTACACTTACATCTATTTACTAAAAATCTAAGCCGTCACCAGAAGGCAGAGTGCCCAGAATGCTGGCAGCATTGCCACGTTGAATGGCAATGCTAATTCGTTGACCGAAATAAAAACCAGCAGATATCATGTTAACTTTTGTTTCTTTTGTATTTTCCGTCTTTTTGTCCCTGTATCTACTTACGTCAAAGTCAAGGCTCGCTAAGGTGCCCATTCCACTCATCCAATATCTTTATCCAATGTACATTTTGATCAAAGAACTCGGATGACTTCATCCAATTTACAGCAACACCGATATTTGATCAAAGATTTGGATACTAGTTTCTGCCCGCGGCTTCGCACGCGTTGTTTTTATGAAAACATACAGGATACAGGTTAATTATTTCTCACGGAAACTGAAATTTTATGGGTTAAATTGTAGCCTATGGTTTATTTCAGCATATGGAGCTACATCTAGGCAAATTTTTAGCCCGATCTATAAAAAAGTTTTGGCGTAAAGAAGTAACAATCACCCATGTATATTTTATCCATCCAAACTTTTATATTTTATATTTCTGTATTATTTTATATTTAATACCTATAAGTACTTGAGTGTGATGTGATTTAATTTCATTTAAAATCAACTTCGCAAATTACTTAGGAATCTTGGACAGATATTGGATGAGTGGAATGGACCTTCATCCAAGAACTTTGATCAAATATTGGACAAAGAACTTGGACAAAGATATTGGATGAGTGGAATGGGCCTTCATCCAAGAACTTTGATCAAATATTGGACAAAGAACTTGGACAAAGATATTGGATGAGTGGAATGGGCCTTCATCCAAGAACTTTGATCAAATATTGGACAAAGAATTTAAACAAAGATATTGGATGAGTGCAATGGGCCTTCATCCAAGAACTTTGATCAAATATTGGACAAAGAATATAAACAAAGATATTGGATGAGTGGAATGGGTACCTTACACAGGTTCGATACGGATCTAGATCTAACACAATCGCAGTGAACTTAGTCCAAGCGCAGCGAATGTATTAAATCTAATAAGTGGTCGTAAAACGGCTAGTAAAACGCACATTAGGATTCACACTTGAGGTGGATGGGACGTTACCAATTTCATACAAAACGATACTGATTAAACTGATGTGAATTTTATAAACTTACTAGTTGCTTTCCGTGGCTTTACACGCTCTTTTGAAGTAACCTATTTCCGTCTTCGGGATATCATTTATCTCTCTGCAGAATTTCATTGAGAGTTCAGCCGTTTAGGCGTAAAATGATAATAGACAGACAGACAGACTTAACTTTCGAATTTGTAATACTTATTAAAGTATCCGACCAGGTGGGATGACGATTTGCGAAAGACTGCTGGCAGATGCTAGATGCGGCAAGCTGAAGACAGGGCGCTATGGCGCTCATTAGGGGAGGACTATGTCCAGCAGTGGTCAAATATGATTAAAGTATGTATTCTGGATAATCCGGCATTATCTAGCCTCAAGCTAAGCAGAGGTTGTGTTATGGGTACTAGATAACGAACTGATATACACACATAGATATTTTTATTATACATAGAAAACGACCAGATCAATCTGAACAAATACCAGCAGATCGTACAAATATTTGTAACAAGGTGGGAATGGAACCCGCAACCTCCTGCGTCACAGGCGGACCTTCGCCCACCGCGCCACATCGGTCGTCAAATGCCCATGATTTCTCAGTTTGTATGAAATTGTATGACACCCATTAAAACGGGTAGATTTCTATGATTAACGTTAAATGTCCACGTTTGTAATCTTCATGTGGCATCGCTAATCGAATCGCCTTGCAGTCGTAAACTAGGGTTCGTTGCTAACCGAGATCTCGCGATCAGAATTACAGATTTCTGAGCCCCCAGTCCATATGACGATAGTACCGAAACGTGATCGTGACGTCATTGTTTATAAGAAAATGACGTCATTTAGTACCGAAACGTAATCGTGACGTCATTGTTTATAAGAAAATGACGTCATTTTCTTATAGAAAATGACGTCACGGTTTTGGTACAGCGCCTCTATCGTGCGGGCAGGGAGCTACGCAAATCCCGTACAAGTATAAGACGTCTCCGATCTTAGACTTCCTTTATTTGCTTTTGGTGGCTTTTGTGTCACTGCGGCCATGATGGGCCTATTGTGATCGCCACTGTGTCTGTATGTGTTTTCCCCTAAAGCTGCGGCGTTCAGAGTTCGCCACCTACCGTTGCAGCTAGGAATTGAAGGATTTCCTTCGGGGAGAAGTCTCGTAGCTCGTCTGGGCCGAGCAGGTGCCAGATAAGTACTACGTTTTTGCATCAGTGCTCCACACTCTCCTAGCCGATGGAGAGGCGTTTCGTCCGCCTCCTCACAGAATCTGCAGGATTTTGTGTCGCATAGCCCCAATTTAAACATGTGCTTGTTAAGGCGACAGTGTCCGTCCAGTTAGGGCTCTTGTTATGGGTTGTTGCATATTAAATGAATCTCTCGGTAATTCCCAGTAGTTCTGTCTGTGCTGTAGACGCTGTAGTTCTATACCGAATAACTGGGACACAAATTGTTTCTCTTTACACAAAAGTACCTACAAACCGACTTAAGCCTTTATTTTATTATTATTTATTTATTTCAAAAGAATATAAATAGGACTTAAAATTATAACACTCTTTAAACCCGTAGGGGTTTGACCCGAATGTTACATTCCTCGGGATTTTAAATTAAAAAAGAAGTGTACCCATCTTCGTTAGCAGGTACGAGTGAGTAAAACTCTCTTAATATCTTAATGATCTAAAGACAAGTAAGATTTTTGACTAAGTGCTCCTTGTGATTGACTAAGTGCTCCTTGTGAGCCAATGGTATCAATAAAATATTGAATTGAAGATGGAACTCAACCATTACATAACATAGATACTAAGCACAGTTAATACTACTTGATGCTTACAATAACTTATCTAAAAAGGTAAAAACAGGTAGGTGCTATTAACAAAACAATGAGTGCAGAGTGGATTAATGTCAAAGTCAAAAATTCTTTATTTCCATAAATACAAAAATGTACACATATGAAAAGTCAAATTCTAATTGCCGCAGTGTTCGGGCATTCGGTTGGTGGGTCCACCCGAGTCACAGATTTATAAGTATAGTACTAAAACCCGAGTTTGCACGAACACTGGCGGAATGCACCGACTACTAGGACTTAAGAATTCTAGAGTCGTACTTTGCAATAAAATATTTTATTTTTTTATGACGAGATCTCGTTTCGCTCGATCAATAAAATTGAAATTGTTTAGTCGTGTAGTTAATTGGATTCCTTGACTTTATGACCCGAAGGTCACCTGGCATAGATTTCTTGAGAAAATGGGGAGGTACATTACTCTGAGAATTTTGGGTTGCTTTGGAGAAATCGCTTTTAGTGATGAGGCCGCCTTTTGTGCTCTACTAGCGGTCCGCCCCGGCTTCACACGGGTATATTCTAAAGCCTATGTTCATCCCGGATAATGTAGGATTCTAATGGTGAAAGAATTTTTCAAATCGGTCCCGTAGTTTCAGAGCCTATTCAATTCAAACAAACAAACAAATCTATCCTCTTTATAATATTAGTAGAGATATGTTTTCTATATAATAAGATTTTTATTACTGCTCAATCTTAATTTCAACAGCCAATATTGGTCCACTGCTGGACTCAGGCTTCCTCTGATAAGCGCGTTAATGGCTTTTATTACTGCTAATTTAAACAAATAAAATTCTTATAGCAAATTGGTCATTCATTAATTTTTGATTAGCAGAAAAAAAACATGAAGGTATGCATTAAGTTTTAGCATAAGGTCCTTTATACCTTAATAATACATACCTATGTAATTGTATTTTGTGGTGTAAATTAGCTACTTATAGGTAATTAACTTTAAGGCAACCCTGTACATTTTGAAATAAATACATTCTTATTCTCAATCAAATAACAAATTTAAATTAAAACTAGTATTTACAATAGAAACAATTAAGCTATCTGCAAACTGTTGCAAACAATCTACAGGTAGCTCAACTGATCCATATCAATACCAGTTGGAAGCGTGCCTAAGACACTGGCTGCATTGCCCCGCTGTATAGCAATGCTGATGCGCTGTGCCAGATACTCACCAGCTCTTGGGACACGCGTCGCTTCGACCAGATAATTTTTTGAAAACCCGGAGAGCCTCGGTACCCCACAAACCTAGGGTCTCGACTCCAAGGAGAGCAAATGTGTAGGCTCTGTATTCTTATTCTTATTTTTCTTTGTATAGTTTTATCTGTAGTTAGTACCTAGTGTGTAAGTCATTTTATTATGTATCTTTGGGTTAAAATAAATATTTTTATTCTTTCTTCTTCTTCTGCAACAGAACTGCGTGACACGGCGCGGCCAGTTATTCTTTGTAGATGATTTATTCATGAACAATGTTAACAATCGTATTTGAATATTATGAGAATCTTAAAGTAGACTTACCATTTAAACTAAAAATATGAATATAAATTAAATTAAATACATTCACTCATAAAATGTATGAAATACTATGAGACTGATCACACTACGCGTCAGCGGAAATGCGCGGCTTTTTTGGTGATTTGACGCTCAGTGACGCGGCCGCGCAGTTCAGCTGTCGCGTATTGCGTTTGCACTCATATATTTGACACAATGTTATTTGAGTTTTGCGGTACAAATGTTAATTCCTTAGATTTTTTTTGTAGGAACATCTTTTTCTGTACAATAGCAAAAGTATCATCAAAATGGGTCGCTATAATGCACGATAATTTATTGTACTTACTACGGCTGAATAATGTACACCTTGATAATCCGTGTCAAAACCTATGAAAACCTATTAAAATTGGAAGCCATGACACGGATTATCAGGGTGTATATTATTCGTTCGTACAATAACTTGTCGTGCATTATAGTGACCCATCAAAATCATATCCACCATTATAGAAATAGAATATCTCCTACTAAAGTTTATGACTCTTTTGACAGTGTCCAACTGGCAGAATTGTGGCAACAAAGCATAGCGAGCCATAAAAATAAGAAGAAGAAGAAATAAAATAGACATATTGATTATTATGTCAAAGTCATTTCAAATATCAAATATTAGCTTACTGCTCTAACAATTGTAGTTTATTAGTAGGTATTCAGGAGTATTTTTTCCTCCAAAAATCATACATGACTATCATCAGTCAAACAAATATATATTCCTCCAGTTTTCGAAGTCGGTATATTTATAACCTACAATTATCCGGTAACCTCAAATATATCAATTAGTGGTTTATATAAACACAGTAATTATAGTTTGGTTACGCCCACCACCCGTGCTGTGTATTGATGGGGCATGTCCGGCTTTTTGTGGAAAAGACGGGTAAAAGTCCGACTAATACAGACATTGTTTTGATGGCAATATTAAAAGAGTTTGTGGCGTTTATATTTTGACAGTTTTAAATCAAATCAAATCAAATCGTTTATTTGCAGAATACATTATTACAGGTACATGTCAGATCTTATAACTAGAGTGAAGTCAATGTATTCAACCCGCAAGCAGGTATGCAAATATTAAAATAAATGTTGGTGATTATAAGTGTTAAAATAATCTAGAATAAAAAAAAATGTAGTTTACAAACAGATACTTAATTGACAGATATTTAATCAATATTTCATTCGTCTTTTTTGCCTTTCGTACCTTACCTCGAATGTGTTTTATTAGTTGTGCATGTAACTGAATAAATATTACTACCTATGCAATAAAACAAGATACTTACATATCTATATATTGTCAAATAAAATACAAACCACACATAATAAAATGCAGGAGACATGATATAATGGTACACAGCCATGCTATGACAGAGTGAATCGTGGTATAGAGCTGGTCTTTCGCGATGACTGTGGTTCCTAATACACGTTTGTATATAAATATAAAATTAAACTTAACTTAAATATTAAATGCTTGCACAAAATAAGCGTAGGTAGTTCAAATTTTAGTTTTCGTTTTTAGTGGTTACCTTACTGTTACCTAGTTATTTCTTGTTATATGTACCAGTTTCAATCTAGTTTTCATACCTATGTTTACCATTACCTCAAATAGTATCTTTTCTTCCAGAATTGAGTTTAATGTCTCTTTCAAGAGCAAGTTTGATTAAAGTATTACCCGCTTAAATTATCAGTGGAAAATTGCGGCAAACATTTTGCATGGCGCGAGGTCCATAGATATTTTGACCAGGATAATACTTACAGACCATTGAACATGTTGCGACCTTACCACCGCACTGTGCGGTGCACTTGCTGAGCCAATCGCACATTTTTCAATAATAATAATAATGTGCGGCACACAGTCGACTATAGTCAAATATCAAATATCAATAACGTTTATTTCTTTAAGCTTACAAAATAAGCACTTAGACAAGTCAAATTTTATACTATAAACGGGTTTATAAATAGTAATAAGAAACAAGGTGTTATTGATTTTGTCCACTTCAATTTTTTGACCACTAGTGGAAGAATGGCCGGAGTAAATCAAAGGTCGCGGTGGAGAGCCCACCATTTTCAATAGTCAGTTAGTACCTTGTATAAAATTGGACTGAAGACCCATAGATGCTGCAGGGGCAGCCATCCAACAGATCAACTTTCTTTCTCGACTTTTTTCAATTAGCCGGATATGCCCAACACTGGCCGGGTGGGGCCAGAACACCGTAATGATAGGGTCACGTTCACTATTATTGTTTTGTATCGCTTCCAAACTCGATTTAACGCTTATACCCGTTATTAACACGTTAAAACTTTTTCTTCTAGTTTTTTAACGATGCAGTTAAGGGTTAATTTGTTTGTTTTTGCTGATCGATGCATTTATATTATGGTTATTTAATTTTATTCTTACTTGCTTCTGCCCACGGTTTCACTTACGTGATGCTTTATAAATATAAGCGACTTATTTTCTATGTACAGTCACTGTCAAAAAGTCTTCATATCTTCAACGCTTTCGGCGGCAACTGTACAATGTTAAAGGGAGAGTAGGAAGAGGTGGGAATCGAACCAGCAGCCTTCTGCATCGCGAGCGGACCTTCATGCGCTACGCCACAAAGGTCGACTTGATTTGATTGACGAGACAAGTAGTATCCGGTACAAGTAAAGCAACAGTTAAAAGCTAGTGAAAAACTCAAGTCTTAGTCTTGTCCGGTCTTGCCTCTCAGAACTCAGTATTTTCTTAACCATAAGCACACTTATCTTTCTAACGGAATTTTTGAGTATCTATAGTGCAACAAAGATATCTGTTTACATGGCTAGAAGGAGACATCACTTTAAACAACGGATCTGGCTAAAATTTTACACAGATGTAGCTAGCTCTAAGCCTGCAATCAAATATAGAAAGAAATAAAGAAAAATACGTATTTTCACCCATAATTAAATAATTATATACAGTATTAATTATCGGGACAAGTTCTGGGCAGCGAGAGGAAGGACCATTATGCCACGATCTCTTGGACTAAAAAAAAACAATGAAATAAAAAAAGCATTGTAAAAATGGGTTAAAAAAGGGTCCCCACCTCAGCATGTGCAGTATGCTAAGCATTGGGCTTAGCATTCAGCTAAGGTTAATTCAACGCTGGGTTTCAGGTAGGGCCCGGGTGAGAAGTGGTATCAAATACCTGAATGTTATGAAATTAATATATTAATATAAAAATTAATTACATTTTAAAAGCACATAACATTCATGTAGGTACCTATACAATGAAGTATCATACAAGAGAAACTAAATAGATTATTAAGGAAAAAATATGCGAAATATAAATGATTGATGCTGGCCAATTGACACAGCATCATCTAGCCCCAAACTTAGAAGAGCTTGTGTTAAGGCTACTCTTTATCTGATATGATCTCTTTTGTTATACCTACACAGAAAACACATTGTTATTCAATTATCTGCAGATGTACCTATGTAATGACAATTTTTTCCCCTATGCGGGAATCGATCCTGCACCTCTTGTATTGCAGGCAGATTTTTGCCTGCTTTGTAACCTTAATTGTCTTTTACATGTAGTATCCGGGGTATAGATGGTCTCAACGAGTCACATAATAAATGTCAGACTTGCCAGATAAGCTTGTGACACTGTACTTAGAAATGACTTGTCATTGCTTATAATCGTGAACTGTAAAAATATCTATGGTCCTATAGAAAACAAAATGGCCGCTACGACAGTTGTATCAATACTAAAATGAAAGTTTGGTTTTAAAATCAAAACACCTTGTTAAATGTACAGGGACCAATTAGCTATCTTTATTTATTTTATTTTGTTTTATTGGAAGAAGAAACAGTTTTTCAGAGTCAATTAATTAACTTAAATAATAACTAACTATGTAGATGAGTTAACAAAAAACTTAAAACGAAGTCATATTAACAATTATATAGGAACCATTAGGTCTTGGAGTTGTTACTGGTAAAATAATATTTTCATAGATTCTTAAAACGTCTAGGCACAATTCAATAACGTTTATTTCTTTATGCTTACAAAATAAGCACTTAGACAAGTCAAATTTAATAATGTAAACAGGTTTTTATTATAAAGAGTAATTATTATCAAATAAGAAATAAGGTGTTATTGATTTTGTGCACTTCACTTTTTTGTTCACTAGTGGAAGAAGTGGAAAGAAACCACTAGTAAGTGTATATTTAGCAACTAACCTGTAACTACCTACCTAATACCTGATTGTCTGTATTTTTTATTTCACAGTTAAACCAATATAATCCTTTATTTTATTTCCATCAATTGGTAGAGTTGACTTTGATATTTAGTTTATAATAAAATTGTTAAAATAAAATTGTTTTTCGGTTTTTTAAAGATTAAAATCCCGAACTTTAAAAATCGACGGAAGAAGTCTCAAAGATTTAAATAAATAGTAAAACCAGTACCTTATCTATCCGAATTAGAATGCTACGCATAATAATCCCAACTTATTTAACCCCGTAACAAATAGTATTTTAACATCTTAATCTTCCAATTAAAATGTTATTTAGGCACTCAATTGACTCAATACTACCGGAAGCGCGGTATTAGAGTCAATATCTGTCAAAAATAATGTTATTATGTGTCGCTTCTCACGATTCCATTTGCATATTTTTAATTATGTGTTATTTATTGAATGGTTGGTCACGCCTTTGGAGGCAGTCGTGGGTTGGTTGTTATTGATATAATTATTTATGGTTGCCCATGCCCATACAAACTTTTTTTCCATGAAATGAAGGGGTGACATTTCATAAATGTTTTTTCAGATATTGAATCAAAAAGGATTATTTACATATGACCGTACAAGAAATTGGAAACACCATTAGATTTCTAATATTTTAACATTATTTAAACATTAAATTATCTACTTTAGTTAATGTTGTTTTCATTTTGTTTCAGGAATCCAAGATGGCAGGCGCTGAATAGAAAACCAACGACAAAATGGAGTCTTTAGAAGAAAGACTTCATGACACCAAAAATAACAGAATCCCAACAATCCAAGCTGCAGATAAATCGAAAAGTAAAGAAAAAATGGCGCAAGTAGACCTAAAACGATTTTGCAAGAGATCGAACTATGTTATATACGATAATTTCTATAGAGACGAAATTAAAAGAAACCTGCCAAGGGAAACTGGGCTTTATACATATTGCTGCCTAAGCGTTATACTTAGCTTTATTCTAGGACTATCTATTGGAATAATACTAATGGGATCAAATCCCGAAATTAAAAAATACGAGAAACCACGACATTTTAACAGCCCTAACTCTATCAAGACTGAGGTAAAAGAAAGGGATAGTTATGCAGCCGTTTCTTTCACTGGAGAACATAGTAAATTCGACAAAGAAGTTTATCCTAAAGGTTTGACGGAAGATATGAAAGAAATACTGAAAGATAATAAAGATACAAATCACAGACATAGACTAACGAAAGTCAATGTTACATACATTCCTAATGACATGACAGTGCTATATGATAACGTATATTGGGGAAATGAGGTCGAAAATGCGATGCCACAAGGTTACGGTGAAAACACAGCTGAAATCTGGGACAGCTATGTCAGCCAAAGTGAGATAATAAAAATGGAACCAGGATGTGGTCGAATGCAAAACAGACTCGTGACTTTCAAGGACGGTATACAAGCTTGTGTTCGTTACAGACAGAATACAGATCAGATTCAAGGTGAAATATTCAGTTTTTACGTTGGAAGATTACTAAATCTTACTAATTTAGCACCGTCTGTTGTCAAAGTCGTTGATTTGAAAGATAAACTATGGAGAAATGTTGTTAAAGATATAGCTGTAGCTCAATGGAACACAAACAGAGCTGTGGTACTAACTCAGTACATTCCTAGTTTAGAATCAGCGACTATTCCTGAAGTATTCAAGCCATCGAATCGACATCTTAATAAATACGATTTACTAAAGATGTCACAGAAAGAAAATGACACTGACGCAAAGCAAACGCTTCTAGATAAACTAAGAAATAAAAAGGTTAAAGCAGAGAAGGATGCAGAAGTACAAAACTTCAATCATATAGACATGAAGCTTAGTAAAAAAACGGTCAAAGACTTTCTTGAACTAGCGCAGTGGTCAGATTTGATAATATTCGATTATTTAACTGCAAATCTGGATAGAATTGTCAATAATCTTTTCAACTTCCAATGGAATGTCAATATAATGGATGGACCAGCTCATAACCTAGCTAGAAAGATGGACAGTGGTCTTCTTGTGTTTTTAGACAATGAAAGCGGACTTCTTCATGGTTATAGATTATTAAAAAAGTATAACATTTATCACAGTTTTATGCTAGATAATTTGTGTGTGTTTAGAAAAAGAACTATAGACAGTTTGAGGAGCTTATACTCTCAGTCAGTGGGTGCAAAACTTAGTGATATATTTCATAAAAAGAATAGTGTAGTTATAAGAGATATTTTGCCGCCATTGCCAGATAAAAATGCGAAAATATTACAAGAACGAATAGGAAAAGTTTTGAGTCAAGTAGACAAATGTATGCAAACTTTTAGATAACTGTCATTATTTGACACTGAGAAGGTTAAAGTGAAAAAAACTGTAGATATTATTATAACCTTTCAAATACTATAATAACATAAAAGCATATAAAACTTTATTTGTATCTATTGGGTTTTTATATAACCCCGGAAAAAATGTTTTTTGTGAACCTATTTGGTCCATTGGGAAGAGCCGTCCCCGAAACCTTGAAAGCACCTACAGGTTAAATTATAAAAAAATATATTAGTTTGCTTTTTTCTTTATGTTTCGTTCAACGAAATCAAAAGTTACTAAAACTATGCACCATACAGAGTCTATTTGGGTTTCAAGCTGTTCTTTGGCTCTATCTCTAATGACACAATTTTCTATTTACGTACTTACATATTAATATTTTCCCAATTTTAAATTTTGGCTGTGACATTTTATTTTAAGTCACTCACTTTGTGTTTTCATCTTCTTTCTATTAACCTTCTCAGGGTTCTCATACGTGATAACTTGAGCATTTTGATACCAAATAAATAATTATTTATTGTATGATAATTTTACTATTAAAATATTGTCCTGTAATGTGCCAGTTTTAAAGATATTTAAATTATAAGTACTTAACTAACATACGAATTGTAAATATAATACTTTAAATTGTAATTAAATTGCCATTTTGTTGTACTTATTTGTATATTGCCATTTTTTCTTTACTCTTCTATGTTTTAATATAATTTTTTTACATTTAGGTATTTATACTTACTACAAACGTATTTTTTGTAAATAAACTGTAAAATAAACTTTTGAAACTATCATGGTTATTAACATTTCTGTCATTTAAAAGGGGATATTTACCATGATTTGATCTTTGTTTCTCCTATATTTCGGCACAGTTTCATGATCACGGAATAACTAACAGAATAAAAAATAAATAATGTATATCTGTATATATAATATCCCGTTATAAATTACTTTTATGTAAAATAAACTATCACTACTATATTTTATGAAATAAATAATTTGAATGATTACTATTTTGTTTTATTTTCTTATTTAATATAGGTAGGTAATTATTTTGTTGCAAACTGCATTTTAGGATGGTTGGTCACACATGCTAAGCGTGAAAAAACGCGTTGGTATAATTAGTATTTTTTAGGTAAACTACCTAACTGGTTAGTGAGTATATAATAAGATAGCAGATTTTACGCAAGCAAAGTTCCTAAGTCATTTTGCTTTGAATCTTATCTTAACTAAAAATAGGCTTAAACAACGAATAATAAAATAAAACTATGCATAGACTTTTGTATTTTTTTTATTATTGCATTAAGAAAAGATGTATGATATATGAATCAGACGACCGATGTGGCGCGGTGGGCGAAGGTCTGCCTGCGACGCAGAAGGTTGCGGGTTCGATTCCCGCCTCGGGACAAATGTATGTTGTCGTAGGTCGTTTTCTATATATAATAAAAATATCTATCTATGTATTGTATTATATTATGTATATCAGTTATCTAGTACCCTTAACACAAGCTCTGCTTAGCTTGGGGCTAGATAATGCTGTGTGAATTGTCCAGCATTATTTATTCATTTATTTATATAACTTTCATATTTTTTTAATCGATAAGGGAAAAACTAAAAATAAAACTGCACTCAGTTTCGGGTGATAAAATGCTGCCCTCTTTCTGTGTCAGGAGAAAGTGCTTCTGTTTCTTGAATCAAAATAAAATTAGGAACAAATAAATGATAAAAAAAACATCAAATTTGTTCATTTTTGTCAGTTGTGTATTTCAAAGTTTCTTTCGATTTATTTAACAGCAAAAAATAATTACAACTAATATTTACACTTATATCTATTTTCTTAAAATCTAAGCCGTCACCAGAAGGCAGAGTGCCCAGAATGCTGGCAGCATTGCCACGTTGAATGGCAATGCTAATTAGTTGACCGAAATAAAAACCAGCATTCCGATCACCTGTGGACTCTATTAGTAGTTTTGTAAGATCTTTATAGATAGCGTGTGCCCCAGGACCCCAAGGACCTAGGGTTTCCACCCCAAACGGCTCAAATAGGTAACCTCTGTCAAGACTAACGCATTTTCGCCGTTTGAGGAACTCCGCTGATGTTGCTGCGGAGCCTGCCCTTACTGATGTCCCTGCAAGATGAGAAGGTGCTAGGGTATCTACACACGTAGCATCCCAAACTAAAGGCTGACCCATCTTCCAAGGAATCAGAGGCCTTTTACCATCATCTCGCATTAGGCCACGTGGTTCGAGAGTAGCTGGCACACTGACGCTGGTAAAAGCCCGACGAATGATGTCATTAATTGAACCATGGCGGGACACACGTCCTGCACTAGAGACACATGCCAGTGCATGGTGACCGAACTTATCAACGGTTTCACCGCACTGGCAACGGTGTGGCACTAGGCAAGGAGAACCTAAACGCAAAGAGGTAGCCACCCGAAATGAGTTATTGTCTAAAAGGGTACCTAAATTTTTAGAAGGCAAAACATATAATCAAAGTCCTGATTCCCACTCGGAAACAGCGAATTTTTTTTTTTTTTGTGTATTGTATTTATTTTCTTTCAACAAACATATCCCGCTAAAGCTTCATTACAATACCGTGTAAGGTGACGTCACGTTTAGAAAATTTTCAATTATTGAACTTTACAATAAAACATTCAAAACCAATATGCAGGTATATTTCTATATCAATGTACAGATAGAATACAAATATAAATTATCAGCTTTTTGAAGTCAAATGCATAATATACTGTATTTATTTATTTACAAGATTTAAGGAAAACTTGCGGCTAGGTTTGATAAATAGAATTAAAATTCCTATAAAACATGCCTGGATAGACCAATGCATGTTTTGAAGGCTAATTACAAGTTAGTAGTTGGTAGTTTTGGAGTCTGTTGGTATTGGATATTGGTAGAGACTAGTGAGTCTGTCTGTTGGTACAGAATCAGTATTATTCTCTATTCATATTAAATCTTAATCCCAATAGAATCCGTAGTCTGTTTCAGCGTCGATTCATGTCATTAAAATGGCTTACAATGTGCACAAAGCTTCTTATTTGCGATCCAAATTACTTGAAAAACTTAGAAAATAGTAGAAACACGTGTTTTTTCACGCTTGACCTTACTGTGGGAACTATCCTTTAAGCTGCCATACAAACGTAGGTACCTACTTTCCGGTCTATTTGGAAACTACGTCCCTGTCTTTAATGAAATATTGCACACATAGTCGGATAAAAAATAGCTATGTTTGTATTATATAGTTTTTCAAAATACAAAATCATCAATATAAGAGAACGAACGTAATAAATTTGAAGTACCCATTCCCATTAGAGTACCATCGATTTGAAGAGCACCGATTTTATTACCATTTGGAGCACCTACAAAGAAGTTTCAACTTGACTTGACTTCTTTGTTTTTGGCAATAAATCGCTTGAAACTGAATTGACATAAATTTTATGAGGCTGAGACTTGAGACAGTAGTGCATTTTTACTCAATGTAATGAGGGGTTCATGTGAGACTCCAAGATCTGGGAATCGAACCCGCAACCTTCTGCGTCGCAGGCAGTCTTCGCCCACCGCGCCACATCGGTCGTCTTTCAGATTAGCATGATACATTCAGTTAGAAAAACAAAATTAAACCATATATTTACTGAGCACTTTTATTTTCATATAAAAAATAACAAATTCTGCCGGAATGTTAGTTATTTTAAAAACCCCGCTCTTAATTCAGCTCCGCAAGCACTTTTGCACTTAAAACGAAGATATCAGAATTTATTATGTTGTTTCTTAAACTGGTTTAGGGTTATTTGAGGCTCTAAACTGAGATATATAAATATTATATCTTAGTAATAAAGAAAATTACAATCAAGTATAAACAAATTAGGTAGGTACCTAAAACTAGTGTTTACAATTGAGCTAACTGCAGACTGCAAGCAATCTACAGGTAGCTCAACTGATCCATATCAATACCAGTCGCGCGCGTGCCCAAGACGCTGGCTGCATTGCCCCGCTGTATGGCAATGCTGATGCGCTGTGCCAGATACTCACCAGCTCTCGGATCACGCGTCGCATAGACCAGACGCATAGATACTTTTTTTAAAGAACCTGTAGTGTTTCGGGTCCATAGTTATTTTATATATTATGATGACCGATTTTGAGAAACTACTCCGAGATGTCAAAGTATAAAAAATGGACCAATAAAATTAGCGGTTGGATTTTATATATGTATGTAGTTTTCTTATTCCATTATTATTACTGTTTTACAGATTAATTTAATAATTATATAATTAAGTTTATATTAATTTATATATTAAATTATGTATATCAAGTGTTTTACCATTTAGATAGATAGATAGAAAACACTTTATTGTACCACACAAACATAAAATACAATACAAAAGGAAATACATGAAATATAGGAAGTACAAAGGGCGGCCTTATCGCTTTAAGCGATCTCTTCCAGGCAACCTTGGGATGGACTGGACATAAAACATAAAAACATAAAACATAAAAATATATTTATTTCAGCAAAAACACATTAGGTACAGTAGGTATTTAACTTAATGGGTAGGCAGGTAGAGTTTCATAATAATGTATTACAATGGTCTGTTAAACTGATAGAGGTTATTGCTGAGGGTTTGGAGACAATGTTTTTACTTAAGGATCTCACACTAGGCGGCGCCTGTATCGTGAGATCCAAAAGAACAATATAGACCATTTCTATATGTTTAAATGTAAATTTATAAAATCTCACATTGGTTTAATACATAAGTAGAACATTGGCAAACTTATAAAATAATAACCGCTGTTTTTTGAAGGTTCTTCATTATTGTATACAGTTTATATTTATTACACTGAGTTAAACAGAATATAGCATTGGAAGATTAAACCAGTTATAGATATTTATGTAATAATTTGTCCAGCATTATTATTATTATTAATAAAATTATATAGGTACCTACTTTTCTCTGATTTTTTAGTTAATTTGGTGATAGTTAACTTGTGATGTACCTAATAAAATGTAAATCCTTTATTGGTTAAGATAGTGTGCGCCTAATGCAAAAATAAAGCAAATTGTGTATTTTTAAACCCTTACATCTATGGTAACGAACTTAAATATTCTAATTAAAAAAATACGATAGGTAGGGGAAAAACCCATAGAAGTCGAGTAATCGAATAGAATTTTGAAAAATAAACTGGTTTTTTTACAAAAAATTATACAAAAATCGCTTTAAAAATACTGTTTTAATTGAAATGCTCTAAAGTATCAGCGACAACATCATATTATTTTTTACGAATTACATAGTCAGACTACTGTTTTATTTAAGTAATCGTGTAGTTTTTCTATTTAATGCTTAAATTTTGAATCATTAATAGAAAAAAAGCAAAAACTTGATTTTTGCACTGACATTGCTTTACTCTGTCCCGCTCCTATGAACGCGAAATCCTATGCCTATCCTTTTCACAATTTTTTGCATTAGGCCCGCTCTTAAGCTTTACTCTAAGAGCTGTGGATTTTGTTAATAAATAAATAAATATTTTTTTTATAAATATCCACTCCTCAACCTCAACAGCCTATAACGGTCCAGTGCTGGACGAAGGCCTGATTTTTTGATCTCATGGGGTCCAATAAACCCCACGCTGGGCATGCGGGTCGCAGTTCAACACAAAAGCAGATAATTTGGTCGAACATCTAGCATATCTACCTGTCTCACTCTAACTCACATAAAATATCGTCAATAGCATAAATATTTATTTCAGACGAGCGAACACCGCGCAGTGAAAGCGAGAAAGGGAGGCAAGAGCCGGCCCGCGCGCAATTTCACTGCTTTTTATTTATAAATTTGTTATTGCTGTAAAATAAAATTTCTTTCGCAAAAAACTAAAACCATAATCCTCTAAAGTGTTTAGTTAAGTATTTTTTAGACGACATTTCATTAAAAAATGTTAAATAACTAGTAAAAATTAAAATTTACAGGAAACTGCGATTTTTTTCTATCGAGTCAAGTTGAGTCAATCGTGTTTCGGCTCCCATAACTTACTAACAAAAATCCTAAACTTTCGATGCTCATCAAAAAAGTTTATAAAAAATTGTGTTTTCTTGCCTTAAAACTGATTTTCCGTCTAGACAAAACCTGAGTTTTGGGACCTACTTCACCTTAAGGAAAATGTACTGTTATGAAGGCGTGGAACTGTTTTGATTATGGGTTTTATTTCGGAAAAAACTAAATAATGTTAATATTTAAACATACAAATTGGTACTTATTATACTTTTTTGAAATCTATGATAAGTGCGCCAACTTTTATGAGAACATGCCAGCCTATCGTGGTGGACTTTTTATTCAGTATGAAGAGTCAAAGTCAACCTATTGAAAATTATTGATTTAAAATAGAACTAAACTATGGGCATTAAGTTTTTATTTCACAATAAAATTATTGGAAGAGTTATTTGAGTTTGTAATACAAAAATAAAAGTCATAAAATGTTGACATGTAGTCACATCATAGAAAAGTTTGACATTGGGCAGAGAATTTTTGATTTTCAGGAAAAAACCTCTAGCTCAGGAACCATTGGAGATAGACCCATAATTGTATGGTTTTTCTGTGTCGTCATGAACCCACCTGGGGTTCAAAAACCATAATCCTGCGTTTTCGGCCTGACGTTGAGCTTCAAGACATCCTGTATAATAAGTCTGTCATTGTACAATTGTTTATTATCCTAAATAAAGAAAATAAAATATAAATGTACCTACTTTATAACGCATACAAAGTCAGGCGCGGCGCATTATACTACCCGCATACCTGCACTTAAAGCGAAGTGAACTTCGGGCGACCGATTAAGTTGTAATGACAAGTTTGTTTGTATTTGTACGGCCAGGGTTCCGTACGTTTTAAATAAAAAACACAAACGATCTACACACCATCATGTAGGCCTATGAAAGCTTGTGTTAAGGGTACTAGATGTCTGATATATGTACTTACTAGCGACCCGCCCCGGCTTTGCACGGGTACTATATTATTCATGTATTATATACATATAAACCTTCCTCTTGAATCACTCTATCTATTAAAAAAACTGCATCTAAATCCGTTGCGTAGTTTTAAAGATTTAAGCATACATATGGATATAGACGGAGAAAGCGACTTTGTTTTATACTATGTAGTGAAGGGGCCTCTACCAAGGCATTGAGATCGTTTAATTTTTTTTTCAACAAACTTAATCATCTAATAAAAAAACTATCTTGACGCTTTTGTACAGAATAAAATGTAATATTAGATGTGTAGTTATGATGAGTATAAGAATCCTAGATTTAATATAAACCACTAGTAAGTGTATAATATGATTAATTAATTTATATAATAAAAATATCTGTCTACGTATTGCATTATATTATTTATATCCGTTATGGGTACTACCCATAACACAAGCTCTGCTTAGCTTGGGGCTAGATAATGCTGTGTGAACTGTCCAGCATTATTTATTTATTGGTGTTGTGGGGAGGCCTTGTTAAGCAGTGAGACAATTGTCTAACAAAATAACAGTATAAAGTTCCAGTCATAATTGGGTCTTTAATTTTGCCTGAAAAATAATTTTATTTTTTTATTTTTATTATTATAATTACCTACTTAATGAGGTAGAAATAAACCATTGTTATAATGCACGCCCCTCCACAAAATGTGATCATTTCAATGTGTGAGAGAACACACTTACTGCAACACTCTACTTGTGTGTGTGCGGCGACCCTACTAGACATGGACTCATCATCAAGCCTATACCAGTCCACAGCTGGACATAGGCCTCCCCTAATGAGTGCCATAGCGCCCTGTCTTCAGCTTGCCGCATCCAGCATCTGCCAGCAGTCTTTCGCAAATCGTCATCCCACCTGGTCGAAGGGTGGCTTACACTACGTTTGCCGAGTCGCGGTTTCCACTCACGAACACGATTACCCCAGCGGTTGTCGGTTCTTCTCGAGATATGGCCAGCCCACTGCCACTTCAGCTTGCTAATCCTATGAGCTATGTCGATAACCTTGGTTCTCTGTCGGATGTATTCTTTGCGAATCCTATCCTTCAGAGAAACTCCGAGCATAGCTCTCTCCATAGCTCGCTGGGCGACTTTGTTTGGGTGACGTCATTTGTAAAGTCCTTGACGTAAAGGTTCCGTTTATCTTCCACGGACCCCCAAAATCTGTTGTCACACTGCTAGGACATTTCTTAATGGTTGCCACATTAAGGATAAAACGAAAGCAGCGGCATGAATCATAGCGAGCTCGCCTTAAGAAGCTGATAAGGAGGGTTTGGGCAAAGAGTAAGATGTAGAACGGGCACTTCGAACAATTACAAAAATCTTGTTTTTTTTTTATTGAAGATTTTATTCTATACTACTTGTTTAACTATGCGCAATGGCGTGCTATGGCGCTCATTAGGGAAGGCCTATGTCCAGCAGTGGACTGATATAGGCTGATGGTAATACTACTTAAATTTAAAGGTATTTATTTATTTAATCTAAAATATGTTGGAAAGATTTGTTTTTTTGTTTGATTGTTTAAATTAAATAGGCTAGATTTGGAAAATTCTTTCACCATTAGAATCCTACATTATCCCTGATGAACATAGGCTATAGAATATACCCGTGCGAAGCCGGAGCGGACCGCTAGTGGAACATAAAATAATTGTAATGATCTGGAAGATTTCAATTCTAAGTGATAGGACAAGCCCCTTGTACTTTTTTTTATCATAATCTTATATTAGACTATAGAAAAGTTACATATCTTATTCAACTTATGCTACTACGGTCCATATTACATACTTTAAAACTAACATATGTACATACAATATGAAAACTATATTAATAACACGTTATTTATGTATTGTATCTTAGTAAGACTCTAGAGAACAGAATAAATCATTTGACTTTTGAAGTACAATACAATACACTTTATTAAACTGCACACCAAGAAAATACAAAAAAAGTAAACAGGAAAAGATAGTAAAAACAGAGTTGCACAATGGGCGGCCTTATCGCTAAAAGCGATCTCTTCCAGACAACCTTGGGATGGACACGAAGTAGATGTACGCGAATAGACGGTGGCTTAATATTTAAATAAACAATACATACATAGGTACTATATCTAATACTAAAATACATATGTAATATAAAATACATATATAATATAAAATACATAATAATACATACTTACCAGCTTTACAAAATAGATGCAAAAAATAAAAACTTAGGAATTTATGACTGTAGAAAGATAGTGTTCATAGACCAAGTTCTTAAAAATAAGGAGAAACTTTGCGTGTCTAACATCGAGTTAGTATTCTAACTCAATGGTGTCTAACAATAGTAGGTAGGGCATTCCACAACTAAAAAAAAATACGTAAAAACCGACGCCAAATTCCTTAACTAACCTAATCAATGTTTTTTAAGTTTTGCGGGATAATACTAATCATCATCTCGAGATTATCCTCGATCTATAGGTCTTTTGCCAAACTCGTTGTACAATTTTCGTAAACAAACCACGACACAAATAACTAAAATTCACTTGTTTTGCGTCGATTTTCAGATAAAATTGTAAGCAATATCTGATGAAGGAAGGATCTCAAAATAATAATGTAAAAAAATGTCATATTAATTAATTAATAATACGATAAATTAATTGTTGTCTCAAAATATTTGCGTTAAACAGACGCTGCAATACAGTGAATTTTTTAAATCTTAATTGTCAGCGATTTTTAAAAACATTCTACAAGGAGTTTGGCTAAAGTATTGTGTATACCTTAGCCAAACTCCTTGTAGAATGGTGACACACGACAGGATACAGTGAAAAAATCTTTAGAATCGGTCCACAATTGATGGAGAAAACGGCGAGCTTTTATAAAAAATACTTACAGCTGAAAAGGGTATCTTAGAAAGAATATCTTAAATCATGGATATTTTTACATAAACATAGGTTATTTTTTATCCCAGAAAAGTGTAGTGTTCCAGTGGGATTACAATATGTTTTCTCTTAAGAGTCTGGCTGGGCAATATAAGCCCCAAGATCTTACAATATTCTGTCAATTTCTGTCGTCGCGTCACGTAGGCAACAAATCTCTCCAAGTCACATCTGCCCCGCCTCATCGTTGTCCACAAATCGGTCGGGAGGTCTCAGTTTTGACATGCGTAGCTCCAGATAGCAAAGCTAAGTGTTTCACATACCTTAAAGTTACATCTGCCTACTTAACCTCTTTTGTGGTATTACTACCTTAGTAGCAAATTAACACACCTTTTTAGTGCCATGTAAAAAAGGATTAGGTTTCTAATTTGAGTAGGTATGCATTTTATCTACAATTTTTTTTGGATATTTATATGGCCTACACTCAGCCTTGTGCTGGATAGCCACTGAAGTGTCTTGTCTACCCAGCGCTGATTTTCGGTGCATGTCAGGCTAGATAATGCTGTGTGAATTGTCCAGCATTATTTATTTTATTATTTTTATTTATCTGTGGTAGTGCGCTATTTTACAAACTACAAAGTACAATTAAATTAAGTCATAACAATAAACTCTAAAATGTTACTAAAAATAAAAATAAAACCAGTGAAGTGTGAATTACAATAATTATACAGTGATACTATGTAGACCCCATGGGATGGACATAGGCTATGTCGATAACCTTGGTTCTCTGTCGGATGTATTCGTTACGAATCCTATCCTTCAGAGAAACTCCGAGCATAGCTCTCTCCATAGCTCGCTGGGCGACTTTAAACTGGTGGACCAGCCCTACCGTGAGTGACCACGTCTCAGCTCCGTAGGTCATGACGGGTAGGACGCACTGATTGAAAACTTTCGTTTTCAAACATTGCGGTATGGATGACGAGAAGACTCGACATAGCTCAAAGAATTAGCAAGCTGAAGTGGCAGTGGGCCGGTCATATCTCGAGAAGAACCGACAACCGCTGTTTTAAACGTGTTCTTGAGTGGAGACCGCGACTCGGCAAACGTAGTGTAGGACTCACTCCGATCAGGTGGGATGACGATTTGCGAAAGACTGCTGGCAGATGCTGGATGCAGCAAGCTGAAGACAGGGCGCTATGGCGCTCATTAGGGGAGGCCTATGTCCAGCAGTGGACTAATATAGGCTGATGATGGACACAGGCTACTTGAAAAGCGTGTGCGAAGCCACGGGGAGTAGCTAGTACAACAAATTATAATTAAAATGGTCCTGATTATAGAATACCTACAGTTATGTCTACTCTCCAATCTTCATATTTCATGATTAGCTTCTATTTCTTCACAGCTAAGGTTTATTATTCAAAGTTATGTACATAAATAGTTTGCTGTAATCAATCGAAATGGTCAAAACTGACTGGATTTCGCATTCCTCATTCAAAAACGAACGAGGTTTGACAAATGGTGGATGTGGCATACGAAAGTTACGAATTAGAAAAGTGGATGCGGTAGTTTAAAGAATGAGGGCTTTTAAATGCAATCTTTTAAAAAACAAGATCCGTCAATTGCGAGTGTGACTCGAGCGCCGAGGTTTTCAAACATTTTTTAATTTAAATTTTTACTGTCTTTTCCATTTTTATGTCCTGTAAAATATAGATTCATGAACGCAAAACACGCTTTTTGTTGTGACACTACCCTAGTAGCAATTTGTGTTGGCCGACGGTGGACACCTAATGCCAACGGTTGGGATCAGGTTGGAAAAGGGTAGTGAAATTGCCTACAGCGAGCCAACGGAGTGCCAACTGACATATGATAACGCAAATATCATAACGATCTCCCAACGTTGGCCCTACTACTGTAAATGGTTGTATTCCGAACAGAAAATTGCCACGATTCACCAACAAAGGCCTTACCGTGGCATTCGGTTAGAATACCAACAGAAAATCCTCACAAGAACCCAACCGAATGCCAACTGCAGTTTTCTGACATGATGCCAACCGAAAACTGCAACGATTCCTCTACAAATGCCCTACCGTGGCATTCGGTTAGAATACCAACAGAAAATCTTCACTGTAACCCAACCGAATGCCAACTGTAGTTTTCTGACATGATGCCACCGAAAACTGCTACGATTCCCCTACAAACGCCCTACCATGGCATTCGGTTAGAAAACCAACAGAAAATCCTCACTATTACCCAACCGAATGCCAACTGTAGTTTTCTGGCATGATGCCAACCGAAAACTTCCACGATTCCCCTACAAACGCCCTACCGTGGCATTCGGTTGGAAAATCAACAGAAAATCCTCACTACAACCCATCCGAATGCCAACTGTAGTTTTCTGACACTATGCCAACCGAAAACTGCCACGATTCCCCTACAAACGCCCTACCGTGGCATTCGGTTAGAAAACCAACAGAATATGCTCACTATTACCCAACCGAATGCCAACTGTACTTTTCGGGCATGATGCCAACCGAAAACTTCCACGATTCCCCCACAAACGCCCTACCGTGGCATTCGGTTAGAAAACCAACAGAAAATCCGCACTATTACCCAACCGAATGCCAACTGTAGTTTTCTGACATAATGCCAACCGAAAACTGACACGATTCCCCTACAAACATCCTACCTTGGCATTCGGTTGGAAAACCAACAGAAAATCCTCACTATTACCCAACCGAATGCCAACTGTAGTTTTTTGGCATGATGCCAACCGAAAACTTCCACGATTCCCCTACAAACGCCCTACCGTGGCATTCGGTTAGAAAACCAACAGAAAATCCTCACTACAACCCAACCGAATGCCAACTGTAGTTTTCTGACACTATGCCAACCGAAAACTGCCACGATTCCCCTACAAACGCCCTACCGTGGCATTCGGTTAGAAAACCAACAGAATATGCTCACTATTACCCAACCGAATGCCAACTGTACTTTTCGGGCATGATGCCAACCGAAAACTTCCACGATTCCCCCACAAACGCCCTACCTTGGCATTTGGTTAGAAAACCAACAGAAAATCCGCACTATTACCCAACCGAATGCCAACTGTACTTTTCGGGCATGATGCCAACCGAAAACTTCAACGATTCCCCTACTAACGCCTTACCTTGGCATTCGGTTAGAAAACCAACAGAAAATCCTCACTATAAGCCAACCGAATGCCAACTGTAGTTTTCTGACACTATGCCAACCGAAAACTGCCACGATTCCCCTACAAACGCCCTACCGTGGCATTCGGTTAGAAAACCAACAGAAAATCCTCACTATTACCCAACCGAATGCCAACTGTAGTTTTCTGACATAATGCCAACCGAAAACTGACACGATTCCCCTACAAACATCCTACCTTGGCATTCGGTTGGAAAACCAACAGAAAATCTTCACTTTAACCCAACCGAATGCCAACTGTAGTTTTCTGGCATTATGCCAACCGAAAACTTCCACGATTCCCCTATAAACGCCCTACCGTGGCATTCGGTTGGAAAACCATCAGAAAATCCTCACTACAACCCAACCGAATGCTAACTGTAGTTTTCTGACACTATGCCAACCGAAAACTGCCACGATTCCCCTACAAACGCCCTACCGTGGCATTCGGTTAGAAACCAACAGAAAATCCTCACTATTACCCAACCGAATGCCAACTGTAGTTTTTTGGCATGATGCCAACCGAAAACTTCCACGATTCCCCTACAAACGCCCTACCGTGGCATTCGGTTGGAAAACCAACAGAAAATCCTCACTATTACCCAACCGAATGCCAACTGTAGTTTTTTGGCATGATGCCAACCGAAAACTTCCACGATTCCCCTACAAACGCCCTACCGTGGCATTCGGTTGGAAAACCAACAGAAAATCCTCACCTTAAGCCAACCGATTGCTAAATGTAAATAGTTTTTAATTAAGTTATTCTCAGCAAGTCCTTTCATTTGTTACCTTTATTGTAGCAGTGCAATAAAAAGAACTTGGTAGGTAGGTACTAATAACTTAAATAACGTGCTCTAATCTGCGTGAAATTTTATAGGATGAGGAGATGGGGGTCTAAGAGGGCGTAAAATCAATTAATTAGTAACACCTGGGGCGAGCCGGTGCGCGTCCTCATAATTTTAACCTAGGGCGGTCAGAACTCTTGATCGGTCGCTGGTAATAGGTAGGTACCTACCTAAGTAATGCTGACTACAGCCGGATGTGATGTGGCGTTTACATCGACATTAGGGTAAAATGTCGATGGGCGTTTACGACGTCCTTACCTTATACATGACGCTTCGAGCATTATTAGAATAGGTATCAATTAAGTAGGTAGGTAGACCTATAGATAGGTAGGTACTTACCTATGCCGAACGAAACGCAAGTGTTCGCATTGAGTAGTATAATTCATTTTTTTTTATAATAGTGCTTCAGTGAGTGTTCGTTCTATTCTTTTTCAATGTTAGCTTACAAGCAAAATAACTACCTACTATAGTTACCTACCTATAAAATACCTACCGGTGATAATTATTGAGCAGATAGGTACTAGGTAGGTAGCTAGGTAGGTACCTACATAAATTCAGTGATGGGCTTGCCATCTGCCACATAGCCTGTACCTACCTACCTATAGAAATTTTGCAATATTGCATTACAGGTGGCGCGAAAATAGCCTCGGGCCTTATTTATATGGAGATAAGTTTGAATTTCGGTAGGACGGCCGATCGCGTTCATTGTAGCTGACCTATCTTAATAGTTTAAAGACCTTATTTCAGCTGTTTAAAATTCAATTTATGTTGGAAGGATTACTTATACATTTTGATAAAATATGAGAGTGGTCAGTGGCGCTAATTGTTCCTACCACATTCCTAAGTCCGTCGAAACTCCACAATGTCTGATAACACGTCTGTACAACTAATGTGTTCTGCCTACCATGACTTTACGGTGCTGTGTTGAGACATGGACGCTTACTCAAGTCATGAGTCATGTGATCATGACGTCATGACTCATGTTCCTAATGTCCAGATCCGAAGTCAACATAGGTAGGTACCTACCTACCTAAAAGACGTTGGGAACATCGAAATATTATACATAAACATAGAACAGACAGCGCTAACACAAATCGTGGTTGCAAGCGCGGCAGTGCGGGACGCGCGGGGGCCGGCTACTGATCAAAGATTCGATGTCACCGTCACATCATAGATGCGACACTTTGTTCATACTCTGCCTACATCATTGGGTACCGACGGGAACATAATATTGTAAACTGAAATGAGCTTACTAGACATAATTTTAATTCTAATATTTATTTTAGAAATACTAATAATGGCCTGGAATAAAGTATAGGTATACTTTTTATCCCATAAATCCCATGGGATAGAAATAAACGTTAAATGTTTTCATAGAAAAATTGCGTGCGAAGTCGCGGGCAGGAACTTGTACCTACAAAATATTCTATTCTTCTCTAAACAAAATGTAATAAATTATCTCTAACAAAATTCAAGAATTATTCTTCATCTTTCATATTATACTTAATTATTTCATTAAATAACCAAAATCAGTTCTTTTGTAAATATGTGTAAAAAAATATTGTTTTTCGCCATAAACAGAATCGTCAGCTAATAATAATTTCGACTCATGTCTACAGATTCCTACTCTTGGTATACTACCTACACAACATTGTCACATCTGAACTTTAAGTCTATGACGAATGACGCAACAAAGGCACACAAAGGCGCCCGCTAAATATTTTGCTCGAATTAAGTTTTACAATGATTATCTAGTTACGCACGGATGGAAAGTTATTCCTTTGCACTTCGACGTATTCTTAGAACTGTTAGTGGAAGCTACCTAGGTTAGGTATTTGAGAGAATAATGAGAGCTTCGAACTGTGGCTTCGATCAACCTATCTTTTTGACCTTGAAATAATATATTTTAGATTCTAACTTAAAAACAATAAAGTTTATTTCAGCTTGTTTTTCTCCTCAGAGCGTTATTATTAGCTAAAAACTCTGCTTTCTGGACAGTGTGACCACTCTTGGTAGATTTCAACTTTTTTAGTAGATAGGTAGTACCTAGCTAGAGATATTTTTGTCTCGATATTTTTTCACTGGAAATGGAATGGAATGGTTTATTTTCTTAGCAACATACACAGTGTCGTTTGTGTGTTTCATTTCATGTAGGTAAAACATAATAAGCTATCGTAAGAAAGTTTCGTGTTGGCGCAAGATTTAAAATTTTTGTAGGCTTTAATTTTTTTTACGTTCTACGAGAAACAAAACTGAATTTCCCGCTAATCGTAAACCATTTTATATTAACTTATGAAAAAACTAAATTCGATTCACTGGTATTTTTGGAGCATTTATAGGCGGTTTTGGGCTAAAAATCCACATTATAGGTACTATGATATCCCAATGCTCCTATAATACAATTGAGTCGAAATAGGTAGGTAAGTTTATCATGGGTTCATAGAAAATGGTTTATGATTGGCGGCAAATTACTTTTCCGTGGATTTTATTCCTTTTTGTACGTAGAAAACATAAAAACCCACAAAAAAAATCTCTCGCTAACACGAAACAATCAACCAAAAATAGTAGATTTTTAAAATGTTAAGTATATTTTTAGTGGTTTATGCGATACTTCTAGTAGAATCATTCAAAAATCATAGATCTTTTCATCATTCTCATTCAATTCATTCATCATTCCCATTCATAGGGTTATAAAAGTTTCTAATACATCTATGGATAAAATAGTTAGCTAGCATCCAGCGTTGCCAGAAGGTAACTTTTGTTACCTTTTAGGTGATTTTTCACTACGTCCGGTTACTTTTAGGTAACACGACTTCAAAGGTTACTTTTAGGTACTATTTTGGAAATTGTCATTTTTTTTTATTTGCAGCGCTGGCAAGGCGACTCTACAGAGTACATTAAAATAATTATGGCAACACGTTCTCTGCTCTTATGTTTCGATAGTTTGTACATAATTATGGTGTGCGCAACTCCTGAAAATATGTTTATCTCTCTCGCACTAATGTATAAGAACCTTGATAAGGTCACAAAATATGACTTAGCCTTTGTTTCCTAATAAAAAAAAAACATCAGGCTTTTGATGGTCTTACATTATTACCCCTCATCGACATTATAATGTCGATGTTACCCCTACTTGTTTTTACTTACCGTCCACTCGCACTAAGCGTTTGAAGCGGTTTGAAACTAGATACTGGTGTTTTTTCAGCCAATTACAAACTGGGTTTCTTCAAAACAGGAGTGAATAGGTATCTTCCAGACCGTCACGTCACGATACATTGTCGGCCACATCTTCACTTTCCATTGGGTGAGATTGTGATCAAACGAAGGTCTATTGACTATTAACAACTTATGTCTATATAAACTTTTAGTAGAAAACTACATAACTATTGGAAAAAAATATAAAAGGTAACTTTTCAGTCTAAAAGGTTACTTTTTTATTTCTTTTGGGTTGCTTTTGACAAGACCCAACTGGCAACACTGCTAGCATCGGCGGCATCGTTCTTTTCTGTTTGAGGCATTACCGCTGGATTGTTGTTAAGTGAACGGCTGAACGCAGAAAAAAACTACTTTTGCCGATTTTATCTGAAGGTAAATAAATTGAGTACCTACTAATTCCTTTCTCAAGCCCGCTGCTCATTTACGATAAATAAAAAGGTAAGTACCTCAGGCAGGCTCAAGGTAAGTCTTCGTCATGTGTCACATGTGTGCATCTTCTCTGACTCTGACGCGGCCATTTGCAATTGCATTCGCCATTCGCCACGATATGTTATAAAGTTCGCGTGACGTAAAATGAAAGCCAAGTTATAAATCTGTGATGAAAGCGCATTCAAGCTGCGCATTTAGGATTTATCGTTATACACTCGTGCTTAAAAGTACTAGCCTACTACCAAATAGATTTTAATAGATGATAGATAAATCGCTGTGCAGCTTGAGGCGACTTGAACGTTCTTTTTACGTGACGCGAACTATACTATACCTAATCCTAATTTCTAACCTAACCAATATATTATTATGCTTGCCAGCAGTATTAATATCCGACTGATGTTTAATGTTGTGGAGTTTGACGCAGAAGAGGGTGGTGGGATTGGTGTCATACGAGAAGAATGGGTTACTCCTAGAAAAATACATTGCATGTGGCCGCCGAAATCAACTAATTTCAATAGGTGCATTATTGGTTCAATTGTGCCTGATAATGGATGGGACTTGTGCAGAATAAGCCGCGTATTTTATACAACAGGTAAGTTTTTGTGCCATGCATGTATCTCTAAAGCTAAACCTAGGTAGGTACTTTCAATAGGTTTCAATTTTACTATGAAACTCTAGGTGTAGGTACTTATGTACCCTAAATGTGCTTTTGTGTAAATGTGTTTTGGTAGGTAATGATATTGGCAGTTATGTACCTACCTACCTGCTTTTATAATTAACAAGTATACAAGCAGCTAGTGGAAGAAGTATAGACATTATATACCTATACTTAACCTTAATCCATATACCACGCGGTTCCAAACCTTAATCCATAAAAACCATAATACAACGCGTGCGTTTTGAGGTCTATGTGTGCCGCAGACCTATTGATTGCTTTGTTATTTTGTGTCTTATCTTACCTATAAATTATGCTCTAATTTTAGATAATTTGAGCAAAGCACGAGCTAAAGCAAAGCAAGCAGAGGTCGACTCGGAAGTCAATAGCGATGGTGCAGATGAAACAGGAAAACGCAAAACAAAAAAAAAACTACTTTATAGTAGCGCAGAAGAAAATAATTCCGATGAAGAAAGTTCAATATTATTTCAGTACCCAAAACCACCCGGAACCACAAGTAAGTCCAGACTCCAGACACTTTATAGTTTTAAAGGAACCCTTTTAGTTTGGCACCGGGTTCGATTCTCGCCTCTGGTCAAATGTTTGTACCATCTGCTATCTATGTATTGTATTACTTATAGTTATCTAGTACCTACACATAACACAAGCTTAGCTTGTAGCTTAGATATAGCCGTGTGAATTGTCCAGCATTATTATTATTATTCTTTCTCATTTCCATGATCTAGGGCCATAATTATAGTGATCCATTTCTTTTGGGAGGCATGCACGGGGCCGAATATTGTTGTAGCATGCTATGTAACCTACTTATAATCTGAATACCAACGGACAAGGGTGATTTATGAGGTTGGCACCCTATGTATGTATGTAGCCAATTTTATATTCCCACGTAGCGCTGAAATTAAGAGTAAATTTCTATGAACTTTAATTAGTTAGTTTTTAACTTTACTTTTTATTTAATTTCATTACTGTATTCCTACAAATAAATTCATCATGTGTTATTTATTATAGAAGATATAAAAGAAAAAAGCAAGAGGCCAGATGCCAGAGGCAAGCAGCAGTCTAAATCTCGATCAACTTCTGGGTCAAGATCGTCCACACCAGGCACTAGCTTAGAAGAACCTTCCATAGATGAATTATATTGTATCAAAGACCCTGATCATGTGGGTTTTGCTGCTGATCCTGAATGTAAGTAACACCTGGTCGAGGGCGTCCTACACTACGTTTGCCGAGTCACGGTCTCCACTCAAGAACACGTTTACCCCAGCGTTGAATCATTTGGGACTGATTATTAAAATTATCCCTACTTCTAGCAGACCTGGAAACCTTATTCAACCTATTTATTCCTACATAATATAGGTACCTACCTTATGTATGATTTGAACCTTATTAAATTCATATTGTATTTTAGGTACTTTGGATTTAACTCTGACACCAATTCAAGAGAAATGGACTGCGAATAACCCGCGTGTATTAGGTAAGAGTATAGTTATAAAAACTTGTGGATTACCTATCATCATCATTCAGTATTTACAATTTCATCAGTGAATTTAGATAGATAGATAGATAGACCTTCCTTAAAGTATAGGTACCTTGATGAGCAATCTTGAGCCGCTTTTTAGAAAGCTATGTGGCCTGCATATTGTATTTCAAAATAAGATTATTATAAAGATCTATCATGTTCTCAAATAAATTAACATATTAAAACATAATTTATTAACTCTAATAATAATCTAATCTTTAAATTTTAGATGTGATTGCAAAACACTTGGCTCGCATCGAAAGTGACATAAAAGAGCTGCAAATTTCACAGCATGAAATATTGCAAAGACTTCGATCTTCTTCTGAATCTGTCACTGGAATGCAGCTGTCTCTTCCAGAAGGGATAACATTACCATGTGATGATCATGAAGCTCTGATTAAAATCGAAACATGGATTGACGAAAATGGGAAACAATTGGTAAGTATTTTTTATTTTTAACAGTCTTCAAAAAAGGAGAAGTCAGCTGTATGTTTTTTTTGTTTTTATGTTCTTATTGAAGTCTGTTTTCTTCATTATTAATCTCTAATTGTCTCTTTGTCTACATTTTTCATTGGTATTTATTGAATTTACAGATAACTTATCTTGGCTTAGTGGGTGGAAACAAGGTAGCTGTCGTTATAAGAAGAATTTTAGAGAAACTATTCAGTAACAGACTTGCTTTAGAATACAATTGGACGGGAAAAAATAACAAGTTACCATTAAAGGATTTGAAATTAATGAAAATTATAAGAGGTAAATAATCTTTCTTTAAGGACCACTTCTTCAGGGATCAGACTAGGTCGCTTTTGCTCTGCTATCGTCAGCCCTGAGCATTTCTTCCCGAGGCGGTATCGAACCCACAACGTCCTGCGTCGCGGGCGGACCTTCGCTCACCGCACCACAGACGTCGTCGTTTTGTATACCTAGTGTACATGTAGTCGTTTATATAACTCCACATCCACAGAAAATCTGAAACAAAGCTGTCAGTAGTCAAAAGTCCTGCTCCGGTACTTCAAGGAGCTGGGCTGGTTAGGTTAGCCTGTTTAGGCAGGGAAATAATGCACAATACACTCCTATTCGAGTTGTCAGTGCAGATCCGTGGTCCCCCACTTAGAATTAGAGTACCTAGTGTTGGAGCCTTGTTTCTTACCTTGTGCTTTTTATTTATAGATGCAGTGCGACAAAACAAAATAGCAGAAAAAGCAACAGATTCTGAAATACATGAAGTAATATCGAACTGGTTCAGATTTACCAAAGATCGCAATGGAGGAAGGGAGGCCACTGGATGCAAGAACACTCTTGGAGACACCGCATTATGTTCAAATAGTAAACTGTGCTGGGGGCTCTTATGTATATTTTGGCCTTGAGACACATATAGTAGAAAGAGTAAAAAACACAGGCATTACAGTAAAAAATTGTCACTATCCCTTAGTGCAGAGAAAAATGTCGCAAATAGAGTCTGGTTCCTTTTTGTCTGTAACGCTCAACGTCGATGGTTTGCCAATACATTCAAGTTCCACAAATTCTTTTTGGCCTATACTATGTATTTTAGATCAATCTCACGACAAACGGCCTTTTATTGTAGCTCTATACTTTGGAGAATCAAAACCGAATAATGCGGGTGTTTATTTGCGTCCTTTCGTTGATGAATGCTTACGTTTAGAGCAGAATGGCTTATGCATTGATGATGTTAAATTTGATTTTCGAATAAGTTGCATCATTGCTGACGCACCGGCTAGATCATTTTTAAAATGTATCAAGTCCCACAATTCTCTGTATGCCTGTGAAAAATGCCAGCAAGAAGGTACTTACAAAGGTAGAACTATATGGCCATATATAAGTGAATTAACTCAACTGATATTGGATTTGTAAATCAGGAATATGAAGACCATCAATTATCAAAATGTATTCTTACAGAACTTGACGTAGGACTAGTCACTCAAGTACCGCTTGATTTTATGCATTTAGTGTGTCTAGGTGTCGTAAAAAAAATGATTAGATGCTGGGTCGAAAGAGGACCAAAAAAATGCAAACTGAATGCTCTTAAAATAGATGAAATTTCTAGTCGCATAAAAGCCTGTCGCGATCATTACCCAGTTGAGTTTTCCAGACGTCCCAGGCCACTAAAGTTATTCAAATATTGGAAAGCGACTGAGTTTAGGGCCTTTGTTCTCTATATAGGACCCGTTGTTTTACAAAACAAGTTGCCTAACAGCAGCTTATACAAGCACTTTATGATGTTGCATTGTGCAATATATATTCTATGTAATGACATATGTCAAGATTGTATGTGGAGATTGTATGCCAATAAGCTGTTGCATTGTTTTGTGAAAAATGTTTCAGTCTTGTATAGTGACGAATTTCTTGTGTCTTATGATAATGTAAATTTCTTCCGTGTATAAACAATTCAGTTTAACGTATTCACTGCCGCGGGTCGGCGGTGCGACCCGCAGGGGCGCGCCGTCGCTACATGGACTCGCTGATCGCTCTCTGCGTCTTGAGCCATGAAAGTGTTAGTATAACGTATTCACTGCCGCGGGTCGGCGGTGCGACCCGCAGGGGCGCGCCGTCGCTACACGGACTCGCTGATCGCTCTCTGCGTCTTGAGCCATGAAAGTGTTAAGTAGGCCACTATCTCCTGCCAATTTACTTGTTTGTAGGTAGTTAGACGGTAGATAATATGCCTAACGTAACTAACTTAGTTTCACTAAGTTATACTTCAAAATAATAAACAAAATGAAAGAGTATTGAGTTGACTAGACAGAATGACGGCGGGCCACCAATTTTAAAAACCCGATTAACCCTTAAGGTTATACCGGTTGCCGCCATCGCTTAGCGTAAAGGTGGCCGGGATAGAATAATGGGTTCATTATTACTCATTTTTCTATCTCTTACTTCAAAGGCCCTGCAACATGGTGTCCGAAACCTCTTCTTTCTGATTCTTTTTGTAAAAAGATAGTCTTCTTTGACATGCTTATGATAATGTAAATTTATTACCGTGTATAAACAATTAAGTTTTAGTAAGTTTTAGTAAGTATTAACTAATGTAGCCCAGGGCTGAAGTCGAATAAGTTTTTATGCTGTATCTCGTCTTCAATTTTGTTTTGCTGAACCAACTACTTTTAGAAACAAACAAACTGGCAGACAAAGACACTAGAATTTATACACTAATATGTAATAACATACTAATATTATACTAGTTAATTACTTATTATAAATTCTAAAGTGTCGTCTGTCTGTTTGTTTGTTTGTTACTTTCTCAGCTATTCTTATTTATTATCAGTCGGTATCCCATCTCCTAGTTTCACAACTTTGTTTTGCTGTATTTACCTACCACTTTTAGATTTTATGTTTCGTGGTATACACCATGGTCTTCCTAGGATCTAAATGTATGCGGGAAAACAGAGCTTAAGGCGCATACCCCAGTTTAACGCCACCACCTATAATTTTATCTTACTATTACGTTTAGCTTACAATAGTACGATGTATTTTTGAAATTTCTTGTGTTAAACATAATAAATAAGCTAAAATAGGTGGCGGCGCTAGTTTGACTGGGGTATGCGCCTTAAGTTATTCGAATTTTACCCAAGAGTTGGTATAACGGTTATTGACCTACTCCATCATTACATTACCTCTCTATTAGCATTACTGTAACAAATAATTTAAGTCAGTGGTAGGTAATATTATATTGCATTGCATTTCACACACACCAAAAATAATATTTTATAACATATAGATTTAAATACCTATTTGCTGAAAATTTGTAAAAAAATAACATCCCAAAAATTTTTGATTTCCGCTGGACTCAAACCTGCGCCCTCCCTGAGTGTGAGTACGAACATTTTTGGGATGTTATTTTTTTCTTAGAGATTACCCCAAGTGCGGGTTAGCACTAAAAACAAAAAATTGGTAATAAAAAACACAGCTCGTTAATTTGTCAACAGCGTTTATGCTTGGTAAGTAACAACTCACAGCCGAACGCACTGTTTTAAAAATAATTAGTTTTAGTTTGAATAACCATAAAACGTCTCTTGAGTGCGGTTGTTACTGTACGCGCACTAAATACTTAATTTATAAATTATGTTAGAAGTAGCGTAAGATTTCTGTATTTTCTATAGCAGCAGTTATAACTATTTTTTTTAATGAATAAATATAAAATTAAATCTATTTTAATAATTTTATTTTTAGTGTTTCAGATTCAGAAACTATGATATGCCTACGTTGTTTTTCTTACGGAGAGCCTGCCTAAGAAAGAATTCGATGTACCTACGTTGTTTTCCTTACGGAGAGCCTGCTATGAAAGAATACGATGACCTACGTTGTTTTCCTTTCGGAGAGCCTGCATAAGAAAGAATACGATGTACCTACGTTGTTTTCCTTTCGGAGAGCCTGCATAAGAAAGAATACGATGACCTACGTTGTTTTCCTTACGGAGGGGGCCTGCCTAAGAAAGAATACGATATTATCTACGTTGGCTTCACGTCAGGTTTCGACACGGAAGGTTAACCGAAGAATAAATCTAAGTTTGCTTGCTTCACTTAAAGTTTTCACACGAAGACGTCAGAGGTAGATATCCATTCTTTGATAGGGCCTACGTGTATTTACCTGATGTGAAGCTAACTTAGATAAGTAACTATTCTTCAGTTGAAAGCCTGACGTGAAGCCAACGTAGATTCATCGTATTCTTTCAGTCAGGCCCTCCGCGAGGAAAACAACGTCGGTTCAACGTATCCTTTCGTATGTAGGCCCTCTGTTAGGGAAACAACGTAGGTACAACGTATCCTTTCTCATGTAGGCCCTCTGTAAGGAAAACAACGTAGGTACAACGTATGCTTTCTCGTGTAGGCCCTCTGTTAGGAAAACTACGTAGGTACAACGTACCCTTCCGTATGTAGGCCCTCTGTTAGGAAAACTACGTAGGTACAACGTACCCTTTCTTAAGAAGGCCCTCTGTTAGGAAAACTACGTAGGTACAACGTACTCTTTTTTTTGTAGGCCCTCTGTTAAAAAAAAACACAAGCCAACGTAGATATTTAGTTGGTAAATGGTTTGATTTGTCATCCCTAAAAACAGTTGGCCCGTCAGTAGGGCCCAACGTAGCGCCAACGTGGATTTACTGTTTAGTTGTTTAACACTAAATTGGCCCAACGAAGTGTACATAGTTGGCTGTTTGTTGGGCCTTTGTTAATAGTTGGCAAATGGTTAGGTTTGTCATCCCTAAAAACAGTTGGCCCGTCAGTAGGGCCCAACGTAGCGCCAACGTGGATTTTCTGCTTAACTTTGGTTGGCCTTTGGGTGGGGAATACTAGTTGGCCCGACAAGTCGGGCCAACGATTAACCTACCGTTGGTCCTACTATTTTTAGGGATGACAAACCTCACCGTTGGCCAACCAATACCACACCGAGGCCCAACAATCTGCCAACAAAAATTGCTACTAGGGTAGATGTTGCTGCACAAAAGTCAGGTGTCAGTGTCAAATGTCATACAAAAAATAAACAACGAAATCATTTTCTGTTTGTTGTTCTATTGGCAGATTTTTGACACTTGAGTATCACATAGCGTCATCTATTTTAGTCTATGGCAAAAAAAAATAAAGTTCACATTGAAAAGCCCTTATTCTAAGTAATAAAAGTTTGTCTAATCCAATGGGTAAAATCACACTTCATATTACACTAATATTTGTTTAGATTGATGGATGGATGGATGTTTGTTTGAAACTAGAACCTGCGCCTTACCACGGTACGGGTGTGCTCTAACCAACTAATCCACGAAAACCTTAGTCGGTTCATCGAAAATCTTTAGGACCGCTTCTTTGGCTGATAGTTGAAAATTTTACATTATTATGTAAATAAAGACGAACTCAGTCTTGCAGTGCCCTTCCAGGGTGCATATATAATAACTGTAGTAATAACTTAACTAACTTAACTTTAACTAATGACAACAAGCTGTCGCAGGACCTGATTAGCCGCGCACATAGGGAAAGACCAAATTTTCTTACTCTTGGGACTCTACTACATGCTTATTTTAATATGTTTAAAATTTGATCTCAAAAATTTACGTTATTCATTATCATGTAGGTACCTAATACCTATGTTTCTTGTATTTCCCTTTTTTGTACAAAATATTATGTGTGGCTATGAATAAATTTCTTTATTCCTTAACTTATACACCTAGACCTAAGAATGATGATGATGATGATTCTTTGTTAATGGCAATATGAGTCTGGTTGGACTCTTTTCTGTCAGTGTCAAGTAATGGAAAATAATTGTAAAATAGTTATCAAATTATGAAGAATGTTGATATTTTCACCAGAGCCTAAATCGTTACGTAGCACACCACGTGCAGGTTAGGTTGGCTTGGGAGACAAGATCTTGGAGTCTCCCTTGTACCCCGACCTAAGAATGTAAATGCAAGAAAATAAATGATAAGAAATGAAATGCCACCTCCAAACCACAATACCTTCGCACATCTGCGTGCCATTTATTAGGAGAGTGTCGGTTGGTGTCAGTCTGAGCGAAGAATTATTTAAATTAGGAATTATTTATTGGCTGTGTTTTATTTGGACGATGCGGGTGTTATAATATACTTTAATAAAGTTTGTTAGTTTATTTGATACTAGCAGTCCGCCCCGGCTTCGCCCGGGTTTATTCTAAAGCCTGAGTTACTAAGTAATAATTTACCTTTCTAATGGTGAAAGAATTTTTGAAATCGGTCCAGTAGTTTTCGTTTATTCGTTACATACTAAAAGACAAATTTTCCTCTTTATAATATTGGTATAGACTATCAGCGCCTCGCGGTTTCACTCGCGTTGTTCCCGTTACGTGGAAATTCCGGGATAAAACAAAGCCTATGACGGAAAAAATTCAAAATTCCAAAATTCTTTATTTACTTACATAAATACAAAAATGTACACTTTAAAAAAGTCAAATTCTTAAAATAATATAAAGGAACACCAAAACAAAACCTATGGGAGCGTCAAACAGACTGCAAACACACTAAAACAATATTCCTTTTCAAAGATAGGAAAACAACAAACACGATGCTCAAGATGAGCCGTGAGGACTTAAGAACAATGGTGGGTATCATCACAGGCCACTGTGAGCTGAACCACCATCTTTTTAAGACAGGAGCCACAGACAGCAGCCTGTGTCGTAGCTGCCTCCTGGAAGATGAGACTGTGGAACATGTTGTGGTACACTGCACGGCCACAGAGGAGGCCAGACGGAAAACGGGATTGAAAAGTCTCATAGAGACATCAAACCTGTCCACAAGAAAAGCTGAAACGAAGCTCTCAATCTCCATAAATCCTGGTCCGGTACTTCAAGGAGCTAGGCTGGTTAGCGCCTGGTTAGGCAGGGGGATAATGCACAATACATAACCATCGAAAAACGTAGTGTGGGACGCCCTCCGACCAGGTGGGATGACGATTTACGAAAGTCTGCTGGCAGATGCTGCATGCAGCAAGCTGAAGACAGGGCGCTATGGCGCCCATTAGGGGAGGCCTATGTCTAGCAGTGGACTGGTATAGGCTGATGTTGATGATGACACTCCCATGTGAGATGTCAGTGCAGATCCCAGTTCCCCCACTTAGAATTAGATAGCCTAGCTGAAAAGTAAGCTTTCTAATGGTGGAAAGAATTTTTGAAATCGGTTCAGTAGTTTTTAAGTTCGTTACATACAAAAATACTAATCTTTCCTCTTTCTAATATTAGAAAAGACCAGCTTTTGCCCGAGGCTTCGTTTCCTCAACCTCAACAGCCTTTAATGGTCCACTGCTGGACGCAGGCCTCCCCTTATAAGCGCCTTATTGACTTTTATCTCATGGGGGGTAATGCCCATAATCCCCTCGGCATGCGGGTTGGGGATCACAGTTCGGTGGCAGATCTATTCTGCAAAAGGCGCTGCTACCCGCCCCCCGGTGTATGTCCCTTAGTCGCCTCTTACGACACCCACGGGAAGAGTTGGGGTGGTGCAAATTCTAAGCCAGCACCACACGGCTTCGTTTGCGATGGGATAAAGCTTACGATTTCTAGAAGAATATTTGTTTTAATTACTAGTAATTTCAGAATAAAACAATTACAACTATGCATTATTTTATTTTTCTTTTTATTTATTTCTTATGTAAGTACAAGTTTCAAGTAGTCTCTAATATTATTGATCGGATACTGTTAACCTCCCTGCAAAATTTCACTCAGATCCGTTCAACCGTAAATATTTATTTTATTCTGTTAAATAAAATCACGGTTCATGAGATACAGCCTGGTGACAGACGGACAGACAGACAAACAGACGGACGGACAGCGGAGTCTTAGTAATAGGGTCCTGTTCAACCCATCGGGTACGGAACCCTAAAATAACTTCCATATTTTTTGCAAAGTGTACGCGATCCAAACCTTAGCAACATCCATAGACAACATAGTTCAAATAAATTAAGAGGTGTTTTGGATTTTCTAAAATGGCCGATAACTGTAAGATTCTGTTAAAATTCACATTTTTATTATGTTTATCACCTATTAGTGCAAAAAGATTTCGAGAATTAATTTTAATGTCGCGAATGGACAAATTTAGAATTATTTATTGATTTTTATGTGTGTGTTTTAGACAAATTAGTGTTATAGTGGTTTTACACTGCAAGCGCAGATTCTATCTTTCTGAGTCAGAAGTCTCACTCAGATTGCGTAGTTTAGAAAGAGATGCCCTCAATTTCTTTTTGTCCTTTTTTTCAATGCTGTGTGAATTGTCCAGTATTATTATTATTAATTTCGAAGAAAAAGGGTAAAACGACACTCTATTATACTAAGACTCCGCTGTCTGTGTTAGTCTGTGTCACCAGGCTGTAAGAACCATGGACAGTTGTAATTTTCACAGATGTATTTCTGTTACCGCTAACAACAAATACTAAAAAAACAGACTTAAATAAATATTTTAGGGGCTCACATACAACAAACGTGATTTTTTTGTCTTTTTTATAGATAATAGTACGGAACCCTTTGTGCGCAAGTCTGACTCGCACTTGGCCGGTTTTATTATTGAAGTTTAAGGTAAGTTAGGTATAGTAGTGTAATTAAATTTATTGTGTTCTTTCCCTTATGTTACTAAAACGCCACCGTCTATATTGTTCTTTTAATGTCCAGTCCATCCCATGGTTGCCTGGAAGAGATCGCTCAAAGATAGCTCGCGATAAGGTCGGTTTGTACTTCCTAGATTCTCAGAATTACCTTCTTTATTGTTTTTTGTGTTTGGGTGGTGACTTATCTATCTAAAACTGCCTAGGCAAATGTTCAGCTCGTACCTACCGAAGAATTTCATGACGTCATAGTTCGGTATGTGCCTTTAAGCTACTGTTTATTAAAGGTTTTTATTTAAATTACTAACTTAACCAGTAATAAAAATATATAAGCTATGCCTTTTTAATAAGCTTGTAAGTTATGAATCAATATCATAGGTTATAATGAGTTTAATCATAGTTTTATTGATCAAGTTTTTCGAGTTTTTATCAAAACAACCCAAAGCATGCTTGTAATCACTGAGGTCATACTAACTCTGCACTAACCTGTGGCGGGGTTCATGACATCAACCAATAGCAACCTGAGTGAATTGAACGTAGTTCCAATTTCGAACATTTCACAAATATCTTGGAAGGCCGGCATTGAACCTTTTTCCTTTTCTGTGCATGTAAGTTTGAAATAAGAATGTTTAGTTTAAAAAAAAAGAATGTAAGTATTGAACGCTTCAGTAACTTGACATGAAAGGGGGCCAAAACGTCTTGGTGCTTAGTTTATTTTTAACCGCGAGGCGCTGTAAGTAAATCCAAGTGCCTAAGTTATATATGTTGAAGAACCAAATCCACGCAAATTCTAAATCGATTCGTTCTAAGTTTTGGAATAGCTATGGGTACCTACTCTGTGCTAGAATCCAATATAATATACTTACCTATTATGTTAACAATAGCATTTCTGAATGATAACTTAATAAAAAGACTGAATTACAATATATATATATATATATATATATGTACCTACCTATATTAATCAAAAACATAAACTTCAATGACACATATTTCTTTCAAAATAAAATTTTGTTCGAGCTTCTGCGATTTTTCGCGATGATATCAGTATAATATTACTTTCCACTAATATTTTTTCGATGTCGAATTTCGATATTATTTACAACAATAATAAGAATACTAGAACCAATTTTAGTACAAAGGTCAAACATTAAAGACAAAATAACACGTAAAATAAACGTAAAACTTACTAGAGATACCATTATGGTAGGTGGGTAGGTACATCTTTTATTTGTCCTAACACACTTACAAGTAAATTTGTCTCGTAATAGAAAGTATCAAAACCATTAAATCCATATTGTAATATCCACCATTACTTATTATGATTAATTACGATGTAAAACAACAAGAATTGTTTAGGATTTTATATTTGTTTTTGTTTATTGCAATGATCGTTTTAAAACAAATACATACCTTTCTATTATTATTGGTTACTGGGATTTCCTGTGATTAAGGATTTTGGGCAGGATATTTTTTTTTTCTTTCAAAAAGATATCCCGCTAAAGCTTCCACAATACCTACCTACAGTGAATGGTGACGTCACGGTTAGAAATTTTGCGATTGAGTCCTAAAAAATTTATGAAATTAAATAAGTTCCAAAAAAAAGAATGAAAGAAATAAAGAAAATTATTCATACAAGAAAATTATACATACAAAAGAACAAACAACAATCATGATGGTTTTATCATTCATTTGTTTCTAATTTTATTTTTATTTAAGGTTGATTACTTTGCTTTGTATTGACAAACTGAACGGAAAAAGGGTGGCATTTTTCACAGAAAAAGGGTGACATTTTTCACAGAAAAAGGGTGGCATTTTTTTCACCCGAAAGCTGAGTATAGTTTAGCTTTTCGTTTTTTCTAAATTAATTCGCTGAACGAAGTTCAAGGTAGGTATCGTACGAACCTCCTTGTGCTTTGGAAATATTTCGGACCTCTTTTTATCCGCTGAGCTACGGACAACGAAAGCGGTCCCATACCAAGGAGTTTATATTTTTCTAACTTGTAGAAACCTCCGATGGAATGTGGGTGCATGCGTTCTGTTTGTTTTTTTTAATGCCCGCCTCATTTGCGTTGTATTGTTGAGCTGCGGGCATGTGGTGTGGGTGCTGGAGCGAAGAGGTCTCTTTAGGACACTTTTTTGGGTTTTTTAATTGGTGAATTGGTAGAAAAGTCTAATTATGACCGAGACGCAAATGATAACGTCAGTACCTACTTGTATTAAATGTTGGGTACCTTATCGTATTAGATTTTTTTCATTTTGAATAAAGCCTCATTTTGGAATGTGTTTTTGCGTTTTTAATAATTTTAAGTGATGGATTGTGTTAATTATATAAACAGGTATATGAAATCATTTGAAGTTCATAATTTGATTACGAGAGAATTTATTTGTGCTCTAAGTTCAAATCACACTGACATTTGTTCAACTTAAAAAATATCGTTTGATTGATATTGGATTGGATTTTGGACATGGATTTGATTGATGGATGGCAAAAGTCTGCAGTTAGCTCAATTGTTTCAATCGTAAATACAAGTTCTAATATATATTTCTCTTAAGTATTTTCCTGTACTTATTTTACTTATTAAAGGAATCTCAAACACTGTTATTGTATTGTACATTAAATTAAAGAAATAAATATTTCTGTATTGTATTGTCTTTTACAGTTTTTTTTAATAAGGAATTAAAATTATAAGGTAATAAGTACATTATTTCAGAAAACATATCAAAATAGTGCTTAAAATAATACACTAACTTTTATAAAAATGTTTTGACTTCTTTGCCCCAGTGTAAATGTTTGTGCTGGCGCATGATTATGACATTGTTACCGCCCGGTAGTGCCTGTCACACGCCTCTAGAACTCTATGGTCGAATCTTTCTATTCTATTTTTGAATTTAAATCAACATTTTCTTTTAAAGTTTTATTTGAATCGTTCTTTTTTGTGGAAAGTCAACATTTCCGTTTTATTACAGCCATTGTGAACGTATTTTATTCAGTGAAATTAATATTTTTGTTACCTATACCTACTTATTATGAAAAAATTTTTTTTTTGCCCTAGTCCAGCTATTAACAACCAGATGGCTAAACAGATGTTAAAGTGATATGATTTTTTTTTGTGGCTTTTAAATTTTTTCTGCGTTTCACAAGCAATAAAATTGAATGAGGGGAAAAGTAACCTGCCGCAAATCGTAAGCCATTTTCTTTTTTTGTGGCTTTTAAATTTTTTCTGCGTTTCACAAGCAATAAAATTGAATGAAGGGAAAAGTAACCTGCCGCAAATCGTAAGCCATTTTCTATGAAGTCATGATAAATCCAACTTAGATTCACTGGTATTTATGAATTATTTAGAATAATAAGAAATTCAGTGGTAATAAAATAAGCAACCCTTTCCTAAATGCTCTCGCAAATGCAATGCAACTAGGTAGTTACTTCAAAATTATCTAAATATGTCCATAAATGATGGAGATATCGACGAACAAATTTATGAACACACTTGTATGTAGCCGATCATAGAACCTCCTTTGTTAAAGTCGGTTAAAAAGATTTTGAATCCACAAACTCCGTAGTACCTACCTAAATATAGGCAAAATATATTATAGGTAAAAAAGTCATTGAAACCAATAAATAAATATATAACGCTGGACAATTCACACAGCATTATCTAGCCCTAAGCTAAGCAGAGCTTGTGTTATGGGTACTAGATAACTGATATACATAATACAATACATACTAAGATAATATATATTTTTTATCGCAGGAGGTTGCGGGTTCGATTCCCGCCACGGTACAAATGTGTGTACGATCTGAAGATATTTGTACAGGGTGTTCTGGTCGTTTTCTATGTATAATAAAAAATATCTGTCAATGTAATTATGTATTTTATTATATTATGTATATCCGTTATCTAGTACCCATAACACAAGCTCTGCTTAGCTTGGGGCTAGATAATGGCTAAATAATGTAAATATCTGCAGATCGAACCAACATTGGTCCCGACCGATGTGGGAATCGATCCCGCAACTTCCTGTGCCGCCGGCAGATCTTCGCCCACCGCGCCACAGAGGTCGTCATAAGAACCGACACGGTGCCTATTTTTTTCACTTTCGTCAATTGAGGGCCAAGGGCAAAAATGTAGATAAGAAAAGAACCCCATAGGCGACTTAACCAGTATTTGGTTACCTACCTACTTATATTTTATCAAAATCTGTTTAGCCGTTTGGTGCATGGAATAAAGAGTATCCGCCAACTCAGGTTTCTATAAGTTTTATATATTATTGGCAAAGACCAATATTTTTGAATATTGCCTTTTCTAAACTTTGACATTGAACAAAGTTTAGAAAAATATTGGTCTTTGTTTTTGACATTTGGTGACAAGCACAGATATCAGAACTGTGGTGACAAGTGGTGACAATAAAGATAATACTCAGGTGAAATATTTCTTCCGTGGTTCCGTTGACTAGACTACCGAATACGTTTTTTTCGGTGGTCCAGAAGATTTTTTTCATTTGGTGGTCCAGTCAACGGGACCACAGAAAAAATATTTCTTCCATGGTTCAGTTAACTAGACTACCGAAAAAAAACTTTAAAATTTACAGTGGTCCAGTGATGACTAATGACTAACTAGCTGAACTGGACCACGGACAAGAACCTGTTTTTACAGTAAAAACACTCGGAAAACATAACCCAGGCCCGCAGTGTAAAAGGGTTCCACTATGCCAATACCACAAAGCAATAAAGAACCTAAACAAATAAGTAATTTTACAAGTTTTTTAATTACATCTATTATTGGTGTATGGTTTACACCAAGCTTAAAAACGCAGATTAGATTAGGTTTTAGAATAAATAGACCACCCTACACATATGTGTGACGTTATACAGGCTGCTGCAAAAATTTATCAAAGTAGGTTACCGAGGGCTCTTTTCCTGTCATGGTGACTTATACGCGCGCGTGCGGCGCCCGCGGCATTGAAGCGTATTTTTAGGATAAAAATTAGCCTGTCCCGTGATCCTACTATATTATTGCTGTTTTATAAAATAAGGCGTGAAAAGGTTTTATTCAGATACAAAGAGACCAGAAAGAGACGGATCGACGGAATTTCGTGATACACCGTCAGCAAGGCCGTCATTTTCCATGTCATTTCCATCAGGTGAAATTATGGTCAAACAAAGGTTTAACTTTAAAAAATACTGTCGCACTAGTGAGTAGTTAAATACCTAAGGTAGTTACATAATGTTTGTCGAAGTTACTTATTTAGGAACCAAAAAAAAATATTCCAAAAAACTAAAATAATATCTTTTAGTATCAAATCAAAATGTGCATCCCTAATCAATGAAGGAACTGCCAGTTTAGAGTAAAAACAACAGCCTGTATAATAAGGCCGTGTTTACAGTGCGACGTGTGACATTTGTGATCAAACAGTGTGTACCCCGAACACACGCTAACGACAAGGTAAAACAAAGAGCTGGTTATTTATAAATGTTGCAGAGCATTTTTCACAGCTTTTTGTTGATGTTTACTATATTTTGTTTTAATTACAAGTTTAGTAGATACTTAAAATCATATTTGAACCGATTTTTTCAGAAAATACGTACCTACTATTTAATCATTATCTTCAAATACCTTTTACACCTTTAATAAATAATGCTGGACAATTCACACAGCATTATCTAGCCCCAAGCTAGGCAGAGCTTGTGTTATGGGTACTAGATAACTGATATACAATACATAAAAAGTTTTTTTTTATTATACATAGAAAACGACCAGAGCACCCTGAACATAGTCTGCAGATCGTACAAACATTTCTCTCGAGGCGGAAATCGAACCCGCAACGTCCTGCGTCGCAGGCAGACCACAGAGGCCGTCGGTTAGTAAAATTTCTGTTGCCTCTGGTTTGAAACTTCTTTGTTAAGGTTTCATTGGACGCTTAATCAAAATACTGCAGCATCATGCGAACAATAAATCAGTAGCGAATGACATTCACACCACTCGACATGGGGCCGCAGGTTCCATTCCTGTTTGTGGCAAAAAATGGATGAGTTAGAGACGCCTGATTACGCATAATTAGATAACTAGCAACGAGGTGAAATTGACTAAAAAACATATTCTCCGTCGTTTCGACAGAAGTAAAAAAGCAGGAGGCCTTATAATCAGTGGTAATAAATTTAAGTAGGTACTTAAAAATTAAAGATTAACAATGACCCCCGCACTAGGCTAGGCCTGTTTCGCGGGGTATCGAGTGCATAGTTTGTTTGCCATCATAAAACAGAAAAAGGTAGTGCACTAACAAATAATCTAGGAAATAAAAAATGTAAACTAATGTAACAAAGGAGGTATCAAAATCTTCTATTAAAATATAAAAAACAAAGATAATAATAAAAATAATTGTTGTAAATTAAGTTAAAAAAAAATAAGTTAACGTTACATGTTTATAAAATATAAGTTAGTATAATAAATATTATATTACTACCTGGTCAGGTCAACAAAATATGTAATGACCCTACAATCATGGATGTAGCAAAGTTTGCAACCGAGTGTTTCAGTACTTTAGGCGTCAAATAATTAACAAATAATGTTAACAATAAAACCTTTTACATATTTTTCCGTAAGAGCTACAAAGACGGGAGAGTTAATGAAACTATGTAAATAGGTGAGACCTGCTATGCTATTAGAGGAAACCAACCCATCCATTGACATTTGAAAGCTATTTTATGGCCTCCGTAAATCGAAATTGTGCTGGTAGGACGCGCGAAGGCCATGGAAAATGCCAATAATTGGCATTTCGAAGCCTTTTTCATTTATTGCGTAATCTAATCGTACAACGTAATGGTGTATTGCAGAGGAGACAAGACAAAGACAGAATGCTGAGCCCTAAGAGTAAGGAGAGTACCTACGTATTTTTTATCTTTAGTGTGAATTTTATTATCGGCAAATATTTTGTAAATTTTAAAATCAGGTACACTATTTTTGACCCATTCCGAACTAGCTGCAGCACATTTACAAATAACCCGGTATGTAAGTAGTTAGGTACTTATTTGTATTGGCAGTTCGTGGGTTTCTCACTGAATTATAATGAGGGTCTCAGAATCTCAACTAGATTACCTACCTACCTCAATAATGTAGGTAGTTATGTACTTACCTAGTTTCATCTGTCCCACCGTTGTAAAAAGGGGAACAGATCGAACTTTTAACACAAAAGTTTTTGACAGAGCAGGGTTACCGATGGGAATAATTCAAAATTTCTACCAATTTCCACTTAGCCTACTTTCGTTAAAATAATATCCTGCCATTCGAGCGTAGGCGCGTTTGGTCACCGATCAAAAATTTCAACGGAACCTCAAACATTACCCTACTTTTCTTATTTACAGCTGGGCAAAAAATACTCTGATCGTGTCGTAAACGCAGATAGTAAAAACTCTTTGTCACAAGTTCACAACCTAAACACAAAATTATTCTAAAAAGGTGAGATTATGTACATCTGCTCGGATTCTATTTTCAAAAATTAAACCGCCATTTTGTTTCGCATTTCGTGTGAACTCATTTACAGTAGGGTATTAAAACCTTTGGGGTCCTATTCTAAACGAAGCTCAATGTCGCATGCCATAAAATTAATATCGAATGAAATACTTATTTCATTTCATTATCATAGTATTACTATTACCTACCTCATTTTAATTTGTAGTTTATTATTTTAAGTTTCACAATTTCTTATTCAATTTTGACTTATTTTATGTGTTTCATTGTTTGTATACACATTATATTTAATTAAGTTAGTAATTGGCAATCGCTAGGTATAAATAAAATACAATACTAAATATAGATATAAATTTTTATCAAGTTCTCTCAACCCATTGATGTACGAAAATCATATAAAAAGTAGGTAAGTAAGTACTTATATAAATTTAGCATTTCTGCAAAACAAAACAAAAATTAAGTATTATGTAATTTAAATCTCAACACTTATTTTATTCTTTGAAAACATACGATATCCCAAATGTGATTTTGCTTTCCTATTGTTATTACGCAAACCAACACGACCGGTGAGCGAAGGCATCTGTGATTGCGCTCAGTCACCTCACCGCACCGTTGAGACTACGAAATTATGGCTAGGAGGAAATCGTGTAGGTTTAAATTAATCAAAATTCTGCGTCACTAGAATAGACCCCTGATCTTTGTTTGGCTGCAGCTTTACATCATCCCAAATTAACTATTGAGATCTTTACCGATGATGACATAGAACCAATCAAAACCAGACCTTATTTTGCGTTGTTTGAAGTTCAAACTTTCAAACAAATCTTACGATCTTTACAATTTAAAAACCAAAATGGCGACACCCTTTCGAAATAGGCCCCGTTCTTATATTGAAAGCAGTAGAGTCGAAAATTAACGAACAATTTTTTGACAGCTACAGACAAATTTGTCTCGGGTGTAGAATTTCGGCGCGTTTTCCATTGTCAACGCTAATCCAGAGAGAATAGTTTTTTTTTTAAATTGTGCCGGCTTCGAATTCGTAATTCAAAACTTTGGAATTCCGATGTTCAATAGATTTACTTGAAGAATTATTGATTTATTTCTTTGAATATTTGAAAAGAAAAGTAAAATCGATAAAGGTTTTGCGGTAGTCAAATTACCTTGAAAAATGGTTCTGGGATTTCAAATAATTTAAAATGAATGAACGTGACACCTTTTAACTATAGATTTATTACAAATTTTACGGTAAGTAGTTTTTATTCATAACTGAATAGTCCTGTGATAGCTTTCGTCCTGTACAATTTTATTCTCCTACCTACGTTTTATTTTCTTTTCTTTGGGCCGTTTTCCCTTTTAATGTACCTATGTATATAGCAAAGAAAAAAAAATCGGAGTTAAAACCTTCTTAGTTAACCAGCAATGCGCCTATTTTCTATACGAAACGAGCTATAATATAATGTATTAATAAAGTAAGCTATATATTAAGGTATAGCAAGCTGCCACTGACGGTGGCTATGCTATAATATAATATTATAAATAATAAGTTTTATTTCAGAAAAAGGTTACAGTGTAGGTACATGGTCATCGTAGAACATATTTCTGCACTTAATAGCTCTGCGGCCGTCATGTTTACTACTATCGTAGGTAAATTAATCACTATAATGGTTAAATTTGGTACTGATAATTTGTCCATACTATCATCATCATCAGCCTACATTAGTCCACTGCTGGACATAGGCCTCCCCTAATGAGCGCCATAGCGCCCTGTCTTCAGCTTGCCGCATCCAGCATCTGCCAGCAGTCTTTCGCAAATTGTCATCCCGTCTGGTCAGAGGGCGTCCTAAACTACGTTTGCCGAGTCGCGGTCTCCACTCAAGAACATTTTAAATAAATAGTAGTTCATTAATTTAATTTCCTTTGGTATATTATTATATATTTTTATACACATTGACAAGCAGCTTTCAGCAATATCATCGAGTTAGAATCCTTACTCGAAAGCTGCAAAAAATAATTACAACTAATATTTACACTTACATCTATTTACTAAAAATCTAAGCCGTCACCAGAAGGCAGAGTGCCCAGAATGCTGGCAGCATTGCCACGTTGAATGGCAATGCTAATTCGTTGACCGAAATAAAAACCAGCATTCCGATCACCTGTGGACTCTATTAGTAGTTTTGTAAGATCTTTATAGATAACGTGTGCCCCAGGACCCCAAGGACCTAGGGTTTCCACCCCAAACGGCTCAAATAGGTAACCTCTGTCAAGACTAGCGTATTTTCGCCGTTTGAGGAACTCCGCTGATGTTGCTGCGGAGCCTGCCCTTACTGATGTCCCTGCAAGATGAGAATGTGCTAGGGTATCTACACACGTAGCATCCCAAACTAAAGGCTGACCCATCTTCCAAGGAATCAGAGTCATACCGTCAGGCCTTTTACCATCATCTCGCATTAGGCCACGTGGTTCGAGAGTAGCTGGCACACTGACGCTGGTAAAAGCCCGACGAATGATGTCATTAATTGAACCATGGCGGGACACACGTCCTGCACTAGAGACACATGCCAGTGCATGGTGACCGAACTTATCAACGGTTTCACCGCACTGGCAACGGTGTGGCACTAGGCAAGGAGAACCTAAACGCAAAGAGGTAGCCACCCGAAATGAGTTATTGTCTAAAACGGTACCTAAATTTTTGGAAGGCAAAACATATAACCAAAGTCCTGATTCCCACTCGGAAACAGCGAGTAGACGAGCGCGTTCTGATAAGCTGGTAGACGTATTAATAAGATTTTTCCGTACCAACTCACATAGCGGCTCATCCCACAGTCTCTGAGAAGAGAGGACTTTGGGCAGATTAGTTTCAGGACAGGCTATTTTCCAAGACGCTAATGCTTGCTCGAAACCTGTTATTTGACAATTTTGTGAACATTTGGCCAAAATTTTATATATAAGATCCTTTGTACCGTGAATTGAAGACATAAAAGCAGGGAGTGAAACACTAGAAATTTCGCGGACACCTAGACCCCCCAATCTAAAGGAAGAGTGGCCTGGTGCCACGCTTTATCATCTAAAGGTATATTAAAATTTTTGATTAATGTGTCGCGCATGATAAAATCGAAAGCTTATTATTATGTATGTATGTATCACAAACTTTACGATGGATTTTTGAAATTTGCTTTGTTATACGGAATAATAAGATAAAGTAGGTGGCGGCGCTAGTTTGAGTGGGGTATGCGCCTTAAGCACAGATTTAAGACTGGTTATTAGTCTCTATAATCTTCTTACTTCCTAGGTAGGTAATTTAGGTATCTATGGACTCAACCCACTCTACTCATGTAAAGGGCCAAACCTGGGTTATATATACCTATATAACATAACTGAGGAGTGATTTTTCAAAAGGCCGTATTTCCATTTTGGACCTTGACGTAGATTTTGACGGAATCGCGAAGTCTAGGCAAAATCCTATCTGGAAATGGCAACAGAATAGTTCAAAACGTCTTATTTCCTATAATAAAAGGCGCGTGAATATTGGAATTTCAAACAAACCGGCACAATTCCACTTTTACGGAAACAGGCAGTGTGGCCTCTGTAGTAGGTCACTTGACTCTAAGTTACTTAGAGTCAAGTGACCTACTACAGAGGCCTGGGCCTGGGACGGGGCGGGGGCCCCGGCAAGGCGGGAACCCTTCGGGGGGACCATTGTAGATATCTACCACAGAGGTACCTAAGGCCTGGACGCAAGACTCCCCTTGATAATCGCCTTATTGGCTTTTATCTCATGAGGAATAATGCCCATAATCCCCACACTGAACATGCGGGTTGGGGTTCGCAGTTCGGTGGTAGATCTATTCTGCAAGAAGTGCTGCTGCCCGCCCCCCGGCGTATGTCTCTTAGTCGCCTCTTACAACACCCACGGGAAGAGTTGGGTTGGTGCAAGTTCTAAGCCGGGTAAAAAAGTCAAGGAGAAAAAAGTTAATGTGGTAAAAACTAATCCGTCAAAGATCTTCAGTGGAATTTTGAATTTGTCATCGTATACCTTCCGAGTACCTACTTAGTTAACAAAGACCTTTTCAAACCAGTATGAATCAGACTCACACCTTTTGGTTCAGCCGAACACAAAAAAAGTTATTTAACAAAATGTTGTGTCAATGCGACAAAAACTTTGCTATTTCCTGATTTTAGGATTGTTTTCCAGTAGGATATATATTATGATTGAGAAGCTCTAGTAAGACGATTTCGTACGTGTTTTTCCGGAGTTAAATGTAGCATACGGACGGACTAACTACCTATACAATAGCGAAACTCGATGTACAATGTTTGTAAATCAACAACTAAATAAATAACTACAACACCAGGATAGTAGGAATATTACTATTCTACATAATATACTTTCATGTCAATTATTTTGAACTTGAAACTTTGAAGAATTTAGATCAGTTTGCAGATAGCTCAATTGTTTCTATTGTAAATATGTACTAGATTTAATTTAAATTTATTATTTGATTGTAATTTTCTTTCTTAAGAATTTAGATTTCAATAATTCAGTAGATAATGTAACTGACTATTATCTTCGCTGATTTTAATGAAGTTTGCAAAAAAAACTGTTGTATTGTTTTATGGCTATAATGGACTATTGTATGTGTACCTACTTAATGTGTCTGAAATAAATGTGATTTGTTTTGTATGGTTGTTAATAAAATACCTATGTATTTCTTCTTCTTCTTTTGCCACTGACATTTACTTCGTAAACTTTTATTATTTTTTTAATTATAGACGACTATTTAAGACCGTTTCGTGAATAGGATAGATTTCACGTTTAGGAGCGGTAATCGGAATAGAGCAGAGCGGCGTAGGCTCAAAAATGAATTGCTGATTATCTTTTAATTAAGACATTTGTTAGCAAAAATAAGCCGAAGGTGTCCTGGGTATTCTTTTATTTAATATGGTTATGAAAATAAAAAAATCTTGTTTATTTTAGTTTAGGAGAAAAATTTTAAAAACTAAGAAAACGTAGGTGTACTTTGCACAATTATTTAAGGTAGGTAAATAAAATAGTTTTTTTTTATTTCGTTAAGAGTGGAAGCTGCCTTGTATCCCAAAGATAGGATTAGGTATATTTTTTTAAAAGCTTTATCAATAAAAATGACAAAAAAATGATTAAATGTAGGTACTTAACCCAAATTTGCCCATTTCACACTTATCGTGCTTAATTAATTCTTTATGATTATGATTATACTAGCTGTCCCCTACGGTGTCACTCGCGTTAAATTAAAATTTCTAGGGGGATAAAAATTCGGATATTCCCTTAGGAATTTTATGTCTTTCCAGGACCTTAAGGAGCCTTTTTTACTTCACGTCCTTTTAATTGTCGTTATGCCAAAAATCAAATTTCGTCCAAAACGTAGCGGGATATTCAAAATATTATAGCTTTCGTAACATAAAATCTCATCACAGTGCAACAAAACCTTTACGATTTGTGACTAACATGATTTACGATAGCCTTGTCCTGTCACCCGGATGCGCTTGCAATTTCAACAATAACAATTTGTAACAATAGTTACCTGATATTGAATGAAATAACAATCACATTTTTGGTTTGAAAGGAGCACCGAAAAAGGTTTGTTGGAAATGGGTTGATAACATTGATAACCTACCAACCTATTTCCAATGTTAAGATCAACTGTTACAATTGTATAAACACTTTTTCAAATTGTTTATTATTTCATTGTTACTTATTTTCTTTGTTAATAATTTAAGAGGCCAACCTAACTGGATTTACTGTCAAACTATGCCTAGATCTCAGTGCTCACGGGATCCCCGTGGTAAAAAAGTGGAATTGCATAAAATACCTACAACCTTTTTTTGGTTCCTTGAATGCGAAGAAACAATTAAGAAAACAATCCGATAAATAATAATCATGAAAGTACACTGTTTTGCACATAATTTGTTCTATTGAAGTGATGAGTCACTTCAATAGAACGCAGGTCTCCTGAAATCCAAATTATGTGCAAAACATTGTACTTTCATAATTATGGTCTTTATTTATCGGATTGTTCTCTTAATTGTTTCGTCGTATTCAAGGAACCAAAAAAAGGTTGTAGTTATTTTATGCAATTCCAGTTTTTTGTTTTGATTTGTAGGTACAAATTATTTGGTTTCCTGAACCAGTTTCTTCATAAGTATTCTTGTAAATAAGCAAAAGCTTGATTTTTGCGCTGGATAACACCGTTCCAAAAATGTATGTTCTGTTCAGCTCCTATGGACGAGAAATCCTATGTCTATCGTGATAGCTAGACAGTTAAAAAATACACAGATGATGTATTTTTGTTACCACTATAACAACACTAGGTACCTACAAAAAAACAGAATAAAATAAATATTCCTATTCTATTTAAAGGCAAAATATATACATATATAAAGGCTCGGACAATCAGCGGAGCCCTGCCAGCACCGAAAACTCCTACAACTGATAAAAATCGTGAATTCTTTTGCCATGGCCAGTCCCAAGAGAGCGATGCCCGCCACGCCATCATGCATCCTCCCTTTTTCACCGACCGGGGAAGACCACACGATCAGTTGTCAGTGTCAGTTTTCCAAAGATTGTCAATGTCATCTTTTGGACAAACAAAACCACGAACAGAGGATGGATTTACATCTCAACGACCATGTATGAGTATGAGAATAAAACCACTCATCGCTACCTAAAATACACGCCTCGTTACATATACAATAAACGTGTTTTTTTGCCTTTTTTATAGTTAATTGAACGGGACCCTTTTCGTGCGCGAGTCCGACTCGCACTTGACCGGTTTTTATTTCTTTTCAGGTACGGAACCCTACAAACCGCACAGTGACGGAAAATCAGAGCTAAATTAAAGCGTGGTTAATAAAAGACTTATCGCTGAGTTTCTTCCAGTTAACGTTAACACAATGCGCGGTGTTGTGGCTAAGACGTTTGGTCATGGGGGCTAGAGATGGGGGAACTTTTTATCGATATCGACATATTACCCGCTGTTTATGTTTATGTTTTTGTTGATGTTTTTCAAGTATTTCTGTAGGTATCTGATACTCTTTATTACCTCGAAGCATCCTGACGTAGGTACCGGATCATTCAAAAAAAGTGATTAAGCAGTTTTTTAAAGTTAGATAACGGGTATTATTTAGCATGTATTTCTCATCATTTGTTTTGACGACCGATGTGGCGCGGTGGGCGAAGGTCTGCCTGCGACGCAGAAGGTTGCGGATTCGATTCCCACCTCGGGACAAATGTGTGTACGATCTACAGACATTTGTTTAGGTTGTTCTGGTCGTTTTTTATATATAATAAAAAATATCTATGTATGTATTGTGTTATATTATGTACCTATATCAGTTATCTAGTAGGTACCCATAATATAAGCTCTGCTTAGCTAAGGGCTAGATAATGCTGTGTAAATTGTCCAACATTATTTATTTGAGTGGGGTCACAAGAGTTACCTTAAAAGACTTGACTTAAAAGCTTAACGCAACGCAACGTAATAAAGTTTATTATTTCGACGGCGTTGGCATTCGTATTCATTCGGGTTGGAACGTTCTCTTCTGTGCAGACGAATTTTGCCGATGCGACTTATTAAAGTGGTCAACCTGTATCGATGTTTTGTAAATCATCGACACCACCCCCTTCCTAGCTAACGTGTGCTCATAATGCCTTTAGAAGCTGATTCCCAGAAGGCATTCGATGAAGCAAAGGCCTTATTTTTTTAGAAATACGAGTTAATACGGAATTTAAGAACCAGAGTCAAGCAGAGGCTTAATTTTACTAATAATAGGTAACATTCATTAATATTAATAATGCTGGACAATTCACACAGCATCATCTAGCCCCTAACTACCTATACAGAGCTACTTAGACATTACTAGCAGCGCATCGCGGTTTCACTCGGGTAATTCCCGTTCCCGTGGGCATTCCGGGATAAAACATAGGCTATGACTCTCCCTGAAAAGTAAGCTTTCTAATGGTGAAAGAATTTTTTAAATTGGTCCAGTAGTTTTAAGTTTATTCGTTACATACAAAAATACAAATCGTACCTCTTTATAAACATAGAAAGCACCGGAATCAAATATCTGCAGTTCGTGCAAATATTTTGTCCTTAGGTGGGAATCGAACCCGGAACATCCTGCGTTGCAGGCGGACCATCGCCTGCTATGCCACAGAGGTAGTCAGCATGTTTAAAACAGTGTTTTTTCTAGATTAAGAAAATTATTATCTAGGTACCTACCTCCTAACCTCACAAGGGATAATTACGTTATTTTATGTATGTACTACACAAAGAAATAAAACAATACTAAAATACATGCTTAGAATACATCCTAAGCATCATCTAGAATAATCCGGTCGTCGTACATGGCCACCTTCTCGAAATTGTTTCCGAGTACACTTACCTTGGGCAAATTCTGCAGTTGGATAAAAACAATTTCGAGAAGGAGGCCAAGAGGAGGATCCAGCTAGGTTGGGCAGCGTTTGACAAACTACGTCGATCGAGTCTTCTCGTCATCCATACCGCAATGCTTGAAAACGAAAGTTTTCAAGAATTGCGTCCTACCCGTCATGACCTACGGAGCTGAGACGTGGACACTCACGGTAGGGCTGGTCCACCAGTTTAAAGTCGCCCAGCGAGCTATGGAGAGAGCTATGCTCGGAGTTTCTCTGAAGGATAGGATTCGCAACGAATACATCCGACAGAGAATATATACCTACCTAATGCGGGTAGTAGTGAGCTATTTCACAAAATATAACTAGCAACAGCAACGAGAACAATAGAGCATGAGACTGGCCACCGTGGTGCCGATATTCGGCTAGGGTGACATCAATCAAACCATTTTACGCCCGCCCTTGAACTGTCACTGTCACACACAGTACAGGGTGACTGCGATCCGCGGCGCGCAAATTGTCCGCAAAAACCGAGTGAGCGCGTACATAATAATCAGGGAGGTGTTTGTGCAGTGGGGTGAAGAGGTCATCAATACTTCTACAAATAATAATATGTACCTACCTACTTACATTATTTTCTGAATGTATTACCCCCAAATACTCAAACGCAACTTACATTAAAATTTATGGTCGCGGGTTTTTGACATAATTTTATGAAAATGTGTCAAAAAAATGCGTTTGAGTATTCGGGGGTTAGTGTATTATTCTATTAGGTAGGTATTATGTGTTTTAGTATGAATAGTTTAAATCACACTATTATTTTAAATGCTAAAGTTCAGAGAGATGGATGGATCAGGCTGAAATTTCAGCGATTCTTTACGCGCGGAGAAAAAAAATGTCATGAACATAGACATAGAATTTTTTCACTAGTACACGTTCTACATACTATCGTTGTTATCGTTCGAAGTCATCCTATGAGTCACTATTGAGTAAGTTTTCACTACCTAGACTGTTTCTCGACCAACTTCTTCTATACAATATCTGTCATAATAAATTTGATTGTAACGACCTCCTTAATCAGATAGATTAAGGAGGTCGTTACAATCAAATTTATTATGACAGATATTGTATAGAAGAAGTTGGTCGAGAAACAGTCTAGGTATTAGCATTCGTATTCCTTACCGTTCATATGCTGCACGAGAGACTCGCAAACAATATGTATTTGCACTCACTAATTGTAAAACAAATGCTGGTGAACGCGCACCACTACGTAGATTAGCTAAATCATTTAATGACAATTTCTCAGACATTGAAATTTTCGCATCCTCGCCTTTCTCCTTTAAGAAAACAATCAATCAGGCTATCATGTCTGATCTCTCTGTTCCGATAATGTAAGCAATGCACCTACATACTCTGTGAAGGTAGGTAACTAACCTACCTAGTTCTTACGTTAATAAATTTTGCCCTATTTATTTTTCTTATATCTATAAGAGGGTAACGGTGTTGATTGCACTTATAGAATAACACTTTAAATAAGTATCTTTATAATTAGGCTAAGAGTGTAATTGTTTGTTACCCCGAATAAATAAAATAAATACATCTGAGATTCTAAGCCTATGGTCATGAACGATCATTGATAGAAGTCAAATAAATCGTCAAGGTTTTTCTTTGTAAAAGAGTAGGTATGTACCTACCTACTTAATTAAGTTCACTTGAGGACCATTTTAAACATAGTGATACTTTTTTAACGACCTCTTCACTCCACTGCATTGATCCGCCATTTTGTCCTTTTAATTACACTTCTTGTAACAAAATCGGCCGCCGCTGTTTTCTTGCCAGACTTTCCTCGAAGTAAATTAACTAAAATTAAGTAAGTTTACAGACAATTCAATTCTTGTTTCCAGCTCGGAATGGCGATTGCTGGATATTAGATTTGTTAATTGGGAGGGTTTTGAGGTAAGGTTGAGAATTATTCGTAAAAAAATGCTGGACTGGTACACAGCATCATCTAGCATTCTAGCCCATGCTAAGGTGCCCATTCCACTCATCCAATATTTTTGACCAATATTTGATCAAAGTTCTTGGATGGATGCCCATTTCACTCATCCTCCTCTGTGGCGCGGTGGGCGAAGGTCCGCCTGCGACGCAGGAGGTTGCGGGTTCGATTCCCGCCTCGGAAAAAAAAAAATTACGATCTGCAGACATTTGTTCAGGGTGTTCTGGTCGTTTTCTATGTATAGTAAAAATATCTATCTATGTATTGTATTATGTATATCAGTTATCTAGTACCTACCTGTAACACAAGCTCTGCTTAGCTTGGGGCTAGATAATGCTGTGTGTATTGTCCAGCATTATTTATTTATTTATCCAATATCTTTGTCCAATATTTGATCGAAGTCCTTGGATGGATGCCCATTTCACTCATCCAATATCATTGTCCAAGATTCCTAAGGAATTTGCGTACCTACTTGATTTCAAATGAAATTACATCAAACACAACCCACTAATATTAGACCTGAAATGAACCATAGGCTACAATTTAAACCATAAAATTTTAGTTTCTATGGGAAAGAATTAACCTGTATACGGTTTCATAGAAACAACGCGCGCGAAGCCGCGGGCAGAAACTAGTATCCAAATGCCACCTCTCAGCACATTACAAACATATTTCATTAATTTACCTAGTGTATGTTATATCACGGAGCAAATACAGAGAGGAGACGGCCTAAGCAACTGTGCACTGTGATTCTGAACTAGGTCCTGACGTCATCACAGTGGGCTCTGTATTTGCTCTGTGATGTTATATATTCGTAAAGTGTAAGTTCCTATTACAGGATATAAGCTTCTTGTTACCTGATTCCTACTCAAAATAAGTTTTGTAACGGCGACAGCTGCTCGCAACTTCAATTCGTAATTTTTTATGTTCCGTACCTAATACCAAAAATGATGACTGAAAACTTTTTGTATTTTCAACATTGTGTTTCTATTCTGTAACTAGATAGGTACCTACTTATATGCTATGTTCCTTATCAAACAAATCGTAAGGTATTGTTGTTTTTAGTTAATACAAAACAAATAGGACGAAATATCATTTTTGACGTAAAGTTATGCAAAATTGCATCTATAAGTACATCCAAACTTGCATTTTTAAGAAGAATAAGAATGCATTTTTAATATTAGTGTGTTGTGATGTAATTTCTTTTGAAATCAACTTTACGCAAATTAATTAGGAATCTTGGACAGAGATATTGGATGACGAACAAGAAATAATATCTAGTGATTTGCGATACAAATTTTACGTTTACACAAGTGTGAACTAAAAAACCCCGAAGACTAAATAAAAAAAAAAAACTATAATATCGTACCTACACCAAGTTTCGTCTATGTTGGTCGTAAACCTGTAGAGGAGTACCTACGTAGTACATTCTGACAGAATCCATAGGTAGGTACTTTTGCCAGTAGTTGATGCAGAGACGCTTCACTCACTCGGTCAATTATCGCCATTTGCAGAAAAACAATTTTGAAGGTTATCAGTTCGTTATTTACTTGAAATTGATAACAAATTAACAGTAGGGGAGCCCGGGGTTCGAAGTGCCGATTTTTAAATAACACGCAAAAAGAACGTCAATAAATAGACTAAAATTCAATATTTAGGGGTTCATAGATGCAGAATTTATTCTAGTTTTACTTGATGTAGTCTTATTTACTAAATTATTAATATATTTTGCGTCAAGATATTTTTTTTTGGGAAAAATTGACAAGGCACAACTGACCCCGTCTTGGGGCTGGTTGTTCCATCATTGAGGCAAGTTGTTCCGGCAGCAACTTCCATAGTTAATGTTGCAGTGATAGGTTCCTAGTGTATAGACATGTATAAATCAAACACAAAAGTATTGAAACAAATATTCAGGAGTAATTTTTTAAAAATAAGAATTAAAATTACTATCTTTGCCGAATAATCATCAAAACTAAGTACCCACTTATAATTAATCAACTTTTAACTTTGTATTAAGTAGGACATTGAGATCAATCAACTATTAATTATATAGTAATAAGTAATTATAAACAGTCACGGACTCTCAGTCAAACATAAGTATGGATTTCGTCGGAATACAGGCATTTTAAATGTGCCCAGTTCTTACACACGACGCATTCAAAGGAAGCAGACTGAAATAAATCGATAATAAGCCAATGTCTTCTCATGGTCTGGGTTGAACACCTGTCTTGAGTAATATCTCACAGACAGAGTTAAACCGGCCTTTAACTTTTTGACGAAACGGAATAATGTCATAAGGCAAATTTCTAGTTCCCGCGCTTCGGTTTTGATCTTCCGACCCTCTTTTATTACAGCATTAGCTCCCCGCCGCAATAGTTGTTCATAAGTCTTGCCCTTTTTTGTAGTTTCGCATTCTAAAACAATGCACTACTTTATCAGGGGTTCTAAGTCCGCGGAACAACTAGCCCCGGTCAAGCGGAACATAGAGCCCCAAATTTCATTTATAGGGTTCTCCAAAATTCTTCTAAAATCATTACGTCAATAATGACATTAATAAAACATTGCCAATAGTTTTTCCAACAATTAAATGAGTCACACGAACAGAAAGTCACACATTAATAGCTTTAAACTGTTCGAAATAGACCAAAATGTTTTTCAACACTAAAATATTTACTCACGTGACAAATAAATAATGCTGGATAAATCACACAGCATTATCTAGCCCCAAGCTAAGCAGAGCTTGTGTTATGGGTACTAGATAACTGATATACATAATAGAGTACAATACATAGATAGATATTTTTTATTATACATAGAAAACGACCAGAACACCCTGAACAAATGTCTGCAGATCGTACACACATTTGTCCTGAGGCGGGAATCGAACCCGCAACAGAGGTCGTCAATAAAAGCCTACATTCGACTAGCAGGCCGCCGCGCCGGTTGCCAAGGCGTCACTAAAATGGCTAATGCAATAGCGCCATGGTATGACGTTTTGCACCGCACTTCACACATATTGCTATCTCTTTTACTTCCAAAGTAATTTGGGACGAGGGAAATTTCATTTCCCTCGTCTAAAATTAAATTTTATTTTTATCCGTGGTCACGACATTATGGCTATAATCGTTATATATTTAAACTAGCGGCGCCTCGCGGTTTCACCCGCGTAGTTCCCGTTCCCGTGGGAAATCCGGGATAAAATATAGCCTATATGCTATTCCAGACTATAATCTATCTCTGTGCCAAATTTCATCCAGATCCGTTCATCCATCCAGAAGTCTACTTATAACGTAGACAGAGAGAATTATAAGTATCTGTTTTGATTTAGATTATAATAAATAATAATAATGATAGACAATTCACACAGCATTAGGTATCTATCCCATCGAAAAGTCGATGATCTATCCCCAAGCTAAGCAGAGTTTGTGTTATGGGTATGTATGATGGATGATCAATGATCATGCATACAAGTTAATCCATATCTGGAATATCTGGAGTTGGAATTGAATTTATTTTGTTACTTCATAAAACGCCAGAACGGCTTTTTTCCAAATTTATTCCTAGTAGTAGTAGTAGCAAATGTTAATTGCAGTGCTCCACCCGGGCTCATGTTGAAGCTTTACCTAATTTTAAGACCTTCATTGTACCTACAACATGATGGTAAATAAAATCTTGAATCTGCGTAGGTAACTAAGTTCTACTGATGTGCAGAAAAAAATCAAGATCGAATCAGCGTAATATCAAATATTTTTCAGTAATACAAATTATTGAAAATCGCAGTTAATTTATTATATATATACATATAACTATAATATTTGATGACTGGTAATAATTAAAAAAATTAAATTACCCAACTCTACTTTATTGATAAAGACTCAGTATTAAACAAGTAGGTACCTAGCTATAAAAAGTGTAGGTAGCTAAATTGTATGCAGCCGTCATATTCAACTTAAAAAGTGTTTTGCAAACATGAAGTTGAAAAACATTTTGTGTTTAATAATTGCAATAATAATCACCAATGTACCTCCGATATATAGTGATGCTGATTATACGGAAATCCTTGAGAAAGTTCCAAAATGGCCAAATTCAAATTTAACAGCTGAAAACTGGTATGTAATGGAGCAAAAATTAACAGATTATCAAAAGCTAATAGATAATGTTGCTTATCGCGGAGATGCTATGAAAGATTTTAGAATTACTTTGAGAGAATTGAATTTATTAACAAGAAAACATTATTCTGAAATGATAAATCATATTGGATACCATATATTTCCATTACTAGTGGCAACGGATGTAGATCATGACAAAAGGCTTTCAGGAGTTGGAAGTGAATTTATACTCTTCCTTAGAAATGGAACAATTCAGACTGCGAAGCCATCACCATCATCATATGAAATCAACAAGGACTTATCTCATATAGCTGTTGGTATTTTTTCAATAATTTCGCCTTTCTTTAAAAATCCAACATCACCGATGTGGCACGATAAACTGCGGGAATATCAAAAATATATTAACAATATATTATCATATTTTCACGGCTATTTTAGAGACGCTACTAGTTTTAGTGTCAATTGTGATGAAAATTTATCAAATCAAGAACAAGCAGAAATGTTAAGAATCGCAAATAATTACATAGAAAATTGTTTTAAAAATAATACTGTTGATTACAATGGATATCTACAATTTGCAGAAGATTCTAAGAAACTTATTCACAAAGCTGTGAAATGTTCAGCAAAAATACAAGCTATGTCAACAATCCGACACTTGAAAATTTGGAAAGAACAGCTGGGTAAAGAGTGGGATGATTTGTATGTTCTTATTCCTGTAATTTGGCCTGTCGCAAGAATAAATCCTAGAAGACAAATCATTGAACTATTTATGAGTGAAGAAAAAAGAATGACTAACATTATTATGGCTGAAGGAGCTAAAACAATTCACGAAGCGCGTGAACTTTTAGGGCGTGTAATATCCGACAGAACCATGTCACATATGGTTTACAAGCATGATAATTCAAAGAATATCGAACAGAATGTCGCTTTATCAACAAGAACTGACATGGTGGCGCCATCAACAGAAGAAATACTGAAGGAATTGAATCTTACTACTATCAAATTATCAGACCCTTATGATGTACCCAATGATATACGTTTTGAAGACTTTTACCAAGTTCCCGTTTATTAAATCAAAATGACGACCTTTGGTACAGTGCGCGTCAGAATTAACATAATAAAACATAAAAACGAATTAAGTATCCCCCTTGTCTACAAAATATTTTCTACCTTCTATTCGCTTGTCTTATCACCAATTTTCAAATGCAAAAACTAATCAAGCCGCATAGGATCGAACCACCCACCCATTATTAACGAGACACGAATTCCCGACACTGCTGTTGAAAGAAGGCGTCCAATTTTGTCTATCAACCTAATTAGTTCCTAGTTTTTAATGCCAAGTCTTACCCAGGTCTAACCATTATTTTTTTATTTCATGGCTGCGGGTAGGGTTTGATTTTGTTGTTTATAGTGAATAGAATATATTGTCACTCGTCTTATTTCTTGTGGTTTTCTTTGTGCGTATCTCCAAGAGTTTTGATTGTTAAAAACATTAGTTTACTAACGAGAGATCGAAATTGTTACTAGTTAACATGTCTGTTCTTTCGACGTAAACAAATTATTTTGAAGAAATTATCAATATCTATTATTAAAAACCATTCACTGTTTACAAATATTATTTGTTATAAAAACTATTACTTATGTCGTTACTTCATTTATTGATTGTTTAATGTTGTAGACGATTGAAGTATAAAATAAAAATATTTTAATATGTATTAAATTGTCTTTTTTCATTAATTTGCCATAAAGCCCATAAAAATATTATTTATTAAAAATAGTGCAACGAAAATAGACTACATTTGAAAAAAATACGAATCATTGTTCACGAGGTTCGAACCCTGATCACTCTCATCTTGTATTAATTTGCCTGTTACTGCCACATGGCCAAGATGTTACTTACTGAACTGCTCGAATTATAAGTAAGGGTTTCAAATGAAAATGAATTAAAATTACAAGTTATAAAAAAATGCGTTTTAAAGATACAAATTTTGTTGGAAACGTCAAAAAATATCAACGAAAAAGGAAAATTATAAATGACATGTAGTTTTGATCTCCCTATCTCCTTGGCGGTAGGATTTGAACCCACATCCTACATAGAGATAGGGGGATACTTAATTCTGACGCGCACTGTACCAATGATAATGATGACCGTGATGCTTATTAATTATATTCTATTTACATATATATTTATATCACAGCATAAAAATAAAAATTATACTTTTCCAAACAATGTGATTTTTTATTTTCTATAAATATTGAAGCATTGTATTCACGTCATGAAGTTACATTGTATTATTAAAATCCTTTCATTATACGCTGACTTACTATTTTAAATAATTATGAATGTTACTATCAGTTAGGACACTTATTTGGTTTTGAGTCAGTTGAAAAGATCTAATTTTCACATTAATAATTTTGCTTTAGTTGGAAAGTATTCCTAGTAGGGAAGATGGGTAGGATTCGTACAGCGGGAGGCTTCGTACAGAGGTCATTATTATGTATAGGCAACCCTCCAAAAATGATGGTAGTGCGCTGGCAGACTTTGTCAGAAAGAGTTAATATGTGTTTTGGCTACTCAAAAGTAATTTTTGGTTTTCCTTGGAAGCATCGGTCTTCAATAAATTTTAATAGAATGAGAAAAAAGTATTTAAGTCTAGTTTGTAAATACATGCATAAGATTGTTATAATTAACAATAGTGATTACCATAACGGTTATTTTTTTATTATGATTTTTTTGTGACAGGTTTGATTGGGGTACCTTCGTACACTTAAATTGTATGTAATTTTTATACTGTATGAATGCATTGCATCCCATGGAACTAACAAAAATTAAAATCAAGAATATTATTATTATAAAACTAGGTCAGTAAGATATGCCTAAAAGGTGACTAAAACAGGTGAAATAGCCGCAAGAAAATAATAAATTCCTAGAAGATACAAATGGTGTTCGAATGTACCCCACGTGTGGGGTGCGTTCGTACAATTCCCACTTTGTGGGGAAATAGTTATAATTTCGCCAAGTTTCTTTGTATCAAATCAGAAATACGCTGTTATTATAGTCAGATAAGTGGACGATGCAGTAGCATTAGAATTTAGATTTATATTAAATTAGCTGTTAGTTTTTATTTTAGAAGGCTCAGAACAAAAAGCGTACGAAGCCTCCCCACCTTTCCCTAGATGCCAAATATATGTACATAATTCATTTATTTGTGTATATTTTTATTCTATTTTTTTATTAATTCTGCACGTGCAAAATGCCGTAAGATTGGCACCGTGGCACGTCGTCGCACAGCCGGGACATGTAGGTATCTACCTGTCTAGTTCTAATTTGTTTATATTATTTGACTGTAATTTTCTTTAATTTTTAACATAATTAAATAAGATTTATCTGTAACTAGCTGTACCCGGCGGCTTCGCCCGCGTAGAAACTTAAGTCTGAAATGGAGAAAAATGTGAATATATCGCAAAAGTATGTTCTGGATTTTGCATTTAAGGCGCATACCCCACCCAAAATGGCGCCCCCGCCGCGCCGTCTCGTCGCGTCGTCTCGCCACCTAATTTATCTTATTATTCCGTTTAACAAAGGACTTTTCAAAAATCCATCTTCCAGTTTGTGATACCTATCAAAAGCTTTTTTAATTCCGCTGTAATAGTTTTATTCTATTTAGTTTAGGCAGAGATACGAAAATAGATTTTGGTGGCCACCAAGGGCAACTTCGTATCTCTCCCTAAACATAATAGAATAAAACTATTACAGTGGCATAGCTTATGATAGGTATCACAAACTGGAAGATGGATTTTTGAAAATTCCTTTGTTAAACGGAATAATAAGATAAATTAGGTGGCGGCGCTAGTTTGGGTGGGGTATGCGCCTTAAGAGCTGCCGGCGCGCGGCGCGCAGACATCGACACCAGGAAGAGGGCGCTGATAAAAAGAGTGTGTATGCTTTTTCCTAACGTTAAACCACTGTTGTGAGAAAGAGACTGGTAGTCCATTATTGCTTCCGTGTCAAATTGAACATTTACAGCAGTTCCATAGGATTGTTGTTCTGAGATCGTGCTAAGGTACGAAATCACAAATATATGTCTTAGTCTCGTCTTAGGTGTGTAACACGTTTGGATTGGTCATAGTGAATAGCCTCCCTGAACGCCACCGCGGACGTAACCTGAACGCGTTCAGCGTTGAAATGAAATAAAGTCCCAATAATTTTCGACTTCGTCGGGACTCGAACCCGCACCCCACCCTAAGTACGGGTGTGCTTTAACCAACTAAGCCACGATGTCTCAGTCAGTTTCATCAAAAATCTTTGGGACCTCTTACGGACTGTAGCGCCGGTGGCTCCACCTACAGAGAAAACATTAAAGTTTATCCAAACCTGTTCAGACTAAAGTTACATTTAGTTCGTTTAACGAGAGGTGTTTCCGTTGCAAACTTGTAAGGAAATGTTCGAGTCCCGCCAAAGTCGAAATTTTTTGGGACTTTATTTCATTTATTACAGATACCCAGAGTTGCACTATAGAGGGAGAGCACTATAACAAAAAACCTCTGAACGCGTTGGTTTGGTTATACCTTAACTAATGTACCTACCTAGTCTTACTTATTACATTGATTAGTAGATACATTACATGTTAATAATGGCTCCCTTTTTGTGTGAATTCTTACATGCATTTCTAAATGATCTTTTCGATAAAATTGTTTATCACAAACATTACAGGGAAATGGCTTCTCACCAGTGTGAATTCTCATATGAATAAGTAATTTACTTTTCTCAGTAAATTGTTTATGACATACATTGCAGGCAAATGGCTTCTCATTGGTGTGAATTCTCATAATATGACCAGCTAATTGTCTTTTTTCGGTAAAATGTTTATTACATATACTGCAAGCAAATGGTTTCTTAGCAGATACATTACATGTTAATAATGGCTCCCTTTTTGTGTGAATTCTTACATGCATTTCTAAATGATCTTTTCGATAAAATTGTTTATCACATACATTACAGGGAAATGGCTTCTCACCAGTGTGAATTCTCATATGAATAAGTAATTTACTTTTCTCAGTAAATTGTTTATGACATACATTGCAGGAAAATGGCTTTTCATCGGTGTGAATTCTCATAATATGACCAGCTAATTGTCTTTTTTCGGTAAAATATTTATTACATATACTGCAAGCAAATGGTTTCTTAGCAGTGTGAGTTCCCATATGTCTAACTAAATTTATTTTATCAGTGAATTGTTTCTTACAGATATCACATGTAAATGGCTTCTCCCCAGTGTGAGTTCTCATATGACGAACCGAATAACTTTTGGTAGAAAATTGTTTAAAACACACATTGCATGTGAATCGTTTCTCGCCCGTGTGCATTCTTGTATGACTGTTTAAATGTCCTTTTCGTTTAAACTGTTTGCTACATATATTGCAGGCAAAGGGTTTCTCCCCGGTGTGAATTCTCACATGGCAAAGTAATTTATTTTTATCATTAAAATTTTTATTGCATACACTGCAAGCAAATAGCTTCACGCTGTGTGTTCTCATATGACGAACTAAATAACCTTCGTAAGTGAATTTTTTGTTACACACATGGCACGTAAATGAATTCTCGACGACAGTGTGGGTTCTTAAATGTCTAACTAACGCATCTTTTGTACTAGATTGTTTATTACACAAATTACATGTAAAAGGCTTTTCTCCTGTGTGAATTCTTACATGAACAGTTAAATTGCTTTTATTAGCAAACGGTTTAAAACATACATTGCAGGCATATGACTTCTTACCATGGTGTGTTCTTACATGATGAACTAAATATGTTTTATAAGTAAATTGTCTATCACATAAACTGCAGGAATACTTTAGATTTTCTTTAAGTTTAAAATGTGCTTTTCTTAAGTGTGATATTAGTAAGTTTTTATTAAAAAATACATTATTGCAATGGTTGCAATTATATGTCATTTTTGTATTATCTGGTTTAAATTGCTCAACATGAATTTTAGGAGGAAGTTCTTCATTATCAGTTTCTTTATTGCTATCTTCTGGTGCTAATTGACTTATACAATCATCATGAGAGAGAGACTCAACCTTCACCAACAGCTCTTCTTCTGTGGTCACTCCATCCCTCAACGATATCATTTCATCTTGAGGTATAGGTGTCAACAACTGTTGTTCCATTCCAAGCCACTCAGTAACATTTTCGTGGGATGCCTGAAAAGAACCACTTTTTAATTTAATAAAACAGAGCATTTTTTCAACCGACTGCTAAATAGGAAGCTGTTCTATGCTATGTACTATGTAGGTCTTAAAAATTACATTATTCTGCCTGCATTCATAACTTGCGCCTCGTCGACGGCAATATTCACTGATATAATATCAAACTGAAGAGAATCCTAGTGGACAGGGGCATACTACTGTCTAGTCTAGATGAGTTATCTATTGACAAATTTGAGGAAACATTTGCGTTGTTGTTGATCCACATTTAATTTAATTATAGTATCAAAATACTTTTGGTTAGATTACCAAAGAAGATTATATGTATTTAGCTCTATCTATATTTTTAGTCGAGTCTTCTCGTCATCCATACCGCAATGCTTGAAAACGTCATGACCTACGGAGCTGAGACGTGGACACTCACGGTAGGGCTGGTCCACCAGTTTAAAGTCGCTCAGCGAGCTATGGAGAGAGCTATGCTCGGAGTTTCTCTGAAGGATAGGATTCGCAACGAATACATTCGACAGAGAACCAAGGTTATCGACATAGCTCAAAGGATTAGCAAGCTGAAATGGCAGTGGGCTGGCCATATTTCAAGAAGAACCGACAACCGCTGGGGTAAACGTGTTCTTGAGTGGAGACCGCGACTCGGAAAACGTAGTGTAGGACGCCCTCCGACCAGGTGGGACGACGATTTGCGAAAGACTGCTGGCAGATGCTGGATGCGGCAAGCTGAAGACAGGGCGCTATGGCGCTCATTAGGGCAGGCCTATGTCCAGCAGTGGACTGGTATAGGCTGATGATGATGATGATGATGATGATATATTTAGTCATTGCCATTATAACTAATGGCAATGACTGGATACTTTTACAAATTAAGGAATAAACTAACAAATGTTTCAGAATATTTACTAATTAATAACTTATTTAGAATTATGAACATTCCATTGTGGACTCTCACTTTTAACGGTAGGAGTCTATAATATTCGAACATTCTTTGTCTGTGGGGGAGACCATTCCGATTCTGCATCATACAAAATCATGAGCCGAAGGACCAGCAAGGGATGGCTTTGAGCGAGCCGCCTCGCTAAAAGCCAGCAGTGCATTAGGAACATTATTTCCAACACATAAGGCTCAAAGTTGGAGGTGAAAATAAGTAGTTAGGTATCTCTTACAAAAAGATTGAAGTTGTTTACCTCTAGATTCTGACTGAAAAGCAGACTGAATATTTTTTCGGATCTGCGAGCTATTTGAGAAAATGTTTGGCATCTCAGCAACTTCCGGTAACAAATTGAGCATAAAACTCTTGGCCTCGCATCTTCAAAGTTGAACTGAAACAATAAGACGTAAGACTTTACTAAATTTATTTTCAATGACTTGAAAATAAATTTAGTAAAGTCTTACGTCTAAGGACAATTTCAGTCAAAGGAACAATATAATCGATATATTTAATACATTTTATAAAATAAATCAAAACTTTAACTGACGACCTTTGTGGCGCGGTGGGCGAATGCCGCCTGCGATGCAGGAGATTGCGGGTTCGATTTCCGCCTTGGGACAAATATTTGTATGATCTGCAGGTATTTATTTCGGGTGTTCTGGTCGTTTTCTATGTATAATTAATAATAATAAATATCTATGTAATGTATTGTATTAAGTATATCAGTTATCTAGTACCCATACATAACACAAGCTCCGCTTAGCTTGGGGCTAGATAATGCTGTGTGAATGGTCCAGCATTATCTTGTTTATTTATTTATTTACAACTAAAATTAGTAGGATACATTAGAAAAAATATCTTGTTTACATTGTTGTGAATATTTTATCTTAAATTTCTCAAGGATAAGGGAGTAAAGATAAGTACGGTAAAGGACTCTTAGTACTACTGTTCCCTAAATATAAGTAATTAAGTAAGTATGGCACTTTACTCCATGTTAATAGGCATTGAAGAATTGAGAACTAATCATCTAGCTCCCTATTATACCTCATTAGATTATAAAACCACCTGCCCCCCCTAGCACGGGGATTGCTGTCTAGGGTAGAATAGCCATAATGACATTGGTCAAAAAAATAGCATAATAACCACGATTCTATTGTAAAGACTCCCTGCTTTTTCACGATATTTACTTACCTTGGTATCAATAAGTTTTTCGTAAAACTGGATAAGATGGTTGTTTTTCATAGAATTCAGTTCTAAATTTCCGGCGAGGCAAACTCGGCACACAGAAGACATTTTTCTTTTCTTGGCAGTAAACGAAAACAAACAAATTTAATCAAACAAACCAAATAAAATTACTCGGACTGGGAGAAACAGGGAGAAAACATGTGAACGAACGAGCCACTGAGTATACAATACGAATACGACGAACTGTAAGACTGGAACCTTTAGTACTATACTTATAAATCTGTGACTGGAACTGAACAAAAGAAGAAAGAAAGCGAAACTTATACTATTTAATATACCTATGTATATATATGTTTAGTTAGTCTTAGATGAATAGCATACGAAATATCTTACGAAGTTATTGTATACTCATTGATGAATAGCCTTCTTTTCTTCCTCTAAGTAGGTAGTTTGTATAGTAGTATGATGCGAAACAAACTTACGCGGGTTAAATTGTATAAGCAAACTTATGAAACAACAGTGAAAACATTCTGTCTAAGGCAAAGATCCTAGGCTCAGAGCAATAACTACAGCATAGAGAGAGCGAAGAAATTACGATATATCTAAGCTCTTCTCTCTTATAGCGCAGATTGTGCTGGTTTATGAGACAAACGCATATCTATCATGTAGGCTTAAAGCTAAATGGGCATTCCGAAGATGTCAAATGGTCACACTTGGTCTCTTATTACACGACCAATTAAAAACAGCACAATAGTGCTTAGTACACGGTTAACCGTACAAAGTATTTGATATAGTTGCTTATTACGTCGTGAATGTAAATACATGAGCTGGGTCATTATTTTACTAAAAAATAATAGATTTTGTGCATAAATCTGTTAAAAAAAAGGTGCAAAGGACAGATGCATAAGCTTATAACATGGCTTGTTTTGTGTTATCATGTAAATCACATTCATCAAGGAAAGAAAACTATGAATTTGTAAGCTTTCACCGGTAAGTGTTTTTTTACAGTTTTCATACAAAATCCCGCGATATATTTGGATGTGATCACTAAAACCATACATATTATAGATTGCTATTGATCCCTCAAACCATATTTATTACAAATTATGTTGTAATCGCGAAATAATTTACAAATTAAAAATTGTTAATTTGTAAGGTAATTCTATACTAGTGATGTAGATAGGTACTTTTTATCGATACGATAAAGTTATGGCGATAAATTGAAGAAGGTATCGTTTTCTTTTTTAGTATGCCTCCAAATGAGAAAGAGAACTGGTGTAAAGCGATTCCGAGAGCCAGAATTAATTGAACTAAGCATAGCCGAATATGTTCTAAACAGTGTAGCATATCAGTGATTTTTTTTATGCCTGCAGATTGAACTTTTATTAAGGTTAAAGCCAGGTAGTATTTTTTTACTAAGCTTTCATTGTTTCAGGATAATGATGATGATGAGAATCTACACCCAAATCCAGGACGGGAGCCTTTGAAATATTTGCCCAGAGAATATTTTAATGTGAGAGAATATGGAAATATCCATACGGGCGAAGCCGGGGCGGGTCAGCTCTTAACAAATTAAAAATATTGTTTTGATCTGATTGTTTTTATTTCATTTCGTATCATGAAAACTGCTGAACTGATTTTGATAAATTGTACTGTTCCCTAAGTTAAGAGATACCTAATCCAACAAAGAAAGAATGCTTACAATCCAATTACGTGTTTCAGAGAAATGCCTATAGTAACATACATACAAAAACTTATGAAATTTGTCACACGTGTTTAGAAACCCACATAGAGTAACATTATGTGAATATTGTGAAATTCCAACAATGTTACATACATACGTATCGAATCGATAACCTTCTAAAGACATGACAATAACGTATGAACATTCAATTCAATAGTTAAATTATCTTTTAAAAATAAATTAATATCGATACTTCTGCAAAATCGGCACATCACTACCGAGATGAAAAAAGTGGACAGCATTGCCATAAGCAACCCATATATCTATATACCTATCCTCTTTTTTCACACTGATTGTGTAATAAGTATGAAGAGTATAACTAGACTTAAATTTCGCGGTCCCTCTATGCTGTAGTTATTGCTCTGAGATCCTAGGATCCTACGTTCATAATCTTTGGTCTAAGGGAAACAAACAAGCGAAGCGGCTATTTATTTACCCGCACAAGCGCACAATCTCGAACAGCACAGCATAGACTGACAGATAGCTCAGTCAGTGTTTGACTCGACTTCTTGGTCAATAATCCTCGTAGATGGAGTATTACCTAGATGAAAGAAGAAAGACAGAGTATACGAAGTGGTGTTGAAATGCAATTTTTTTACCCTGATAAGGTTCGTAATTTCATGGCTGGTAAGTGGTATTTAGCCGTGTGGTGCCGGCTTATAATTTGCTACGATAATTTGCACCACCTCAACTCTTCTCGTGGGTGTCTTAGTGAGGCGACTAAGGGACTTGCACAGGGGGGCGGGCAGCATAGATCCTCTTACAGAATAGATCACCAAACTGCGATCCACAACCCGCATGCCCACGTGAAGATTACATGGGCACTACCGCTCATGGGATAAAAATCGGGGGTAGGGTAGGCCTGCGTCCAGCTGTGGACCATTATACCTAGCTGGACGATTGAGGTTGTGGAGGTGGTATTTAAATATAAAATAAAACGTCAAGTGCGAGTTGACTCTCACATCAAGCGTCACATCAAGGGTTCCGTACAAAGTTGTGTAGGTACTCGTAACCACAAAAATTGACTCAGACCCACAGTTCACAGAAAAATCTGATTTGCCACAATTATGACAGTCATGACACTCATGACATGTGTAATGTAGTAATGAATTAAACATTTTTTTGTGAAATAACAACAAATTTCGTTTTTTTTTCTTTTACTTGAGCTAGAATAGAACTTGCTTTTCGTAATTTATTTTATTAATAGCACCGCCACATATACTACTAGCTTCGTTTAGAAATCATTTCCAGCTCTTTATAATTTAAACTATTCAAAAAATCATTTTGAATAGAATATATTTGTTGGGAATCTATTCATACACGTTAACCAGGCAGGCACAGACTTACAATAGAAATTGTACTTCATAAATCACATTTTTGCTAAGTTAATTAATATTAAATAGGCATTGCTAATCGTCACACAACAGACCAATCGGTTCGATAGTAGCTGGTACGTTAGCGGTGTAATTTTGATGCGTTTTTTTATTTTGAATGTTGTTTATAGACAAGTATTATCAAAATCTGTTAGGTCGTTTTAATTAACAGTACATAAAAAACGTACGTTTTGTAGGTTTTTTTAATTCGAAGTGTTTTATGGTTCGCTATGGTTCTAGTCTTCACAGAGCTCTTTAGTTTTAGGGTCTATTGTATCAACTCTTTTTAGGGCTGTCATCCACTTTTTCCTCATATTTGGGTCCTCAGACAAATAAAAAAAGAGTTTATTAGGTGTTTTAAGTGTTGAATTGAAACACTGAGTCACATTTCTACCAAAGAGAACTTTATAATTTTGATTTTTACTGCGTAGCGGCGGCGGCGTGCGAACGAGAGCGCGACTTTCGAATGACCGGGGGTTTGAGGTCATCGGCTAGTGAAGTAGTGAGCGCCCGCCCGCGTTTTTATAAACCTTCGATCGTAAAGTAAATATCTCAGCCATTTTTTAATATATTAAATAAGTTAAAACACACTTTTTCTCGTAATTTTTTTGTAGATTTATTTGACATGTAAAGTAAAAAACGTTTGCCAGACCCATTCAATCCTATCCCGACATCATTCCTGACATGACAACTCGTCTCCTGCAAGCAAACCATTTAGAAGAAGTTGAAGTTGTTTCGGTGTTTTTTTTTTTCCTCAGTTTTTTCCCTTTGCTTTGCTTTGAATTTGATTGAACATTGAATTGAAGTCAAAATAGAATAAATAAAGACGAAAATATTATGTGCTAAGTTATCATCCATATTACATCTGTGTGTGCTAATAAAATATAACCCGCACCTGGATGTTATCCGCTAAACACAATAATAAAATAACTTACGAAATCATATTATTCACTCGTCACGTCAATATCCTAACGATCCTAACAATGGAAGCGACACCAACGGAAACAAAAAGTGAGCCTGCATCTTCTCAAGAACCATTCAAAAAACCTGTGCTTATCGGGCGAATTGGGAAATTGCCTAAGAGAGCCAGTAAGGAGCCAGAACATGCGCAGGAAAAGCTTAAAGAGGAGGATCCGGCAGAAGAAGTTAACACTAAAACTTCGCTCGAAGAAGTTATAAAAAAAGAAGTTCCTAGTGCGCCAGTAGCATATAAAGAACCTAAGTGGTCTGGGCTTTGCCCTGATGGTAAGCTATATACAGTTCAGAGTACTTTAGTACTATACTTATAAATCTGTGCTTCAGAGTAAAATAATTTAAATAGTTATTTGAGTATTTTGTATTTGTATTTATTGACCATTAGAACATAGGAAGTTATACAAGGCAAGTCCTGTTGTACAAATCATAGTTAATAAATTTAAATTTAACAGTTTATAATACACAATATTTATATTCCATTCATAATAATCCATCAAATTCATAATTCCATTAATAATAATTCCAGTTGTTAAAAGAGGTTTTCAATAAATTAAATGCTAATTAAATGCATTTTCAATAAGTATGTATAAAATTATTGACATCTGCAGTCACATCTGTAGAAGCGTTATGTATAGAGGGATCAAGGGGAGGCCTTAGCCCTACAGTGAAAAATTATAGGCTAACTATTATGCTGTGTGAATTGTCCAGCATTATTTATTATTTAATTTCCTTGCAGGATCGGACTACGGCCTTGAAGTCCTGAAGTCAGGAATGATAGTGGAGAATGTAAATCTAACACAGCAGCCCTACTTTGTGTTCGGGAGGCTGCCAGACTGTGATGTTGTGATGGCACATCCTACTATATCCAGGTATGGGCTCGTTTTTAGGGTTCCATACCCAAATAAGACTCCATCTCCGTCTGTCTGTCCACCTGTGGGCTGTATCTTAAGACCTGTAAAAGTAGGACGGTTGAAATTTTCACAAAATATGTATTTATTTTGCCGTTATCACAACTAATAACAACCGCTATTTTTTTCTATTTTTATGTTTTTTGTTAGTGTTGCATTTATTTTTTCTTTGTATAGTTTTATCTGTAGTAATAGTACCTAGTATGGAAGTCGTTTTATTATGTATCTTTCGGTTAAAATAAATATTTTTCTTCTTCAACTAATAAAAAAAAAAAAAAAAAAAAGTGGTTCTCTTAAACAAAAAACTTAACTTTTTTGTAATATATTTTTACTAAGTATATTTTTATTAAACTTAGAAAAAACATAGATTATTCAGGTCATTCTAGGTCTTTGAGCAAATATCCGCTGATCGTACAAACATTTGTTCCGAGCCGGCGATCGAACCCGCAACCTGCTGCGTCGCAGGCGAACCTTCGTCCATCGCACCACAGAGGTCGTCTATGTACTCAAGTATAACGCGCTGTATGGCGTCTACTGCGCCACAGACACGAAATAATATCAAATCAAATGAAAATATTTATTGAAAATGAAACACATTAGCAATGGTTACCTCTACTCAGGTTTTATTATTGTTAGTACTCAAAAAAAATATTTAAGTATAAATTCCTGAAATTACTTCGAATTAAGCACAAAGAAATCAGGAGGCCGTCAAACCATCCATGATCGTTAATTTAACCGGACTAAGTCAAAGACTAACCTTAAGTTTAAAATCATATATATATATTTTTTATTAAGGAACAAATAAAATTTGTACATGGTTATAGATGGAAACGATGCCATCTGCAGAAGTTTTAAACCTGTGTCAAAAATTTCAGACACCACTGCATCCTCCAATACAAAGCCTTCGCTGAACCCGACGAGCCGGCCTCCGGGTGGTACCTCCATGACCTCGGGAGCACCCACGGCACTTTCCTGAACAAGGATAGGATCAAGCCGGCGCACTACACGCGCGTGAGGGTCGGACATCAGATTAAATTTGGAAACAGCACTCGGACTTATATACTTACTGTGAGCATTTTTCTTTAATTTTTTCATTGTCCACTGATGGACGTAGGCTTTCCCTAATCCCCGTCATAGCGCCCTTCAGCTTGCTGCATCCAGCATCTGCCAGCAGTCTATCGCAAGTCGTCATCCCACCTGGTCGTAGGGCGTCCTACACTACTTTTGCCGAGTCGTGGCCTCTACTCAAGAACACGTTTAAATAAATAATGCTGGACAATTCACACAGCATTATCTAGCCTCAAGCTAAGCAGAGCTTGTGTTATGGGTACTAGATAACTGATATACATAATACAATACATTACATAGATAGATATTTTATGCATAGAAAACGACCAGAGCACCTTGAACAAATATCTACAGATCGTACAAACATTTGTCCCGAGGCGGGAATCGATTCTGCAACCTCATGCGTCGCAAGCGGACCTTCGCCCACCGCGCCACAGAGGTCTTCAATGTATTCAAGTATAACGCGCGCTCAGTAGCTCAGTCATTAATTCGCACTGATTTTATTTATTATGTTTAAGAAAAACATTACAGTTAAAGAATAAAAACAAATTACAACTAGTATTTACAATAACATCTATTTTCTAAAAATCTAAGCCCTCACCAGAAGGCAGAGTGCCCAGAATGCTGGCAGCATTGCCACCTTGAATGGCAATGCTAATTCGTTGACCGAAAAAAAAGCCAGCATTCCGAACACCTGTGGACTCTATTGGGAGTTTTGTCAGAGCGATATCACCTGTGGATATCACACTGGCAACTTGCGAGCGATTTAAAAAAAAATGACTTCCCTCAAAAGCTTAAATTATAAGATTGCGTCACTATAATGCACGACAAATTATTGTACGGCCGAATAACGTATACCTTGATAATCCGTGTCATGGCTTCCAATTTTAAAAGGCTTTGACACGGATTATCAAGGTGTAATTATTCGGCCGTATAAATTATATTAATTGTATAAATTGTCGTGCATTATAGTGAGTGACCCTATAAGATTGTCCAGCAGTGGACTAATATAGGCTGATGGTGATTATAATTATAATTTGCAATGACAGCTGTCAAATGAGAAATATCAAATTAATAAAATATGGCCCTAATTTATGGTTTTGTTCCCAGGGCCCAGATTTCGACTGCGAAGGCGAATCGGAACTAACAGTGACAGAGATAAAACAGAAAGCACAGGAGATGAAGGTAGAACGAGACAGGATGATACGCGAGGCTATAGAACAGAGGGAGAGGGAGAAGTTAGAAGCGGAAAAAAAGAGAGAGGAGCAGGGTATTGATTGGGGGATGGGTGAGTTGTTTTTAATTGAAAATAGGTGTCACTATATTGCACGACAATTTATTATACGGCCGAATAATGTACACCTTGATAATCCGTATCAAATTCAAAACCTATTAAAATTGGAAGCCATGACACGGATTATGAAGGTGTACATTATTCGGCCGTATAATAAATTGTCGTGCATTATAGTAACCCGAATATAGTATAGTTTATGCTGGTGTCGACAGAGATCACCCATATCAAATATCAAATCAAATATCAATAACGTTAATTTCTTTAACCTTAAAAATAAGCACGTAGACAAATATAATTTTATACTATAAACAGGTTTATAAATAGTAATTATTATCAAATAAGAACAAGGTTACGATGTTGCACTTTGTGGACACCAAACTCAATTATTGCATCTCCTAAACTATACAAAATTAAACTATGATAGAGGCATTAAAAAAGCTTAAAATAGGTATCACAAATTGCCAATTGAAAATTTTGAAATTTCCTTTGTTCAACGAAATAATAAGATGACATAGGTGGCGGCGCTAGTTTAGCTTGAGGTACATCTGTACCGGTGAACGTATACAGTGCCGATCACAATAGGCCTATCATGGCCGCAGTGACACACAAGCCACCCAAATCCTCTTAAAAGAGCGGGTCACCATATGACCCAAGATCATGCCCGAGGTTCTGATCAGCATCATCTAGCCGCACGAGGTTGTGTACTAGATAACTAAGTTTTCTCTCTCTCTTTCTTTTCAGGTGAGGACGCTGAAGACGAGACAGATCTGTCTGAGAACCCATTCGCTGTTACAACAAACGAAGAGTTATATCTGACAGACCCGAAGAAAACACTAAGAGGGTACTTTGAAAGGGAGGGTTACGAGTTAACGTATGATTGTGAAGAGAGAGGGCAAGGGCAGTACCTTTGCAAGTAAGTGTACTAGATATGTAGGTAAAACTTTATTGGACCTACCACATCCTCATCTCACCTGTCCTCAACAGCCTATAATGGTCCAATGCTGGACGCAGGCCTCCCCCTGATTTTTTATCTCATGGGCCCCCCAATTGTTGGTGGCAGCCTGAGGTAGCCCGGTGGTTCCTAGCACCCCCTGCCCCGCCGTTACCATGGCCGCTGCCATGGCCAGGAATAGCGAGGCGGCCGGGAACTGGGGGCCATTTTTGTCTCCTTGCATCATTTGGGGGCAATGCCCGTAATACCCACGCTGGACATGCGGGTTGGGGATCGCAGTTCGGTGGTAGATATATTCTACAAAAGGCGCTGCTGAAAGGCGAATTTAAATCTTATTTTTATTATTTTTACTAATTTTCCAATGAAATCGTATTGTCTTGAGTTTTAGATAACCGGAACTTACTAAAAAGAGCTAGTCCATGATCTTGACAACAAAAGCAAAAAAAGCTTTGAAGTGTACTTGGGGTAGATTTCAAAAAGTCCTTGATACATTTACAATTATTTCCAGGGTAGAACTTCCAATAGACGACGCGAGAGGGCGCTCCGTGATCGCGGAGGCAATACACACGGGAAAGAAGAAGGAAGCGGTGGTCGCCTGCGCTTTAGAAGCCTGCAGGATCCTCGACAGAGCTGGGCTGTTGAGGCAGGCGAAGCATGGTGAGAATGCTAATTATAATATTCCAGTAGAACGCCGATTATCAAAATTAATTGGGACCTCGTTCGATTTGGATAATCGAACCCCCCTTTCTTCCCCCAAGGAGGGTTTTGCCATTATCTGGAGGGTTTTCAGTTGTGGACTTGGTATGTGAGCAGGGCTAGGTAAAGGGGTCGATTATAATAATATAATTTAATTTTTTCTTCATATAATAACTCTGGATAATTCACACAGCATTATCTAGCCCCAAGCTGAGTAGAGCTTGTGTTATACACACTAGACAACCTGATATATTAGTACAATACATTACATAGATAGATATTTTTTATTATACACAGAAAACGACTAGAACACTCGGAACAAATACCTGCAGATTCCTGCGTCGCAGGCGGGCCTCCACCCACCGCGCTACAGATGTCGTCAATTATTACGATTTATTGCCGATTCTTTCGTTTCATCTTACCACCATTTATTTACATAAAAAGTTAATAATTTATCCAATACTAAATCCCATTTTTTACAATAACCTGCCGAAACTTCTACAAATAGCACAGGTAGTTATAGAAACAAAATGTTTAGATTACTACTTATCTAATTATATTATATATACATACTTACATATACCATCGCCTTAGGGTTAAAAAAAACCTGTTATAATGTGTATACTGTCTACTAAATATATAAATAAATTTCCCAGAATCCCGCCGTCGCAAAGAACGCGACTGGAGCGCCGACGACTACTACGATAGTGATGATGACAACTACTTGGACAGAACGGGGCAGGTCGAGCGGAAGCGGAAAGTGAGGATGCAGCGGAGCGGAGCGTTACCCGAGCAGAGCGGAGTGTTGACTTATGACGACTTGGTGAGTGCCGCCGCTTTGGCGGTTGCGACGTAAGAATCGACCCCTTCATCTCAGCTCGTTTCTGTCGTAAGAGCTAACTAATCTCGAAAATGGAACCTACTAGACTAGAAGAAAAGACAACAGATTTTTTTTTGTAATTGTTTACAACAGTGAAATTTTTGAAATCGTTGAATTAATGCCACTGGTTTTCCTGTAAATAAATTAAACAGGTTTGGTTTGCCCAGTGTGGGGATTATATGCATTACCCCCATCACCCATGAGATAAGACAACTATCAGGGGGAGGTCTGCGTCCAGCAGTGGATCATTATAGGCTGTTGAGGAGGAAGAGTTTTTCTTTTGTAAAAATTACTCGTTTAACATTATAAAACTACGCAAGCGGATTTTATTGCGGTTTTATAATAGATAGAGTGGTTCAAGAGGAAGGTTTATATTTATAATACATGCATAATGCGAAGCCGGGGCGGGTCACTAGTGTTTAATATATAAAAAAAATCTTTAGTCTTAGAAGAAGCACTCAGACTTGTCAAAATTTATACCATAAATTATTATCATAAACAAATAAATAATGCTGGACAATTCACACAGCATTATCTAGCCCCAAGCTAAGCAGAGCTTGTGTTATCGGTACTAGATAACTGATATACATAATACAATACATTACAAAGATATATACGTAAGATATTTTTGAATTTCTTTTCACTTTAGTTGATGGTATATGTCTAAGTTCCAATTCCAATCCAAAATCTTTAAAACTGCTTGTTTTTGGTGCAATTTATTAACAACTACGCTCGTTTTTGTTCCAGCAAAAACAAATATCATCGCTGGAATCCCAGATAACCGTAGAAGAGCGTCAACTAGCGCGCTTACGCACTCAGGTGCGGTCCGCGCGCGCTGAATCTGACGTAGACGACTTAGACCAGTTCATGGCAACACTGGCCGCGCCCACCATGAGCGTCAAAGCAGAGATTTCTACTAGCAAGGTGAGTTATTTGACTGATGATGAAGACATCTAAACTCAAAAATCGAATCACGGTAAATATCCCGTTATAAATGACTTAAAAAATAGCAATCTTTAACAATTTGGCCTGAACTAGGTTATTCTGTGTTTCAGGCGACTAGAGTGCTAATTATTACATAAAATAACCACTTAATTACGATGAAGGCATTTAGTGTAACAATGTTGTTTATGGTAGAAAACAGTTTGTGTATAAATGATGAATACATAACTTACATTGAGTAAAACTTGATTAATCACTATTCTAACTAGGATGTTTTTTTTCCCCAGATGACAATACAAAAGCTTAAAAGTGAATTATCCAAAACGCAGCGGCTGGCTGACCTAGCTAGACCGGCTCACATGCTTCCACTCGTCAAAAAAGAAGACAGCAAGCTTGTGAAACTTAACTCTGTTGTCTATGGAAAGAGGTGAGAAAAAAACTAGGAAATAAATAGATAATGCTGGACAATATGGCATGTGCATGTGACTTGAAAAGCTAATTATTTATGTTTTTATTTTCTATTGATACATCTGCGTATTTAGTTTTGTGTTTTTTTGATGTTTTATTGTGATATTTATAATATAATAATATTAGTAATCAATTAAAAAAATGCCAATTCACACAGCATCATCTAGCCCCAAGCTAAGCAGAGCTTGTGTTATGGGTACTAGATAACTGATATACATAATATAACACAATACATAGATAGATATTTTTTATTATTATATATATATATATATAGAAACTGACCAGAACACCCTGAACAAATGTCTGCAGATCGTACACACATTTGTCCCGAGGCGGGAATCGAATCCGCAACCTTCTGCGTCGCAGGCAGACCTTCGCCCACCGCGCCACATCAGTCGTTTTTACTTTTTTCAAAATGTTTCTAAAATTATAGAGCGTACAAAAATTTCAAAACGGTTTTGAAATGTACAAACCAATACCTTTCATTTGATATCCCACTTGTACCCTAGGTCGCTTTTGAAATTTCAACGTCTCAATTTTTCTTGAAATCAGTAATGGCGCACGAAATGTATCATTATTTCAAATTTCAAGTTAATAGCTGCAGTAGTTACTGAGATATTCAAGAAAGAGCGGGGACGGACAGAGCGAGACCATAAGGGTTTCAAAAACGATCATCTATGTAATTTGGAAACCCATGGCACAAGCTCTGCTTAGCTTGGGGCTCGATGATGCTGTGGGGGAATGTCCAGCATTGCCATTTATTTATTGAATGCTGTACCAATTTATTGTTTTTCTTACTTCCAGAATAAAGCTAAAATCGGACGCTGAAAGAAAACCTACACCAAGGAAAGTGTTCAATAAAGAAGATGCAGAATTCGTCGAAGAGGTCGAGTCAGACGAAGAAGATTCTAGAGGGATCCAGAACGACACAGATGAAAATTCCAGCACAGGAGAAAGATACTCCAAAGGCAAGGAACATAAAAGTACAGAGAGTCAAGAAAGAAGAAAAAAGAACGAATTAGAAGAAATGAAAGTGAATACACAGACAGATAGAGAAAATGAAAATATTGAGTCACTAAATCTAGATAATAAGCTCAATAAAACTGAGAGGAAAAGTGAAAATAAAAGTAAAAAATGTGATAGTAAAAGCGGTGAAAGTGAAAATGAAAACGAGACAAGTGAAAACAATAGCGCGAAAAGTGAAAGTAAAAAAGTGTATGGGCCCATGCGTCCACCGGATAATTATGTTATACCTGAAAGCTATTTCGATCAGGAAAGTACAAGGGATCTACCGGAAATAATGGAAGAAGAATAAATGCTTTATCTATAAGTATCTGGTCTTTTATTAATATATAAAATTAGGAAGCTAAAATGGCAGTGGCTGGGGTTAACGAGTTGTTGAGTGGAGACCACTACTCGGCAAACGTAGTGTAGAACAACCTCCGGCCAGGTGCGATGACAGCCTTTCGCAGGTCGCGAAAGACTTGCAGTAAACTAAACCGAGGACTCTGCTGTTGGGTAAAAACAATTTCGAGAAGGAAGCCAAGAGGAAGATCCAGCTAGGTTGGGCAGCGTTTGAGAAACTACGTCAAGTCTTCTCGTCATCGATACCGCAATGCTTGAAAACGAAAGTTTTCAATCAGTGCGTCCTACCCGTCATGACCTACGGAGCTGAGACGTGGACACTCACGTCAGGGCTGGTCCACCAGTTTAAAGTCGCCCAGCGAGCTATGGAGAGAGATAAGCTCGGTGTTTCTCTGAATTCGTTGCCAATCCTATCCGGATTGGCAACGAATACATCCGACAGAGAACCATGGTTATCGACATAGCTTAGAACCGACAACCGCTGGGGTAAACGTGTTCTTAAGTGGAGACCGCGACTCGGCAAACGTAGTGTAGGACGCCCTCCGACCAGGTGGGATGACGATTTGTGTAAGACTGCTGGCAGATGCTGGATGCGGCAAGCTGAAGACAGGGCGCTATGGCGCTCATTAGGGGAGGGAGGCCTATGTCCAGCCGGACATAGGCCTCCCTCAGTACAGACAAATATAGGCTGATGATGATTATGATGATGAAAACCTATAGGGTACTTCCCAATGACCTAGATCATGAAATTTGGCAAGAAGCGTCTTAGCACAAGTAAAGGGAAAAATCCGACAACAGAAAGTTTGTAGATAAAATTAAAGATTTTTTTATCTTGCTATTGACCAAAATTTGTAAGCCACTACTTTCCGTTGAACTAGAATCATGCTATTTGGTAAGAAATTGGAACACACAGCGCGAGTGCGCGAGTCTGACTCGCACTTAACGTTATATTTCAATTATTGTTAGTAAAAACAGTGAGTAAAAACTTTTTCTAGTTTTATTGCACCTATTATGAAAATAACCAGAGCTACCGGCTGCTATTTCAGAAATAAAAAAAAATAACTCATTAGAAATGGATTTCCACACTTTTCTCTTCTGCTAAACGCGTGGTACCTAAATGAAATTCGATACCTAAGAGTTTTCCGTCCCTCTTTTTAGTATGAATAATCAACTTTCTGAGTAAGTGTAGTATGTCTATAAAATTATTATCTATTATTATCTTTCTAAACTAATGCCGCCAATATTTGGTAAAGTCGGTCATCATCATATGAGGCCATATTTACTATTTATTACATTATATTACAGTGGAACGTATAGGTACATCGAGAAAAGAACATAATTTCGTAGAAAGTTGGAACGCCCAATTAAATAAAAAATGTAAAGACGACAGCCTAAATCAATTTAGAGATTACTAAACATTTTAGTTGAAAGTGAAAAGGACAGAGGCTCATCGTCATCAGAAAGACGTAAAGAGTACCTACGTGACTCATTACGAATACATATCGCGTTTGCAACTGCAAGTGGTCAACGGAGATATAATGATCAGGCATTTCTTAGAAATTTTTAGATAAATTTTATTTAATGCATGAAAAACTCATGTGTTTTTAATGTCATATAATGTCCACCCAAAATCCAGACACACTTGGGTTATTATCAAATATCAATAACGTTTATTTCTTTAAGCTTACAAAATAAGCACTTAGACAAGTCAAATTTTATACTATAAAATAAACAGGTTTATAAATAGTCATTATTATCAAATAAGAAATATGATGTTATTGATTTTATTCGCTTCAATTTTTTGTCCACTAGTGGAAGAAGCGAAAAAGAAACCACTAGTAAGTTTTATAAATCTTAAAATTAATACATTACTTATCTCAGTCTAAATATAATCTAATTTGTATATAACTCAATATTTATATGAAACTAACAAAGCTTAACATTATATCCCTTATATACCATTGTCGGTGTGGAACTGAGCGACATCTGGCCATACATATTCATATTCGCAAGTAAAAACTAATTTACCTGCTAAATTTTATACAGGATGGAAAGTCTAAAACACCTGAAAGCAATGGGACCACGAGCAATAACTATCTCTTGTGGTCCCATTAATGGGACAAAATAATGGGACCACGAGAAAACATCCCCGTATACGTCCACTGCTGGAGATAGACCTCCCCATACGACCACACAAAGAGCGGTCCTGAGCCGCTACGATGTCGTCGGTCCATCGAGTTGATGGTCTCCCACCGCTCCGTTTCGCGTTAAATCGCGGCCGCCCTCGAGAACCTTAACTTTCCAGCAGTTAACAGCGGTAAAATAGGAGATACAGATTTCCTTCAAATTCCTTTTTTCTGCAGAAATATGATTTATTTTGTATTCATTGGATGTCTCAAATCATTTTGCGTTAGTTTGTAAAAACCAGCTTCACCAGCTGTAGTAAGATATATGTCAATAAAAAGGTACCTATTCGTTTTTTTATGAGAACACTTACATTGTAATACAATTTATACGAACTACTAAATAAAACAATTCAATTTTAGATTGTAAAGTTATTCATTTTACTATGCTACTATACAAAATCTATTTGATATCCATTTATTTACGTGATAAAATTCGAAAACTTTACAAAATTTTATATTATCATAATTCAACAGTAAGTAAATAAACGTAATTTATTACTGATTGATGATTTGATTTGATAATTTTAATCTTCGTGAGAAGATAAATCGAAAACAGCTCATTAAAAATAAATAATCTTACCTTTTCTTCTTTAGATTATTATTATGCCAAATCAACATTCTACGCTTTTCGCCAAAAATTATTTTTGCATGGCAATTAAGATATTTAATGTTACCAAAGGACTTGCCAATGACACTATTCAAAGATAGACTAAATAAATGGTCACTGACTCATTGTTTTTATCGCGTGCAGGAATATATTTTAATTTTAAACAGGGAAGACATTTTTAATTTTAATGTAGTTAATAATGATTATTATTATTGTAAATAGGTAGGTTTATTAAAATTCACACACCAGTCCATAGCAACTAATAGTATTATAAATAAATAAATAATGCTGGACAATTCACACAGCATTACCTAAACCGAAGCTAAGCAGAGCTTGTGTTATGGGTACTAGATAACTGATATACATAATACATAGATAGTTAGATATTTTTTATTATACATATATATATATTATAGAAAACGATTATTACATTGATACCACTGATTTTTTTTATTTAATTTTATTAAACAAGACCATAACATGCTCACCACTGATACAACAACAGCATTGTAATATTTGAAATGTTTTCTAAATGAATTAATTAATTCATTTCATAAATGATTTTATTCTATTATTTTCAGAAATGACTTGCGATTCAAATTCAAATATCGAAGAAAGTTATATGGTCACAGATAATACAAAACTACCTCCAAGAAAGTACGTAATAGTCTGGAAAGCTGTACCTTACTATATCTATCTACACGTGGCTGGCTTGTATGGTCTGTACCTAGGCTTTACGCGCGCTTTGTGGCCGACGATTTTGTTCAGTAAGTTATTAAAAAAAAAATGGTGGTCATTTCGAAAACTTAGGTACTACGAGTAAAATTAATTAAAGGATATAAAAACAATGCATTTTATACATTTTAGACATCATGTTTCATTGTAACATTTACTGCTTAAAACCTACACAATCCATATCTTAATATACTGTTAGTTTTATTTTTCGAAACGTCCGGGTTCGATTTCCGAGCTGAGTACAAGTTTTTTTTTAAAGTATGAATGCAGTTTTTCTTTTTACTAAAATCGATGACATGGTACCTAAGAAGAGATTTTCGTTTGTCTTATAGTTTCAGAAATGTGCCACCCTGTATAGTATAAATATCTCGGGTGCACTCGATCCAATAGCAAATTGGATCTTGTTCTGTAATAGCTCGCTTACGTCCCTTGTGTAACAAACTACTATTTCCTAGCAATGGGGCGAAATAAGATGATAAACAAAATTCTTTCAGCAATCCTCGTGCATATCACCACCGGGGTCGGGCTCACAGCCGGCGTGCATCGTCTCTGGGCCCACAAGTCTTACAAGGCGAAGCTTCCACTGCAGATTCTTCTGATGCTTCTACACTCTGCCACGAACATGCATACACTGATCACTTGGTGTAGGAACCATTGGTTACATCATAAGGTTTATTTTAGTTACGGATTTAAGCGGGTTAACTATACGAACCTTATTTGTGTTGGAAGAACACCAACGTTTCAATAAATAAGGTTTGTAGTTAACCCGCTTACATAAATTGAAACACGTGATACATTAATTCGTCAAATTACGATAGTTTTTAAAAGAAAGGTTTTTTTATGCGCTTATTTTTTGTTTCTTGTATTTGTTTCTATTAATTGTCTATAAGCTTTAGAATATACTCAAAATATAACAATGAAAATATTTAGTAACAATTTTGCAAAACCTTCTTCTATCAGTTCTAACAAAATGTAGTACCTACCTACGGAGCTCAGAGTGGCAACATCTCTGGTGGGACTCTGCCGGTGTTGCTTGGCACTCTCAGTGTCAAGGTCGAGTAATGTGGTGTTCTGATGATGTCTCGTGGAGAGACGGAACTAGTTGACGTCTTGCTTTGATAGATTTCATTTAATTTTGTAGTTTGTTTGGTTTTTTTATTCTACAACGCGGACTACATTTTATTATATCTTATCGGAGAAGGTTTTGCGCGGAATTGTTACTAAATATTTTCATCTTCATATTTTATTTATAAATTAACGCCTAAATCTATAATTTATTTTCCCCTTAGTATTCAGACACGGATGCAGACCCCCACAACTCTCGTCGAGGGTTCTTCTTCTGCCACATCGGCTGGCTGATGGTGAAGAAGCACCCTGAGGCAGTAGCCAAAGGGAAGGCCTGTGACCTAACTGAGCTTTATGCTAACCCTGTGCTGAACTTCCAGCAGAAGTAAGTTGCTTTATATCTCTTCTAATCTATACTACAGATGTTATCGGGTAAACAATTAACCTTATTTGTGTTGGATGAAAAAGGGACTTCTTATCTTACTAGCTTTTTTTATGAAAAGTTTTCTCGCACATGCGATTGTAAATAAATAAATAATAAATAAAATTATTTTATTTTGGACTACATGATCCATAATTTGTAAGTAGTTTTAGTAGTTTTGTATACTAAAGTGACATATTGTGTGAGTGATTAACAGCCCTAGAGTTTAAAAGGACAAAAAAAAATTCTAGGAAAAAAAAACAAAATGAAACCAATTATCCACATTAACCATACTGGGTCGTACAGCTTTTTAGCTGCTTCTGAAACGCCTCAGCTAGAATGTTATTGCGTGACTTATATTCCTGCTAACTACATGACTAGCTTTTTTCCCACTAGACGAGAGACAGGGTAGTGGTTATGTCATTTTATAAAAATCTAACTTGTGTGTATCCCGTGTATCCTCTAAAACTTTTTGATGGTGGCCAGTCATTGAATAGTTATTATATAGAAAGTAGACCATAAGAAATTTAATACTTACCCCGAATGCGACGGCTTACGCACTACAATAACAATAACCTTAGACCATGAATGTGGCGACCTCTGTGGCGCGGTGGACAAATTTCCGCCTGTGACGCAGGAGGTTGCGGGTTCGATTCCCGCCTTGGGACAAATATTTGTACGATCTGCAGGTGTTTGTTCCGGGTGTTCTGGTCGTTTTCTATGTATAAAATAAAATAAAAATAAATAAATAATGCTGGACAATTCACACAGCATTATCTAGCCCCAAAGTAAGCAGAGCTTGTGTTATGGGTACTAGATAACTGATATACGTAATATTATACATTACATAGATAGATATTTTTTATTATACATAGAAAACACCCAGACCAACGGAACAAATTTCTGCAGATCGTACACAAATTTGTTCCGAGGCGGGGATCGAACCCGCAACCTCTTGCGTCGCAGGCAGACTCTCGCCCGCTGCGCCACTGAGGTCGTCAGAAAAAAATCTATGTATTGAATTGTATTATGTATATCAGTTATCTAGTACCCATAACACAAGCTCTGCTTAACTTGGGGCTAGATAATGCTGTGTGAATTGTCCAGCATTATTAAATTTAATTTTAGTTTATTTAATAAGGGTTTCGTTCCCTAACCGATTTTTAAAACTCCGCAAAACGTATCAGGAAAATTCTTATTTTTGAAAAAATGAGTGGACCCTTGTACTGCTGTATAATGTTAGTTTTTGTTATGTAATAAAATGTAATTCATCTAACTTGTTACAGGTACGCTCTCCCCTTGATAATTTCATCAACCTTCATCATCCCCTCTCTAACTCCCCTCCTCTGGTCTGAGACTTTCACCATCTCCTACCACCTAAATATCTTACGCGTCTTACTATCCTTAAACTCAGCACTCATCATAAACAGCGTAGCTCACAAATATGGGACGAAACCGATCGACAAACGAATACTACCAACGAATAATAAGTTCGCTGCAATATATTCATTTGGAGAAGGATTTCATAATTACCACCATGCTTTTCCTCAAGACTATAGGACATCGGAAGTCGGCACTGAGTGGTTCAATTTGACGACTCACTTCATTGACTTGTGTGTGTGGATGGGGCAGGCTTATGATGTTAAATGTACCCCACCAGAAATGGTTAAGGCAAGAATGAAGAGGACTGGAGAGAGGATTAAAGATGCATAAAATGGATATATTGTTTCTTTGAATCTTCAGAATATTTAACTAATACAACAGTAGTAACGAAGAAAATTACAAAAACATGATAGAAAAATAAAAATACCAAAAATGTCTTCGACTAACTATGCCCATTAATCTATTGTATTTAGATAATGCTGTGTGAATTGTCCAGCATTATTTATTATTTATTTATTGTGAACAGGCTACAAAGACTCAATTATATGAAATTTCACACCACTTACATTATTCATAGCGGTAAGGTAGCGTAAAAGAGATGTTCTAAAAGATCTGCAGGAGAACACTGTAAGTTCAAAATTAAATATAGTTTTAAGTTGTAAATGTTTTTCTTTAATTATGTACAAATTGTAGGTACCTATATAATTAAGTAAGTTGAATATTAACTAGCACTATAGGCAAGTACCTAGGTACATGTATTGTATATAAATTTATAGATCCTGTTTTTATAATTAACTGTACTTTTCTAATAATTTCTGCTAATTTTCCACGAAAATTTAATAATGTCTCAAAAATTTTCTATTTCGGCAGGATTCGAACCTGCGCCCCACCCTCAGAGCACACCCGTGAGTGTGCTGTGAGGGTTGGGCGCGGGTTCGAATCCTGCCGAATTATTATATTATTATTATTATTTTAAATCTCTCACTGGCCGACGTTAGATAAAAACAGTTAATACATACAAGTTCAAAGGCTCCAGCCAGAGCAGTAGTTGCTGGTGAGTGACCAAACTGTGAGGAGAAGACTGCATGAAGCCAACCTTCATCCTCGCAGACCGCTTCGTACTCCAGCACTACGCCGAGGAAATCGTGGACGAAGATTCGAGTGGGCTCGTGAACATTTGCTCTGGGAAGAGAACCAGTGGTCTGCGGTGCTGTTTACCGATGAGTCCTGATTCGGTTTCCATCCAGATTCAAGAAGAGTACGTGTATGGCGAGGTCCTGGTCGTAAGAGCCGTCTGCAACACCCTCAGGAAGTCCATCCATACCGCGGTGGGACAGTTATGGTTTGGGCGGGAATACGTATTGGTGGAAGAACAGATCTCGTTTGGATCAGAAACACCATGACCGCTGAAAAATACCGTAACCATAGCTGCTAGTACCAATAGTCTACCCCCATCGACTACAAATGGGCCAAGAATTCACGCTCATGCACGACAATGCGTACTGTCGGTCGCACATTTCTCGTGCAAGTAATCTTGATTGCCATTGTTTCCGGAAGATTTTTTAACTATCTCACGCAAAGTACCAGGAAATAGTGGTAAAATCTGTCCAAAGTTGACATGTGTAGAATGACTGACAGATTTGAAAAGGGGGATTTTCACGTCAGACGAACAGTTAAAATTTTCCTCGCTATCATATTGCCTACATTACTTTAATCTTCTAGTCCTATTCTTCTTCTTTATAATCCCAACAACTTGAGCGTAGGGGGTTACTTCTTCTCGATTTGGAGTAAATGATGATCCTTCATCCATATCTAGCTCTGCATACACGACTCTGTTCATATCTTGTGCAGTGGCCTAAGAGAAAAAAAAAACTATAAGCGACTCTTTTATTTCTGCAGGCTTTACAAAATAAGCTCAAGGACAAGACTGCTTGCGGTGCTGTTGTGTCAATTTGTGTCGTTATGAGACGAGACGATACAATGTTCTTTTGAAGCGTTAAATTTAGTGGAATTAGGGTCTTGTGTTACTACTTTTTTTTGCTTTAAAGTAAATATTCGTGTTAGTAGATAGTTTCTAGGTTCTATATCATTTAAATTAAACGGATACATAGTAACAGCGCCCTCTTTTCAATCTGATCGAACTATTATTATATTTTGACGACTCATTTTGAACCATTTTTTATGGTATATTGAGTTCTATTCTAAGATAAATAAAAAGTTTTGTCATTTTGGAAAACGTTAAGAAAATATTATATATTTATAGAAAACTAGCCTCGCGGTTTCACCCGGGTAGTTCCCGTTCCCGTGGGGATTCCGGGATAAAATATAGCATACGTACTATCCCAGACTATAATCTATCTCAGTGCTAAATTTCATCCAAATCCGTTCAGCCGTTCTGACGTGATTGACCAACAAACATCCATCCATTCCATCTAAACTTTCGCATTTATAATATTAGTTAAATAGTGTGATTATTTATTTATTTAAGATTATTTATCGGGTATTTATCGTGTACCTTTTGCTTTCTTTTCCTTAACGTTTCAACCGCGTTACAGCGATCGTCCCGTGACCACGTTGAAACGATGGGAAAAAGAAAGCAAAAGGTACCTACGCGATAAATACCCTATAAATAATCTTACAAATGTTATCAAATCGCGAAAATTTACATAAATGATTATTTACTGTCATTACTTTTATTTTGTACATAAAGAAAATAACATACTCACATAGATTGGATCAGAGGTAATGTCTGGGGATGATTTTCTCTTTTTCTTCCAAATTACTATTATTACTAGAAATATTGTTAATCCTGCAATGCCGCCACCAATAGCCATCCAAAGTTTTCCTGGAAATCATTATTTTTAAGGTAAGTAAGGATTACTTTTAGTTACTTACTTAAAACATAATGAAGTGCATGGTAAGCACATCAAGCTGTTGGTCATGTGCTTGACCTCCCAATACACTGGTATAAATGTGTAGGTATAATAAAATATATAAAAATGAATGAATAAATAATGCTAGACAATCCTTACATCATCATCTAGCCCCAAAACTAAGCAGAGCTTGTATGCACTGCATTAGCAAAGATGAGGTAAAATTTAAGGTTAAATTTTTACCTCAGTTATCTAGTACCCATCATAACACAAGCTCTGCTTAGCTTGGGGCTACGTGGTACTGTGTGAATTCTCCAGCATTGTTTTAGGCACGTGATTAGATTTCGATGTACAGAGTTCACCGTAAGATGTCATCTTCCGTGTTGTACCCACTCGACTTTCGCTACTGCTCAGGGTAGTGAATACCCCGTAGGTGTGAATAAAATAATAATAAATAAAAAAATATATAAATAAATAAATAAATAAATAATAAATAATGCTGGACAATTCACACAGCATTATCTAGCCCCAAAGTAAGCAGAGCTTGTGTTATGGGTACTAGACAACTGATATACGTAATATTATACATTACACAGATAGATATTTTTTATTAAACATAGAAAACACCCAGACCAACGGAACAAATTTCTGCAGATCGTACACAAATTTGTTCCGAGGCGGGGATCGAACCCGAAATAAATAAATAAAATATATAATACTGGATAATCCACACAGCGTCATCTAGACCCAAGCTAAGCAGAGCTTGTGTTATGTATGGACCTTGAGAATTGCCAACATCACGGCGGCAGGAGAACGGTAAACGGTTTGTAGTTAACACATCCAACCTGTTTCTGCTGATTTCTTCGAGAATTGTTTACTTTCTGGAGTTGGAGTTACAGCTGTAGGCATTAATTGTATTTTTGGTTTCGGATTGTTCATGTAAGTTACTCGCCGTTTGATGAAAATATCATCATTTGTTTCATTAAAATCATTGTGTATGCAAATTTTTGTGGTATCATTTGGGTACATCAATGAATCCAAATGTAGTTTTTCATCTATGATGACATACTGCTGACCTGGAATTAGATAATCATGCATTTTATTTTAGCGTCTTATTGCTATCATCATCATCATCAGCCTACATCAGTCCACTGCTGGACATAGGCCTCCCCCAATCACCATTGCTATACAGCGGGGCAATGCAGCCCGCAGTCTCGGGCACGCGCGCGACTGGTATTGGATTGCTTGCAACTTGCAAGGAGCTTGCTTGCAACAGTCTGCAGTTAACTCATTGTTTAGATTATAAATACTTTTTCTAATTTGTATCTATTATATAATAGTTGTTTTGTTTGAATATAAAGTAATATTTTATCAGGCATATGTTTTTTTAATAACGTTTCATTTTATTAATGATCAAAACATTTATGTCAAGCAAATGTTGGCAAACAAACCAGAACAACAAAAATAAAATTCACGGATTTGGTGTCGAATCTAATATACCTAGTAGTTACTTGAAGAATAGGTACTAACATTTAAAAGATAATCTTTCTGCTACCTACCATACCAACAAATGTCGGATCACAGATAACCATAGACATAGAATTTTTTCACTGCAGATAACTGTATTTCATAAATTAAATCATTTTTAATGGGTATCAATATTTATATTAAAAACTTTTTTAACTAAAAAATTTTGATCACTCAAATCGACATGATATTTACGTAAATTGCCTATGTAGTAAAATACACGGCAAATAAGTTACTTTTAGGTTACAATTATATTATAGAATTTGGCTGGAGTTTAGCGAAGTAGGTATAATTTTATATAAACCTAGAAAGTCAAAGTCAATAACGTTTATTTCTTTAGGCTTAGGTACAAAATAAGCACTTACACAAGTCAAATTTAATACTATAAATAGGTTTATAAACTTTATTCAGAAAGAAAATAACAATCAAATAACAAATTTAAATTAAAACTAGTATTTACAATAGAAACAATTAAGCTATCTGCAAACTGTTGCAAACAATCTACAGGTAGCTCAACTGATCCATATCAATACCAGTTGGAAGCGTGCCTAAGACACTGGCTGCATTGCCCCGCTGTATAGCCATGCTGATGCGCTGTGCCAGATACTCACCAGCTCTCGGGTCACGCGTCGCTTCGACCAGACGCTCAGATAATTTTTTGAAAACCCGGAGAGCCTCGGTACCCCACGAACCTAGGGTCTCGACTTATAAACATTCATTTATTATTATCAAATAAGAAATATGATGTTATTGATTTTATTTGCTTCAATTTTTTGGGTTTTTAGATATTACTACTTTAAAAAAAAAAAAATAGAATAAAAGAGGTTCGTTGTTGGGTAGGTAGGTGCCTACTTACCTTGACTTGCCTTTGAGCACTCGGGGTTTACTTCCAAATTCGGAGGGTTAGTGTCATTGATGCTTTCTGAAATTGGTTTGATTAGGTAAATAGTGGGTAAGATATGAACTAGAAATCAATCGATCTGAACGATAGGTGCGAGATAAAACTTTTATTATGGTTTTTAATTTTTCTGCGTTCCACAAACGTAAACCATTTTTTAACTTATTATAAAACCAAAATTTGGCAAATAATGTACATTCTTTGAATTAGATTTTTGTTTTAAGTTATCTTGTAGCGCCCCAAAGGGGTAGGTACTGTTTGATACTTTTTACATCGATCCTCTGTAAGCATAATGTCATGTAACAACTGAATAAATAAATAAATATCTCATATTTTCCCAAATGCTACTTTTCCGCTAGTTTTGGAACGCAGAAAAATTAAAAACTTTCATTGCCATGAAACACGCCTGTATAAAACTGAAGGGACGCAGGCGAACCGGTTGCTCTTCAGTTTTATAAAGGTGAAAATTTGGAAGAATGCTATTTTTATTTCTTCATGCCAAAACTACTGAACGGATTGGGCTCAAATGTGGACAATATTACGTAACAGTGTGTGCAACTCGACGAAAGACATTTGGATGACATAATTAAAACATAAAGCTGGTCAAGTCTGAGTCTGCTTGCCCACGGAGGGTACCGTACTCCAAGTACTGACCGCGCCCGACATTGCTTAACTTTAGTGATGGGTACTCTTAGAATGGACATTAGACCCCTTATACAAATATTAATACAAGTAAACTTAAATTAATATACATTGCATGGGTTTGTGACCCTCTTAAAAGTATAGAGATTCCTGTGTTAGAGGGATCCGCTCTTCCGTAGTATACAGCTGTTATGATAATATTGTAAGGTGCGTATTTCAAAAAATTTAAATTAAACAGATAATAATTAACATCATAAAAGTATATTTATTTAACAGCAAAAAATAATTACAACTAATATTTACACTTACATCTATTTAATAAAAAAACATCATTAATCATTAATTCATCATTAATTAATAATAGTGCTTTGTAAAAATTTGCAAACATGTGATGGTATGTGGTGTGTGCCAGGGTTTGTGTGTAGAGTTTGTTTGTTTGTATGTGATTAAACCACGAAACACTATCAAAAAAAAAACAATTTCCTCGTAGTTACGTTACCAATCGTGGTTCAAGAGATACTGCCTCAACTTAGAGTAAAAATAGTTAAAAAAGTTAAGTTTTTTGTTTTCCAATTTTATTTTTACATAAAAGAAGCCCGCGGGCAGACGACGGACAGACATCGGAGGCTACGTAATAGGATCCCGTTTTCACCCTTTGGGTAAGGGACCCTAAAAAAACGCATGATTACCTTTTTATACCTGCACTTTCATTGAAACGATAAGCTCTAATTTCCTATATTTCTCTACGTTTATCTCAAAACGTTTAAAAACCCACCCGTGCGAAGCCGGGACAGGCCGCTAGTATTTAATCAAATTGGTCTTTTAAGAGGCCCGTATATGACGCCATTTTGTGAATAGGATAGGCATAGCATTTCGCGTTTAAAGGAGCGGGATAGAGCAGAGCGACGTAAGCTCAAAAATTTGCTGATTATCTTTTAATTAAGACATTTATTTGCATAAATAAGCCGAAGGTGCCCTGGGTATTCGTATATTTAATATGGTGATGAAAATAAAAAATCTTGTTATTGATATTTTAGGAGAAAAATTGTAAAAACTAAAAAACAGATGGTATGATGCAAAATTATTTCTGATATTTAAAATAGCTTTTTTTTTCGAATCGAAAGTGCCCGCCTTGTATCCCATAGATTATTATGTATTTTTTTCAAAGCTTTTACAATAAAGATGACTGAGAAAAATTGTTTTAAACTAACCCGAATTCGCCCAATTCACATCAATACTCAATACTCAAAGATTTATTGCTTGCATGTGTACAAAGGTCTTATAAAAATAAAAAAGTCCAGCATGCACCCTGCAAGGGCACGGCAATAGGTATATAAATGTAAGTGCTAGGTGGCTATATACAGATAATCATAAACTAACTAAACTAAACTTTTACATATGAAGTAAATTATAGTATTTTAAAAACAAACACTTACCTATTTGGGAATTGACTAATTTAAATGAAATTTTAATGTCGGAAACGGATTTCTTTAACCCTCCATCTTCAAATGCCGCACACCTCAACACAGTTTCGTTGTCAAATCGATCCAATGTTATTTTGATCGTGGACTTTTTGGCCATATTTGGTGGATAAGAAATCGACACGTTGTCTGCAAAAAAAACTCCTTTACAATAGTCATTTGTTATACAAGAGAGGGAGAGAGTTATGCTCGGAGTTTCTGAAGGATTGGATTCGTAACGAATACATCCGACAGAGAACCAAGGTTATCGACATAGCTCAAAGGATTAGCAAGCTGAAGTGGCAGTGGGCTGGCCATATATCGAGAAGAACCGACAACCGCTGGGGTAAACGTGTTCTTGAGTGGAGACCGCGACTCGGCAAACGTAGTGTAGGACGCCCTCCGACCAGGTGGGATGACTATTTGCGAATGACTGCTGGCAGATGCTGCGGATGCGGCAAGCTGAAGACAGGGCGCTATGGCGCTCATTAGTCATTAGGGGAGGCCTATGTCCACCTGTGGACAAATATAGGCTGATGGATGATGAATTAAAAATAAATAAATAAATAAAGAGCACGAAGTAAAAAAAAATTGTACTCGAGTGAACACGTTAGTTTTCATCCCACCTCAGCGAGGAATTGACTAAATGCAAAAAATAACTTTTGTGCGTTTTTCTGTTGGCGTCAAATAAACTTCCTCGTCGCTAGTCATTTAAGGTTTTTCAATTGTTTTCAAGTTTCTTATTTTTATAAATATTTTATCAATTTAAATGTATATTATAGTTTTTCTTGTGTCTATTTTGCATGCCGAATAATTCGGTGAATTATATGGAACTAATTTTAAGACCTTTATAAAACCATTTTTCATGCAATAAAGTTATTATGAGTATGAGATTTAGATATAAGTATCTGTAATGTTATGGTCTTGTTTTTAATAAATAAATAAATGAGTGAGTTGCATATTAACTAATATATCTGCCTTCTGGTGACGGCTTAGATTTTTAGTAAATAGATGTAAGTGTAAATATTAGTTGTAATTATTTTTTGCTGTTAAATAAATAAATAAACTAATATATTATATTTCATGATCTAAATATTTTCGATTTATTTTTTTAGTTTAGTGCTTTTTTTATGCAAACTATGATCCAAATTGCAGTGTTGTATTGTAGGTTCAAACCCCGTCGATGTCTTTAGTGATTTTTAGATATTTATTTATCTTATCTACACTTATAAAATAAAGAGAAGAAATTTGTATGTTTCTATGTAACAAATTAACTTAAATTATATTATACCAGAAAACTACTGGACCTTCAAAAATTATTTCACCATTAGAAAGATTACTTTTCAGGGAAAGACATAGGCTGTTTTATCCCGGAATTCCCACGGGAACGGGCACTACTCTGGTGAAACCGCGAGGCGCTGCTAGTAAGTATAATAATGCTGGACAATTCACACAGCATTATCTAGCCCCAAGCTAAGCAGAGCTTGTGATATGGGTACTAGACAACTGATATACATATGTACATAATATAACACAATACATAGATAGATATTTTTTATTATACATAGAAAACGACTAGAACTCCCTGAACAAATATCTGCAGATCGTACACACATTTGTCCCGAGGCGGAAATCGAACCCGCAACCTCCAGCGACGCAGGCAGACCTTCGCCTACCACGCCAGAGGTCGTCGTTATAGTTATGAATTAGTTACAAACCTGTCTGTTGTGTCCAAGATAATGTATATTTTTTTGCTGTCTGCTCACAAGAAATTTCACATGTATCCCCTACATGGTACCAAGCTTCGTAATAACCGGGTTTGTTATATGTGAAATCTGGAACATAAGATATAATCATTAACATTCTTACTGCACCAAAAGGGTGCCAAGTGCCAACAGAACCCCTATAGTCCGCCCGTCCGTCAGCTGGTTGTGTGTCATTACATTACCGTAAAAGGAAGGCGGTTGCAGTTTTCATAGAGGATGTATATCTTTTACCGATAAGTATAATAACAAATAATATCAACCCTCGTCTGTTGCAAGGACTGGATGAGTCCTCTGTCAAAAATATCATCAGCCTATATTAGTCCACTGCTGGACATAGGCCTCCCCTATTGAGCGTTATAGCACCCTGTCTTAAGCTTGCTGCATCCAGCATCTGCCAGCAGTCTTTCGCAAATCATCAAAAACTCGTCATCCCACCTGGTCGGAGGGCGTCCTAAACTATGTTTTCCGAGTCGCAGTCTCCACTCAAGAACACGTTCATCCCAGCGGTTGTCGGTTCTTCTCGAGATATGGCAGCACTGCCACTTCAGTGCTAGTCCTTTGAGCTATGTCGATAACCTTAGTTCTCTGTCGGATGTATTCGTTGCGAATCATATCCTTATGAGAAACTCCGGACATAGCTCTCTCCATAGCTTGATGGGCGACTCTACCATGAGTGTCCACGTCTCAGACCGTAGGTCAGTCTGGGTTCCCAATTTGCCATTAAAGTCCCCCATAACAACGGTGAAGTGGGCCTTAGTGATGTTATTTGGATATGTCTTCGTCTCCATATATCCTCCACTTCATCATCCGAGAGTGCCGAGGTCGGTGCGTAGACCTGAATAACCTTCATGCTATACCGTTTGGATAGCCGAAGGATCAGGTACGCTACCCTGGTCGACACACTGGAGATTTCTTGGACGTTGTTACTTGTTAGAGAAGGCCTTTTGAACGAGGAAACCTACGCCACCCTGGGATGTTTAATCACTCTCACGAAAGTAGAGAAGATGGCCCGAGTCAGGGTTACGGTGTCCTCCCCCTCTCTGCGAACTTCACATAACCCCAGAACATGCCATTTGATGTTCTCTAACTCCACTTCCAACTGCGCCTATATAGCGCATAACTGATATAGGTACATAATGTAACACAATACATAGATAAATATTTTTTTGATACTTAGAAAACGACCGAACACCCTGAACTGAACAATTGTCTGCAGATCGTACAAACATTTGTCCCAAGGCGGGAATCGAACCCACAACCTCCGCAGGCGAACCTTCGCCCACCGCGCCACAGAGGTCGTCGATGTTGTCGGAGAGGAAAAAGTTGAGTAGAAGTAAACTTACTTGTTCCGTTGGTGATGTATTGAATTTGGACGCTAATTGTATTGTCTGAAAGTACGAAAATTGTTATATTACTATATATTTTTCACTTATCTTACTCAAAAAGTATGTCATTATTTATTATATTTTATTTATATTATAATTTATGTATGCCTCAAGTTAACAATGCTATGTTCTACAAATGTCCACATTTCTGGCATTAAAATTTACAATAACCTACCATTAGAAATAAAAGAAATAGAAGATAATTCGTTCAAAATAAAATTAAGAAAATATATCTAATATCAAAAACCCATTATAACATTAAAGAATACTTTGACATAATCCCTCCAAAATTCAAATAATAATTATAATAATATTAATAATAAACATTAGATTCCTATTGTTATGTGATTTAAAAAGTGAAAACTATATTCTTATAAATTTATTCAGAAAGAAAATAACAATCAAATAACAAATTTAAATTAAAACTAGTATTTACAATAGAAACAATTAAGCTATCTGCAAACTGTTGCAAACAATCCACAGGTAGCTAAGACACTGGCTGCATTGCCCCGCTGTATAGAAATGCTGATGCGCTGTGCCAGATACTCACCAGCTCTCGGGTCACGCACGCGTCGCTTCGACTAGACGCTCAGATAATTTTTTGAAAACCCGAAAATTTTCTTATAATAATTATTGTATGTCCGAAAGCACAAACTGTTGAAGAATGTAAATAGTTCATAAGATCAACTATGTTACACAGTTCACAATAAAGATTCTTATATTCTTATTCTTATAGCGAGGCTTAGCGGGCGTAAAACTAGAGTAATTATACGGCCTTGGGATCAAAAGTATTTTTAATTTTTGTCTGAAACCATTAGACATTACACGACATTCGTTCTCTTGTGAAAATTCGACTATTTGGTGTTCCATTTACAAAGAATACTCGTTTCATTTTAATTAATTTTGGATGGAAGCAACCAATCATTCATCTATCCATCCAAACTTTCGCATTTTTAATATTAGTATTTTAATAAGCATGTCATTTCATTTCATTTATTAATTGCATAAATTATATGTACTTACATAGGGTTAGTAGCTTAAGATCTAATTTTAGCCTAAGTTAGTACATACACCCTGTTGGGCACTGCAATTTTCATTTTAGTCACAATTTGGTCATGTTTAGGTTAAAAATATAAAAATAAACTAATGTTAATGTCCGTTTTAAATGTCCGTTTCAGTTCATTATTTGTATTGTTCTAAATTTATTTATCTGTCAAGAACTCGTTCACACTATAATTACATTTATTAATTAATAATTTTTTTAGTTTATAAGTAAAAAGGTGGTATTTTGTGGTGTCTTTTATTTCTTGGGGCAGTTTATTATATATTTTAATTGACATGTTCCCCGCCTGACCTGAAGGGACAAGAACAAAAGTAGCAAAAAAGTAGATTACTAATAAAAGGTACTTACAATTTTGTTCAATAATATGGCCACGGCAAGTTTCACATTGCACAGGAATAAAACATATAAACCAACACCAATCCATAATTTTAATCAGGTATGGATATTTCATATTTTTTTGCCGTTTAATTCAACAATTTCATAGTTTTAATAAACACAAGATTCTAATACTAGTCATAAATATTATGACTTGAATTAAGGACAAATGCATTAAAATATTCAAAATATAACACCAGTGTTAAGGTGCAGATCAACTGCAACCCACGTTCTTGTCTTAGCTACACTAGCTGGTCATTTCAGATAAATATTATATTATTGATGAGTATCTATGTATAATATAAAACAATACAATACAAAATATAAAACTAGAAAAAATACGTCAAATGCACAGTCAAAGGCGAGCTAAACCCTAAAAAGAGTTATCTTCCAGCAAACCTTTTTAGAATACAGAGACAAAGTGTTTAAAAGATATATTCGTGCCGAGTTTATCACAAACATAACACTAATTTAAAAATATGATAGTTTGGATTGACCGAAAAACGGATGAATAGATAGATGTTCGGAACATCTTCTCACTTAAGACTCGCCGATAGATTCGTTCAGTAGTTTCTGGCCGAAAATTCTGAACGAATCCGATGAAATCTTGTATTATTTATCGATTGTTATAGGCTATGATTGGTATATCTGGATGATATGTCTGGGGGAGGCCTACGCCAAAAACGGCGACTACTAGCAATGAAATTTATTTATTTAAAAAATATCAATAAAATATTTGTTCAGTTTGTAGAGAAATAAAGGCTAATTTTATTTTTATATGCTGTGATTAAAATATACTTGGGTAGATACCTAGGTTTTTATGTTTCAAAAGAACGCGAGCGATCCAGTGAGTTGAAGCTGGTAAAGAAATAATTGTGTTAAGGTATTTCTGTTATTTTATTTGAAAGATGACTTCATCCGAACGTTTATCTTGTAACTGTGCTTTGTGTATTTTGGTCGTGTTAAAGAAAGAAAGAAAATGAAATGTTTCTTTTTCATAAGCATTTTGAATGAATTGTTCATGTTATTAATTACGAATTACGGTTTAAGTTAGCTCTTAAATAAAATAAGCAATTACTGTGTCATCATCATCATCATCATCAGCCTATACCAGTCCACTGTTGGACATAGGCCTCCCCTAATGAGCGCCATAGCGCCCGTCCTCAGCTTGCCGCATCCAGCATCTGCCAGCAGTCTTTCGCAAATCGTCATCCCACCTGGTCGGAGGGCGTCCTACACTACGTTTTCCGAGTTGCGGTCTCCACTCAAGAACACGTTTACCCCAGCGGTTGTCGGTTCTTCTTGAAATATGGCCAGCCCACTGCCACTTCAGCTTGCTAATCCTATATATCCTATGAATCCTAATTACTGTGTAACATAAATAAATGAAAAAAAAGTGATTTCTAAGTCCATCGAAAATTATAATAAACTATGACATTTTAAGTAAAAATTAAGAAATTTTCGAAACAATTTGCTTTTACACAAGCTAAATTTTAAACTATAGGCATATTACTTAAAAAGATATGAAGGTAAGTATTATCTCTCTTCACTTCAATTAATCATTTGTGTTTGTTAAAAATAAAGACAAAGTTTGGTTTTAAATTCTTTATCGTATGCCACAGTCGGCTAGCAGCTTATAGTTTATTTATATGTCAAAGCAGGAAAATAATACAAATTGTTGAGTTTAAATGCATGTGGCCGTCATTATTGCTATTAATACTTCATTATCCGTGATAGTAGGTAATAGTTTAAGGCGCATACCCCACCCAAACTAGTGTCACCACCTACAGATAGATAGAACCACCTACTTTTGTTATTATTGTTCTGCGACGCAGAAGGTTGCGGGTTCGATTCCCGCCTCGGGACAAATGTGTGTACGATCTGCAGACATTTGTTCAGGGTGATCTGGTCGTTTTCTATGTATAATAAAAAATATCTTTCTATGTATTGTGTTATACTATGTATATCAGTTATCTAGTACCTATAACACAAGCTCTGCTTAGCTTGGGGCTAGATAATGTTGTGTGAATTGTCTAGCATTATTTATTTTTTATTTATTTATTTTATTTATTCCGTTTAACAAAGGAATTTTCAAAAATCCATCTTTCAGTTTGTGATACCTATCATAAGCTTTTTTTTAATGTCTGTACTGTAATAGTTTTATTCTATTTAGTTTAGGCAGATATACAAAGTTGCCCTTGGTGGCCACCAAAATCTATTTTCGCGGCGCCACTTTGGGTGGGTCAACGCCAAAGATAATATTAAAATCGTATAAGATCTTGCAGTCATCATCATCATGAGTATCATAGGCCTAAAATGGCCAGCGCTCAAATAGAGAAGGCCTATTTAGACCAATGGACTAGTATTGTCTGGTGATGTGTCTGTATAGAAATCTGTTCGTTAAAGAATGACATAACAGGGCTTGGATATGGATATAAATACACCATTTTTTAGGGTTCCTTAGCCAAAGGGTAAACGGGATCCCATTACTAAGACTCCGCTGTTTGTCTGGTCCGTCTGTCACGAGGCTGTCTCATGAATGATAGTGGTGATAGTTAAGTTCTCAGAGTTTCTCTGAAGGATAGGATTCGTAACGAATACATTCGACAGAAAACTAAGGTTATCGACCTAGCTCAAAGGATTAGCAAGCTGAAGTGGCAGTGGGCTGGCCATATCTCGAGAAGAACCGACAACCGCTGGAGTAAACGTGTTCTTGAGTGGAGACCGCGACTCGGCAAACGTAGTGTAGGCCGCCCTCCGACCAGGTGGAATGACAATTTGCGAAAGACTGCTGGCAGATGATGGATGCGGCAAGCTGACGACAGGGCGCTATGGCGCTCATTAGGGGAGTCCCATGTCCAGCAAAGGACAAATATAGGCTGATGATGATGATGAGACAGTTAAAACTTTTACAGGTGATGTATTTCTGTTGCCGCTATAACAACAAATAAGTACTAAAAAACAAAATAAAATAAATATATTTAAGGAGGCTCCCATACAACAAACCTGATGTTTTGCCGTTTTTATAGATAGGTATTTGTGCGGAACCATTCGAGGGCGAGTCCGACTCACACTTGACCGGTTTTTTTAACACATTTTTATAAACATTGTTTTGACATAAACATTGTATCGCATTAAATATAAAAGACCTTTGACCTTCAGTGTTTCTTTTGCGGGAATCGCATTGTTCTCTTTAATTTACATTTTTATTTGACACACGCAGAATATTATGGGATATACAAAAAAAGCCTATTTATACGCATTCCACTAAATATTTCCATTCTAATGGAACTTAGATCTAGTGGTGATAACAAGTTACGAAGTGTGACGTACGAGGTAAACATTTCAGCTTGTATTATAACTTAAGTAGATATACAAAGAAAGATATATACAGAAAATACAGAGCTATTTAGCTATTTAACGCATATTTTAGGTCTCTTTGGGGTCGAGACCCTAGGTCCATAATATATGAGCGTGTGGTCTGTGCAATGAGTGACCGAGCTGGTGAGTATCTGGCACAGCGCATCAGCATTGCCATACAGCGGGGCAATGCAGCCAGCGTCTTGGGCACGCGCGAGACTGGTATTGATATGGATCAATTTTTAAGCTGCCATAACTATTGGAAATAGAAGTTTAGTACTCTAATTTGATTCTGTTCTTCGATTGTATTTTTTTAATACCTACCACTTTTATTAAAAATCAAACTAAGGCATATATCTTGGTTTTTAGGGTTTCGAAACCCTTATGGTCTCGCTCTGTCCGTCCCCGCTCTTTCTTGAATATCTCAGTAATTACTGCAGCTATTAACTTATAATTCTAAATGATTACATATTTTAATTCTTTAATTCTTTATTGCACTAAAAAAAACATTATTTAAATCTTATAACAAGAAAGAAAAATCGCAAAGGCGAGCTTAACCCTAAAAAGAGTTCTCTTCCAGCAAACCTTAATGAGAGAGGGAGACATATGTGTACAAGTGGGCAAGAGTGCAAAAGATATAAAGATAGAAAGTACCTACACTAATTGCATAAACTAATACATAAAATAATATAAAAATATATGTAAAATACTATAAATCTGAATAAATACCTATTTTGAAGTCTTTCAAGCTTGTTGATGATTTCCTCCGTGGCGTCAAGGAAACAGGAGTCAGCGTAATCTAATAAGGGAAGTAGGAGTGATTGAGCTAATGTGATTTTGGTTTGTAAAGGAAGAAACTTCTGAAAACGCTTCAGGGAGTGAAAGGAATAATGGACTCGCTGGCTAACAGCATTGACGTGGTTTTGCCAGGAAAGCGTGGGGTCAAAGATGACACCCAGATTCTTGGCAGAATCAGAGTAGCAGATTTGAGAGTTGCTATAGACGAGTGGAGGAATTGGTGTTTGCCGAACTTTGTTCAGCATGTAAGGGCTGCCGCAAATTAGGGCTTGGGACTTAGATGGGTTGACCAAAAGACCAAAAGCCCTCGCCCACGTACTAATGTGGTTAAGGTCAGCGTTAATTTGGTCAACTCCCGTGGAGATCTCATCAGCCTTGAAGTGACAATAGATCTGCAGGTCATCTGCATATAGGTGAAACTTAGAAGAAATTATAGAGGTGATAGCGTTAGTGAAAACGGAGAAGAGGAGAGGGGACAGAACACCTCCCTGAGGTACGCCCGCAGTTATGTCACACCAGTCAGAATATTTATTGCAACATTAACTATTTAAAGAAAAATAATAAAATTAATAAATGAAAATTTTCAGTACAAATAATTGTGATATTGAAATTTCAAAACAGGCTTGTGGGGGCAAATGGTGTGTCAAATGAAAGGTATCGAAACAATTTTCGAATTTCTGTAGGTTTTACACTTATTGAAATAAAGTCTAAAACTTACAGTCTGATCTGAATTAAATAGCAGAGTTTCTAACGGGCACCTAGAGTATACATATTTGTAAAGATAGCAAATATTCGAAACCCTCGGCGCACGAGCTACACTCGCACTTGACGAATCTTGTTTTCTGTGAGCTGAGTTTCATGCGTCAGTGGCGCAGAAGGTCCGCCTGCAACGCTACGAAGCAGGAATCAAACCTGCAACCAGATGGTTCGATTCCTGCCTCGGGACAAAAGTTTACACTGTTTGACGTACAAATGCTGCAAGATCTGCTATTTTAATTAGTCGGAAAGGCCATCGGATTCGATATCGAAAACTTTGTCGAAGAACGCTATTTTAAAAACCAGCGGATTCGAAAACTTTTGACATTCGAATTCGGATCCTTGTTATGAGAGTTTTATACTTTCGATCATCAATCCGCAACGAAATCAAAATAGCGTTCACGGAATCGAATTCAAATCGGACGTTTCCGCTCCGGAAACGAATCGAATGAATTAAAATACATTTACAGCAGGGCATTTACATCATTTTTCCAGATATTCTGGCAAAATATCTATGTAGATTAGATATCTGTTATCTAGTACCCATCATAATACAAGCTTAATAAATAATAAATGATCCTGGACAATTCACACAGCATTATCTAGTCCCAAGCTAAGCAGAGCTTGTGTTATGGGTACCTCTAGATATAACTGATATACATAAATACAATACACACACAGATAGATATTTTTTATTATACACAGAAAACGACCAGAACACCCGGAACAAATACCTGCAGATCGTACAAATATTTGTCCCAAGGCGGGAATCGAACCCGCAACCTCCTGCGTCTTCTCTGCTAAGCTTGTGGCTAAATGATGCTGTGTGGATTGTCCAGCATTATTTATAAAAATAATCAACAATTACTTATTGGAGAATACCTACTACCAAACATACAAATTTTACCTTAACTGTTATCGATAAAATTTCGAGTAGTCATCAATTTTGAAAATGCGCTACATTGCCCTAGATTCATTTTAGCAACTATGCTAGAATGATACTGTTTGTCTTCATTCTTAGCTGGTGTCATTGCATTTTGTGTTAAAAGTAACTCATTATTTTATTTTTTCCTTAATGTAAGTGCAGTGCTAAATTTAAACCCTAATGAAACAAATAGTGTATAAATTAAATTATTACAATATTTTCTTCACTACATAGTATAAAACAAAATAGCTTCCCGCTGTCTGTCTGTCCCCATGTTTAAAACTCCGCAACGGATTTTGATGCAGTTTTTATAATAGATAGAGTGATTCAAGAGGTTTGTTTAATGTATAATTCATGCAGAATATAGTACCCGTGCGAAGCCGGGGCTGGTCGCTAGTACAATATTATTATATTGTACTAGCGATTGATAATAATTATCGCTAAACAAAAATTTCAAGAATTCAACAAAAAAATGTTTTTCTTCGTAATGGTCAACAAATGTTATATTACCTAATTATAATTTTAATTGGACAATTTAATATTATGCCAAAGAACTTTTATGTATGCCTATTTTAGGTAGAATATTAAAACAACGTAGATACATAAAATATTCTGACTAATAATCCCCGATACCATTGTAAAACGAAATCTGGGTTTTGAAATCGTGATTTCAACGAAAAAAAATATAGTTTTCTGACTAATATTTAGTATTTATGTATTTCCAGGGGTACAAATGGATCCATCAGCTATCCTGGACGCAGCTTCTTCTCGCCAACATGCCATCACCAAGGCTACAATGGCTGGTGACTCCGGGATCCAGGAGTTCTACCGGAATGCTGTCATCTTCATCACGGGTGGATCAGGGTTTATTGGCAAACAGCTGGTGGAGAAGCTTTTCAGGTAGGCACTCTTACTCGTGGTAAGCATCGTCATAATTAATTAATGTAATAAAAATATATTATCTAAGTGTCTGGTGTATGCGACGCGTGACCCGAGAGCTGGTGAGTATCTGGCACAGCGCATCAGCATTGTCATACAGCGGGGCAATGCAGCCAGCGTCTTGGACACGCGCGCGACTAGAATTGATATGGATCAGTTGAGCTATCTGTAGATTGTTTGCAACAGTTTGCAGATAGCTCAATTGTTTCTTTTGTAAATACTAGTTTTAATTTAATTCTATTATTTGATTGCAATATATTATATCAACATCATTGAAAATGAAAATGAAAATTCATTTATTCAGACATATTTTTTTTGTAACCTACCAATTTTAACATTTTTGTAGTAAATTGAGAACTATTAGTAAAATTAGAAAATTAATAATCAGAAGTAATACCTAATAATGTAATAATTTCAATTAAGATAAATATAAATAAATTTAAATTTTAAAATGTCCACAGTTATCATTGTTATTAGGTTAGTAGTCGAGCAAGTGGCCGATGTTAATTATGAACCCGGTGAACTCATGTTGCCAGAATCAAGTACCGCGACCGCGATTCGGCAAACGTAGTGTAAGACGCCCTCCGACCAGTTGAGATGACGATTTGCGAAAGACTGCTGGCAGATGCTGGATGCAGCAAGCTGAAGACAGGGCGCTATGGCGTTCATTAGGGGAGGCCTATGTCCAGCGGTGGACTAATACCTATAGGCTGATGTGATGGTGATGATGGCGAAAAAACAAGGGGTTATTGATTTTGTCCACTTCATTTTTTTGTCCACTAGTGGAAAAAATGGATAATAAACAACTAGTAAGTGTATATTATGACTTTTAAACTAATAAATAAATAATGCTGGACTATTCACACAGCATTATCTAGCCCCAAGCTAAGCAGAGCTTGTGTTATGGGTACTAGATAACTGATATACATAATATAATACAATATATAAATAGATATTTTTTATTATACATAGAAAACGACCAGAACACCCTGAACAAATGTCTGCAGATCGTACGCACATTTGTCCCGAGGCGGGAATCGAACCCGCAACCTCCTGCGTTGCAGGCAGACCTTCGCCCACCGCGCCACATCGGTCGTCACAATACAATAATATTTGCTAATAAATCATTATTTGCATTTCTAAGTCTAAATATGATGTGATTTAGATCCTACAGGTCAATATTTATGTAAGACTAACTAAGCTTTACATATTGTCGGTGCATTGAATTTAATAAAGTGCATAATACAATGAATTTAAATCATAATGTATGTACCTACGTGCAGGAAAATTGCAATAATACTTACCTATGTACTTAAGGCTGTTGTATGGGCTAACACGACTTTTTCAAAATGATATATCTCCGTTATGAGTGAATGAAAATGTATGAAAAAAAAAAATATGTTGCAAAGTAGATATTAAACTACAATTTGTACGATAGAAATGATTGAATCTTTATTATAACTATATAAAAAAAAACAAAGTAAAGCATTTTTTGTTCGAAATCCGGATATATCTTTTAAACGGTATTGAGTTATATCATTATTCTTTTACACAATTATTTGTCAAAGTATTTCACACAATTTGAACGTTTCACGAGTAAAGAGTGCACCTAATGCAAAAATCAAGCAAATTGTGTATTTTTAAACCCTTACATCTATGGTAACGAACTTAAATATTCTCATAAAAAAAATACGATAGGTAGGGGAAAAATCCATAGAAGTCGAGTAATTGAATAGAATTTTGAAAAATAAACTGGTTTCTTTACAAAAAATTATACAAAAACCGCTTTAAAAAAACTGTTACAATTGAAATGCTTTAAAGTATCAGCGACAACACCATATTATTTTTGACGAATTACATAGCCAGACTACTGTTTTATTTAAGTAATCGTGTAGTTTTTCTATATAATGCTTAAATTTTGAATCAATAATAGAAAAGAAGCAAAAACTTGATTTTTGCACTGACATTGCTTTACTCTGTCCCGCTCCTATGAACGCGAAATCTGGCGAGCCTATCCTATTCACAATATTGTATTGCATAAACAATTTTATCACATTTATATTCTATCTGCGCCCCGCGGCTTCGACCCCTTGGAAATTCATGTGTCAAATGGAGATTTTTATGATATTTTTTGTGAAAATATCTAACGAGCATTCAAATGGATAGTTGTATTTGGTGGCTACGAAAATCTATTTTCCTGTCTCTGCCTAAACTAAATAGAATAAAACTATTACAGAGGCATTAAAAAAAGCTTATGATAGGACCATTTCAAAAATTCTTTTGCCGTTAGAAGCTACATTATCTTATCATTGAGTAACATAGGCTATAGAATATGCTAGAAACTGGGGCAGACCGCTAGTATTAAATAAATAATAATAAATAAATGGATAAAATTATACAAATAAGTTTAAAAGTTAATGTTAGATTATATGCAAATAAATAAATAAAACACGAACTGGAAGATGGATTTTTGAAAATTCCTTACGGAATAATAAGATAGATTAGGTGGTGGCGCCGCTTTGGGTGGCTATGCGCCTTAAATTTCGGTCCTGTAAAAACAGATCCAATGTTTGAATAAGCCTATGAAATAATGTTACTTATAACTAAGGTATACCTTAGTACCTACTAACCGGATTTAGGTACTTAAGTAACAACTAGCTAATTAAAATAATTATTGTTTTAAATCAAGTATTGAGACAAACTATTGCCGTATTTATTTCCCACATAGGTAAAATAAAGGTACCGGTCTGTGGTACCGGTACACAGCGGTCGCGGATCCGTGACGGTCCGGCGGCGCGCGTGAGAATCGACCCTTCAGGTGGTTTGTCTCGGATTGGCGCGAGATTCAATTATTTTTGTGTTTTAATTTTTTCTGCGTTCCACAAGCAAAAAAGTGGCGAAAAAGTAATTTGCCACAAATCATAAACCATTTTCTATGAACTTATGATAAAATCAACTTTGATTCAAAGTATTTTATAAGCATTTGTAAAAATGTAGATTTTTGATTATTTGTGTACCTATTTGTATGTGTAAATAAATAAATAAATAAATAATGCTGGACAATTCACACAGCATTATCTAGCCCCAAGGTAAGCAGAGCTTGTGTTATGGGTACTAGATAACTGATATACGTAATATTATACATTACATTACATACATATTTTTTATTATACATAGAAAACACCCAGACCAACGGAACAAATTTCTGCAGATCGTACACAAATTTGTTCCGAGGCGGGGATCGAACCCGCAACCTCTTGCGTCGCAGGCAGACTCTCGCCCGCTGCGCTACTGAGGTCGTCGATTTGTATTTGTTATTTGATCGTATTTTCCTATATGCTCTAAATATACCAGTGAATCAAAGTTAGTAACTGCTTTTTCGTTAGGTTTATTGCTTGTAGAACGGAGAAAAAAAAAACCACACAAAAAATTATCTCTCGCCAACCGCCACGAACCACCTCCAACTAAGGTCGTTGATGTCTTGAGAGCCGAATAATGGAATAATAATATATTATATTATATCTACAATAATATTATAAAGAAGATTTTTTTTTATGAAACTACTGGACCATTTTAAAAATTCTTTTGCTGTTAGAAGCTACATTATCTTATCATTGGGTAACATAGGCTATAGAATATGCTAGAAACTGGAGCAGACCGCTAGTATTAGGTAGGTATAAATAATAAATAAATAAATATAAATAAATGGATAAAGTTATACAAATAAGTTTAAAAGTTAATGTTAGATTACCATCACATTGTCCAGCATTTTTTTTTTTTTTTTTTTTAATGTTTTAGTACCATCTTTCCTGCAATAAAGCTATTATTATTATAATAATGCTGGACAATTCACACAGCATTATCTAGCCCCAAGCTAAGCAGAGCTTGTGTTATGGGTACTAGATAACTGATATACATAATATAATACAATACATAGATAGATATTTTTTATTATACATAGAAAACGACCAGAACACCCTGAACAAATGTCTGCAGATCGTACACACATTTGTTCCAAGGCGAGAATCGAACCCGCAACCTCCTGCGTCGCAGGCGGACTTTCCCACGCTGTGCCGTATTTTAATGATTTCACATTTCAGCGAACCCTTTTTTTTCCAGGTCTTGCCAAATCAAGAGGGTTTATTTACTCATGAGATCTAGAAAAGATAAAGACATCAGACAAAGACTGGTCTCAATGCTACAAGATCCTGTAAGTATGTTTATATAACATTTATATTATTTATACATATATCTAAGCTACCTACGTACCTACTCACAACCATGTTTATAAGTTACTCACTTATTAAGGCCTTGCACGCGTTTTCAAGTTGCCATGCCCGTCCATCATCATCATCAGCCTACATCAGTCCACCGCTGGACATAGACCTCCCCTAATGAGCGCCATAGCGCCCTGTCTTCAGCTTGCCGCATCCAGCATCTGCCAGCAGTCTTTCGAAAATTTCATCCCACCTGGTCGGAGGGCGTCCTAGACTACGTTTGCCGAGTCGCAGTCTCCACTCAAGAACTCGTTTACCTCAGCGGTTGTCGGTTCTTCTTGAGATATGGCCAGCCCACTGCCACTTCAGCTTGCTAATCCTTTGAGATATGTCGATAACCTTGGTTCTCTGTCGGATGTATTCGTTGCGAATCCTCTCCTTCAGAGAAATTCCGAGCTGTTAGCTCTCTCCATGTCCATCCCCGTGATATTATTAACCTTCCTGCTAAATTTCATTAGGATCCGTTCAGCTGTTTACGCGTGAATAAGTAACAGGCAGGCAGATAGACAAACAGTTACTTTCGTATTTTTAATATTAGTATGTAGTATGTATTTCTATATTTTATTTTTTTGCATAGCATTATGCCTGGCTTTTAATACATTCCTTAATCTTTTTAGGGTTTCGAGATCGGTTTCGAATCCTTTTTGGTCTCGCTCTGTCCGTCCCCGATCTTTCTTCAATTTCTCAGTAACTACTACAGCTATTCACTTTAAATTTGAAATACTTAATAAAAAATCGTGCGCCATTACTAATATAAAAATCAAATTGAAAAAGAACATAATTTTTTGTAAAATTGCGATGTTGAAATTTCTACATAAGGCTTGTTTATTCCATGAAAACTGATTTGTAAATAATATTTGGTTCCCAGAAATTGATTTATAGAAAATCACATAGCCATAGAGCCAAGCGTTCGTCAAATCATTGGTCAAGTAAAAAACGTCCAAATAAATTGAAAAGAAAAAAAAAACATCGGTAATTGCTGGTGATTTTGTAAAAGTATTCCAGACAGAGCTACTTCTGTGCAATTCCAATTTGTAGTTTTGGCGTGAAGAAGTAACAAACAACCATACATCCAAACTTTCGCATTTATAATCAAAAAAAAAATCAAAATCAAAAAGTCTTTATTTCCATAAATACAAAAATGTACACTTAGAAAAGGTCAAATTCTTAAAATAAAACATTGACACGGAAATAAAGTGATATTTTTGATTTCGGTCACTTCGGTATGTAGACTAAAGTAAAGAAGCGATGAAGAAACCTTTAGCCTGTTAGTTGTTATTTTTCGAGTTGGAGCAAAACCCGTCCCAAGCTTTTTTATCTTCTAGATAATCTGATATTTTGTAGTAAGCCCTTTTGCACAGAAAGGTTTTTACAATTTGTTTGAATTTATTTATTGATAGATTTTGCAACTCACTAGGAATTTTGTTGTAGAAGCGTATACATTGCCCTTTAAAAGATACATTAATTTTGTGAAGCCTAGTTGTGGGCACAGCAAGTTTATGTTTATTTCTAGTATTTATATTATGTATATCGCTATTAATAATAATAATAGTGTGATTAATGGTAATCTTATTTCCAGGTCTTCGGTCCACTGCGAGAGTCGCAGCCAGGGTTCGCAGACCGGATCTCGCCGGTGGCGGGCGACATAGCCCAGCTGAAGCTTGGACTGGGCGCTGGTGACTGGAAGACTATCACCGAAGAGGTTTGTTTGTATACACAATCAACTCATTTTGACCTCTCACTAAAAAGGTTAAGTTTGTGGCCATAGAGAAAAAAAAACGCTCCAGCAGAGGTTTTTTTTATTGGTGATGGTCGAGCGTTTGGGCACCATCACTTGAAAAAGTGATGATGTGGCCTACGATGGATCACGCTTTCCCAGAAGGAACTTATTCACCCTGGATTTGAAGACTCCAATATTGTACTGTGGCGGGAAAAAACAGACGCTGGAAGTTCACTCCACTCTTTAGCCGTGCTTATTATAGAAAGAAAAAAAAAAGAAAATGTTTTTATTTGCCTAACTAAACTAAATTAATCCTAGACTTAGTCTAAATCTTTTTTGTGCGTAGCAGTGTTTAGGGCAAATATGGCCCACACTCAGCATTGTGCTGGGTAGACCAGGTGTCTACTCAGCGCTGGTTTTCAGGGTAGGCCAAAATTATGAAGGTATGTCAGAGTTTCGTTTCGTTAGTAGATCCAAAGATTACCCCCTACAACGTTACAAATAATTCACAAACTTTACCTCTTCATATTATAAGTATAGATTATTTTTTTACTTTCCACTCATGCTAAGCGGTTTTCCTATACCTTCATCATTTGCATCGCTAGATTTGGAAATAAAATAAATAATTTGGAATACGGACTGTTTTTTTTTTCGAGCAAAACTTCAATTCAACCTATAGTCTTCTAGACTTTCGTGATATAGTTGGCTGATACTGTGACCTTGCAAAGTTTCATCTCCATCAGGTCAGCATCATCTTCCACGTGGCAGCGACCGTGCGTTTCGACGAGCCGCTGCAGAGTGCTGTGTTACTGAATATCAGGGGGACGAGGGAGGTGCTCCAGCTGGCCAGAGCTTGTAGTAAACTCAGGTAAGGACAGCTGGGAGAGGCATTTTTAGGTGGATATTTTTGCTGCAGGCGTTACGTAGCGGCGACTTAGCCGGCTTAGAACTTGCACCACCCCAACTCTTCCCGTGGGTGTCGTAAGAGGCGACTAAGGGACATACACCGGAGGCGGTCAGCAGTGCCTCTTGCGGAATATATCTACCACCGAACTGCGATCCCCAACCCGCATGTCCAGTGGGGATTATGAGCATTACCCCCATGAGATAAAAAATATCAGGGGGAGGCCTGCGTCCAACAGTGGACCATTATAGGCTGTTGAGGTTGAGGTAGGACTGGTGTTATTTTATATATCGGGTGGTGGACCCACCAACCGAGGATTCCCGAACACTACGGCAACTAATCCACTCTGCCTCTGCACTCATTGTTTTGTTAATAGCACCTACCTGTTTTTACCTTTTTAGTTAAGTTATTATAAGCGTCGAGTAGAATTAACTGTGCTTATAGTATGTTAAGTAATGATTGAGTTCCATCTTACGTGTCTATCATTAAGATTTTTCTCACTCGTACCTGCTACCGAAGATAGGTAAGTACCTACACTACTTTTTTAATAAATTTATAAACCCGAGGAATGTACATTCGGGTCAAACCCCTACGGGTTCAAAGAGTGTTATAAATGTAAGTCCTATTTATATTCTTTTTAAATAAATAAATAAATAACAAATAAATAATATAATATACAGGGTGGTTTTTTGAGAAGGGTGGTGATGGCCAAGTTCGAAATCACGAGAGTTAGGAAAAAGTCGTGAAAGATGTCATGCCCTCGATTTATAAGAAAACAATAACTGCATTTTTTTTTCATTGAAAGTGCCGTTGTAAATCTTTATAAAATTCCTGCTTCCTAAGATTCCAGACCAATAGTTTAACGTAAATTTAATCTGTAGAAATCCTTCATGTGTTCGCAATGGATTCTCTTGCGACCAGTATGTTAATTTTTTCTGATTGTACATTCCGTTATTTGAGAAGTTTATAGATATTTTTTTAATAAACATAGAAAACTTAGGACAAATATTTGTACGATATGCAGGTATTTGTTCCGGGTGTTCTGGTCGTTTTCTATGTATAATAAAAAATATATATTTATTAAAAATATGTATTATGTATATCAGTTATCTAGTAGGTACCCAAAACACAAGCTCTGCTTAGCTTGGGGCTAGATAATGCTGTGTGAGTTGTCCAGTATTATTTATTTATTTTATTAAACGATCAGAACACCCGGGACAAATACCTGCAGATCGTACAAATATTAGTCCCCAGGCGGGAATCGAACCCGCAACCTCTTGCGTGTCGCAGGCGGACCTTCACCCACCGCGCCACAGAGGTCGTCATAGCGGCTATAGCTTTAGTTATAAATTTATATTTTGTTCGCTCATCGAAGTGACGTTGATTATAATATCGTTATGTAAAAAACAAAAGGCGGGCGTGCTTTTCAAATTCAAATTGAACAGAATGAATTATGATTGTTTTTTGTTTTTTTTATAGCTGTGGTTTTTAGGCCACCATGGTGTGTTGTGTACAAAAGTTTGTATTAGAAGCGCCTTAAGAATTGGCACCATTAAGTACTAATGGTTGCTCTTAGGTTTTTGTAGGAGTGGGTGCGGAAACACGGGCCAACTATCATCGAGTTAGAATACTATTCTAACTCGATGCCAACTATACAAAATTAAAAGACTGTTTTGACTGAGGTAGAAATATTTATTATGAAATGGTAAAGACAGACACCTGGAAAACTCTTGAGGCGGTCGTCACTTCGAGCAGAGGGGTTCTTGAGAGAAAAATCTCTTAGTCGATAAGTTTGGTTTTCTTTTTTTGCTAACGTAGGTGATGAAAATGAAAGTAGGTAAACGTGGCCCAAGCAAACGTTTTTCTTTAGTACTTAAGCCACGTTCACATTTACAACAGGCATTATGTTATGTAGTGTACCCTATTGTCCCGTTTTATAAGAATAAAAAACCCCAATTTAATTATTGGTTTGCTGGTGCCGTACAATGTTTATCACCGGCCATGAACACAAGCTCTTTGCATAGTATAGCTGACTGAGCGACCTTCAACTGTTGAACCAGCCCAAAATAATATAAGGCTTTATTCGTCAGGTCCCTTGTCCACGTTTCAACTGCTTACGCGTTCGCCACCGCGGACCGGATCGGCGAGGAAGTCGGAGACCAGCTCTACAATCCTCCCGTACCACCGGAGATGTTGATACAGATGGCAGAGAACATGGAGAAGGAGAAAATTGATAAAATTACAAGTTTGTGAGTATAATTTTGTCTGTTTACTTGTCATCTAGTACCTACTAAGTAAGTCGGTAGTTTCACACTAATTGTTTTAACCGAAATGTATGTTTACGTAAGGAGTCCATTCCACTCATATTTTGTCCAATGTACATTTTGATCAAAGAACTTGGATGACTTCATCCAATTTACTAGCAACACCGATTATTTGATCAAAGATTTGAATACTAGTTTCTGCCCGCGGCTTCGCACGCGTTGTTTTTATGAAAACGTATACAAGCACAGGTTATACCTGGTTATACAGGTTAATTGAGTTGGGGTGGTGCCGGCTTAGAATTTGCACCTCCCGAACTCTTCCCGTGGGTGTCGTAAGAGGCGACTAAGGGACATACACCGGGGGGCGGCAGCAGCGCCTCTTACAGAATAGATCTACCACCGAACTGCGTTCCCCAACCCGCATGCCCTGCGTAGGGATTATGGGCATTACCCCCATGAGGTAAAAAATCAGGAGGAGGCCTGCGTCCAGCAGTGGACTATTATAGGCTGTTGAGCTGAGCTGAGCTGATACAGCTTAATTATTTTCCATGGAAACTGAAATTTTATGGGTTAAATTGTAGCCTATGGTTTATTTCAGCATATGGAGCTACACCTATGCAAATTTTTAGCCCGATCTGTTGAGAAGTTTGGGCGTAAAGAAGTAACTATCTTCCATATAGCCATCCAAACTTTCGCATTTTTCCTGGTGTTCTTTTCGGCGAGTCATATTAATCGTAGGCTCACCCACCACCCTACACTATGCTTGTACCTAACAATAAGAAGCAATATTTGGCTATGCCCTCAGATTAAATAAAACAAACAAATATGTTCACATTTATTTATTTATTCTATATTGCAAGAGAAAAAACAAAATACGAGCGAGCTTAACCCTAAAAAGAGTTCTTTCCCAGCAAACCTTATTGGGAGAGAGAGAGAGACCAAATTATAAAAGTTTTTCATGACATTTTGTACCAATGTGCAGTACCAATGCACCTCGACAGAATTTTCCTCCATTCGTCAGAATGTGACCGTGTCACAAAATAATTAGGAAATAGGAACTCATAAAACATGTTTATCATTTATTATACTTGTAAGAAACTAAAGTAGGTACTTACTAGATTAAAAATATGTCAAGACCACAATTCCTTTGCAATTTGACAAATTCTGACTGAAATTAAAATTTCTAGATTTTTTTGTAACTAAACGTAATTACGTCCTAGTTACCTTTAACAAAGGAGATAATTTTTGTACTGGTGTCATACCATACATATCTGTGTTTAAGTTTTTTGCAGCTTTATAGGAGATAGGGTAAATAGCTTAAGTTTTCCTGTTCCAGATTGATATCGGGATGGCCCAATACGTATTGTTTCACGAAGGCCACTGCAGAAGACTTGGTAAGGTCTTTGGGAGAGGATCTTCCAGTCTGCATCGTCAGGCCTTCTATCGGTGCGTGCAACAACGGTAGAGATAGAAGGAACACACACACACACTTATGCACTTTAAATGTCTGCGACGCGATCCAGGGAGACTGTCCATAAGCGATTTCGGTTTCTATTCTTTATGTTACAAAATATATCATCAGTTATCTAGTCCCCATAACACAGCTTGGGGCTAGATAATGATGTGTAAATTTATCATATCAGCCCATACACGTCCATCCACTGCTGGAGATAGAACATACGACGCCAAAAAGAGCGGTCCTGAGCCGCCTCCATCCATCGACTCCCTGCGACCGCTACGATGTCGTCGGTCCATCGAACTGATGGGTTCGATGGACCGACGACATCGTAGCGGTCGCAGGGAGTCGATGGATGGAGGGTCTCCCAACACTCCGTTTCGCGTTGCATCGCGGCCGTCACTCGAGAACCTTTTACTCCCAGCGGTTATCAGCTCTGCGAGCTATAGTATATGACCTGCCCACTGCTACTTCAGCTTGCTAATTCTGAGAGCTATGTCGGTGACTATAGTTCTTCTACGGATTTCCATATTCCGGATTCTATCACGCAGAGAAACCCCGAGCATATGTCTCTCCGTAGCCCGCTGAGCGACTCTAAGCTTATGAACGAGGCCTATAGTTAGCGACCACGTCTCGGATCCGTAGGTACTGTGTAAATGTCCAGCATTATTTATTTATTGTATGTCTTTTTTCTTGAAATATTTAATTATTATATTTTTTTATGTTTTTATTTCAGTTATCGAAGCATACACAGAGCCATTACCAGGCTGGTTAGAAGAAAGCTGTGTTTTTGGAGCTAGTGGGGTGAGTAGAGTACATTAATGTAGGTATTATTTTACGACCTCTGTGGGGCATAATGCGAAGGTTTGCCTTCGGCGCAGGAGGTTGGATTTCCGCCTTGGGATAAAAGTTTGTAAAATTTACAGCCATCTGTTCCGGGTGATCTTGGTTTTTTCGATGTTATGTTTCTAAGTCTATATACAATGTATATAAGACTTGGGGTCACACAAGCTCTGCTTAGTAGGAGCAGAAAATATACGGGTGTAACAAAAACAACCTTTAAGGATTTCGATCAAAAAATACAGAAAAATGTAAAAAAAAAATTGGTACCACTAGACTGATACAATACCCACCGAAGAGATAAAAAAAATCAGGAGGAGGCCTGCGTCCAGCAGTGGACCATTAAAGGCTGTTGAGGTGAGGTGAGAATGAGAAATGATGATGGAATGAGAATGGGGCTAGATGATTCTGTGTGAATTGTCCAGCATTGTTTAATTATTTGTATTTATGACATAACATTTAATTCAAATTTGTTATGGTAATTTATTTGAGCCTGACTGATAGCGATTTGTAATAATTTGTAATTTAAATTGTATTTGAAACAATACATCAAAACGACCTAAGGCCAAGCGTACTACTCGCAATATGAAAACATAGGTTTGTGCTTAGCTTAGAGATTAATGAATTTAAATGTATCATCTATTATTTTTTGTCAGCAATAACTTAATTTTGGTCCTGAACCGTTATAAAAAATCTATCTAATAACTGAATTAAATAAATCGCCTACTTCACCATTTTCGGCTCACGTTTGAATTAGTTTTCGGGCCCATATTCGGTTCTTACCTTGTTTTAACCCTTGAAGGCCCCTACGTGCTTCCTATTCGTAAATTTAAACAGTACGTAAAACAAAATCTTATCAAGAAAGCATTTTACTCCATAGATGATTACCTACGAATAAATAATAAGTCTTACATCAATAATGTAAATGCTTGGCCAGATGTCGTCCAGTTCTGCACCGACAATAGTATATAAGGAAAATAATGTTAGATTTATAAATAGAAAATATTAACCTGTATCTGAATCACATTATATTTAGACTTAGATATGCAAATAACGATGTATTAGTTTATAAGTTATACACATACTAGTGGTTTATTTTCCACTTCTTCCACTAGTGGACAAAATCAATAACACCTTGTTTCTTATTTGTTAATAATTACTATTTATAAACTTGTCTATAGTATAAAATTTGACTTGTATACCTAAGTGCTTATTTTGTAAGCCTAAAGAAATAAACGTTATTGATATTTTCAGCTGACTTTAGGCAGTACACTTGGTGTCATCCACACGATCCGTGCCAACCAGGACATTTACGTTGACTTCGTCCCCGTTGATTACGTGAACAACGTGATTATAGCGGCGGGGTGGGAAACAGGGAAGGGGAGAGCATCGCAGACGAAGGTGTATGCTGTTACTAGTGCCAGGAAAGGAATCCAATGGAGTAAGTTTATCCTTACACACATTGGTCACCTTGCAAGACCAGCCTGTTCATCGGAGATGTAGCTTACTATTTTTGCAGCAGATTGTTATTTTTTTGCTTTTATCTATGATCAAAGTGCCAATGTGACAAAAAGTAGAAGTGCCTATAATGATAGTATACCTACATTTGAAGATACATCAGAATTCATCAGCAAAGCTGATACTGTGTGAGCAGCTGATGATGTAGTAGACTCTTTCAATTTCTTGACTGCATTTTTTTAAATACATTAAAACTTTAGGGTTTTCTTATGATTTCTTTATTTCAGGGGACGTATCGACGTGCCTTAACAAAAGAGCCAGAGATTACATATCACCTAAAGCGTCATGGTACGGTTTCGTCTGGGAAACCAATAACTATTACTTACACCTGTTTTACACAATAATCCTGCATTTCATACCAGCTTATGTGATTGACGGAGTAACTTCTGCTTTTGGGAAAAAGTCTGGGTATGTATTCATTTTAACCGCGGAGTCTATAATACGGGTTTTGCAGAACTTACTAAAACCATAAAGCTATTATTGCGGCTTGAATACTTATGCAAGACAGCTCAATTATAGTTTTCGAATGGTTTTAAATGGTTTGTAGTACCTAAGGTATATTATAATCCTTTTCACGAAAGTCCGAGAGACGCAGCGCTGCCGGCATTAAGTTTGTATAAATTTACTGTAGAAAAAAATGTTGACCACCAATTTCCGCGGAACACTTTTCGTGAAAAGCACTCTAAGCAGTACAATTTTGACTTATTCGACAAATCAGCGGTAGTTAATAAAACCTTTTCCATGTTGATATATTCACGGACACTCGGAACAGCCCTTCTCGTAGCGTTTTTTCTTTCATTATTAAAATTATCACTGATTGTGACTACATGCAAGAAGATAGTACAGAATTAAATGCTATGAGTAGGCGAAGTACAAAGGCGGCCTGATCGCTATGAGCGATCTCTTGTTTAAATCAGCGACACAGACTTACATACCGAGCGTGATTAAATCATGTAAAATTTGTAGGTAATTGTATTTTTTGTTTCAGATTAGTGAATTTATACAAGAAAATCTATAAAATGTCAATTGTGCTACGATATTTCACAAACAACGACTGGAAATTCAAAGACGACAATACGGTGGAATTGAGGAAAAATATGTCAAAAACTGACAGGGTTATTTTTAACTTTGACATAACTGACATTAACGTGTCAGAGTGGATACTTCTGTGGGTTTTAGGGTTAAGAAAATATGTGGTGAAAGACGGTTTGAGGGGCACTAAATATGCTGTAAAACAACAGAAAATATATTATTTTATTAATTGCTTGGCTGTGCTGGTAATATGTTTTAGTATACTTTTATTTTTAAAAGTCCTTTATTTTTAAAATTGTTTAATTTTAAGTTATTGCATAATTTTTTATAAACAAAAATATTATAAATTAAGAATAAAAACAAAGTATTGTATGTTTTTATAATTTGTGAGTGATATTTGAATAAAGACCCTTATAGATAAGGTAATAAATACCTAAACGATTAGATTGATTTATTGCTGGGTAGGTATAATAGTTAAATATATTATTTATTTAATGTTAATTTGCATGCCTTCATAATTCATAATTAATCATTCTTATTTTAATTTCCAATAGGTTTGCTAACATAAAACTGCTATTTGAACATGCTGTGTGTGTATATATATATTTAGGGATACAGTCTAGTTTTTATTATTGTGTTATGTAGCCATATTAATACATTATTAAATTTGTAGGTAATACCTAGTTTTTACTGAAGTTTATCTTAAATGTAACATTATCTTAGTTGCATTTATTTTCGCTTTCTTTTTGCCTTGCATACAACGAGCTAAGATGTTAAAAAAATAAATAAAAAAACTATAATGCTTAGGTACACGTTACTCATAAGACTAAAGATGAAACTTTAAGAAAAATATGTAAGAACAGACTAAAGATTTTTAACAAACAGAAAAAATATAAAATTGACAGAATGTAATGCACGATTTTCCACCGAAATTGTCGCTTTCTTGCTATTATTGTGTCTTTTAGACCATCCTTTATTATGTACTTCCTTACTCCAACAGCCCAAATCTGCAACAACAAAGATAATAGGTACCTACTTAGATAATAATTGTGAACCATAAGTAAATACCTAGGAAAAACAAACTAGATACAAAGAAAACCTTGTCAGCATCATCATCTCATCAGCCTATATATTAGTCCCCTGCTGGACATAGGCCTCCCCTAATGAGCGCCATCCATAGCGCCCTGTCTTCAGCTTGCCGCATCCAGCATCTGCCAGCAGTCTTTCGCAAATCGTCATCTCACCTGGCCGGAGGGCGTCCTACTCTACGTTTGCCGAGTCGCGGTCTCCACTCAAGAACACGTTTACCCCAGCGGTTGTCGGTTCTTCTCCAGATATGGCCAGCCCACTGCCACTTCAGCTTGCTAATCCTTTGAGCTATGTCAATAACCTTAGTTCTCTGTCGGATGTATTCGTTACGCTTACGAATCCTATCCTTCAGAGAAACTTCGAGCATAGCTCTCTCCATAGCTCGCTGGGCGACTATAAACTGGTGGACCAGCCCTACCGTGAGTGTCCACGTCTCAGCTCCGTAGGTCATGACGGGTAGGACGCACTGATTGAAAACTTTCGTTTTCAAGCATTGCGGTATGGATGACGAGAAGACCCGACGTAGTTTCCCAAACGCGGCCCAACCTAGCTGGATCCTCTTGGCCTCCTTCTCGAAATTGTTTTTACCCAACCGCAGAGTCTGCAGTTGCACCTATTGTTCCATTATTTCATACTTTATTGTAACATGGGTTCATAGAAATGTCTACAATTTGTGGAAAACTTCTATTCTGGTAGTTTAATGCCTAACAGAATGCAGAAAATATTTTATAACCGCTAGAATATTTGAATTTCGCGCGTATTGTTTTCCATTCCGTGTCTCGGTTTCATTCCGAGCCATCGTCTGGCATCAGCCCTGGTAAGTCAGAGTAACATCGATATTTTTACTGTACATAGAAACCACCCAGAACCTCCTCACCTCACCTCAACAGCCTATTAAAGTCCACTGCTAATGGACGCAGGCCTCCCCTGATTTTTTATCTCATGGGGGTAATGCCCATAATCCCCACTTTCACCCAGAACCATTGAGGTACTATTACTGGCGTCCCCAGAACAAACATCTGCAGGTAGTACCAACATGTTTTCGTCGTTAGTTCGTCAATAAATAGAGCAGTAAGTAGGTATAGATAAAAAGATAAGAGCTCCATTATGATGATGAGAACCATACCTGTAAGAACTCGTGCCAGTCAATATTTTCCATGTCGAAGTTGAAGATGGTGTTGTCAGCTTTTGACAGACTTTTCTGCAAACTTTGCAAGTTGCTGTCATTGAAGATCCAAGTGTTCGTTGTAAAATAGCTGAGTGACATTGTCATTTTGTAAACTTTCTTATATATTTTAACCATTCTGAAAATAAAATAATTGTTAGTACCTTAGAAACATGAATTCGATTATTGTTTAAATTAGTGGGCACGCCAAACAGTTGAATTGTGAAGTCAGAGGTCGGGAAAATGCCGACTGTTGGTTCACGGCGCACATGCCATTATTTCCGGCTCTCCAGTCCCAAATTTGACACTCACGACACTCCCGACGCGCGCGCACAACTTTCGGCACAGACTGGGACGCTATAGACTCCTTAGGGAGATGAGGGATGAATTTTGTTTGCGGAGGCTTCCAGCGCGGTTCGTTTGCAGAAGTTAGACTTCCACCAATCACCATGCCATCTTGACTGACGCAAGATGGCCTGTTGCGTCTAATGCGAGCGTCTCGTTCACTCGTAGCGATATCAATGTGCGAGGAAAGGGGATAGAGATATGGATTTGACGTCACAATACGGTTGCTAGGTACAGAAGATGAACAAAGTAAATCTAAGTGTTGATTATACGCGCAACCAATTAGCATTTTTAATAGTCACTTAAAATATAGAGTCGAGTCGAGTGACTCCAAAAATATAAACAAAAAGTGAGTGCGGGTTGAAGATTTATTTCACCCATTGGACACCCATTTTTCTACTCTTTCACGGCTTTGACAATAATTATACTATACTTATAATATAAATAATCAATGCCGAAATCTTACCTTCGTTCTTTACCAATCAAAAGACAGATAAAGTCCAATAAGTATGCTGGTATTAAGTGCATGAACAATGTGAGTATAGAGAACATGAGACGGTTCGTGGTGCAGATCACATAATAGTAGTAAACTGACTTTGGAGTAAACAATTTAAACTGTTTGTTTCCCAGAATTGAAGAAAAATAACCTGAAAATGTAATTAATCAAAATAAAACTGAAATATCTGTAAAAGGTGATGTCCTGTTCGTCCCATCAGCTTCAAAATTATATTAGGCATAACAGGTTTAGGTTCTCCTTGCCTAGTGCCACACCGTTGCCAGTGCGGTGAAACCGTTGATAAGTTCGGTCACCATGCACTGGCATGTGTCTCTAGTGCAGGACGTGTGTCCCGCCATGGTTCAATTAATGACATCATTCGAACCACGTGGCCTAATGCGAGATGATGGTAAAAGGCCTGACGGTATGACTCTGATTCCTTGGAAGATGGGTCAGCCTTTAGTTTGGGATGCTACGTGTGTAGATACCCTAGCACCTTCTCATCTTGCAGGGACATCAGTAAGGGCAGGCTCCGCAGCAACATCAGCGGAGTTCCTCAAACGGCGAAAATACGCTAGTCTTGACAGAGGTTATACCTATTTGAGCCGTTTGGGGTGGAAACCCTAGGTCCTTGGGGTCCTGGGGCACACGTTATCTATAAAGATCTTACAAAACTACTAATAGAGTCCACAGGTGATCGGAATGCTGGTTTTTATTTCGGTCAACGAATTAGCATTGCCATTCAACGTGGCAATGCTGCCAGCATTCTGGGCACTCTGCCTTCTGGTGACGGCTTAGATTTTTAGTAAATAGATATAAGTGTAAATATTAGTTGTAATTAGGCATAACATAATAAATAGGCTAAGTTAAATTTGTCTTCGTCATGTTTAAACTAGATTGTTGTATCTCCTCCTAAACTATACAAAATAAAACTATGACAGAGGCATTAAAAAAAGCCTATAATAGGTATCACAAACTGCCCATTGAAAATTTTGAAAAAAAAAACCTTTTTTCAACGAAATAATGAGATAAAATCGGTGGCGGCGCTAGTTTGGCTCGGGGTACGTCAGCGTTAAAGTGACAAGGTACAAAACTGTACAGATATTATTGTCTCTGACTGAACATTGTTGCTAACTAGCAAGCCATAAACAAAAAAAGAAGTTGAAGAATGTACATTCTATAAAATAGTATGTTCATAATAAAGATTTTGTGTTGTATTTCTTTGAACCCCTTACCACATATCATAGGGTTCCTTGCTATACTAGTGGCAGTGTATATCTTCGTCCGCTCTCCCCCAGAGCTGAGACCTGCTTCCTTCCCCGCGACTATGATCGCATTATTGACGTAGTCGCACGGCACGAGAGCTAGTTTGTTGTCGTGAGACATAAGCAAAACGTGAATTATTCCTAGACCACTTCCGAGCACCAACTGAAACATATTATAAGGGCCTAGGTATATGCTCGAATCAACTCCATCACATCTTAATATCTTCCAAACTACTTATAATATAATATATATATTATATACTAAATATAATATTTAACTTTTGAAATTTATAAGTATACTTATAGTAAAGTTCAGGACTTATTCTATCGATCATATGTTTTGAAAACACGATTAGGTTCATAAAATTTATTCGATTGAAAAAAAACTCAAAGTTACCTCTTTGACTAAAACCTTAATTTCTCAATAAATACAGAAGTAAAGATCTTGAGAATAAGCATGTGAATATAACGAAGTAAGAAGAACATTTTATATGTTTCGGTCTTTTCAAATAAAGATTTCTTTATAAATTATAATATGCAAATGCCCATAGTAATAAGCTTTTTGCAGCAGTTACTTCGGGCCCATTGTCTTCGGGAGTGCCAGTGACTTGCGAGTGTGTTTATTTATTTATTTATTGAAAAGGAACGCCAACAGCGTATACATAAAGCATTCTATATATATATATATAGAATGCTTATATATACTATACCTACTTATTATGACAGGTTCTAATATATGCGCTAATAACAGGCGGACACAACATTGTTCATAAAATATTATAAAAACTAATTAATTAAATTAAATTAAACTGAGTGTGGTAGTGGTATATATGTATTAATCTCGAGCTGCACTAAGTACCTACGGAAGTTCGAGATTAGATTCTCGCCAGAGTGTGGAGCGCCCATAAAAAAGTGTGTTAGTGTAGGTACCCCCTAGTGAAGTTCGAGGTTAGATTATCACGACACGAGAGTGTAGAACGCTCATAAAAAAATTGCAAAGACCTATGATTGCATAGACATTTACCTAACAACAAAGGTTACTTTTTAAACGCGGTCTCTAAGCCTCTTGCGCTTCCGCTTAGATCATAAAAATATATATTTATATAAAGGTAGATAGCTATTTATTGTTGGAGTCACTCACCCCACTGGCTCCGTAAGCACAGCTTGGTTCCAGCCATCCAGGTGTCGGCTCTCTGTATGACGATACAACTGAAACGTTTTACAACTCATTAAATTAGTTTCAGCTGTGGTTTATGTAACTTTGTCACATTACTATTAGAATAGAATAGAAAATATTTTTTTTTACCTTAAAACTACTATACACAAAAACCTTAAAGCTATATTAGGTACCTATGTATTTGCAGTAGGCGACTTATTATTTATTCGTAGCAGTAGGCTTAGGGGTGACGCCATTTTGTGAAAAGGATAAGCATAGGATTTCGCGTTCATGGGAGCGGGATAAAGCAGAGAAGCGTTAGTGCAAAAATCAAGTTGTTTGCATATAAATATAAAATATCTAAAATTAATAGTAGGTACCTAATTTTATAAAAATCTAAAACACACGGCCTGCTTTATTTTTCATTTGTTAACTGTACTAAGTAACAACACTTACTTATTTTACGATTTATTGTAGGTAGGTACAGTTTATAACAAACTTTTTTTTTCTATAAGTAAGTAAATAAAATTTTATGTATACCTAATCGTGTTTTCGAAACAGCGTTAAGCATCAATCTAATATTGATATATTAAATTAATCTCAAAGTTAATGCTTTAGTATTTTGTATTAGTGCCTATATTATTATTTATATAAAACATTACATCATATATACCTATATTTATATTTATATAAAACATTACATCTATTCTTACAGGTCCTAATACAATAGAGTAGTCAATATAATAAATCACCAGCAAAATAATTATATAAATGTCTATTAGAAAAATAAAATACCTAATAATACTATACAATTATTATTTGTCAAGCATAATAAAACGGTAGGATGACGATTTGCGAAAGACTGCTGGCAGATGCTGGATGCGGCAAGCTGAAGACAGGGCGCTATGGCGGTCATTAGGGGAGGCCTATGTCTAGCAGTGGACTAGTATAGGCTGATGATGATGATGATAATAATAAAAAAAAATATAACGCTGGACAATTCACACAGCATTATCTAGCCCCAAGTTAAGCAGAGCTTGTGTTATGGGTACTAAATAACTGATATACATAATAGAATACAATACATAGATAGATATTTTTTATTATACATATAAAACTACCAGAACACCCTGAACAAATGGCTGCAGATCGTACACACATTTGTCCCGAGGCGGGAATCGAACCCGCAACCTCCTGCGTCGCAGGCGGACTTTCGCCCACCGCGCCACAGAGGTCGTCTAATAAAATAATAAAAATAAAAATTCGATACATTTTGTCGTATTATGAAAGATTGATCTGATAACTGACGCTAAGCGATTTCAGGTACCTATCATCGTCGCATAATGTGCTTACCTATTCCAGGTCTAACAATGCAGATGGGCATCCCATCACTCAGACTCCTGACGAGGTCCTCAGCCACCGCTTTGCAGAACGTGTACGTATTTGGATATTCTGAGAGCAGACTGAAAATAAATTAAATATAAGTAATACAAAAATGTTTTTTTTTTTTTTTTTTTTAACATTTTAGCTAACAACTTTATTCAGAAAGAAATAACAATCAAATAACAAATTTAAATTAAAACTAGTATTTACAATAGAAACAATTAAGCTATCTGCAAACTGTTGCAAACAATCTACTGTAGATATGGTACACTGATATGGATCAGTTGAGCTACCTGTAACAGGTAGCTCAACTGATCCATATCAATACCAGTTGGAAGCGTGCCTAAGACACTGGCTGCATTGCCCCATTGTGTACAATAAAAATGCTTTATTGTACACCAGAAAAATAACATCACATAGGACAATAAATAGTATACTTACTGAAATTTACAATTTTGAAAAATAGAATAATTTTATTAATTAATTTAATTGTTAATGGTATCTAAAAAAAAAACTTACTAGTGGTTTCTTTTTCGCAAATTGAAGCGAATAAAATCAATAACATCTTATTTCTTATTTGATAATAATGACTATTTGTAAACCTGTTTATAGTATTATATTTGACGTGTCTAAGTGCTTAGTTTGTAAGCCTAAATAAATAAAGTTATTGACTTTTGACTTTTTTGATCTACCCTAGGTATATTTATATGTTTCTTAGGTTTTTTTTGTGATACATGTATCTGAATTATTACTTGACGTGTATATTCAACGTGCATTTAATAAGTACTATATTTTATCAAAAAAAGTGTTTGGAGGTGTGAATTGGAGAGAACGAACAGAACTGTATGCAAAACGTGACTATTTATTACAAGTTGCAAGTTGATGATGATGATGATTCTTTGTTAATGGCCATATAAGTCTGGTTGGACTCTTTTCTGCCAGTGTCAAGTAATGGAAAATAATAGTAAAATATGAGTTAGCAAGTTATGAAGAATGTTGATATTTTCACCAGAGCCTAGTTCGTTATCTAGCAAGGTACACCACGTGCAGGTTAGGTTGGCTTGGGAGACAAGATCTTGGAGTCTCCCTTGTACCCCAAGTTGCAAGTTTAAGCTGCATCAAACCAGATGACAAGCAAGCTGAATGCCTGACACAAAATTGTGTTAAAAAAATTGGCGGTTAATTTTATCAAGTGCATTGAAAAAGTGAAAAGTGGCTGTTTATAATTATTTTTGTCATGTTGTTTTAAATTATTTCAAGTTATTATATAAAAAACTTTAGTGTTTTATTTTAAACTCAAATCGTATCGATATCACATTAAAATTAAAGATAACACATTGAAAGTAGGTACTTACTTATATTAAATTTATTAAAACGTTTTTGTAGATGACTGTACATAAATACGTCAAGCAAGTTTAAAAATAAATACGTCAAAAAAGTAGGTTAAATTGGAAGGTACCTCGCGCGCAGGCGCGAATTTCATTCAAGCTTTTTGACGAATAAGTTATGCGCGTCATATCGCGCTAATATTATGTATGTAGATAAGATACAATGTAGTAAAATATCTACATACATACCTAGATAGATATTTATTACCTATTTATAATGCACATAGCAAACACTGAGCGAACACCCGGAACACTCGAAACAAAATTCGCAAGATATCGTACCTTCAATCCAACAAACTTTGTCATGAGGCGGGAATCGAGCCCGAAACCTCTTGCGTCACAGTCAGACCTTGCCCACTACGCTAGGAAAAGCTAAAAGTAAGAACTCTTTCCTCTCACCTCAACAGACAGTATTGTTGATCCACTGCTGGACGCAGGCCTATTCGCTTCTATCTCATGAGGGGAGGGTGATGCTCACAATCCCCACGCTGGGCATGCGTATTGGAGACTGCAATTCGTTGGTAGAATTATTTCGAAGGAGGCGCTATTGCCCGCCCCCCAGTCAATCAATGAAATTTTTAAAAGTTCTTTATTATATAAAAATAGTAGACAGTAGGTACATATCCAGTCCTTTTGCCCCAATGCCTTAGATAGATAGATGACTCTATTGTACCACACAAACACGAAATACAATACAAAAGGACAAAATACATGGAATAAGGGAAGTACAAAGGGCGGCCTTATCGCTTTGAGCGATCTATTCCAGGCAACCTTGGGATGGACTGGACATACCTATAACATCAATATAGACGGTGGAATTTGAGTAATATGAAAATAAATCAGCATTGCTATACAGCGGGGCAATGCAGCCAGTGTCTTAGGCACGCTTCCAACTGGTATTGATATGGATCAGTTGAGCTACCTGTAGATTGTTTGCCACAGTTTGCAGATAGCTTGATTGTTTCTATTGTAAATACTAGTTTAAATTTAAATTTGTTATTTGATTGTTATTTTCTTTCTGAATAAATATTAGTTTTTGAAAATAAATAATTACATTGTACATACATTACCTACCATAATACCTAACATGCATTAGATATACAATACTAATCAATAATGATAAACTTACATACACATAAAAAAGTAGTATTTTCTTGGTACACGGTTAATACTGATAAAGCAGTTTTTTTGATTAAAGGAAGTGATTTTGCACGTCTGAGGTCCAGGGGAAGAGCATTCCATAGACGGATAGCTTGTACAGTGAAGGATTTTTCATAGAATGTACTAGAGTGAGCAGGAACTTTTAAGACGAGAGTTTCTGATGAACGCAACGAGAGAGAGAGTGAGAGTTGGACAGAAGTTCAAAGCTCTCTTTGAGATAAGATGGACTGGGAGGATAGAAGAAGATATTGTACAAGAGGGATAGTATGCGAGTATTCCTGCGAAGTCGGATGGGCAACCACTTGAGTTTAGCGCGATACTCGGATACGTAGTTTGCGAAGGCCAAAATATGAACCTGATGCCAACCTGGTGCCTGATGAAATATGCCTTAGTCACCTCTCAGAAAAGTTAGGGAGGTGCAAATTCCCACACGAACCCTTACCTACCTCTGTGTAAATTTATCATCTTCATCAGCGTTTTCCACCAGGTCTATCAATTCCTGCGGCGATATAGGACTTCGTCTGAACTCTTCAAACACTTCTTGTCCAGACAAACTATCCACGGCTTGCGTGTACGCAGTTGAAACGTGGACGAATGATCTGCAAGTCAAAATGTTAACCTTGGCATATTATTATAACCTAATGAATTTATATTATTTGAAGACAACGTCAGCGCTTTTTAACGAATCATTTAATGTGTTATAAATAATATATAATAGTATGAGGCGACATTAATTTAAATTCCTGAATAATGTTAAAATATTAATAGATTATGTTTATTTGTTATGAATAATTCAACTTTTTTAAATATAAAATCGAATAGACTAGAAGTCTTGAGAAATAAATATAAATTTAACGTAAATATTCCCCAAATAAATAATACGATGTTTTACAAAAGCATTTTAATTCTAATTTAATTTTAATCGACGACCGATGTGGCGCGGTGGGCGAAGGTCTGCCTGACGCAGAAGGTTGCGGGTTCGATTCCCGCCTCGGGACAAATGTGTGTACGATCTGCAGACATTTGTTCAGGGTGTTCTGGTCGTTTTCTATATATAATAAAAAAATATCTATCTATGTATTGTGTTATATTATGTATATCAGTTATCTTATCTAGTAACCCATAACACAAGCTCTGCTTAGCTTGGGGCTAGATAATGCTGTGTGAATTGTCCGGCATTATTTATTTATAAAAATTCTGAAAAAAGAAACGGGGAATCTAGTGCAAAATAAGAATTATTTGTATTAGAGAGCTATATAGATAAAATAGCTATTAAAGTATATAATAACATTCCATTAGAAGCTGTGCCCACAATCAGGCTTCAAAAGATAAAAATATCTTTTAAAGGGCAATGTACCTATACATACGCTTCTACAACAAAACTAAAAGTGAGTTGCAAAATCTATCAATAAATAAATTCTAACAAATTGTCAAAACCTTCATGTGCAAAAAGGCTTACTACAAAATAGCAGGTTAGTTATCTAGAAGATAAAAAATCTTAGGACGAGTTTTTTCTTCGTCGCTTCTTTACTTTAGTCTACATACCGAAGCGACAGAAATTTACAGAACAGAATTTACAAAAAAGTTTTAACAGTATTCGTAAACCGCAAAAATGAGGAAATAAATAAGAAATAAAAAATATCACTTTATTTCCGTGTCAATGTTTTATTATAAGAATTTGACAATTTCTAAGCCCCCTTGCACAACAATATTTAAAAGTCTAATTTTGATTAACTTTGACGTATTTGTATTGTTTGTTTGACAACTCACTAATCAAAATTAAGAAAGTTAATTATCTTTGTCCAAGCGGTTCTAAGTGTACTTTTTTGTATTTGTGGAAATAAATAATTTTTAATAGATTAGGAACTGGCTTGTAAATAGCGTGCACTACAGCTTAAAGGAGTTTTTGATGACTAGATGACGAAGGTACTCACTACTTGGTCACTGTTTATATAGACCTACTTGTGCAATTTCTGCTATTGAAATGTTTAAATATTATATATCCGAAATGGATAATATTGATGTTACAAATGAGTTTTTACACAATTTAACAATAAATATATTCTTATACAGCCCGATGACAGACGAACGGAAAGACAGACAGAAGGACTAGTAACAGGATATGTTAGTTTGGGATCCTTTGCGTACAAAATCCTAGCAAAATTTTCAATCCAGGATCATCTTTCATTTTATGCGATTCGCTATCGTTCAACTTTGTAAGACCTCTTGTTATTGTTTACATCCGTTGCCATGGTTGCATTTCGTCCTCCAGAATATAATCAAATTAACTTTTATACAGCAACGAAAGAATCATGGGGAGTACGTCCAGCTGTGGACTAATATAGGCTGATGTTGATGATGAACGAATCATCAATATCTATTGAGAATTGGCAAAGATATCACTAAAATTGTTGTAGCAGGTCGCAAGTTGTAAAAAGAACAATGTGTTTTTTTTAGGCTTTACGAGATTAATACTAAACTCCCTATTTTTTTATGGGAACACCTCGGGATCATTCTCTATACCATAGTGAAAGAATTTTCCAAATCAGTCTTTAAGGTGCCTCTATTTTCTCTTCTTTCTCTTTCTTCAAAGCAAATGCCTATGCCTATCCTTTTCACAAATTGAGACGGACAGACAGTACAAAGATTATGTATGAAATTCTTGAAGGGCACCTTCAAATGATAAAAGCTCACTCACTTGAGTTTCCTGCAGGCTCTGCCCAGCAGCAGCACCTCCCTGGTGCCTCTCACGTTGATGAGCGTGGCCACTCGGAGACTCTCGTCGAACCGGGTTGTGGCAGCCACGTGGTAGATTACATCCACCTGGTGGGATGACATCAAAAAGTTAGGTAAGCACCTAACCTGACCTGACGAACATTTCAAAATGTTCAGTGTGATTTTAAACCCATTCGGCAAACGTAGGGTAGGACGCACTCTGGCCAGGTGTTTTGATGATATGCGAAAGACTGCAGGCAGTAGGGGAGGCCTATGTCCAGTGGTCTAACATAGGCTTATGTTGATGATTTAAACCCAGGAGGTGATCCGTCGGTGAATTTTATAGAAGACTAATAATAATGCTGGACAATTCACAAAGCATTATCTAGCCCCAAGTTAGTTATGGGTACTGGATAACATAATATAATACAATACACAGATATATATTTTTATAAAACATTTAAAACGAGCAGAAAACCCGGAACAAATATTTGCAGATCGTACTGACGTTTATCCCATGGCGGGTATCGAACCCGTAACCTCTTGCATTGCTGGCGGACCTTCGCCAACCGTGCTACAAAGGCGATAGAACTGATGTATGTATTTTTGTTGGACTGCGGTAACTCGAGCGGGGATTCTACCAGTTTGTCAATAGAAAATTTGCTCGCCCCGCGATTGCCTCTGACTGAATAGCAATTCGATCCTTTGTAGGTATCCTTACTATAAAATATCAGAATATCTAGACGATAAAAGAAATTGGGACGAGTTTTGCTCCAACTCCAAAACTAACATTCTAACAAGGTAAAGTTTTCTTCTTCGCTTCTTTACATTACCTTAAAAAGATTGTGAACAAAAAATCACAGTGATCTTTATTTCCTAGTTTTACTTCCGTAATTTGTTTTAGTTTTTGTTTCGTGTCCAAGAGTCCTGTAAGGTCTAAAGGAAATAAAGCACTGATGATTGATATTTTGATCGTAGTATGCCTCATTGCCATAATTACCTCATTGATAATGATTTCCCAATCCTGGTCACCGATGCCGAGCCGTATTTCAGAGATATCTCCTTCAATCGGGAATATTTTATCTGGAAAATCTGGTTTTAGTTTTCTTACTCTGTCGAAACACTGAAAAACAAATGAACCCAATAACATTATAATTTAATCGTATGACAAAAGGCAACCAAATAGTCAAAATAAGCTGACGCTAGATTATTTTATAAGCTAGGAAGGAGGACTATAAAAAATTGTCTCCTTCAATTATTTCTTATGTTATTGTGCGAACTCTGTGCTTTTTCCTAGTAAATGTAATCTGTGTTTTGTGAGGTGCCCAAGAATCCTGTCAGCTGTAAGGTCGTAAGTCTTACTCTTATATGATGTCATTCAGGCCTAAAGGAAAAAAAGCACTTTAAGCACTTTAGCGTTTTGAGTTTTAACCAAAAAGCTTTTCTTTCCCAAAATTTTCCTACTAATGAGTAGGAAAATTTTGGGAACTACAATTCCAATAAAAAAATACTACATGGGTAAGTATTATCTAAGCTACTGCCAGGATGATGCTGGTTTTCAAACAAGACAACAACGAGCTTAGAAAGACAGAAACCGCTTACCGAATCTTGAAGCATTTCAGTCACTCGGTCCTGTATCGCTTTTCCTTTCTTGGGTCGTATGAGCAAGAAGACTTTTGAGACTTCACAAACTCTGAAAAAGTATTAACCACGTCACCATTACCAAAAGCAAAATCAGGGAAGGCGCACCCCAGGTCACATAATTTTTGAAAGGCGTGCGGGGCATGTAATATTGATTCATGCTAATTTTCGACACCTGATTTGCCGTTGGGTGACAGGTTAAGTCTCTGGTGTCAGTAGCATTCGGTAGGTACCTAAGAGCGTCTCTTTTGTCGAATTTAATCGCTTAAATCTTTGGATACCAGACACTGAATCGGTGCCTGCGCTTTCTCCATCTAGCACTTTAGTGTAGCGTTCACCAGCCAGATGGGCGGGCAATAATTTACTGTCAGAGTAGCCGGAAGACTGCAAAGGTCTCGCACTAGGCATACAGGCAAAACCAAAACCGACATGTGAAGAAGGGAAGGCAAGGAAAAATCTGGACTTACCCAACAGGGGGGAGATTGTTACGTGAAAAGACGATGATGACGTCATTCAAGACGCGAGATTGTAGGTACTTTCTCAAACCGGTGTCTCAACGACCCTAATTGGATCTTGGCCTCCGAATAAAGACTTCACCAAACGTATCGGTCCTAGCTGTTAACTTCAAGTGTGCTGAGGTTTTCACCTTGTCAATGCAGCGATATTAGAGGAGGGTAACTGGTCTACGCTGCGATGGTTAACTTCGCGGATCTGTAAGTCTATGGTTTTCCCAGATCTAGAATATTTACCTGAACATCTTCTCTAGAAGCTGCTTCCCCATAAAGCCAGTTCCTCCGGTGAGCAGCAGCGTGCAGCGCCAGTAGAACTGCTGGACGTCGGAGTCGCCGCGCGCCGCCACCTCATCCAGCACACGGGCGTTAGACATGGCGGCCACTTCTACTTCCATCGCTGGATCCATTTTGGTTTACTGTGTACAGTGTGTACATATTACATTATTATTGGTTACTTTATTTCGGCATGCTATTACAATTTAAACGACTTTTTCACGACAAAAAGAAAACCACCTACTAATAATAAACTATTAAGTACTATAACTTCATACATTGATACCTAAAAAAACATTTAATACCTACCATCGAGCTAGAATTCTATAATATGATACCTGTTTATCAATATCTTTAAATTCAGAAAGAAAATAACAATCAAATATCAAATTTAAATTAAAACTAGTATTTACAATAGAAACAATTAAGCTATCTGCAAACTGTTGCAACAATCTACAGGTAGCTCAACTGATCCATATCAATACCAGTTGGAAGCGTGCCTAAGACACTGGCTGCATTGCCCCGCTGTATAGCAATGCTGATGCGCTGTGTCAGATACTCACCAGCTCTCGGGTCACGCGTCGTCGCTTCGACCAGACGCTCAGATAATTTTTTGAAAACCCGGAGAGCCTCGGTACCCCACGAACCTAGGGTCTCGACTCCAAGGGGAGCAAATATGTAGGCTCTGTCGAGACCTGCATATTTGCGCCTCTTGAGATCTTCGGCTAAATCTGCCGCCGCACCAGCCCTCACTCAATATCCTTAATATTACCTTATCAATTGGATGAGGTACATTTTTCTGCTAAAAACTAACTAAAGAATTTTCTAGAAACCCGGTCCACTTCCACTCTCAAACCCTTTTACGCCCTATTTGGGTACCATTGTGTCTCTTGATAAGACCTGAAAATACTAGTAAAACTACCTCTACTAATAAATAATGCTGGACGATTCACACAGCATTATCTAGCCCCAAGCTAAGCAGAGCTTGTGTTATGGGGTATGGTATATTTTTTATTATACATAGAAAACGACCAGAACACTGAACAAATATATGCAGATCGTACACACATTTGTCCCGAGGCGGGAATCGAACCCGCAGCCTCCTGCGTCGCAGGCAGACCTTCGCCCACCGCGCCACAGAGGTCGTCACTTATGATTAAGTAGGTAATTATGTTTTGTAACGCGAAGTGTAAAAATACCTACATAAGTTTTGTAAGCGCACGCCCCAGCTTCTAAAACGGTTTTTATTTAAGTATGTTTTTGCATTCTAGGATTAAATTTACACTAATAATTGTACCAAACTAATGTTATTTAAGGTTTGATTAAGAATTTTTGAAAAAAAAAGCCTTATCTTAGAAATAAATAAATAAAATAAATAATGCTGGACAATTCACACAGCATTATCTAAACCCAAGCTAAGCAGAGCTTGTGTTATGGGTACTAGATAACTGATATACATAATATTATACAATACATACTTAGATAGATATTTTTTTATTATATATAGAAAACGACCAGAACACCCTGAACAAATGTCTGCAGATCGTACACACATTTGTCCCGAGGCGGGAATCGAACCCGCAACCTTCTGCGTCGCAGGCAGACCTTCGCCCACCAAGTTATAAGTACGACAATATGTTTCTAGGTTAGTACCTACCTACCTGTATATATGCACTTAGTTAGGTTGTACCTAGATATGCACTGAGTTACTATTGCAGTAAAAATAGTTCAATGTAGATATGTGGATATTTTTTAAATAAAGAACACACAATTTTTATATCCGTATAACGTACCTACACGTTGTCCAAAAACGACTACTAATTTATTAATGTTGAATATAAAAAGAGTCTACTAAGAAGGTCATTATGTAAATAAATACAAAATATCTAAGTATGCATAATATCTACCTTATTGGTAGGTGATAGCTATACACTAGCCAAGCTCGATGTTGAATATTTGTAAACAAACCACGACACAAATTGGTTCTAAAACTCACTCGCATAGCGTCGAGTTTCAGTATTACACCTATTTTTGAAAAATGTTAATTAGATTCCAGATTCATTCAATGTTAATTACTTACCGACCTATTATTATTATATTAATAATAAAAAAAATACCTACCTATAGATGCTAATCATAGATATCTGACATATTCGTCAACTCGCTCGAATGAAAATCTTGAGTGCGAGCGAGTTGGCACGGCACCTTCCAATTTTACCAATTTTTTTTCAGACGTACTTAAGTACAATCATCTACAAAAACGTTTTAGTAAATTTAATATAAGTACCTACTTTCAATGTGTTAGACATAGACACGATACGATTTGAGTTTAAAATAAAAGTGCTTTATTATTTACATTTCTATGATGCTAATGAAAAACTAAAAAACTATTAACTCTTTACTTATTTAATCCATAAGTGCCCTAAAAACCCATTTAAAATTTAGATTTGTTTTTTTTTTGTTATTTTATAAACTAAAACTAACATTTGCCGACTATCTCAATAAAATATATTTTTAAATATTTTTTATAAATATTGAGTAAAATACTCCTTTGTAAGCAATTGTTTATCAAAGGAAGAACTTCGAGTTTGGCTAGTGTATAGAGTATAGTGGGTAATTTGAGTCACATATACCTACTCAAATTACTTACGTAGGTGTAGGTACCTAATGACAACCCAATAAATAGTTCAATATAATTTATTTTAATCATTTCAATGACACTGTAAACGTGCGTCAGTAGAAGGTAAGGAAGTAGGTACAAACATAAACATTTTATTTATTTCTTAAAAGATTAAGCCCCACTTGCACAACAATATTTAAAATGTCTAATTTTGATTATCTTTGACGTATTTGTATGGTTTGACAACTCGCTAATCAAAATTAAGGCCCATACCGGACCCAAAGTGGCGCCGCCACCTAATTTATGTTATTATTCCGTTTAACAAAGGAATTTTCAAAAATCCTTCTTCCAGTTTGTGATACCTATCATAAGCTTTTTTTTAATGCCTCTGTAATAGTTTTATTCTATTTAGTTTAGGAAGAGATACGAAAATAGATTTTGGTGGCCACCAAGTGCAACTTCGTATCTCTTCGTAAACTAAATAGAATAAAACTATTACAGAGGCATTAAAAATACATAAAGTAGGTGGTGGCGCTAGTTTAGGTGCTGTATGCGCCTTAAGAAAGTTAATTATCGTTGTGCTGTGCAAGCGGCACTAAGTGCCGCTTGCACAACGATAATTAGTTGTGCAAGTGGGGCTTAGTATGTATAAAGGTTGGTACAGTATAACTTAACATTAGTACCTAGGTAGGCTTTTTATAAAACTAAAATAATAAATAAAATAATAATAAATAAATAAATAAAATAATAATAATAAAATATAATTTTTATTCAGAAAGAAAATAACAATCAAATAACAAATATAAATTAAAACTAGTATTTACAATAGAAACAATTAAACTATCTGCAAACTGTGGCAAACAATCTACAGGTAGCTCAACTGATCCATATCAATACCAGTTGGAAGCGCGCCTAAGAAAAAAAATAAATAATAATAATAATAATAATGCTGCACAATACACACACCATTATCTAGCCCCAAGCTAAGCAGAGCTTGTGTTATGATGTGTATGTTTTGTTATGCTTAGGTATGTTAAAATATAACTAGATACAGATTAATAACACGAAAAACCTAATTATTCTATTCTATACATACTTTTCATCCCACCTGAACGGAGGGCGTCCTACACTACGTTTGCCGAGTTGCGGTTTCCACTCAAGAACACGTTTACCCCAGCGGTTGTCGGTTCTTCTCGAGATATTATTTTGTTTTTTCGTTACATACAAAAATACAAATCTTTCCTCTTTATAGTATTATTGTAGACTAGTCAAATTCGATGTAGAATAAAACTTTTAAAACTATCATGATTATTAACATTAAAGTCATTTAAAACGGGATATTTACCATGATTAGATTTTTGAGTTTTCCAATATTTCGGCACAGTTTCATGCGCCATGATCACGGAAGAACTAAAGTCACTGCGAGTTGGTTTTTATTGATAGACATACCGACCGATCTACCCTCATTTGTCTGTTACTACGTATGTTACCACTACCACCACCGGTTTCATTTTCGAACGCAACTCGAACACGACACACAATACCGACGGCAGGGACGAGGGAAATTTCACGGACGGAGTCCTACCGAATCAAATGTGAAGCACAGCAATGGCGGACGAGTCATTGTGTGCGTGTGATTATAGAGTTGCCAACTGATGACAAAAACTCCCGAATATTTTCATAAGTTTCTAAAATCATTGAACTGAAAATTATTTGTAAGTTTCAAGTGTATTACCTAAAACTTTGAAATGTAATGCGAATGGAACATTTCACGAAAAGTAAAGTAGGAAGCCTACCTTACCTACCTAACTAATTTGGCAGAACAATGTATTTTTTGCGTTGATGGAATGGGAAAACAGGGTTTTTCTGAAGGTAGGTAGGTACTAGGTTAATTTATTTGAATAAAGTAAGTAGGTACCATCAAGTAGTAGAACTAAAACTAGTATTTACACTTGAAACAATTGAGCAATTGAAACAACTGCAGACTATTGCAAACAATCTACAGGTAGCTCAACTAATCCATATTAATACCTGTCGGAAGCGTACTGGGTAGGTACCTACCTTATTATGTAAATAGGTACCTAAGTACCTACCCACTTATTTTTTTTTGTGAAAGTTTGTCTTAGTCGCTAAGTAGGTAAGGTTAGTACCTACTTCCTAAATAGGTAAGTACCTGCTTTTGTGATACCTACCAAAAAACACATTTGTCTAGACACTTCTTGTTAGTTTTAATCTACACACGCAATAGGTAGGTATCTGCTCGCACACGCATTACTTAGATAGCTACCTAGGTAAATATACCTGCATAGGTACCTGTTCCTATCCTATCTACCTCCTTTCTACCTAGATCAGAGTGGAAGGTGCGATGATTACACGCGAGCACGAACCGACCAGTAATAAAATAAATAAATAATGCATGATACATTCAAGTTCTTTGAGTATGTTGGTATGCGGCATTAGCTGTGCCCCGCGCGCGCGGCTTCGCCCGTGCAAAATTTACATTTCATCTATTATTTTATTGCGCGGACCCCTTATTCTCGCTGTAACATCAGCTACATGCGTAGCATCAGCATCAGTAAAAGTTTTATCAAAATAGGTCCAGCCGTTTCATAGATTAGCTCAAACAAACACATAGTAAAACAAAATGTCAAAATTCGTATTTTGTAATAAAAAAACTGTTGAATTAACACTATAGACAATCATTCCTTTGTATTTATTGTACCCATGTAAAAATCATCAAAATGATGACTACATATTTAAACTAGGTAGGTACAGGTACCAACCTTATTAATAATTGAACAAATACAAGTAGGTATTGAAACATTTTTAATATCCCACACTTACTAGGAAATTTGATTGTTTACATGTTGGCAACACCGGTCAGATTTGGGTTTTTATTCTAACTTTTCTGTTGATAATTATATTGCATTAAATCGAAGAAATAAGTTGATAAAATAAGAAACTTAACTGAGAAATTTGATTTCGTGTTCTTTTTTGACAAGACGGCTGTGATTTCGGCAAGACTTAGCCGCACAAACAGGCATATTTCACTTTAAAAATTTGTTTGAATCAGTGCACTACAGTAGGCGTCTAAAGTGGTAATGGCGGACGATGGACAGACTATGATGTCAATGTGTGAGTGCGTACGCGTACGTACAGAGGATGGACATACTATTGAGTGCTTCACTTTATTTCTTACTGAGACTCCGTCCGTGAAATTTCCCTCGTCCCTGACCGACGGTATCTGAACTGAACACGGCTTGGTTGGTTCATCACTTCTTCGGTTATTACACATTCTCACCACAGGGTTCCAGGTTCCGGATAATTGGAAACCTTCTCGTTGAAGTTTTCTTTGTTTGGTAATTTCATGAACTGAATGGTAAATAAATATCCCGTTAAAAATGACTTCGATGTAGAATGTTTGTAAACAAACCACAAACCTCCTAAAAGTCACTCTTTTGCCGTGTCTTACTTGTCGTTTTGAGAATCTTCCTACAATAAATATTGTATCATTAGATTTAATTGACAACATATTATTATAATTATTAAGAAAGAAAATTACAATCAAATAATGAAATTAAATTAAAAATAGTATTTACAAAAGAAACAATGTAGCTATCTGCAAACTGTTGCAAACAATCTACAGGTAGCTCAACTGATACATACATATCAATATCAGTCGGAAGCGTGCCCAAGACACTGGCTGCATTGCCCCGCTGTATAGAAATGCTGATGCGCTGCGCCAGATACTCACCAGCTCTCGGGTCACGCGTCGCTTCGACCAGACGCTCAGATAATTTTTTTAAAACTCGGAGAGCCTCGTACCCCATGGACTCGACTCCAAGGGGAGCAAGTGCGTAGGCTCTGTCGAGACCTGCATATTTGCGCCTCTTGAGATCTTCGGCCAAATCTGCCGCCGCACCAGCTTTCACGGAAGTCCTAGGAAGATGGGAAGGCGCGAGAGTGTCGACGCATGTAGCGTCCCACACAATAGGCCTCCCCAACTCCCATGGGAATAGAGTCATGCCGTCGGGCCTCTTACCACTGTCAGGCAACAGACCATACGGTTCGAGAATAGCTGGTACGTTAGCGGTGGCAAAAGCCCGCCGGATGATGTCCTTCAGGCTGGCATGACGAGATATCCGACCGGCAGCCCTAGTAGGTACCTACACGATAATCCGTGGTACCCAGATGATTGTATTATTATTTCTGAAACTATAGACGTGACAAGCAAGCTAGGTGCCCATTCCACTCATCCAATTTCTTTGTACAATGTAGGTAGTACCTACCGTGTACCGTGTTTGGAACACAATTTTGGATGAAGTCATCCAAGAACTCAATCATCAAAGAACTTGGATGACTTCATCCAAAATTGTGTTCCAAACATTTCCCTCTATACCATTTTTTGACGAACAACGTTACGCAGGTAAGGTAGTCAAAAATTGAGTTCCAAGTTTTATTTATTTTTTATTTTTATTACCATTTTTTGAGCATGGCAGCTACGTGTAATCCGATAGGATTCAAGGATAGGATATAATTATTATGATAATGATTCTTTGTTAATGGCAATATGAGACTGGTAGAACTCTTTTCTGTCAGTGTCAAGTAATGGAAAATAATAGTAAAAGAGTTTTTAAGTTTTGAAGAATGTTGATATTTTCACCAGAGCCTAGTTCGTTATCCTAGCAGGGTACACCACGTGCAGGTTAGGTTGGCTTGGGAGACAAGATCTTGGAGTCTCCCTTGTACCCCTAGGACACAGAGGAAGAAGGGTATAGAGCTCTTGTATATGCCCATCTCATTCACACAAGAGAGAGATCAAAATATGCTGCTAGCCTGAGAAAAAATGAGATAGAATGAGCCCTATTCCTATTTCATCCTGCGTGCCAGTTTTTTCATTGTTTAGCTCATCTATGAGCTAAACAAATGTGCCGGGCACATCGATGGACTTGTTTAGCTCATCTATGAGCTAAACAAATGTGCCGGGCACATCGATGGACTTCAACACAAATTGTTTATTTGACCTCTTTAATGTTTTTTGCTAATTAAATGTGGTAAAGTGACTCTGCGGACATTCCTGCATCTCACAACAATATATACCTGCAGGCTGATCATGCAAGGCTAATTTTAACGTAGCGCGCTAAGTGCGCTAATATTAACGCGCTAGTAGGTTTACCGCGTTAGTTTTTCAACTTCAACTTCTTTCCTCTAATTTCGTCTAATTCGGTATGATGAACGAATGAATGAACGATCAAAGTGTCAATTGTCAAATTACCATACTGTCAAAGTACAAGTAACATGAATTGTCAACTTCTATGAAATAGGTGGGGGGCAATTCCGAGTATCACGTGATATTTATCGAGTGATAAGTATCAATCCTTCGATGATATATCGATTGCCGCCAAATGCATTTTCGTGCACTCTTCGATATTTCTAGCATAGACAATTTGATTTCATTATGTCTTGTCATTACATATTTGAACTTCAACTTCTTATTTATCGCAAATAAAATATTTTAATGTCATAATTCCATACTTTACGAATGTCAATACAGATATTATCTGTCATGTACCTATAGTTTGTGTTTCGTCAGTAATTCAAACTTAGTTAATCTTTATCTGAATCTAGAAATTTTAGCAACAACTGTCAACATTTGAAACTATAGATAAGTTAGTTAATGTTGCAACTTTTAATTTGAAGCTGGCATAATTTGAAATAATGTTGTTTGTCAAAGACGTATACGATTATAATAGCTGACGGACGACATATCTGGTGTGTCAGAATAGCCGTGCGCAGGGGGCGAAATGAAAATCTAGTCAGCAGGCAACAGTGTTGCCTGCTGACGAAATTATGGTAAATATTGTAAACGGTGTTGCCGCAACACCGTTGGCAACAGTGTTGCCTGCTGACGAAATTATGGTAAATATTGTAAACGGTGTTGCCGCAACACCGTTTACAATATTTACCATAATTTCGTTTGGGGGCGGGGCGCCTAAGGAAGTGGAAAAATAGAATTTATATCACCCCTGACTCCAGAAATTATAATGATGCAAAAAGCAATTTTAATTAATAGGTACATTCAATAACAACTAGAGAAACTTGTATTGCACATTGCACTAATAATCTTTGACTTGAGTTGAGAAACAAGAAACACCGTGAAGTTATTTGAAACATCAAACAAAACAAGCAGAGACTAAAGAAAGTGAGCGACAGAGAGATATGAATGATGTTCTTCTTTCACTCTTCGATAATGCGAACGAGTGCCTAGGACCACTCGTTGCATATCGAGCAACTTAGGTATCTAAAAAAAGCCCTCGATAAATATCGAATTGCAGATGTTGAGAATACGCTTGTTTGATTCGAAGATTTCGAAGCAATCACTCGATATTTTGTGACAGTTGTTGCCGTATCTATGTATGAGTAGATATATTGCGAGAATTGCCTCTCTCATCTCATCTATGTACTAAAATAAACAAAACAAATAATATGCCGGCACATCGATGGACGTCAACACAGAGAGTACTATACCATTTGTTTATTCCACCTAATAATGTTTTCTGATAATTAAATGTGGCAGAGTGACTCTACGGACATTCATTCCTACATCTCACAACAATATATACGATGATGTGATGCTGTGTTATTTGATGTAAAAGTGATGGTGAGCGAAAAGTGCCGATTCCACTCGTAAGTTTAAGTTTGTTTGACTTCTAAATTTCATGACGCATTCGCATATTCATAAATACCTACATCCATATTAAATTAAAATATGTTTTATTTGTTACAGATTTTCCAAAAACAATGAACCGTCTCGTCGTAATGAAAACGTCTGCATTGGATAGAAGCCCCGGGTCGCAATGATTGATTATCCAAAAAAAAAACAAGAATTTGTAGCAAATATTTTAATGAACATCTTTTCACAGCAGAGGAGCTGTTCTAAAACTGGTAAGTAAAATATATAAATACACAACTAATGGCTCAGCGCCACAGTGGGTAAGTCTTTTTGAGACTTCGAGAAAAAAATATTCATACCCTTTGTGTTTTAGTTTACCTATCTACCAATCAAATCAAATATATTTAAATGGTATTGGGATTTGGTGTGACTAATACTTGCCATATTTATAGTAGGTAGGCACTATTTTATAATATTCATATTTATCCTTCAACGTTTTATTACAGGCATGTGAGATAAATACTATGGAAAAGGTACGTGAGGAAAATCATGAAAACTTTGTAAGAGAAATACAATCCAGAACAAACACACAGTGTAAATTAGTAAGTAGTTATAACAAAGTGTATGAACAATTTACCTAATTTATTATGTTCATGTTATTTTCATAAAATAGTATTTAGTACTAATAATATTAATATTATTGAATATAAGACTGATAAAGGTACAGTTTCATAAGTTGGATAAGCAGTTGATTTGTGATTTATTGAGAATAAATATTGATATATTGTCATATGACAGGTTTATCTGAAGTAGTTATAATGTAAAAGTAAAGCAATCTATGCCTAGGTCTATTATTTTATCAGGCAGACCATCTTGGTTCAATACCTGTGTAATATTAAATTACTTAGCAGAAATGTGATTTTGGTTGATTTGTAAAAGTATTTTTAAAGAGTTTGAAATGATTTCTACACGTAGCTAGTAGTTTAAGTGGCGGTGGTAATAAATTTAAACAATATAACATTGATACCTAAACGTAGTTTGTGTATAAATATAGGTTTTGTTTGTTATTTATGTGATCGGTGTTGCGAGTAGAGCTGCACTTTTCACCCTGATAACCGCTGAAAACCGGCACTGCTATGGCACTAGAGCAGCATGAAGCTGAGCTGGTGACCTTTTTGTGTTAAATTTAATTTATTATTAGTTATTTAAGCAATGTGATATAAATCCTTCAAATTTTGTTTCACAATTAAACCTTTTCTATACTACTTTAGTTTTATTTACATGCAGTTTACCTATTCCCGCATATTTAGGTACCTAATTCAATAAATTTTAGGAATCCTTTCTCATTATCTCATTAAATAAATTATTAAATCAAAAATTAAATTAAAATTATTTTATTACAACAATGATCTATAATTTGTTAGTAATTTTGTATGCTAAAGTGCCCTTAAAATTAGTGTTATTATTTCGAACTTAATTAAGTACAATCAAATTAAATTGGACTAAATTAAAATGAAATAAAATTAAAAAAATACCTACTTACATTAAATAAGAATATTAAATTATGTTAACATTAATTAATTAAATTACTTGATTTATAAATTTCTGCCACATTGGCAAATCAATCCTACCTGCAATGGTTTGTAGGATGCTATTGAGGCTGTCCCGCACTCGCGCATCAGGGACGCCGTCTTTTTCTGGAGGATGGCAGCAAAACCATCCGTTTCATACTCTGCAAACATCCCGATGCACTGCAGAAACGAGGCAGTCCCAACATCATCCTAAAGATATTATTATATTGCAGACTCAGGGTCTCTAGCAACCGTTTGGTGTAGCTGGCCCATAGGTTCTTATGAGAAGTAGTCTTGTAGCTCAAGTTAAGGAAAAAAAAAAAGAAATTTGTAGTTAATTCACAAAAAATGTTTGATTTATTTTAATTACACATGATAATTGTTAACCAAATCAGATTTTTCTGTGAACTGTGGGTCTGGGTAAATTTCTGTGCTTATGAGTATGTAGTGTACACAAATTTGTACTTGTGTTGATATGCGACTCTAACTCGCACTTGACGTTTTATTAATATTAAAATACCACCTCTTCAACCTCAATAGCTTAGGTATCATGGTCCACTGCTGGACACAGGCTTCCCCCTCATTTTTTTATCCCATGAGGGGTAATGCCCATAATCCTCACGCTGGGCATGCAGGTTGGGGATCACAGTTCGGTGGTAGATCTATTCTGCAAGAAGCGCTGCTGTCCGCCCCCCGGTGTCGCGAGTCAATGGACGTGCTGCCTCCACTGCTGCAATTTCTCTTTCCTCTTCAAGGTCCTCTTGAGGTAGAACCCTTTTAAATCAGAATATGTTTTAGTTTTAAGATAACATTTTATTTATGTAGTCAAAATAAAATACTATTGTTGTAGAATGTTATATATAACACTGAGTATCCGGCAGTTAACATCAACAATCTAAAATGAAAATGTTCATCATGAATTAAAATAAAGAAGAAAGACCTAGTAGGTGTTTATCATTGTTAAGAATCAACATACCAACTGACAGTTTATAGAATAAATACACTTTCTATTTTTATATTGTGCAGATTGTGGCTTTTTGGGGGAAACTATGGCTATTTATAGCCCCTAGCACATTATCTACCCCATATTTGACAATTTCCTTGTCAAATATGGGGTAGATAATGTGCTAAGGGAGATTCAGAGAGAGAGAAATTTATTTCCGTGTCCTGGGGACACTCACGACACATCTACTTGGGCAGTAATCTGAAATCAAAAGATGATCTGTATACAGGCCATTGTCACTAACAGATACCTGTTATGAAAAGGAATGTTTATCTCTGAAATTTACAAAACCACTAATTCCATAAATAATTTTACTATTATGAACCTAATAAGGTAGATTAGGTTCATAATAGTAAAATTATTTATAATGCCAGACACAAGTTAGTAGATATACTTATATTCGAATTACAGCATGAGTGAAATGCTTCAGAAAATATGATATGGTTGACTGCCCTACGCACAACCCCCCTTCCGGCCTGTTCGTCACTGATAACTGCTATCCGCAATGAAACGAAGGCCAATTAGGACGTGTGAGGCATCACATTAAGGCAGATAATTTAGGAGAGATATTTAGGAGTCTACACTGCTAAATACAAACCCTTTACCTCAGTACCTACCTAAAAGGGCAGTGATTTATTACTGACTGAGACTTTATAGACTAATATGTAAGAAAGTTACAGCAGGTAAATGTGGGTATTTTACTACCTATCCATCCCTAGTAAACTCACTTTTATATGCACTGGTACCCCTTCTCTGCGGGCAGGCTTGTGGTCAATTTCGAGCTGCTTGGTAACATACATTGCCATTGCTTTGTTGGCTCTAAAGAGAGAAACAAATTCAGCCTCTGGGAGTTCATAAGGGAACGTCTCGCAGAGCTCTACGCTCCAACCGCCTTCGTTTGCTTCTGTTCTGACCCTACGCCGCCGTCGCCACATTTGAATGAATAACTACGTAAAAATCCATTTCCACTGTAAAACCAATATTAACAATCGGTAGGTAATCTTGAAGGTTTTAGTATTTACCTAGCTACCCATGGATGCATGCGCAATTCTATTATTATTTTTATATACCTATATTATTAGGTATTCTATCTTATTTTCTTTTACTACTGTATTTGTAACCAACCAACAAAAAAGCAAAAGGTCAATAATCACATGTTTGTTTACATGCGGCCATATTTGTAAGCCGCGTTAATTTTATCCGCCTACAAGTCGACCCGGATAAATTTTTGTACCAATTTCCACTGCCGGCGTTTATTTTCCAAGAATTAACGCGCCTTAGCGCGCTTAGTGGTAAATAAACGCGCTAAAATGCTATCTAAACGCGTTATCTTTTTATTAGCACCTTTTTGACATTAATCTGACATAAAAGGGTGTTAAAATAGGGGTTCATTCAGATAATTCGCTGCATTTCCAATGAAATAAACGCCAAGAACAAGAAGTTGATGTTGATATCGAAGCAAAATATTAACACTAACGCGCTAATATAAGCGCACTTAGCGCGCTACGTTAAAATTAGCCTTGCATGATCAGCCTGCTGAAGCAAAGATGATGTGATGCAATGTTATTTGATGTTAAAGTGAAGTTGAACGAAAAGTGCCAAATTTATCATTCCACTTGTAAGTACAAGTTCGTTTGACTTAAAAAAGGTTCAAAACTTATAGATTCATAGATTTCCATTGAGAAAAGGCTCAAAAATTATGTTTTGTGCTAATTCTAATGAACATAACCTAAAATTACGAAAATTTAGGGTTGCCTGCACTCGACAATAAAATTCCCCAAACATGGCGCAAAATATTCTCGTAAATACTTACATGCACATTAACTTAAAATATGTTTTTATTTTTTACAGATTTCCCAAAACAATGAACCGTCTCGTAGTAATGAAAACGTCTGCTTTGGATAGATAGAAGCCCCAAGGGTCGCAAAAATTTGGGAACCCAAAAAAATATCAAGAATTTGTATCAAACCATTCATGAAAATGTTTTCATAAAAAGAAACAGCGAACATACCTGTTCCCTCGTGCTGTTACAAGACTGGTAAGTAAAATAAATAAATACATAACTAATGGCTCAGTGCAACAGTGGTTGAAAGTTTTTTTGAGACTTGGATTAAACAATATTCTTACCTACTTTGTGTTTTAGTCTACCTACCTTCCATTGAAATCAAATACAAAAATATAGTAATGGTATTGGGATTTGGTGTAACTAATACTGGCCATATTTAAACTAGGTACTATATTATGTATATAATATCCATATTATTATTTTCTTTAACATTTTATTTCAGGCATGTAAGATAAATACTACGGGAAAGGTACGTGAAGGAAATCATGAAAACTTTGTGTTTGTAAGAGAAATACAATCCAGTACACACATACAACCACACAGTGTAAATTAATAAGTACAGTTTAATAAAGTGTACGTACAATATTATGAATTATGTGCATATTATATTATTTTCAAAAAATAGTATTTAGTACTAATATTATAAATTACTTGTTAATACTAATGTATATAAGTACTAATAATATTAATATAATTGAATATAACTAACTATAACTGATAAACCTACATTTTGATAAGTTGGGTATGCAGTTGATTTGTGATCTTAAGAATCAAAAAAGTCATTATTACATAATAATATTTGTATAAATAAGCAAGGACGTAGGTAATACTGTGTTTAAGGTATAAATAGTGTCATTTATTTGGTTTTCTCTGCACTTTTATCTGAAGTAGATAGGCCTATAATGTAAAAATGCTTTTGAATTTCTTGTTCTGGTTGTCTTATCTTGGCAATTCCTGTGTAATATTAAATACTTAGCAGAAATGTGATTTCCAAAGTGCAATTTTTATTGTAAGTCTGTGCCTGTTTATCGTGTTTGAATGGATTCCCTAGCAATAATATTTTTTTCAAAATTGTTTGTATAAGTTAATAGTTAATAAAGTATAATATTTTAAAGAGTTTGAAATTATTTCTTCACGTAGCTAGTAGTATAAGTAGCAGTGGCAATAAATTTGATACCTAAACGTAGTTTTATTTCAATGCTCAGTTTACCTATTCCCGCATACTAAGGTAGGTACTTAATTAAATAAATTTTAGGAATCCGTAGTCAGCAGTGGACTTGTATAGGCTGATGATTATGATGATGAGGGGTAATGCTTATAATCCTCACGCTGGGCATGCGGGTTGTGAATCGCAGTTCGGTTCGGTGGTAGATCTATTCTGCAAGAGGCGCTGCTGCCCGCCCCCCAATGTATGCCCCTTAGTCGCCTCATACAACACCCACGAGAAGAGTTCGGTTAGTGCAAATTCTAAGCCTGCACCATACGGCTCTACCAGACATGAAATTACGAACCTAGTCAGGGTAAAAAAAATTGCATGGCAACACCACTTCGTATACTCTGTCTCTTTTCACGGCCACGCATGCTAACCATCTAGGTATAATTCATCTAAGCCCTAGGATATATATTATTATTCTGTGGTGTAACAATCCATCTTTGATCGTAGAATTTGACAGCCGGGTTAGAATGTCAGACAATTAGTGTCAAGTCAACTGTCAAATCACTGTCAACAAGTCAGTCATCTGATTTCTTTCATTCAAATTGTGAATTTTATTTCAGTACATACAATTTTCAATTTTCTACTAAGAATTTTGCCTAAAAATGTCGGAAAAACAAGACGAATCGCAAAACGATGCAGACCCTGAACTGGAAGATCTTCTGGACAGTAAGCGACCTATTTCACTATAATTGTATCCTTCCAAGATTACACAACATTATAACCTCATGTGTGATAAAAATGCAAATAAAACCTAAGTTATTGATGCGATGAGTACCTAAAAACCATTAGCAAACATTGTTGAAGCCAAACCTTCAATGCTCATGTTTGTTTTATATGAGAATCATAAATTTTCACATAGAACATATTCAAGAATATCCTCTAAACATTCGTTGATTTCAAGGCTAGACATAAATATAGATAGCTTTAGAAGAAATATAGTAGGTATTAGTGTCAGTTTAACTGATTGCGTCTAGACTTTGGCCAATTTAGGTGGTCTTAGCCTGCTGTTGCATACTTTGCTGATGAAATAACTAGAATTATGGTGTGAAAACTGAAGAGGTAACAAACATAAATCCATCAATCTCATCCAATATCTTTCACTATCGAATGCACATTTGATCAAAGAGCTAGGATGACTTCATAAAATTTACTAGCAACACCGATATTAGATCAAAGATTTGGATACTAGGTTCTTGCGTGTGACTTCACATGCATTGTTTTTATGAAAACGTATATAGGTTAATTCTTTCCCATAGAATTGAAATAATTTTTTATTAATTATGGGTTAAGTTAGTAGTCTCTGGTTTATTTCAGGTCAAGAACTTTACCTATGCAAATTTGCAGCTCGATCTGCTGAGATGTTTTGGTGTTAAGGAGTAATAATCATCCATCTATCCAGCCAAACTATCGCATTTTTAATATTGGTGTGAAGTGTTGTAATTTCATTTGAAATCAAGTACACAAATATTTTATGAGAGGGACGGAGCCCTTAGCAAGCTATGGAAAGAGCTGTGCTTGGAGTTTCTCTGCAAGATAGGATTTGTAACAAGTACATCTGACACTACCGACATAGCTGTAATGAATTATCAAGCTGAAGTGACAGTGGGCCGGCCATATCTTGCGATAACTGCTGGGGTAAATGTTTTTTTTTAGAGAGACGACTCGGTAAATTAGTGTAGGAGACCCTCTGGCCAGGTGAGATGACAACCTCTAAAAGACTGCAGGTAGATGCTGGATGCGTCAATCTCGTCAATCTGAAGACAGGGTGCTATGGCGCTCATTATTGGAGGCCTATGTCCAGCAGTAGACTAACGCAGGCTGATGATTAGTGTGATCAGATAAAAAATCTTATTACCTAAATTAAAGATCTATTTTTTATTTGCTCCAGGTGCACTCCAAGACATGACAAAGAAGACTGACAAGCCTAACGATACCAAGACCGACGGACCTGACCCTCAAAACATGTGGAGCGAGGAGTTCATAAAGGAAGCAGCCTCTCAGTTTGAAAGCAACATGGCCGCTATACTTGGCAGCTTTAGTGGTGTACCCGGTAAGTTTTTGGTCAGCTATAGCCCATGCTCAGAGAAAGTTGTTTATGGTATACTAGCAGCCTGCCCCAGCTTCCCATAGGTAGATTCTATCGATCATGTTCATCAGAGATAATGTAGGATTCTAAAGGTGAAGTAATTTTTTTACTCGGTCCAGTTGATTCGGACCTATTCAATTCGAAAAAAAAATTATCTTTATAATATTAGCGTAGATAATATTTTATTTTTTTATTTTTTGTAATTGATTCTTTAAACTTCAGTAGTTTATGCTATGTATGGCAATGTTAAAATGTTCATTATTTCTATTGGTACAGTAAATATACACTAAGAAAAATGCAGTTAACATAACATTTTGAAACCTCCTTTTAAGTATAGAGTGTCCCCATATTGTCCCATATAAAATTCACGCTTAATTTTTACTCATATTTATCTATTTCGTCATTATTTTTACGCAATTATTATTTAACTAGCTAACATTAAGTTTTACCCATTATTTTTATTTGCAGAGGATCAAATATCACAAGACCAAATTGCACAAACCTTCTCTAAAATGGCGGGTAAGAAATATACAAATAATCATCATATCAACCCATACACGTCCACTGCTGGACAAAAAAAATACAAAAATATTTATTACTTTAACTTAATGTACAATAATATAACAGTGTTTGAGATTCCCTTTTAAGTAAAATAAATACTTGTGTTAGGAAATCTCGCTCTTCTTAAACAAAAAATAGGTATATGAAATGTAGATCAAGTTACATAATTAAGTTATAAATAAAGAAGGTACTTATATTTAAAGGTTAGTTAAGCTGAGCGTTAAGATTAACAATGTACATACAAATGAATTTGAACATGAGCGATGTACGTGTGTGTGTGTGTGTGTGTGTGAGGGTGTGTGTGAGTGTATGTGTGTGAGGGTGTGTGTGCGTGTGTGAAGTGTTCTATTGTAAGTATACTTGGGTCACCTGAAGACCCAGTGTCTGGGCAACAGGAGACCCAAATGTGTAAGGTACATATAAGTGTAATGCAGTGGTATGGAGTGGGTCCCTTCGTAAAACTCCAGTCTCTTGAGAGTCTGGGTGATACAGGGAGAGCATTGGGTGTCAGTTGAGGAGAAAATCATGTTTGCTTATGGATAAATAAATTTATATTATTAATAGAATAATATTTGTCTTAGATATAATTGAGTGGGTAGAGGTTCATTATAATTTATTAAACAGTGCTTCTGTTTCATCGTAGCTTAAGTTTAACAACCATTTTATTAGATTTTTTTTACATTCATAATAAGTTAAGGCATATATATTTTGTTTTTTATTGATTATATTGTAGAGGTGGACATAGGCCTCCCATACGACATACAAATAATACCTGCTTGTAATTACATTATTAATCATTATAGGTAAATACAGGGTGTCTCAAATTTTAAAAACGTAATTCAGTTCATCGCCTACCTACGCCAACTGATGTAAGATCAAAGTTCAATAATATGGTTTACCGTCACTTAGCCATCATGTTAATGATAGTAATTAGGTATTTCCAACAAGCCTTCGTTTCGCGATCGGCCTCACCATTTTTCAATGGGCTGATAACCGTCACTTAGCCATCTTGTTTAATAAAAGTAATAAGGTATTCCCTAAAGTTCAGCGTTCGTTTCGCGATCGGCCTAGCCATTCTTCAACGGGCTGATTCCACGATCCCGCTGCGAAATATAGATAACTCAAGGATCATCAAAATTGGTTCAGCCGCTGACTTTGTTTTATTGATATTGTGGTAATTTTATAATGTACGCCTGCTAGATGACTGGAAGAGTTATTTATTATTTATTTATTTACTTTAATTAATACGGTAACACCAATTACATTAATTAAAGGACAAGTAAAAAAAAACATAGGTAACAGTAAGCTCTACAGTTTAATGTTTGTTTGCCTGAGATTTTGCGTGAGTTATTTAGTACTCACGCAAAACCTCAGGCAAACAAACATACAATACAACTAATGAATTCGTGTACTAGGGCTGCCGGTCGGATATCTCGTCATGCCAGCCTGAACGACATCATCCGGCGGGCCTTTACCACCGCTAACGTACCAGCTATTCTCGAACCGAATGGTCTGTTGCGTGACGATGGTAAGAGGCCTGACGGTATTACTCTAGTCCCATGGGAGTTAGGGAGGCCTATTGTGTGGGACGCTACATGTGTCGACACACTCGCGCCTTCCCATCTTCCTAGGAATTCCGTGAGGGCTGGTGCGGCGGCAGATTTAGCCGAAGATCTCAAGAGGCGCAAATATGCAGGTCTCGACAGAGCCTACATATTTGCTCCCCTTGGAGTCGAGACCCTAGGTTCGTGGGGTACCGAGGCTCTCCAGGTTTTCAAAAAATTATCTGAGCGTCTGGTCGAAGCGACGCGTGACCCGAGAGCTGGTGAGTATCTGGCACAGCGCATCAGCATTGCTATACAGCGGGGCAATGCAGCCAGTGTCTTAGGCACGCTTCCAACTGGTATTGATATGGATCAGTTGAGCTACCTGTAGATTGTTTGCAACAGTTTGCAGATAGCTTAATTGTTTCTATTGTAAATACTAGTTTTAATTTAAATTTGTTATTTGATTGTTATTTTCTTTCTGAATAAATTTTCCTACTAAAGAATGAAGGTATTATTTTAATTTATTTCAATATTATAAAAATCGTATTTAATACATAGATAGAGATAGAGAATACTTTATTCATCACCAATTAAGAAAAAAAAATAGATTATTTAATAAATGATAGTGCACAATTCACACAGCATTATCTAACCCCAAGCTAAGCCGAGCTTGTGTTATGGGTACTAGATAACTGATATACATAATTTAATACAATACATAGATAGATATTATAGAAAACGACCAGAACATCATGAAGAAATGTCTGCAGATCGTACCCACATTTGTCCCGAGGCGGGAATCGAACAACTACCTCCGTTGCAGGTAGGCGTTTGCCCATCGCGCCACAGTGGTCGACAAATTTATTATATCAATTAATTTATTTGCCTCATTGATTAAAAACTATTTAATTTTGTGTGTTTAATTTACTACAGGGTGATTTTTTGTGGCTCTGGGGTTGCGAGTTCGATTCCCGCCCCGGGGCAAATGTTAGTACAATCAGATTTTTTCTGGGTGTTTTCTATATAATTTAAAATATCTATCTATATAGGTATATCAGTCATCGACTCATAACACAAGCTCTGCTTAGCTTGGGGCTAGATGATGCCGTATGATTTGTCTAGCATTATTAATAAATAAATAAATAACGCTGGACAACTCACACAGCATTATCTAGCCCCAAGTTAAGCAGAGCTTGTGTTATGGGTACTAGATAACTGATACCTATACATAATAGAATACAATACATAGATAGATATTTTTTATTATACATAGAAAACGACCAGAACACCCTGAACAAATGTCTGCAGATCGTACACACATTTGTCCCGAGGCGGGAATCGAACCCGCAACCTCCTGCGTCGCAGGCGCGCTTTCGCCCACCGCGCCACAGAGGTCGTAATATTTGGTTATTTCAGAGGCCGCTGCCCAAGTTATGAAGCCAACAGCTGCGGTGGAGCCCGTGCCTGCTGACCCAAATGTACAAGTGAAAATTGATGAGGTAAACACGGATTAAGATAAGATAAAAAATATTATTCCAGCAAAACCTAAACTAGTAGGTACTTACACCAAAATAACACAATACTAACTTACCTTCGAATACTTAAACGCATCTCAGATTTAAGGCTTCGGCGACAGCTGCTAGCAACTTCAATTCGTAAATTATTGTGTTCCGTAATACCAAAAATGATGACTGAAAACTATTTGTATTTTCGACATGGTGTTGTTATTCTGTAACTAGACAGTATTAGCTATGTTCCTTATCAAACAAAACGTAAGTTATTGTTGTTTTTAATAAAAACAAATAGGACGAAAACATGTCATTTTCGACGTAAAGTTTTTGCAATTAAAGTTTTTAATTTTCGCTTACATTTCATTACAGGTGTGTATTATTAAGAAAAAAAAAATAACCAGGGACCTACATAAATACTATTCAAATACGAAAAACAAGATATGTTGGAAATATGCTCGAATTACAAATCATTTTGGTAGTACGTTTGTATGGGCAAATCATCATCCGCAGGCCTCTTAAACACGTCTCTAGTGACGAATTTTTGACAGATTTTCATTGAAAACTGTCGTAAAATCGCAAATTGAGACTCGTGTATCAGAATTGCGTTTGAGCATTCGGGCGTTAGTTACTTAATATCTAGGACATGCTATGGAGGTAATCTTATATCATAGTAGTTATAGTTTGTCTAATGTAGGATGGTAATTTTGACAGCTCACGCCTATGTTGTAACGTATTTTTTTTTATAAACAAGAATACCTCTATAATTATCGCAGCACATAGACGAGTTACCGCCCACTTACCGTAGTGAAGCGCCTTGCAAGAATACCGCACAACTGACTATACACAAATGAATCTAATAAATCGAATTTACATTAATATAAATACAAGTTAAATTATTAAGTAATGCAATTTGAACCTCTAAATGTATTAAAATATAGTTTTTTTTTTTTTGTTTAATTTCACCTAAGTGGCCTACCTCTGTTAAGCATACAAAATGTTTATAAAATAATTTTTAGATACTTACCTTATACAATAAAAAAAAAAAAAACGTTTTTGTAGTTTACTACTTTTTAATAAAACATACCATGTAACTATCAATTCCAAATTCTATGGGAACGGTAATCGTTAATCTACCCCTATCCCTACTTAGACTTGTCAAAATTATCGAGGTATTCCGCGTAGCGCACCCAGATGAATCGCACCAAAGTACTTCCACATAGCGCACCCGTTTTGGTGCGCTTCACATCCTAAATTAGACAAGAGATACCTATTGTGTAAGTGCCTGTTTTATTTTTGTCGAGACGTATGTACCTACACAGTTGGGTTATTTTATTTCTGATGATTCCCTCACCAGGCTAGGCCTGTATCGAGGGAGTCTGTGTACAGTAATTCAAAGATTACGGATTACGGTGATTGTACTGATTACGAAATAATATTGAAAAATAGAGTTAGTGGTAGATTTTAGTCATAACTTACTTGAATTAGTTATAAAATATAAAACCTTATTAAATTCTACACAGTTCAGTCAGTGTCAGTTGGGTTATTTCTGCTGATTCCCTCACTAGGCTTGGCCTGTATCGAGGGAGTCTATGTACGGTTATTCAAAGATTTAGTTAATTTAGGTACGGATTACGGTGATTGTTGCTGTTTAAGAAATAAAATTAAAAAACAGAGTAAGTGGTAGATTTTAGTCAGAACTCAGAACTTACTTGAATTAGTTATTAGTTATAAAATATAAAACCTGAAATCAAAAATGTACACTTAGATAACGTCAAATTCTTAAAATAAAACATTGACACGGAAATAAAGTGATATTTTTGATTTCTGTCGCTTCGGTATGTAGAGTTTTGGTAAAGAAGCGACGAAGAAACCTTTAGCCTGTTAGCTGTTATTTTTCGAGTTGTAGCAAAACCCGTTCCAAGCTTTTTTATCTTCAAGAATTCAAGATAATCTGATATTTTGTAGTAAGCCTTTTTGCACAGAAAAGTTTCGACAATTTGTTTGAGATAGATTTTGCAACTCACTAGAAATTTTGTTGTAGAAGCGTATACAATGCACTAAGCTAGCTAACGCGCTAACTGATGTAAAACCTCTATAACCTCAACCTCATTTCCAGGTATCAGCAGCCATCTCACAGACTCTCCAGAACCTGTCAACCAACTCCGAGGGTCTGCAGAATCCTCTCTCGGAGCAGGACCTCGCCAATATGTTTAGTAACTTCAGCGTGGGTGAAGGCGGACAGGTCAGCACGTTAAAATTTACTATATTTGGCATGGTGGCAGCATTACTATAATAGCAAGCTGTCAGCAGCATTAGGTGCTATATTAGCAAAGTGTCAGAATAGGCATAATGTTAGCAATTACTGTTTAAAAGATGTCGTCAAGATTACATTCCAACATGAGACACAGATGCTGGATGTGATTTACGACGGCGCTATGGTGCTAAGAAAGGCCTAAGGCCAGCAGTGGACTAGCCTAGGCTGATAATGATGGCAGGTGTCAGCAACAATCTCGGAGACAGTCCAGAACCTGTCAACCAACTCCAACTGTCTGAAGAATCCTCTCTCGGAGCTGGACCTCGACAATATGTTTAGTAACTTCAGCGAAGAAGGCGGACAGTACATATCGTTTTGTTATCAAATGTTTTTTTTTTCAGGATGACAACATGTTTGTCCCTTTTATGCACGGGATGATGCAGTCGCTACTATCCAAGGAGGTTCTCTACCCTTCTCTGAAAGATCTGCTGGAGAAGTACCCAACCTGGCTAGCGGAGAATAAGGAGAAGATTGGTGACACGGAGTATCAAAGGTAATTTAAACAAAATAATATCTTGCGTTGTTTCTATGGGCTCTCTATCCTTTAAGGCGGGGGCAAACCTCTAAGCTCACATATAAACGTACTTTTCGATTTATTTGGTAAGAACGTCCCCGATTTTATTGAAATTTTGCATAGGTACATGATTGGATAAGAAGTAGCTATGTTTGTATCGATTGTTTTTCAAAATACTTAACATAATCATCATTAAATGATAGCGAAAGTAATGCGCTTCAAAATGGACAAAAATTAATTTTTGATCTAACAAAATTTTGAAATAGATTCAAATAATCACACACACAACATTATCTAGCCCCAAGCTAAGCAGAGCTTGTGTTATGGGTACTAGATAACTGATATACATAATACAATACATTACATAGATAAATATTTTTATTATACATAGAAAACGACCAGAACACCCAAAAGAAGTAACAAGCATCCTAATAAAATCAACCTAATTTGACGACCCGTGTGGCGCAGTGAAGGTCTGTCTGCGACGCTGGAGTTTGCGGGTTCGATTCCCGCCTTCGGACAAATGTTTGTATGATCTACAGGTATGTGTTCCAAATGTTTTGGACGTTTTCTATGTAATAAAAATATCTATCTATGTATTGTTATTATGTATATCAGTTATCTAGTACCCATAACACAAGGTCTGTTTAGCTTGGGGCTAGATAATGCTGTGTGAATTGTCCACCATTATTTATTTATTCTCCAACATTATACTTAAGAACCTATACTACCTCAAATCAACTCCGCCATATCTTAGAAATATCTTCCAAAGTACTAAATATTTAAATTAGAAATTTATACAGACCTATAACAACAACAACTTCTCCATACTTTTATAAATTGTTTACAATAAGCTTATTAACTATTCTCATGTAGGTAAGTGACTTTGTCTTTTTTGAGAATAAATATCTTTAAACCTAATCCTAAAGTTCAGGACTTACCCCCGAATACTCAAACGAAACTTATATTTAAGCTCGTCTTAAGTCGCGGTTTTTTGACATAATTTAATGAAAATGTGTAAAAAAATCGTCATTTGAGACGTGCTTAAGCTGAGATGCGTTTGAGTATTCGGGGGTTACTCTATCGATCATAAGTTTCGAAATTACGATTCCATAAAATTTTCAAGATAGAAAAAAAAACGCAGTTACCTCTAAATTTTTACTAAAACCTTAATATCTCTATAAATACAGAAGTTAAGATCTTCAGAATAAGCGTGGTAGTAGATCTAAGTATAAAGAACATTTCATATGTTTCTGTTTTTTTCAAATAGGTTCAAATTAATAGATAATAAGCTAAAACTTGTTTTTTGGGCTTGCGTTGCTATGCCCTGTTTCGCTCCTATGAACGCGAAATCCTATGTCTGTCCTTTTCACAAAAATTTTAGGTTGTATAGGCTCTTAATACGATAATATTTGAATTCGCCAGATTCTCCCAGCAGCAGCAGCTGATGCAGCAAGTCTGTGACGAGCTGGAGCCAGAACAGGAGTCAGATCCTGAGGACGTGAAGAGGAAACGATTCGACACCGTATTGCTTCTTATGCAGAAGGTACATTGTTGTCACATTATTATTCAAATCTGGTTTTGAAATAGAATAGAATAGAAATACATTTATTTAGACACAGGTACACAAAAGTATAAAATAAAATAAACGGACAGAAAACAATAACAATTTAACATGGAGGTACGTGATACAAAAAAAAGGTGGTAAGTGACTCTGCGTCCATGATCCTGCACCGAAATAGGGGTTGGCTCAGCGTGTGCTGAAACAAAAAAAATTGTTTTTGCTCAGCACAACAATAACAAATAGAAACTGATTATTTTGACGACCTCTGTGGCGTGGTGGGCGAAGGTCTGCCTGCGACTAGGAGGTTGCGGGTTCGATGTGTGTACGATCTGCAGACATTTGTTCAGGGTGTTCTGGTCGTTTTCTATGTATAATAAATAATAATAATAATAATAAATAATGCTGGACAATTCACACAGCATTATCTAGCCCCAAGCTAAGCAGGGCTTGTGTTATGGGTACTAGATAACTGATATACATAATATAATACAATACATAGATAGATATTTTTTATTATATATAATAAACAATATCTATCTATGTATTATATTGTATTATGTATATCAGTTATCTAGTACCCATAACACAAGCTCTGCTTAGCTTGGGACTAGATAATACTGTCTGAATTGTCCACCATTATTATTTTTTATTTTTCCAGATGCAAGACTTAGGCCAGCCCCCCACTGAGCTGGTCGGCGACATCGCGTCCCCCCCAGTTGGCTTCGCCCCCCCAGTCAACGATGGCGGACAGTGTACAGTTATGTAGCATCTGTGTCTAGTCTAGGATACATGTAGTGAGTTTTACTAGCCGAATTTGGGATACTAAAATAAGGGCCAATTTTTCTACCAAGTAGTCTTGTTTTGGCCCAAGGCAACCTTACCCAGGAGTCCTGGGTAAGGTAGTGTACATTAGGTCGGATCGCAACCTGTAAGCAACCGCGCGACTTGTAGAGATTAGGGATCGCACACGGCTACCACGCTGTCTTTAAGAGGCCTGCGGATGTTGATTTGCCCATACAAACGTACTACCAAAATGATTTGTAATTCGAGCATATTTCCACCATATCATATTGTTTTTCGTATTCGAATAGTATTTTAGGTCCCTGGTATTTTTTTTCTTAATAATACACACCTATAATGAAATGTAAGCAAAAATATTCAAAATGCAATTTTGCATAACTTTACGTCGAGAATGACATGTTTTCGTCCTATTTGTTTTGTATTAAAAACAACAATAACTTACGTTTTGTTTGATAAGGAACATAGCTTATACTGTCTAGTTACAGAATAACAACATCATGTCGAAAATACAAATAGTTTTCAGTCATTATTTTTGGTGTTACGGAATACAATAATTTACGAATTGAAGTTGCGAGCAGCTGTCGCCGAAGCTAAGGCGGAGTAGGTTCGCTTTTTCGAAACAAGGACGAGCGAACACCGCGCTGTGAAGGCGAGAATGGAAGGCAAGAGCCGACCCGCTCGCAAATTCACTGCTTTTTATTTATAAATTTGTTATTGCTCTAAAATTATTAAATATATATATTCTAAAAAATCAAAAATACCATAATCGTCTAAAGTATTTTTTAGACGAAATTTCATTAAAATATGTTAATTAACTAGCAAATGAAACTGGTTTTCCGTAGTAAAAATGAAAATTTAAAGGATAATTTGCGTTTTTTTTTCTATTGATGCAAGTTGAGTCAGTCCTGTTTTGACTCCCATAACTTACTAACTAAAATCGTAAGCTTTTGATGCTTATCAAAAAATATTTAAAAAAAAATCCTTTAAATTGATTTTCCCTACAGTCAAAATATGGGTTTTAGGGCTCATTTCACCTTAAGGCGATATGAGTCCCAATTCCCATGTTTTGACTGTACGGACAACCTAATTTAAGATAATAGAAGACTAAATATTATTATTTTTTAATGAAAATTAAATGTTTAGGATTATTGGTAGTAAGTTATGGAATTCGAATGACGATTGACTCAATTCGACTCTATACAAAAAATCTCAAAGTTTCCTTGAAATCTTAATTTTTACTAAGATATTTCTGCAGAAAAATCAGTTTCATTTGCCAGTTATTTTATATATTTTAATGAAATTTCGTCTACGTGTTCCTTTATAAATACTTTAGACAAATATGATTTTCTTTTATGGCGAAAGTATTATTTTAGATCAATAACAAATTATAAAACAGTGAAATTTCTCGCGGGTCGGACATTCACCGGCTCTTGCCTTCCTTTCTCGCCTTCCCCGCGCGGCGTTCGCTCGTCCTTGTCTAGGCCCATTTCGATTTAAGGCTGCGACCTATGACGCCATTTTGTGAAAGGGATAGGCATATGATTTCGCGTTCATAGGTGCGACACAGAGCAGAGCGGCATTAGTGCAAAAATCAAGTTTTTGCTTATTATCTATAACTAACTATTCAAAATATAAGTATAGAAAAACTAAACGATTACTCTTACTCTAGAACATTACTCTAGCTATGTAATTCGTAAAAACTAATATGGCTTTGTTGCTGATAATTTAGAGTATTTCAATTAAAACCGTTTTTTATGCGAAATTTGTATTTTTATTATTATAGAAACCAGTTTATTTCATAAATTCTATTCGATGACTCTACTTCTACGGGTTTTTTCCTACCTATCGTGTTTTTTTATCTGAAGATATAACTCTACCATAAAGCTAAAGGTTTTTTTATTTTTAACACCTTTTGCTTGATTTTTGCATTAATTGCCCTCTTAATGTAAATAAGTCGTGTGTCTGCCGCACTGGCTGGCGACCTAATGTGAAGGCTGCCTTAAAGTAACTAAAAGCTTGGGCCTAAAATCCTTGTCTAGGATTAGTATAAATACAGTTGTAGCCAAAAGTAAATTTTAATAATTTGACAGCACCAAAAGCTATGCCATCTTTTTGTTGTTTCGTTTTGTCAAATTAGTGTAGATTAGTTTTTGGCTACATGAATTGTAAAATGTACACTAATGTAGTGAGTTTTTTAGTAGCCTGATTTGAGTAGTTACTAATTAAAAAGACCGAAATCACCAACAAGTTCTATCATGTTAAAAAATTGCCTTTGAATAGCATTGTATCGCTGTACATTGCGTAGATTATTGAAGTTAAAAGAATGCGTTTCAAATAATTTACGCATTCGATGACGACATGACTTAATTTTTATCTATTCTACCCTAGACAACAATCCACGTGGGGGGGGGGGGGTCTGTGCTTGGCCTACAGGTCGCAGCTCTACGTTACCGTTTATCATTAAAACTCAAAGGCCTAGGTATGCTAAGGTGGAAGTAATATTAGAAATTATTTATATACCATTATTTGTAAACATGGCATTGAAAGTGTAAGGCCCTCCGCACATGGAGCTACTCAAAAAGAACTAGTTACAAACTCAAATTACTAAGGAGTTACTTGAGCGTCACCGCCCATACATTCTCGCACAGGTTCGCACACGACGCTACTAGTCAAAAACCGGTTAGTAACGCGTTAGCAACTGATCACGCGTGACGCGTCGTGCCGCTCTCGCCGCGCTACTAGTTACAGACTTTTCTGTTTTTTTGTTGTGAAAAATGTGAGCAGAAATAACAGAAGTGACTGAAACCTTGCAACTTGAGTAGCATCGTGTGCGAGGTACAGTTTCTAAATAGTTTGTAATTACAATTACTGATTACTTCCGTCATTTTTGAGTAGCTCCATGTGCTCCCTAAAGCCTACCGGTGTTACGGGGCGTGATCTACCGATCGCAGCGAGCATGAAACGTTACGCCGTGTGTCAAAATGACGGTCGGTCGTTGCTCGTTGCGAACGTCTTCCTTCTCCATACCACGGTAATGTTATCTATACAGTATTCTATCTTCATATTAAAAACGGCCGGAACGGTGTTCAGTACATACTCGGTACACAAACAAATCGCCAATGCGCTGCAATGGCGAACGAACGGTATGATTTTTAAAGCGTTGGTTGGAAAAATATGATTATTGTCAGGTTTTGAAGTTGTACTTGAAGCCTCATTTTCAGCGTAGAGAATCGGTACTTAAAGAACCGTAAGAGTAATTTACTAACTTTTTTAATACTGATGATTATTTCTTTTTATTAAAATGATTAATAGTGATGATTTCGTGGATTATGTACAAAAAATGGAGGAAATATTCTGAACGTCATTTAACAACATATTAATTGTAAAGTAAGGTTTTTGCTCTAGTGCTCTAACTCTGTACCTAGTAACTCGCATTGGGGCAATTTTGTATGATTTTTTTTATGATATATAACCAATGCTGTTATAATTAAGAGACTTAAAACATACGAGGGGTCAAGCTAACAATGAACTGTACGTACCGCGCGATTGTAGGTTATTATTTCAAGAACAGGGGCCGAATAAGGTATAGATAACATCCCGTCCCCGGGCTGTCTGTCCGCTCGCTGTGTAACACGCTACGTAACACGTTACAATACGCTCCGTACCGTCGAGCAGTGCCCGGTCTTATTTCCACGCGTAACATAATTTGACAAAACTTTGGCTATACTGATGTAGGTAGGTATTAAATAAATGTATAGAATTTTCTAAATAAAATTAAATGCACAGTTGTAAAAAAATATTTACTGTGAATACCAAAAAAAAATGGCATTTATACATTCATTTATACGAAAAAATGTAATGGTTTTTAATATTTTTAACTTATTAGCAATATTTAAATTCTGGGAGACTGTTTCTATTTTTCCGGCCGTTAACAATCTGGCCGTTAACCGTCTCTTCAAGACAGAGTGAAGGTGTCTTCTAGACCTTCGTGATACATTGTCGGCCACTTCGTCACTTACAATCAGGTGAGATTGTGGTTAAAGAAAGTCCGTTCTAGAAAAAAATAAATTTAAACTATCATTAAAAACACTAAGAAACATCAGTATTATCTTTACGTTTCCACAAAACAAATGACATTGGTAGTGATTCTGTTGGTACAAGACCTAAACTAGCCTAAAACTGTTGCCGTCTCATTTTTTTCCATCGAAAGCAAGGTGATAGCAATATTTTTACGCTAGTTTAGTTTAGGTTTTATGCCTACAGAATCACTACCATTTGCTTAGTTTTATTCAAGCAGTTTCGGTCTCCCAGGTAACATTTGACTTCAAAACATGTTAAGATTTGGAGATTTACATCTGTGCGAGTATTTTTTTTGCATTTCTTAATATTTTCTGAACCCATGATAAAACAAATTCGATTCAAAATGCTAGTTTCGTAAAAATTCTAATAACTAAATAAAAGTCCGTCAGTTCGATTATCTGAAGATATTGGAACGTATTTTTCATATTGACAATGAAAAAAAAATTTGTTCAAGTTCCGTGTGACGTTACGCCCGGTGACATATTTTCGCGATTTTGTGACGTCACGAGCTCCCACACCCAAAATTTGAAATCTTTGTAATTTTTTGTTTGATTGACTCTAACTCGATGTTGATTGACAAAAGAAAAAATACGTATTCAATATCTTATGTTAATATAACTGACGGAGTAGATTTTTTTAGAAAGCTAACCTGTTGTACTTTTGTTACAATAGTTAGAATTAGAGATTTTGTTATAAAATCAATACTATATCTTGTTATCAAATACTCCCAAGTAAATCAAAGTTAGTTTTTTCATGGTTTCATAGAAAATGGTTTCTGATTGGCAAATAACTTTTCCGCTAGTTTTATTTCATATAGAACGCAAATAAATTTAATAACCGCAAAAAAAAACGCTCGGAATGTAAATTGAACCACCACAAGTCATAAAATGCATTACTTATTTTGAAGTAAGCTGTAGTATTTTATGTGAATGGTTTTATGAAGCACAATGTTTTTTATCAGTTTTTAACCACGACTTTTTTCAAATATTTTTACAAAACTAAAAAATCTTTGAAGGTTTTACTTTGAACCATCGGAAGTTTAGAATGGCTTCGACAAAGAAAATTACGTTCAAAAATAGAAACCTTTCTTTTATCAAAAAAAAAAATATACAAAGATAAAACGCCTCATAGTTTGGGAGTGGGGCCTCGTGACGTCATAAAGTCGCCAAAAGGTGTCGCCCGGCGTAACGTCAAGCGGAAGATTAACTGGCAATTTTAAATTAAAACAAAATTTAAATTAAAACTAGTATTTACAATAGAAACAATTAAGCTATCTGCAAACTGTTGCAAACAATCTACAGGTAGCTCAACTGATCCATATCAATACCAGTTGGAAGCGTGCCTAAGACACTGGCTGCATTGCCCCGCTGTATGGCAATACTGATGCGCTGTGCCAGATACTCACTAGCTCTCGGGTCACGCGTCGCTTCGACCAGACGCTCAGATAATTTTTTGAAAACCCGGATATATTTTTTATTGACAAAATAATAAATACAAGTTCAATATGTTATGGTAATTTAAGTGTCGGGCTAATTGAATTTTTTTAGGAAATTAATTACTTAGTTCTATTATTTGATTGTAAAGTTCTTTGTTAATAAAAATTTTATATTAGGTTCTTTCTACACATATTGATCTAGATAAAATTACCAATAAGTAGGTACATACTCTAACCGAAAACCTAAACAAACCCTGACTTCTAATCCCTAGCTTAGAAGTCAGGGTTTGTCATTGTCAGAGGCATGTCGGAAGAGTCAGTTCCTTCTTATGTTAACAATATTTTGTACCTTTCAAATAATAAAAGCCATACAAATAAAATAAGTTCCCAAAATTTCCGATTTCAGCAGGATTCGAACCTGCGCCCCCACCCTCAGAGCTCTGCTCTGACCAACTAAGCCACGATATCTTAGTCGGTTTCGTCGAAAATCTTTGGGATCTCTGACGGGTGCTCTAGCGCCGTTATTTTTGGGAACTTATTTATTTTCTTGGAAACTTTCCCTTAATTTTTATTTATTTATTTAAATATAAAAACCTTACTAAAAGCCATTTTCGTTAAACAGTACAGAGAAAAAACTTATAGTTAAAAACTGATCAAGACTTAATTGTTTATTTAAAAATATTAATATTACGTTAATATAATCTTATGACTTTGTTAGATACCTATTTAGTTCATTGTTATTATTGGAAATATAAAATTGATTTATATTTTATTGTTTATTTATTGAGTACCTACTTATGTGTTATTATTTACCTATAGTAAATTAAAAAGGTAACTCTACTGAATGATAAATAAATAAATAATGCTGGACAATTCACACAGCATTATCTAGCCCCAAGGTAAGCAGAGCTTGTGTTATGGGTACTAGATAACTGATATACGTAATATTATACATTACATAGATAGATATTTTTATTTATTATACATAGAAAACACCCAGACCAACGGAACAAATTTCTGCAGATCGTACACAAATTTGTTCCGAGGCGGGGATCGAACCCGCAACCTCTTGCGTCGCAGGCAGACTCTCGCCCGCTGCGCCACTGAGGTCGTCGAAATGATGAAATTAAAAATCACACTAATATTATAAATGCGAAAGTTAAGAATAGATAAATGTTTTTAAACTTACGCGATCTGAACACATAATTATAAATACTAATTAACGGGTATTTTATCGCGTTTCTTTACCTATTTTTGCACCGACGTTTCGACAGGTTTACACTGTCGTGGTCGCGATAAATACCCGTTAAATAGTATTTATAATTTAGAATAGATGGATGTTTGTTGCTCAATCACGCCAGATCGGCTGAATGGATCTGGGTGAAATTAGCACAGAGATAGATTATAGTCTGGAATAGCACAAAGGCTATATTTTATCCCGGAAATCTCGCGGGAATGGGAAATACGCGGGTGAAACCGCGAGGCACTGCTAGTCTATATACATACTAATATTATAATAATGTAAAGTTTGAATTGCTTGTGACGTTGTACAGGATAATCTCTGGATGTACTGAACCGATTTCGAAAATTCTTTAGAAATTAGAAAGCTTAGTTTTCAAAGAGTGATAGGCTATGTCCCGGATTTCCGATTCTATTGACGACCTCTGTGGCGCGGTGGGCGAAGGTCTGCCTGCAACGCAGAAGGTTGCGGGTTCGATTCCCGCCTCGGGACAAATGTGTGTACGATCTGCAGACAATTTTGTTCAGGGTGTTCTGGTCGTTGTCGATATATAATAAAAAATATCTATCCATGTATTGTATTATATTATGTATATCAGTTATCTAGTACCCATAACACAACCTCAGCTTACCTTGGGGCTAGATAATGCTGTGTGAATTGTCCATCATTATTTATTATTCCCACGGAAACGGGAACTTCGCAGCTGAAACCGCGAGGCGCTGCTAGTTAGAAATAAAGAACTTATAGCTATGTAGGAAACTTTGTGAATAGGATAGGAGTAGGATTTTGCGTTTAGTATGTATGTTAGATTTTAAAATGAATGTTACCTCTTCACGCCAAAAAATTTTGCGTTCAGGTAATCTAGGTCTGGAATAAAAAAAATAGGCTTCTTTTATCCCATACATCAGTTCTTATGGGATAGTAAAAACTTCAAACAACGCATGCGAAGCCGCGGGGAGAAACTAGTTAATAATAGTACGAATCAAAGTATAATAGTACATTATGGTACAAGTGTGTAATGTTGGTGATTACCGCTGAGGTGCTATTGAGACCCGAGTCGTCAGGTGAGGGTCTCACTTGTCAATAAAATAATCATTTTATTTAGTAGATAAAAAGTTTATTTGTACTATTTGAATACGATCTTTTTTGTATCGAAACTTTTTAAAGAACAAAGGAACTCAACCAATAAAATTAAAAAAAAAACCTAAAACTCACTTGTGAATAATAGTAGTGAAAAAGTCACAGTTTGATTACATTATATGCCTAATTGCGGTGAAATAAGAGCCATTTTATGAGCAAGTGTGTTGAAAAGTAATTTTGATAGACCGCAGGATAGCTGAGATCTCTGAGAAACAAAATGAGAAAAAAGCCATTATGGCGATTATTATAAAAATAAAATAAAATAGTTTATTTCAGGCAACATTAGTCTAGTACAAGATGTAAAATTCTTAAAAACTACGGCCCATATAAAATAAACATAAATAAATAATGCTGGACAATTCACACAGCATTATCTAGCCCCAAGCTAAGCAGAGCTTGTGTTATGGGTACTAGATAACTGATATACATAATATAATACAATACATAGATAGATATTTTTTATTATATATAGAAAACGACCAGAACACCCTGAACAAATGTCTGCAGATCGTACACACATTTGTTCCGAGGCGGCAACCTTCTGCGTCGCAGGCAGACCTTCGCCCACCGCGCCACATCGGTCGTCATACATATATCTAACATACATAAAATAAAGCTATTTACTAGCACGTAGTGTCGGTGACGTGTGACACTCACTATGTGCTGCGACCGGTAATCGTCCGCGAAAACGACGGAACAGCACATTCTTCGGCCAGAATTCTTCCTTAGTGAAGGTCGAAATATTCTCAGTTGGAATACGCACCACGAACGATTTAAAGTCATGATGAAGAGACTCCAATCGCTCGACCCTCACCAAGGGTTGGTCTTCCTCTTCACATACTCCACGATCTCCAACTTCGTGGAATAGTGAAGCCTAGACACGTATTAGGGTAGGCCTGCGTCCAGCAGTGGACCATTAGGTATAGTTTGCGGTTGCGGTTAATGATGATTATGTATTTTGAAGAGCTAAAACTGGGCAACAGCTATTTCAAATCCTAGCGCTAAACAGAAGCAACCTTCGCATTATGACAAGAGCCCTAACTGGACACTGTCGCCTCAACAAGCACATGTTCAAGCTGGGGCTGAACGACGCACAATCCTGCAGATTCTGTGAGGAGGCGGAGGAATCGCATCTCCATCTGCTAGGAGAGTGCGGAGCGCTAATGCAAAAACGTAGCATCCACCTGGGCAAGCACCTGCACAGCCCAGATGAGCTAAGAGACATCACCCCGAAGAAAATCCTATAGTTCCTAGCAGCTGCAAGGGTTAGTTGCGTATTATGAACGCCGCCTTCAGGGGTGAACGTATAAAATGGCGATCACAATAGGCCTATCATAGCCGCAGTGACACACAAGCCACCCAAAGGATAAAAAAAAACAGCTATTTCTAATTCCATTATGTATGCAAATTTCATTGCTATAAAGGGGGTAGTTTACCAATGAATCGGAAAGTACGTTTGTATGGGTGCTTAGTTCGAACCCCTGATGTGCCGGTCGCACCGAAGAATCGACCCCAACATTCAACTCAGTCCGTGGATGTCGTGATATATCGAGGAGAGAGTCGAATAAGGGAACCTACCAGAAGAACGCCAACAGTTTCTAATTTTTTTAACTCGTTCACTGCTAACGCCTATCCGTCTACCAAGCGTGGTGATTATTGTAAAATCGTCGTTGGGGGAGGAATATTTAAGTAGTACTGGACGTAAGTGCCGATAATAATTAAGTCGTCTATTATGCTTCAAATAATAAAATTAAGTATTCATGCAGTCTAGGGTCAAACTAGTATACATATATATACTTTCTAGGTACTAATAAAATACCTACTACTGTGGAAAATAAATAAATAAATGCTGGACAATTCACACAGCATTATCTGGTCCCAAGCTAGCAGAGCTTGTGTTATGGGTACTACATAACTGATATACATACATAAATAATACAATACGCTATATTGTTAGAAATTTTTATTATTATTTAGCATAGAAAACACTTAACAAATATTTGCAGATCGTACATACATTTTGTTCTGAGGCGCGAATCGAACCCGCTAGCTCTTTTGTCGCAGGTGGACCATCAGCCGATGCACCACAGAGGTTATATTTATAATATATGAGACAATACCTGCTGCAACTCACTGTAATTAAATATTTTGCATAATTCATTTATTTAACTTTTTAACCTTAAATCTATTTCCTATAGTTTACCTATAATAGTGCAATTGTGAATGCGTTAGCTAGATTCTAAGCGCATTTAGAAATATAACTTCTTTGAGGCAACTATATGGTACATACATAAAGGAATTTGTGGAATTTTCATCATTCTAAAAATAATACCAGAAGGAACACGAAAATTAAGGTAAACAAATATCAATAACGTTTATTTCTTTAAGCTTACAAAATAAGACAAGCCAAATTTTATACCTACTATAAACACGTTTATAATTGTAATTACATATTATCAAATAAGAAACAAGGTGTCCACTTCAATTTTTTGTCCACTAGTGGAAGAAGTGGAAAATAAACCACTAGTAAGTGTATATAATATGACTTACAAACTAATACAGTATTTGCATATCTAAGTCTAAATTATAATGTGTTATACCTACTATTGTCGGTGCGGAACTGGGCGACATCTGGCCAAGCATTTACATCATTGAGTAATCATCTATGGAGTAATAGGCTTTCTTTATAAGATTTCGTTTTATGTACCTACTGTTTAAATTTACGAATAGGGAGCTCAGTTGCTTCAGATGGAAGCTTGTTATAGAAGCGTACCTACGCAATTTCCCATAAATGTTTTCCCTACCTTTCGTAATCTATATGATGGGATGTGCAGTTTGTTCTTGTTTCTTGTATTTATTTTGTGCACTGTGCACATCGCATTTAAAAAAAAAACAATCGACATAATAAGCTTTCAATGTATAATAACATAGTGACATGTGCCCCAGCTTCGCGTGGGTACTATATAATGCATGTTTTATACATAAAAACCTTCCTCTTGAATCACTCTATCTATTAAAAACCGCATCAAAATCTGTTGCGTAGTTTTAAAGATCTAAGCATACATAGGGACAGACGGACAGCGGGAAGCGACTTTGTTTAATACTATGTAGTGATAGTCTCATTACATGTACATGGTGTCCCGAAACTTAACATCAAGCCGAAAACGGAAGACAGGTGGGTTTATGACGACTCTGAAAAACCACAAAATTATGGGTGTAATTATAAATTAAATTAATTCAGCTGACACTGTGATTGAGAGCAACCTAAGATAGGTTGCTTCCCTCGGAAGCATGTATGAGCCCAAAAGTAAGAGTAAGAAAGCGATTTTAACGGAAGCTTATGTCCAGAATACACTTACCTACCTCGGGCAGATTCTGCAGTTTGGTAAAACAATTTCAAGAAGGAGGCCAAGAGGAAGATCCAGCATGGTTGGGCAGCGTTTGGGAAACTACACCGAGTCTTCTCGTCATCCATACCGCAATCCCTAATAGTCCTACCCGTCATCACCTACGGAGCTGAGACGTGGACACTCACGGTAGAGCTGGTCCACCAGTTTAAAGTCGCTCAGCGAGCTATGGAAAAAGCTATGCTCGGAGTTTTTTTGAAGGATAGGATTCGCAACGAATACATCCGACGGAGAACCAAGGTTATCGACATAGCTCTAAGAATTAGCAAGCTGAAGTGGCAGTCGACTAGATACATCGCGAAGAACCCACAACCGTTGAGGTAACGTATTCTTGAGTGTAATGCTGGATGCATCACGCTGAAAGCAGAGCATTAAATGAGGCCTATGTCCAGCTGTGGACTAAACATAGGCTAATGATGAGGTCCAGCAGTCTACCATGTGGAATGTTCCAATAACCTCTCACTTGCAATTGAAGCTTTTTCAGAACAACTGCAATGGATCCTGCGATGCAAGTAGAAGTGGCTGCCATGTCTACCGCCCATGTGCTCGACGAGGTGACAACGCGCGGCGACTCCGACATCCAGAAGTTCTACCGGCGCTGCACGCTGCTGCTCACTGGAGGAACCGGCTTCATGGGGAAGCAGCTTCTAGAGAAGATGTTCAGGTAGGTACCTATCTGGATCGAAGGACTTACCTAATTTTTTTGTGAAAAGGATAGACATAGGATTCGCTTTCATAGGAGCGAGACAGGGCATAACAACGCAAGCCCAAAAATCAAGTTAATATCTATCTAAGTATGAAAAAATAGAAACATAAGGTGTTCTATGTACTTAGTTCTATTAACATGCTTATTCACAAGATATTAACTTAACTTCTCTATATATTGAGAAATAAAGGTTTTAGTAAAAATTTTGAGGTAACTTTGCGATTTTTTTATAGACAAAATTTTATGGAGTCGTGTTTTCGAAACAATAATCGATAGAGTAAGTCCTGAACTTTACATATCAAAGTTAAATATTTAGTACTAAGTTTTTATTAACAAAGAAAATTTTATAATCTAATGATAAACACAAATAACAACTTGTATTTAGTATTGAAATAACAAATTTAAATTAAAACTAGTAATTACAATAGAAACAATTAAGCTATCTGCAAACTGTTGCAAACAATCTACAGGTAGCTCAACTGATCCATATCAATACCAGTTGGAAGCGTGCCTAAGACACTGGCTGCATTGCCCCGCTGTATAGCAATGCTGATGCGCTGTGCCAGATACTCACCAGCTCTCGGGTCACGCGTCGCTTCGACCAGACGCTCAGATAATTTTTTGAAAACCCGGAGAGCCTCGGTACCCCACGAACCTAGGGTCTCGACTCCAAGGGGAGCAAATGTGTAGGCTCTGTCGAGACCTGCATATTTGCGCCTCTTGAGATCTTCGGCTAAATCTGCCGCCGCACCAGCCCTCACGGAAGTCCTAGGAAGATGGGAAGGCGCGAGTGTGTCGACACATGTAGCGTCCCACACAATAGGCCTCCCCAACTCCCATGGGACTAGAGTCATGCCGTCAGGCCTCTTACCATCGTCACGCAACAGACCATTCGGTTCGAGAATAGCTGGTACGTTAGCGGTGGTAAAGGCCCGCCGGATGATGTCGTTCAGGCTGGCATGACGAGATATCCGACCGGCAGCCCTAGTACACGATAATCCGTGATGACCGAGCTGTTCGACAGCAGTACCGCACTGGCATTGATGAGGCGCGCAACACCTTGCACCCAACCGAAGACAAGTTGCGACACGGAAAGTTACGGGATCCAATAAAGTGCCAGTGTTATATGAAGGAAGTGCTTGCAACCAATGTCCTGACTCCCATTTAGAAACGGCTAGAAGACGGGCACGATCTGCAGAGCTGGAGCACGTTTGTAACAAACAATTCCGTGTCAACTCACACAGAGGCCCGTCCCATTGCCGTTGGGACAAAAGAGATTTTGGGGGAGCAGCATCGGGGCAAGCACTATGCCAAGCAGATCGAGCTTCGTCTAAAAATGAAATTTTGAATGAAATTCCAGGTATAACCAAATGAGAGGGCTTTAAAATTTTTTCAACTAAGGAACTAGTGCTGTAGACAGAAGACAAGAACGCTGGTAGGGCTACACTTGAAATTTTGCGTATACCTAAGCCTCCCAATTTTACAGGCAGGGAGGCCTGCGACCATGCCTTGTCATCCAAATATATATTCAAAACCGATGATAAAGTATTCTTTATTATGTTGTCTAAGCCTTCCAAGAGCTCGCTGTGTTTCCACAGTTGACAACATCTCAAAGAATATGTAAATTTAGGTACAAACAGGCAAAACCGAATAATTGTAAAAGCCATATGGCTATTAATTTTGAGAAGTCTGTCTGAAGTTCTGTTAAAATTTTGAATTTTTTCATCTACAAATGGCTGAAAAGACTCATCAAGAATTGGTGACCCAAGGAGTCGAAGTGAACATTTATCTACAATTGAAATGTTGGGGGCCAAACTATTAAATTTACCAATTATATTGTTTTTATCTACACAAGAGTCCGAAATAAACAGCTCGCATTTTGAAAAATTTAGTGCCAATCCAATTTTTTGAAATTCGTCAGTGATGGTTTTTAAATCATCAAAAACTGTGTTCACCTCTCCACCCAGAGTTCCGTCATCCAAATACCAAACATTTAGCTTGGATTGGAGACGTTGAATAATAGGTTGGATCGCAAGGCTAAAAATGGCCGGACCAAGAGGGTCGCCCTGCTGACAGCCAACAGCGGATGAAATGACATTGTGCCTATAAATTAATTTTGAGGGTGACCCATAACACTGCCAGAGAAAAGGGTAAATTTCTGGAATTTTGTCTTTAATTTCTTTTAGCAAGGCGCCCCTGTCTACGGAATTGAAGGCATTTTTGACGTCTACCTTCAGAACTACCTCCCCATAATTTTGGTTCAAAAATGTACGAAGGGAATGTACTGCGGCCTCACATCCGCCTCGCGAACCAAAGCCTAACTGAATTGGTCGGAAATAGTCGCCAGGTGGTCGGCTTCTTTTCGACAGCAGACTTTAGCCGCAAGGCGGCGGTAAGTGGTGCCCACGGCTATGGGTCTTATGCCGCCATCCTTCTTTTTTAGTGCGCAAAGATTTGCACCGTACAGGAGTTCTGTGATCTCGCTGTGGACTCGGCCTGACAACATCAGGTTGATTAGAGAGGTCAAGGCCTCCAGAAGGACTTCACCTGCATGGCCAGACCCGCCAGAAAGTAGATCTTTTAGATGCTGTGGAGACACAGCATCGAGGCCGCCGGCAGAGCCACTCTGAAAAGACATGACCGCTTTAAGCACGTCCTGGCTGGTCGTGCCCATAGCGCCATCACTCTCTTGCGGTGGATCGGGGAGTTGGAGATCGACCCCTGCGGGTGGATGCTTACTCTCAAGAGATATGAGCGTATCATCGTTATTTGGCGCCATCGTGTCACTAGAGAAGAGTATGCGAGAGGCACCTTTGATATCACCATCACTGAGTTTACTCTCTACAAGTCTGTAGACAGTAGAATCAGTCAATGGTTTATATGAATTTAAATTTTGTTGTGTGTCCTGACCATCGAGAGAAATAGGCTGCCCTTCGCATGCAGTGTAACTAACACAATTTTGTTTGATCCTAACTGTTATTGAAGAATTGTTTGCCAAATCTTTTTTTACATGTAGTACTTTGTAAGGGAAAACTAGTAAATGCTCCCAAGCTCGCTTGGTGTTTTTTGATACAGCATTCCTAATGGCCTCTGAGAGAGCGGAAGCGACAGAGATGCGGGCACCTCGAGGAATACGTTTAAAAATAGGGGTTGTAGATTTGTACTACAGTACTTAGTTTTGAAGATATGGAGATCGGGCGAAGTTAGTTGATTTGAGGTAGTAATTGTTCTTTAGGACCTTGTTACATATCTACTAATCTTGCGCCATCACTCATCAGTTTAAACTCCTCCAGGACCTCACGATACATCAGCTCGTCTAGCCAAGTGTTTGCCTCATCAGCTTGGCGAGGTGATGGCCCCTGAGGACATGACCTTAAATTTCTTAGTGGTGTCCGAGATGGGCTGTAGTTTTTTACGAAGGGAAAAAATATGCTGTTAACCGCAGATGGCCATGATAGCGTTACTGGGCTATGGCGAACGCAGAGGAGGAACTCAAACTCATATAATGCCACCCGTAGTAATATAGATAATCCGGATTTACGAAGCAGCGCTGCAGACACGCTGCTTCCGCGCTGCATTTTGCGGCAAATTTTAAGTACGCGCTGAAGGATTCCAATAACCATTATAAGAGACTTAAAATAAATTAATAAACACTGTGTTTGGCAGATCATGTGATATATCAAAGGTCTACTTGTTGCTTCGACCGAAGAAAGGGAAGGACACACAAGAGAGAATCACTGAGATGCTGCTAGATCCAGTAAGTAGACCGACAGAGTTCATCCATCACCATACCTAATACCATAGATAAATTAACACTACTTTTATAGTACAGAAATGTGTATGGCACCTTATGTAGCGACCTCTAGTGGAATATTGGCTGAATGAACTACAAAACTAACGTCAAAAGAGGTACTCTAGTAACCTACCTAAGCGCTTCTACGGATATCCGCTAGATGTCGTTAAGACAAATTCCTAAAACAATTTAACATAATATGAAGTAATACGACCTCTGTAGCGCGGTGGGCGAAGGTCTCAATTTTTTTCTGTTCGATCACATGAATGTTCGAAAGCACACAGCCTTTGGTTGTATCGCTTGTGACGTCACCCGTGGTAGAACAGATTACTGTGCGTTTTGTGGGAAAACTTGTTAGGGAAAAGAGGAATTAAATGAAAGCTGTCAAAACTAAAAATTGTTTCGATCTTCTGGAATTGGCTCTGATGATACCAGAAGTGCTGTAAAAAAATTTTGCTCGAAATATTTCGGCTGTTACCTCAATTTCTTCCGTTCAACCGTTTTACGCACTTCTGGTAACAGATCTTGCCGTGACGGTCTCCTTCAATTAAGGTCGTGGATGTCGCAAGAGCGTCATCATCATCAGCCTATATTAGTCCACTGGACATAGGCCGCCATAGCGCCCTGTCTTCAGCTTGACGCATCCAGCAACTACAGTCTTTCGCGTCAATTTTAAATTAATAATTCATTTATGTCGCAGATACACTTCTCCAGAAGAAAACTTTAGCTTTCGATATTGTGCTACATGGACTGTCACAGCATATTTTCCAGGTGTTCGACCGGGTTCGCAGTCTGAAGCCGGACTTCGCGCACCAGATCGTGGCTATCGAGGGAGACGTGGCGGCGATGAGACTTGGCATCAGCGATCAGGACTGGGAGACACTGGTTCAGGAGGTCAGTACTGATGGAAACTGGCAGACCTGTGCCAGGCGGACAGATTGATGGACAAAGATGGCCGTTTGGGCAGAAACATCAGCGATGGGAAATGTGTAGTGCCCTGCGATCCCCGACCCGCATGCCCAGCTTGGGGATTATGGCAGTGCCCATAATAAGAGCCGTTAAGAAGCTTATTTTTGCGTATTATACGACGTATGTTGTTCATAAGTTGTTTTCATTTGCTTTTCATTTATTTATTGCATTCATGTCCATTACAAGATGTCACACTTTTAAGGTAAAATGAGTCCCACGTTTTGACTGAACGGAAAATTAAAGTTCCACGACCAATAACTAGCGAATAACTAATTTGCCACAAATCGTAAACCAATTTCTATGAACCAACTTCCAATTTCTATGAACTCATTATAAAACCAAGTTCGATTCACTGGTATTTTTGGAGCATCTGAAAAAATAATAATTTTTCAGCTAAAAATCGACATTTTCCCAAATGCAACCAAACTACAAATAAATCAAAGTTGATTTTATTAAAAGTATATAAAAAATGTTTACTCTCTCTCAACAGCCTATATTGGTCCACTGCTGGACGCAGGCCTCCCCCTGATAAGAGAAAATTGTTTACTGTTTGCGGTAAATTATTTTTTCGCTAGTTTTATTGCATATGGAACGCAGTAAAATATTAAAACCACAACGGCCACCTTAAATAATGCCTCAGGTGGTTATGGTTATGGTAAGAGTACACCCTTTTCCGCATTTGGACTCCTTATGGTCCATTATGCCGTCAGGTGAACGTGATCTACCACGTGGCTGCCACAACCCGGTTTGACGAGAGTCTCCGAGTGGCCACGCTCATCAACGTGAGAGGCACCAGGGAGGTGCTGCTGCTGGGCAGAGCCTGCAGGAAACTCAAGTGAGTGTGCCCGTTATAATTACCTATCCTAGGGTTATTGGTAAATTAGTAACACTACGTGAATGGAGTTTCTGTGTACAAACACGTTTGTGAAGACGCCAGGTCTTAGATAGATAGATGGATAGAAAACTCTTTATTGTAGCACACAAACACAAAATACAATACAAAAGGAAATACATGGAATAAAGGAAGTACAAAGGGCGGTATTATCGCTTTGAGCGATCTCTTCCAGGCAACCTTGGGATGGACTGGACATCACACAACAAAAGAACAATATAGACGGTGGCAATGTATTTAATAGCATGATAGTATTTATTACTTATATAGTTATTTATTATTCTGTATTTTATGTCATTGTTTTTGTTTTGTAATATGGACTGTGTTGTCTGAAATAAAAATTTATTCATTCATTCATTGGAGTATTAGGAAAATAAAATAATTACATTATACATACACTAATTACTATAATACCTAACATGCATTATACTATACCTACTAATGATAAACTTACATACACATAAAAAACTAGTATTTTCTTGTTTTGCGGATAAATAATACTGATAATACTGGTCTTTATTCTCAATCTAAGTATTGGTAATAGGTACTCCTCTCGATTTAATAATCGTTTGATAAAGAGGTTTTATTTGAAACTTAATCTAGTTTAACTTAAGATCGGTTCTGCCCTCAACAATGGGTATGGGATTGGAAGATCGGTCTTTTGTAACTCGTGGGGTGTCCTAGACTAAGGTTCATATAATATCAGAGGTGATATCTAATCTTTTTTACTGAAGACATCTTCACGACCGTATTTGTGATGCCATCATCACAAACACGTTCGTGAAGACAGAGCCTGCAGTTTACGTAGAGTTACTATTTTATTTTTATTTTATTTATTGTTAAGGACTTTTACTTTACAAAGTATGCCAGTCCTATCATAACCTAAACTTATGAATAACACACAAAAGAAAATAGACAATAATATTCTGCATAGCAGGTAGGAATAATCAAAGGGAGTCACTGATGCATAAAATTTTTAAACAATGATTATGGCCGCTATTGAATTTGGTTCCGCTAAAATATTAATAAATGTTCCTAAATCAAATCTATTTAAATTAAGCTCCGTCATCAGTTCCTCCCTTCGACCTTTGAACTTGGCGCAGTCCATCAAGATATAGTGTACATCATCAAGGACTTTACAAACATAACAGCTTGGTGACTCCGTTTTTAGGGTTTCAAACATCGGTTTTGAAACCCTTATGGTCTCGCTCTGTCCGTCCCCGCTCTTTCTTGAATATCTCAGTAACTACTGCAGCTATTAACTTGAAATTTGAAATAATGATACATTTCGTGCGCCATTACTGATTTTAAGAAAAAAATATATAAATAAATGAAAAATGAAAATGAATATTTTCAGTACAAATTTTGATGTTGAAATTTCAAAAGAGACCTAAGAAAGCAAATGGGGTATCAAATGAAAGGTATCGTTTTGTACATTTCAAAACACTTTTTGAAATTTCTGTAAATTTCATACTTTTTGAAATATTTCAAAAAAAGTCGAAAAATTGACCATACCCCCCCCCTATCTCCGAAGATTGCACACCGATCCACGTACAATGTATTAGGCGTTTGTAGACATCAATCTATATTTTACAGGAAAAATATAGAGAAGTCGGTAATAATAATAGTTTTTGAAAAATGGTCAAAAAGGAGGGGATTTTTTTTTCAAAAGTAGGGGTACCTACCCATGTGGGATATCAAATGAAAGGTATCGATTTGACCATTTCAAAACACTTTTTGAAATTTCTGTAAGTTTCATACTTTTTGAAATATTTCAAAAATAGTCGAAAAATTGACCTTTCCCCCCCCCTATCTCCGAAGATTGCAGACCGATCCACGTACAATGTATTAGGCGTTTGTAGATATCGATCTATATTTTACAGGAAAAATATAGAGAAGTCTGTAATAATAATAGTTTTTGAAAAATGGTCAAAAAGAGGGGGACTTTTTTTTCAAAAGGGGGGGTACCTACCTATGTGGGGTATCAAATGAAAGGTATCGTTTTGACCATTTCAAAACACTTTTTGAAATTTCTGTGAGTTTCATACTTTTTGAAATATTTCAAAAAAAGACGAAAAATTGACCATTCCCCCCCCCTAGCTCCGAAGATTGCAGACCGATCCATGTACAATGTATTAGGCGTTTGTAGATATCAATCTATATTTTACAGGAAAAATATAGAGAAGTCTGTTATAATAATAGTTTTTGAAAAATGGTCAAAAAGGGGGGAAATTTTTTTTCAAAAGGAGGGCTACCTGCCCATGTGGGGTATCAAATGAAAGGTATCGTTTTGACCATTTCAAAACACTTTTTGAAATTTCTGTGAGTTTCATACTTTTTGAAATATTTCAAAAATAGTCGAAAAATTTACCTTTCCCCCCCCCCTATCTCCGAAGATTGCAGACCGATCCATGTACAATGTATTAGGCGTTTGTAGATATCGATCTATATTTTACAGGAAAAATATAGAGATGTCTGTAATAATAATAGTTTTTGAAAAATGGTCAAAAAGGGGGGGAATTTTTTTTCAAAAGGGGGGGTACCTATCTATGTGGGGTATCAAATGAAAGGTATCGTTTTGACCATTTCAAAACACTTTTTGAAATTTCTGTGAGTTTCATACTTTTTGAAATATTTCAAAAAAAGACGAAAAATTGACCATTCCCCCCCCCCTAGCTCCGAAGATTGCAGACCGATCCATGTACAATGTACTAGGCGTTTGTAGATATCTATCTATATTTTACAGGAAAAATATAGAGAAGTCTGTAATAATAATAGTTTTTGAAAAATGGTCAAAAAGGGGGGGAATTTTTTTTCAAAAGGGGGGGTATCTACCTATGTGGGGTATCAAACGAAAGGTATTGTTTTGACCATTTCAAAACACTTTTTGAAATTTCTGTAAGTTTCATACTTTTTGAAATATTTCAAAAAAAGACGAAAAATTGACCATTCCCCCCCCCCTATCTCCGAAAATTGCAGACCGATCCACGTACAATGTATTAGGCGTTTGTAGATATCAATCTATATTTTACAGGAAAAATATAGAGAAGTCTGTAATAAAAATGGTTTTTGAAAAATGGTCAAAAAAGGGGATTTTTTTTCAAAAAGGGGTACCTACCCATGTGGGGTATCAAATGAAAGGTATCGTTTTGACCATTTCAAAACACTTTTTGAAAGTTCTGTAAGTTTCATACTTTTTAAAATATTTCAGAAAATTGATTGTCCAAATAATTGGCAAATGTTTGAAACCCTCGGCGCGCGAGTTACACTCGAACTTGGCGAATCTTGTTTTGACAGTTGAACTATTCACAGATGACGTATTTCTGTTGCCGCTATAATTAAAACAAGGTCCGCCAAGTGCGAGTGTAACTCGCGCGCCGAGGGTTTCAAACATTTGCCAATTATTTGGACAATCAATTTTCTGAAATATTTTAAAAAGTATGAAACTTACAGAAATTTCAAAAAGTGTTTTAAAAAGGCCGAAACGATACCTTTCATTTGATACGCCAAATGGGTAGGTACCCCCTTTTGAAAAAAAAATCCCCCTTTTTGACCATTTTTCAAAAACTATTATTATTACAGACTTTTCTATATTTTTCCTGTAAAATATAGATCGATATCTACAAACGCCTAATACATTGTACATGGATCGGTCTGCAATCTTCGGAGATAGGGGGGGGGGGGATGGTCAATTTTTCGACTTTTTTTGAAATATTTTAAAAAATATGAAACTTACTGAAATTTCAAAAAGTGTTTTGAAATGTACAAAACGATACCTTTCATTTGATACCCCATTTGCCTTCCTAGGTCTCTTTTGAAATTTCAACATCAAAATTTGTACTGAAATTATTCATTTTCATTTTTAATTTATTTATTTTTTTTTTCTTGAAATCAGTAATGGCGCACGAAATGTATCATTATTTTAAATTTCAAGTTAATAGCTGCAGTAGTTACTGAGATATACAAGAAAGAGCGGGGACGGACAGAGCGAGACCATAAGGGTTTCAAAACCGATCTTTGAAACCCTAAAAATACTAAAAAACAGAATAATATAAATATTTGAGGTGACTCCCATACAACAAACGTGTTTTTTCTGCTTGTTTTTGCCCGATATAGAAAACAGCAACAGGTAGACGCTTGAAAATTTATTCAAAGATTTCTTCTTTACTTACCGAAGCGAACGAAATCAAAAATATAACTTTATTTCCGTGTCAATGTTTTATTTTATGAATTTGACCTTTTCTAAGTATACATTTTTGTATTTATGGACTTTTTGATTTGATTTGAAATATTCACAGTATATTTTAGTTAGTTATGTAATCACTTAATAATACGGGGTGTTTGGTAGAACGTTGAACATACGCAAATGGTGGTTAGAAAAATAAGAACAGTAAAACAAAAAACGGTGGGGCCAAGGTCAAATAATTTGGGCCAAGTGGGTAGCAGATGACCCCAACTAACCACCATTTTCGTATGTTCAACGTTCTACCAAACACCCTGTATAATTAATCATCATCATCAGCCTATACCAGTCCACTGCTGTATAATTAATAAAAATGATTAATTAAATTAAAAAAAATCAATATTTAAGGGCCAATATTTCCCGTGTTGTATGGGAGATCCCATTAAATATTGGTTAGGCATGATTATTTGGCCGATAGGCAAAGAGTACGGAACCCGTCGTGTGCGAGTCCGGCTTGCACTTGGCCGGTTTTATTATTGCTTAGACTAGTTATAAGTACTTTACTTATTTAAGGCCCACGTAGATGTGAATTGGGCGAATTTGGGTTATTTTAAAACAATTTTTCTCCGTCATATTTATTGTAAAAGCTTTGAAAAAAAATACATAATAATCTATCTATGGGATACAAGGCAGTGCACCTTCGATTCGAAAATTTAAAAAAAAAACTATTTTAAATATCAGAAATAATTGTGCAAAGTACCATCTGTTTTTTTAGTTTTTTCAATTTTTCTCCTAAACTATCAATGACAAGATTTTTTATTGTCATCACCATATTAAACAAAAGAATACCGAGGGCACCTTCGGCTTATTTTTTGAATTAATGTCTTAATTAAAAGATAATCAACAAAAACTTGATTTTTCAGCTTACACCGCTCTGTTCTATCCCGCACCTTTAAACGCGAAATAGACATAGGGCCTATCCTATTCACAAAATGGTGTCATATACCTGCCTCTTAAAAATTAAAGTACTTATAAGGTACATATAAGGTACCTCAGCATCCACCATTTTTCCAGGTCGTTCGTCCACGTGTCCACTGCATACACACACGCGACCTCCAGCCTAGCTGAGCAGCAGGTGTTCGAGAAGTTTCAACCAAGTCCTATCCCTCCTCAGGCCCTGATTGCTATGGCGGAGAGCGTGGACGAGGCGAGACTAAATAGCATCACTCCTATGTAAGTACAAAACCTGCAATATTCTAATAAGGGTGTAATGTATTGTAATCTGTATATCAGTCATCTAGTACCCATAACACAAGCTCTGCTAAGCTTGGCGCTAGGTAATGCTGAGTGAATTGTCCAGCATATTATAATATTATTAATACATAGATAGATATTTTTTATTATACATATATAGAAAAAGATCAGAACACCCTGAAAAAATGCATGCAGATCGTACACACATTTGTCCCGAGGCGGGAATCGAACCCGCAACCTTCTGCATCGCAGGCAGACCTTCGCCCACCGCGCCACATCAAGATGTAAGCCTTGTTATTCATTCTTAATTATTAATGTTTGCGTGACTAGTCTAATAATTTTATTAATAATAATAATTCAATTTAATTTTCTAGTTTTGTAGGAAGTGCGTTTTCGGAGCTTGCGTTTCTAATAATTACTTTTTATTAACCTGTTCATAGTATAAAATTTTTCTTGTCTAAGTGCTTATTTTGTAAGCCTAAAGAAATAAACGTTTTTGATATTTATTTGATTTTGATATTTGGAGCAGTGGCCCTTATTAACCGGCCGGCCCTTATTACTCAAAGATACCTTAACTAGGTTTCATAATTAAAACAATCATATAGGATACTATTTCAATATATTATTTATACTTCTTAAGGTGCTGTTATACTGCTGTTAATGTTGTAAGAAATTTTTCGTCGGCGGTTATGAATTCGTAAATAATTTTCATTATCTCGTAGGACACAGTAGCCCAGGCTTCAGTTTCAGTAATCAATCTGGCATGTCCATTCTTTATAAACTGCAATGTTTGATCTCTCAGACTATCCACGGAATGCAGTAAAGCAATCTGCAATGTTCCTATTGCGTTATCGATCGTCAACATTTCTATCATTGTCTCAATACAAAGACTCTTCAGCTCTTCCATTTGATAGAAGTCTGCAGCAATCAATAACTTCCCTGGTTCATCGATGATTCCCGGCGCTGAGCCGGTGTACAGAAAACTCAAAATATCACGCAAGACTTTAGCCTCCCATTGCGTCTCCACGATATTAGTTGCACGTTCTTTAGTATTGTGTTCGAAGTGAGCTTTCAATACCTTGCAGCGAACGGACAAAATCAATTTATGTACTTTGAATTCTATACCTTCAACAGACTTTATAACGACATCGTTTGAACCATCGCTGTTATTCAGAAGATTTTCAAAGTCACGTATTAGTTCTTGTAGCGCTGGTGTAGGTGAATTTCTAACTCGTGCTGCCAGTGAAATGCTAAATGTTACCATTAATTTTAGGTTACAAGCAAAATATTGTGGTAATGATACACCTTTTTGCCATTTATTCGCTTCTACCCAGGCAAAATCGATTTCGGTTTTATGTTCTTTTCGTCCTGGTTCCAAGATTTGTGTCACCAAACTCAATGCCACAAGTTCCGACAGTTTCACTGTTCGCCAGTATATCTCCACGCTTAGCCGTAAAAACACTAGCTTCAATTGGAACTGCGATTCTGGCAGTTGAATAACGCAGGAGTCTCCTAATTGCTTGGTGATCACCAATGTCACAAAGGTTTTTTCGATTGTGTTGTATTGTACTGTTTTATGCCGGTCCAGTCTGTACCACTCTTCATTTTCGGTCATCTTTAGATGCTTTATTTAAAGAATATTAAATAAAGCATCTAAAGATTATTATTTATTAGCTACCTACCATAGACTAATTAGTATACTGCAAGAAATATAATAACCTCCTCCAACGGTGATTTCCTCCGTCCACGGCCTACTTTCTAAGCGAGAGGTATTATTATAATTATACCAAAGAGCACGTTAATTTAGTACCAAAAAGATCTTTATTCAGAAAGAAAATAACAATCAAATAACAAATTTAAATTAAAACTAGTATTTACAATAGAAACAAAACAATTAAGCTATCTGCAAACTGTTGCAAACAATCTACAGGTAGCTCAACTGATCCATATCAATACCAGTTGGAAGCGTGCCTAAGACACTGGCTGCATTGCCCCGCTGTACCAAAGAGTATATAATAACTAAAAGGTATACTGCGTATAGACAGATTATACAGGGTACTCCCATAGACCAGATGTCGACTCTATAAAGCTCCCATATCATTGACAGCTTCTTTTTATTTTATTGGGGTACAAGGGAGACTCCAAGATCTTGCCTCCCAAGCCAACCTAACCTGCACGTGGTGTACCCTGCTAGATAACGAACTAGGCTCTGGTGAAAATATCAACATTCTTCATAACTTGCTAACTCATATTTTACTATTATTTTCCATTACTTGACACTGGCAGAAAAGAGTCCAACCAGACTTATATTGCCATTAACTAAGAATCATCATTTTATTTTATTTGTTCGCGCCCGGATATGACGTTACTGTCTATGCTACTTATAAATGTGTATGCTAGTACATGCTAGCTGCTAGCATGTACCTACAATTCCTATATTTTATTCAATTTATATTCTTTCTGAATAAATATTTATATTTGCCTATCTAAATTTAGTACCTACTTAAGGAAAGGAAACTAAGAAAAAATACTATTGCAATTTATATTTTTTTGTTTCGTTTAGTTTTATATTTTGTCAAATCTTTGAATTGCATAGCATTGCTTGAAGGAACGTTTTGGTTTGAAGCCTGACTGAAATCTTGTGTCCTATTCACAGAAAACTATTACTTCTCCTATCCTAGCAGAGGTCCTATTGTTGAATTGCACAAATTTTTATTTATGCATGTGTCTAACATTGATGTAAAATACACTAGAGTAGGTACTTTGATTCACTAGATAGAATACGGAAGTTTATAAATTAAAAAGCCTGCTCGGTAACAGACGTGTCACACTGTTCAGTGTCGAAATAAAATAACTCGCGTATCGTGTGCCTGAATGCCACTGTCCTATGTTGCTATGGGCTCTTATAAAAATAATCTTTTGAGAAATAGTTACTATTGAAAAAGAAAATAATAGATGGTGTAGATTGTAAACGTTCTGACTTTTGTAAGACGTTGGGAATACTTTTCGTGAGACGTTGGGAATGAGCACATCTCATGTGAGATGTTGGGCATAACCCGGTTATGATAGTGGAATTAGAACCCAGCTGATCTCAATGTATTTACTAGTTAACATTGTTTCCAGGTTGATCCAGGACTGGCCGAACACCTACACATTCGCCAAGGCGGTGGCTGAAGAGCTCGTCAGGACCATGACGGCTGGCATGCCTGTCTGCATCATCAGACCTGGAATTGGTAGGGACTTAAGTCTAAAGCGCACAGCACAAAAAATTCATTTAAATATGGGCTTGAATTATATTAAGAATATAATAATTGTACTGGACATGGCGAGCCTTCGTAGTGTTAGGTAGGATAAGTTGAAGAAAATCCTTCTTAGAATAGTTTAGGATTTTAACGTCCAAGGAGGTTGAAATACCTCACCATAGATACTGGCCGCAAGCACCTTCAAAAATTCATAATATGAATTTTTGAAGGTTCCCGGCTTGTAACTATATTATAGGTACAAGGGCGAATTATCATGACACCTGGCTCGAATGACTTTGTTGATTAACCTGTCCGAACCCGAGCTTCGGAACGGAAAAAACCTCTAGAACCCGCGTGTTTTTCAGCTCGCGGCAGCCGGCGCCTTGGGGAGCCAGTGGGTTTGGGCGATTCTTAGATACAGGAGGTTCATTTTTTGATTGTGGTAGTGGTTCTGAAAATTCGATCTATTTTATAGAATTAGGAAGGTAGGTAGGTAGATTAAATAAAAACGTTTTTTGTATCAAAGTTTTATTTATAATTTGTGTGGCATAGGTTAGGCATTATACATTCTGGATCAATAAGGGGTCCCCTTCGATATGGATGGAGCCACCTGGTGTCCTTACCACTGGGTAGGCGAAGGAAAAAGGGGTTGGATCCATGTTATGTTATGTCCATAACTGAAATAAAAACATCCAACCATAAATACTTACAAAACAAACGACGACGGCACTGGCTCCCCAAAGAGCCAGCGGGCCTTTTAATAATAATGATCAAAGTTGAAAATGAACACCCTATGTTTGACAATATGGCGTCATCACTGAGTCCGACGTTTAGTTATTTGCTAAAATAAACTAAAAATAATAAGAATCCATGAAACTAGTTATAAAATAAGATTCCTGGTGAAATTTACAATAAATATAATCTGCCATCGTATCAAAAGTCTTTACTGGAAACTCGTAAACACCTCACAACAATACCGCTCACTAACCCATACTTTCTTTACTCATTTTCTACAATCTCAACTCACTTTTCACTTATTTTCTTAGTTATTTAGAAGGTCGTCTGCATTACGAATAAAATAATATCAAATACTTACGTTTTTAACAAAATTATCCATAGGTTTTCACAGAAAAACGCTGCCACAACTTCTCACTTAGATAAACGACCGTTTTGCTAAGAATTCGAATGAAAACCAACGACTTTTTGGTATCATTACATTGACAACTTCAGGCACTTGACAGTTGACCACAATGCAAGCCAATCTAAGCTTATTTGTGATAGAAATAACGGATTAATTAGACCGCGGAAGCGATGGCGCTCTGGGGAGCCGGCGGTTACTAGAGGTTTTTTCTCTATGGCTCCTCAGGGAGCCAGCGGGTTTCGAAAGGTTAATATCTCAGAAGAACTGATAGTTCTTCTGAGATTAATATTCAAAGATTCAAACCGCATTTCAGCCACAGACTTATAATATTTTTAAACTTTTTTTTTGTCATGGGGCTTAGAGCATTTATAACGGGAGTTGGCAAGCGCGTTCTTTTAGTACTAAAAGCTTTCTGCCGTTTTTCGCGGGAGGCGAGGTAATACGGTACAGCCAGCACACATTTATATAACATGCATACTAATGTAGAAAAATTAATTGTCCTTACAAAAGAAAGTCATTTGGCGTGGCGCAGTGTCATTTTTACGGCGGTGGTATGCGTGAAACTAGCGCCGCCACCTATTTTATTTTATTACTACGTTTAACAAACGAAATTTCAAAAATCAAACGTACAGTTTGTGATATCTATTATAAACTTTTTTTAACGCCTCTGTAAACGTTTTATTCTATTAGGTTTAGGCAGAATATCGAAGTTGCCCTTGGTGGCCACCGATATCTATTTTCGATTTACTGGCTAAACTTAATAGAATAAAACTGTTAGAGAGGCCTTTAAAAATGCTTTTAATAGGTATCACAAACTGTACGATGGATTTTTGAAAGTTCCTTTGTTCAACGTAGTATAGTAGTTTCACGCATACCACCGCCTTAAGAGTGCGCCTAATGCAAAAATCAAGCAAATTGTGTATTTTTAAACCCTTACATCTATGGTAACGAACTTAAATGTTCTAATTAATAAAATACGATAGGTAGAGGAAAAACCCATAGAAGTCGAGTAATCGAACAGAATTTTGGAAAATAAACTGGTTTCTTTACAAAAAATTATACAAAAATAGCTTTAAAAAAACTGTTTTAATTGAAATGCTTTAAAGTATCAGCGACATAACCATATTATTTTTTACGAATTACATAGCCAGACTACTGTTTTATTTGAGTAATCGTGTAGTTTTTCTATTTAATGCTTAAATTTTGAATCATTAATAGAAAAAAAGCAAAAACTTGATTTTTGCACTGACATACGAGTAGGAGCGTGACCTATGGGCATACGAGTAGGAGCGTGACCTATGGGCATACGAGTAGCAGCGTGACCTATGGGCATACGAGTAGCAGCGTGACCTATGGGCATACGAGTAGCAGCGTGACCTATGGGCATACGAGTAGCAGCGTGACCTATGGGCATACGAGTAGCAGCGTGACCTATGGGCATACGAGTAGCAACGCAAACCCAAAAATCCAGTTTTAGCTTATTAGGTAGGTAACTATTAATTAGGACTTTATTTGAAAAAACCCGAAATATTGAAAATGTTTTCTATAATTAGTACTTTGCTTATTCTAAAGATCTTAACTTCTGTATTTATTGGGAAATTAAGGTCATAGTAAAAATTTTGAAGTTACTTTGCGATTTTTTTCTATCAAGAAAATTTTATGCAATCGTGTTTTCGAAACATGATCGATAGAGTAAGTCCTGAACTTTACCATAAATAATTTCAGAGTTATTTAGTAGTTTGGAAGATATGGATATCTGAGGGAGTGATTTAAGGTAGAAGGTGTGACCCTTAAGAGACTACTTTGAGTCTTCTACCTCTACTAATTTACTGGATCTTGTCGTATCGTATGTTTCATATTCAAGATCGAGATGAAATGTAGCCTTGCCATTCATCATCATCAGCCTATATTAGTCCACTGATGAACATAGGCCTTGTCATTGAGAGACGATAATAGTAGGTATCTCGAGTGATACACTGACAAATACGTCTAATTCGACCACCTGTTGACCTCATGTGCCTGTAATTTCGTGTTTCAGTGCAAGCTGCATACAAGGAGCCGCGCCCGGGTTGGCTCGACATAAGCTGCACTTACGGTGCGAGTGGGGTAAGCCATTGTAATTGAGAAATGAAATAAGTTCCCAAAATTTTTCGACTTTGGCGGGACTCGAACCCGCGCCCCACCCTTAGTATCATATGGGTGTGCTCTAACCAACTAAGCCACGAAGTCTCAGTCGGTTTTCGTCGAAAATCTCGGAGCCAGCGGCACTACAGTCCGTAAAAGGTCCCAAAGATTTTCGACGAAAACCGACTGAGATTTCGTGGCTTAGTTGGTTAGAGCACATCTGTACTAAGGGTGGGGCGCGGGTTCGAGTCCCGCCGAAGTCGAAATTTTTTGGGAACTTATTTCATTTCTTAGAGATGCCCAGAGTGCGGGTAAGCACCATAACAAAAATCATCGTAACTAACTAGTAGTAGTAATATTTTATTTTGCGAATTAGTTTTGTACGGAACCCTCCGTGTGTGAAAAAACTCGTCCCGTCCCGGGTCTGCGTTGGTCATTATTATTTGACTGTTTTGAATAATGATCTTTATTCAGAAAGAAAATAACAATCAAATAACAAATTTAAATTAAAACTAGTATTTACAATAGAAACAATTAAGCTATCTGCAAACTGTTGCAAACAATCTACAGGTAGCTCAACTGATCCATATCAATACCAGTTGGAAGCGTGCCTAAGACACTGGCTGCATTGCCCCGCTGTATAGCAATGCTGATGCGCTGTGCCAGATACTCACCAGCTCTCGGGTCACGCGTCGCTTCGATCAGACGCTCAGATAATTTTTTAAAACCCGGAGAGCCTCGGTACCCCACGAACCTAGGGTCTCGACTCCAAGGGGAGCAAATGTGTAGGCTCTGTCGAGACCTGCATATTTGCGCCTCTTGAGATCTTCGGCTAAATCTGCCGCCGCACCAGCCCTCACGGAAGTCCTAGGAAGATGGGAATATATTCATACTGTTTTGAATAACCTCCAACCAAACCAACTTCAAATTCCTTAATAATTTCTATTACTAATCCCTCGGGCAAAAAATTCTCGATATAATCTTTTATATATATTACCTTATTTTTTCCAGTATTATTATTTATTTATTACAACGGAAAATTTTTGAAATCCACAATGAACGGACAAATAAATATTTAAGTTCTTGCATTATTTATTTTATATTCTGTAACATATATGGGAAATACATTTTAAAAGCTTTGAAATTCAAACTAAGCCCTTAGTTCGGTTTGACGTTAGTTTCAGTTTAGTTGCAAGGATCCGCGCTTTGACATCAATTTTAATTTTAGTTACTTTACCAATTACACACAATAAAAAAAATTACAGGGAATTCAATTTTATCCTAGTAATAAATTTTTTATTTTGAACTGTCGCAATATTTTATTTTTATTTATTCACGACAACAAACAATATTACACTCGGGTCTTACTCTAAATACAATTTGTAACTTATGTAGTCTTAATATAAGTGTAATCAAATCAGCCCCGTTGTCGACTAATTTAGCAGTTACATAGTAGGGCAAGAAACGGTCGCTAGATAATTTGATGTCCTAGTTGAGCTGAATCCTATATAATATTATTTATGTATACGCACAATAACAACACTAAAAGCAGGAAAAACAAAAACAAAAAATCGGGAATCGAACCCGCAGTACAATATTATCGCGATAAAAATGAAGCTGTGTAAGAATAAGAATAGTTTATTGTAAAATTGTGTGAATCATTTATTTATTTATTAAACAAAATCCACAGCCCTTAATTAATACAACTATGATACTTAAAAACCTTCGACCAAAAATCATAGTTACATAAATAAATAATGCTGGACAATCCACACAGCATCATCTAGCCCCAAGCTAAGCAGGGCTTGTGCTATTGGTACTAGATGACTGATATACATAATACAATACATTACATAGATAGATATTTTTTATTATATATATAGAAAACGACCAGAACACCCTGAACAAATATCTGCAGATCGGACACACATTTGTCCCGAGGCGGGAATCGAACCCGCAACCTCCTGCGTCGCAGGCGGACCTTCGCCCACCGCGCTACATCGGTCGTCTTGTTGTTAAAAGACCTTCATGTTGTTTAGATGAAGGTCTTTTAACGAAATTATAGTAAATATGTATCAACAACTGCTAGAAACCGCGCGATATTTGCGGGAAGAGGCTGATCTCAGCTTTCTACTCTTCCAGTTGATCCTCGGCGCAGGTTTAGGCGTGCTGCACACTATGCTCGCCAAACCCGATGTCAAACTCGGCGTGGTCCCTTGCGACTGTGTCAACAACGCTATTATCGTCGCAGGGAGCGAAGCGAGCCGCAGCAATGGCGGGGACAGTACCACCATTTATACTGTGAGCAGCGTGGCTAAAAACACTTTACTATTCGGTAAGATCAAGACAGATAGACAACTATCACGAGAATGCTATTGTCATCATCTTATCAGCAGATTGATTGCTCGGCATAGGTCTAATAAGGGATTATACAAATACATTTTTTTGTGAAAATTATAGACATGATTTCGCGTTCATAGGAGCGGGAAACGACAAGTTTTAGCTTATTATATCGATTATCAGGGGAAGCCTGCGTCCAGCAGTGGACCGTTAAAGGCTGTTGAGGTTGAGGTAGGGCATTATTTAAAAAAAAAAACAAAAAAAAAGATTATTTAAACTTAGTTCTATAACTATGCTATTTCTCAAGATCTTTATTGAGAAATTAAGGTTGTAGTAAATTTGAGGTATCTTTTGCGATTTTTTTTCTTACGAGAAAATTTTGTGGAATCTTGTGAAGACACGTTTTTGGAACATGGAGTTGATTTAAGGTAGTAGGTATTGGCCCTTAAGGTCCCCACAATTACCTATAGGTATACTTCTTTCCCCGCTTAATCAAAAAATATCGATCGGACAAAAAAATTGTAGGGAACCAAATGTGGAGAATCGAATAATGATCAACTTAAGTCCCGATGATTTTTCTCAAAAATTGTAAAATGGCTGAGTTATTAACGAAAAACGTTTACTGACTTAAAACCAAGATGGCGGCTAAAGTCGGGGTCGAGGTTGGTCGCCATTTTTAATTTATCTCCCACTCACCCCGATGCAACGTGAAATAATTCTAACCCGACTGGGCTATAATCTGCTTAACGGATTTTGACTTTGTATAAGTATTATAAATTGATATGCTATTTTATCTTGCTGTCAACCTTAATTTAAGCTTTGAAAAATGTATTTTCTTCATATTAGGTATTCTGTTTAATTTAAGCTTCTGGTTTTCCAATAAATAAATTTAGTTAAGTTTGTATCATAAATAGATGCAGGCGTTACTTTGCGGAAATCCATAGCAAAACATAAAGATGAAAATATTTAGTAACAATTCCGCGCAATACCTTCTCCGATAAGCTCTAACAAAATGTACTTGTCCGCGTTGTACAAAAAAACCATACGTTTCTTTTCGAAACGTATGTATCTTCATTTTGTAGTTGGTGTGGTTTTTTATACACTGACTACATTTTGTTAGAGCTTATCGGAGAAGGTTTGCGCGGAATTGTTACTAAATATTTTCATCTGACGACCTCTGTGGCGCGGTGGGCGAAGGTCTGCCTGCGACGCAGGAGGTTGCAGGTTCGATTCCCGCCTCGGGACAAATGTGTGTACGATCTGCAGACATTTGTTCAGGGTGTCGTTTTCTATATATAATAAAAAATATCTATCTGTGTATTGTATTGTATTATGTAGGTATATCAGTTATCTAGTACCCATAACACCAAGCTCTGCTTAGCTTGGGGCTAGATAATGCTGTGTGAATTGTCCAGCGGTATTTATTTATCTTTATCTTTTTTGTTTGTATCAACTGAATCGACACCTTGTTCATTTTTAGGACGCATCCTCCAAGTGGTTAGAAGAGACAAAAAAGTACTTAGTACACCGAAGTCGCTTTACTACACCTTTGGTTTTGAGACGAGCTCGCGTTTCCTCTTCATGCTGCAAACTCTGTTTCTACATTTCATCCCCGCTTACGGAGCAGACTTCGTGCTGCTCTTACTAGGAAAGGAACGCAGGTAAATTTGACGACCGATGTGACATGGCAGGTGAACTTCAGCCCGCAGGAGTTTGCGGGTTCGATTTCCGCCTTGGGACAAATGTTTGTTCGATTTGCAGATATTTGTTTCGATTCGTATGGCATTAACTAGCCCCAAGCTTAGCCAACAGAGCTTTTGCTATGAGACCTACCCATTAGTTAATATACTCAATACAATAATAGAATTTAATTAAAACTAGTACCTCCCTATTTACTATAGAAACAATTGAGCTAACTGCAGACTGTTGAAAACAATCTACAGGTAGCTCAACTGATCCATATCAATACCAGTCGGAAGCGTGCCCAAGACGCTGGCTGCATTGCCCCGCTGTATAGCAATGCTGATGCGCTGCGCCAGATACTCACCAGCTCTCGGGTCACGTGTCGCTTCGACCAGACGCTCAGATAATTTTGCATTGCCATACAGCGGATATCTATATATTATCAAGACACTGGCTGCATTGCCCCGCTGTATGGCAAGCTGATCGGAGGGACTTGGGGAGGCCTATTGTGTGGTACGCTACATGCGTCAACACACTCGTGCCTTCCCATCTTCCTAGGACTTCCGTGAGAGCTGGACTACGGCAAATTTGGCCGAAGATCTCAAGAGGTGCAAATATGCAGGTCTCGACAGAGCCTACCAATTTTCTCCCTTGGAGTCGAGACGCTAGGTCCGTGCGGTACCGAGACTCTCCGCGTTGTCAAAAAAATATCTGAGCGTCTGGTCGAAGCGACACGTGACCCGAGAGCTGATGAGTATCTGGCACAGCGCGTCAGCATTGCCATACAGCGGGGCAATGCAGCCAGCGTCTTGGGCACGCTTCCGACTGGTATTGATATGGATCAGTTGAGCTACCTGTAGATTGTTTTCAACAGTCTGCAGTTAGCTCAATTGTTTCTATAGTAAATAGGTAGGTACTAGTTTCAATTTAATTCTATTTTTGTATTGAGTATATTAACTAATGGGTAGGTCTCATAGCACAAGCTCTGTTAAGCTTGGGGCTAGTTAATGCCATATGAATTGTCCAGCATTATTTATTTATTTATTTCAGAGCAGTCAAGCTATACAAGAAAGCATACAAAATGCAAAATGCACTTCGACACTTCACAATGAACAGCTGGATCTTCGATGACAAAAACTTGGAGGGGCTATTCAACTCTTTGTCAAAAACTGACAAAACTATATTCAATTTTGACGTAACAACAATCGACTGGGACGAGTATATACGAATTTGGTGCATTGGCGTCCGGAAATACATTGTGAGAGACGGTCTTACTGACACAGATTGGGCTTACAAAAGACAGATTTATCAAATGGTTTTACACTATATTATATCTGTTTTATATGTTTTTTTGATTTGGAAAGTGTTCTGTAGTGCTTATTTTGTTTTTGTGAATGTTATGTCGTTGTTACAAGATGTTTTGTATTAATGAATGTTTCTTATAGGCTTGTAATAATAATAATAACGTTTATTGAAAAGAATAAAGACTCAAATCTTATGGTATATTTTTTTATCCCAAAACTAGGATAAACCTGTATCTTGGTGACCTTTTTCCTTTGGGTTTTTTGCTTTAAAAGTTTAATTTAATTTATAATAGGTAGGTATAAATCCATAGCTCGCTGGGTAACTTTAAACTGGTGGACCAGCCCTACCGTGAGTGTCCACGTCTCGGCTTCGTAGGTCATGACGGGTAGGACGCACGCACTAATTGAAAACTTTCGTTTTCAAGCATTGCGGTACCAAGTTTATCGACATAGCTCAAAGGATTAGCAAGCTGAAGTGGCAGTGGGCTGGCCTTATCTCGAGAAGAACCGACAACCGCTGGGGTAAACGTGTTCTTGAGTGGAGACCGCGACTCGTACAAACGTAGTGTAGGACGCCCTCCGACCAGGTGGGATGACGATTTGCGAAAGACTGCTGGCAGATGCCGGATGCGGCAAGCTGAAGACAGGGCGCTATGGCGCTCAATAAGGGAGGCCTATGTCCAGCAGTGGATTATAGGCTGATGATGATGAACCCTGACTATAATTTTAATCACGGGATGAGTTTTACGTAAAAAGTGAAAGTTATTTTTCATTTGTTAATTTGATCGTAAAGGACCAAAAAAAATATTCGTAATTTTTCTCATAAATGCACTGCCTACAACAAAATATTTTGAGGTCAACACGATAACCGTTTGATCGTCCTAGGTTTTATGTATTTTCCTATTTTTAGAAAAAGAAAAATCGGTAATTTAGGCAGAATCCATTACAGTTGAACCTTTAGAACAATAAACCCAGATTGTGATTAAGCTACTCAGAAATGAACCGCTACAATTTTAATGTTTTTCATAATTTCCCCCAGTCCACAGAGGAACTCTTATAGGTACTTGTATTTTTTTCTATTTGTTTATCATTTTATTTCCTAAGAAATGAAATAAGTTCCCAAAAATTTTCGACTCGAACCCGCGCCCCACCTTTAGTACGGGTTTGCTCTAACCAACTAAGCCAAGAAGTCTCTGTCGGTTTTCGTCGAAAATCTTTGGGACCTCTTACGGACTGGTAGCGCCGGATTTTATTTCCTTTCTACCCAGGTATGTTGTTTGTATGGTTGTTTGTGCACCTTTAGCAAATGTTGTGCATGCCTGTTAGAAGCACACATTCTATACTATAATAAAACGTCAAGTGCGAGTTAGACTCGAGCATCAAGGGTTCCGTACAAACTTCTACTCTTCAGAAAAGAAATCAACCCAGAGTCTGGGTTGATTTTTGGTCTGGGTCCCAGACCAATAGTGCACAATAATTTTCTGATTTGATAACGATTATGGCAGTCATGTGTAATGTAATTATCTACCTAGGTACATAATAAATAAGTAGGTAGGTACTTACTCAATTAAACCAATTAAGTAGCTTTAATAATCGTATGCGACACTCGTAAAGATGAAAAATTAGGCAGGCTTTCTGAATTATCTCAGTTTTGCAAACAAATGGGCGACTTTAAACAAAAACTAATTTCTAGCCAAATTTCATGGTTTCTACATAATTATGTCAACGGGAAGTACAGTACCCTATAGGTTTTTGGTCCATGGTGAGATTGAAAAATTATTTTTTCTGTGAATAAACTACAAATTTACTGTTTTCGGATTTTTCCCTTTACTTGTGCCATAAGACCTTGCTTCTTGCCAATTTTCATGGTTCTAGGTCAACGAGATCTACCCTTTAGGTTTTGTGTGCATGTGATTTCCTTTGAACATAAATATGACGCGGATCCAAAAATATCAACTCGATAACTCCACGCGTTTCTGAGAAAAGAGGATTGACAGACGGACAAGAAAGTGATCTTATAATATAATTCCTTTTTTCCTTTTGAGGTACCTACGGAACCCTTAAAATTATGATTGCTATGGCAAATGTTTCATTATGTGTATTGTTGGTATTGCTTTATAAATAAATAAAATACAAGAACGTCACGTCAAAGATCCTAGGATCCTACGTTGAATCTTTGCGTCACGTAGGTACCTAAGTCTTCCATCATAGGTAATGTAATAAGAAGGGCTAATAACCTCAGAAGCTATAAATGAAGCTACAAATGAAATGAGCTCTCGCCTAGAGTATTATGTTCCTTGCTCAGAAGACAGCGTGGTCCTTTACGTTTTATGTTTTTTACTTTTATTGTGCTTCCTTGTTATTAGCCCTGCCTTTGTCTATATGCAAAACTTCAGCTACAAACGGCATTAAATAATAAATAACGCTGGACAATTCACACAGCATTATCTAGCCCCAAGCTAAGCAGAGCTTGTGTTATGGGTACTAGGTAACTGATATACATAATATAATACAATACATAGATAGATATTTTTTATTATACTTATATAGAAAACGACCAGAACACCCTGAACAAATGTCTGCTGATCGTACATACATTTGTCCCGAGGCGGGAATCGAACCCGCAACCTTCTGAGTCGCAGGCAGACCTTCGCCCACCGCGCCACATCGGTCGTCAACAAATAACATAAGAGTGATTTTGCAGTAGAGGGATGCCTGTACTAGGCAAAGGCATATATCCCTCTCTGTGTCTAGGTACATTATATTTAAGTATTTTAGGATCTTTTTTGGAACTAAGTTCCTTATCGCGCGTTGTGAAAGGGGGCTGGACTGAAAAAATTCTCACGAAAAGTTGTAACGACACTTTTTGCTATAGTAAGCTATTGTAAGCCGTGCGGCGTGCGCATGTTTCTCTGTCTGTGTCTCTCTCTCTTATAGAAAGGAACTTTGTTCCATCCGGGTGTCCCTTGACACCTCAAAACTTTTTTCATAATGTATTTTTTGCTTTGCTTTAAAGCTGTACATAAGTACTAGAAGTAAAACTAAAATGATGCCTATTAAAAACTATTGACAAGGTTCTTCACATGTCAAGAACAAAGGACTTAGCTACAGCGAGGAGTTGAAACTTAAAATAGTGAACTAGGTCTAATTAAACACTATTATGAAATAAACGATTTAATTTATTCATTTAAGTTTCTTATGTAAGGTACTACAGACAACACATCGAATAAATCAGATATGATCTGGCTTGAATCGTATCATATCCTATCCATATTTTAATATAATTAATTTTATTCATATGGGTAGAGTCGCTGCATGGCTTTATTTTTTATTATGCTTCCTCTGCTGACGGCTTTTAGAGAAGCCACTTGGCATAGACTCAGCACATTCTGGTGAGGAGATGTTCATAAGCAGAGCAAACTGCTCTTCTTTGGTCAGTAGGTCGGAGCGCGCCGGGCCTTCCGCAAACTGCTGCGGAGTCAGGGTCAGGAACCTGATCTTCTGCAGCGCGTTACGGATGGTGGGTCTCTCTGGAAGTAACAACAATTTTATGTGAATGAGAATAAAATTTTACATAAACATAAAACATAAACATAAAAAATATATTTATTTTCAGCAAAAACACATTAGGTACAGTAGGTATATAACTTAATGGGTAGGTAAATAGAGTTTCATTATATTGTGATACAATGGCCTGTTAAACTGATAGAGGTTATTGCTGAGGGTTTGGAGACAATGTTTGTTACTTATTAGATCTCACACTAGGCGGCGCCTGTATCGTGAGATCCAAGCTGGTAATTCTTACAGACACATGCGGGTACTCTGTCTCGGTGTGAAACGTACAATACTTAATTAACACTTATAAAGCCCTAAAACTCTAGGCCTGGAATGAAACGTAGGCTACTTTTATCCAATACATCAGTTGCCATGGGATAAGAATAACCACAACGCGTGTGAAACCGTAGACACAAACTAGTTTGACTATAATACCTATGCACTCATCTCTTCAGTTAAGCTGAAGACAGGGCGCTATGGCGCTAATTAAGTCAAAAACTTTATAGCTTTAAAATTATTATCGAATAAAAAATAAGGTGTTGTATGGCAATGCTGATGCACTTGCCAGATACTCATCAGCTCTCGGGTAACGCATCGCTTCGACATGACGCTAAAAAAAAATTTGATCGTAATTTTGAATTTAGACTGCCACCTAAACGCTGATGTAATAATTATCGGGATGGGAGTTAGATAAAAAAATAAAAGTGGAGGCCTTCTGTCGTCTTATCCGACTGGGCTCGCCCAGACGACCGCCCGTGGCGACCCCTTCCGCGGGACCCAGCCCCTGGGGAACCTTGGGTGAACACAAAAAAAAACAATCCCTAAGCAGCCTTAAAAAAAATTTACATACAACAGAGCATGTTAGTTTAACCCAAGGACCGAGGGGTCGTCACGTCACCCCTCGAGTTGATGCCGAGGTAAAGAGGTTCAACCTCGAGGCCCCTTCCGTGCCCCTCAAAAGGCCGGAATGTGTGCTGTGACACACAGTGGTTCAGTAGCGGTGAATAAAAAAAGGAATAAAAAAATAAACTTGAAAAAGGAGTCTTACTGGGAAAACCCTGAAGAATACAGTCCACCACACTAACCTTCTTTCAAATTTTCTTCATCAGCTGGCTTGGCTGTAACCACTCCAGCAGGTTTCTTTGAATCCACCTCCACAGCTGGACTACTTTGGGTACTCTCAACATTCACCGACAACACCTTAAACAAGCAAACGGGATAGTTTGTTATGTTGTTTTGTCAAGAAAGTTGTGTGAAATAATATAAGAGCTTTAACTTAAGGCGAGGATTCCCGGATTTCGGAATTTTTAACTGTCCGTACCTCAATAACTATAAGGCTTATAGTTTTGAAATTCATACATATTATAGTTGAGGATATTTTCTAGTGCATCACTAGACAAAAACACGATTGGTGATATTTCACCCGATAGAAAAAAATTACAAAGTTACCTCTAAATCAAACTTTGAATGATCAGTGTGAATAGAAAAATGAATAAAATGACACAAAATGTATACCAAAACATTGCAAACGTTATTACGCAGTGCATCACTAGAAAATATTTTAATATGCCATACAAATATTTTTCAAAACACCTAAATACCTACAAAATCGTACTCGGCTGCCTGCGCATCGTCTTGCTCAGTAGTACTCGCCGCGCTATAGCATCGGCCGCTCGGAAATCCTCGCCTTAAATCACCATGGACCACCAGAACATTATTTGCATTGCAGATCCTGCATTTGTCCCAAGGTGGGAATCGAACCCGCAATCACCTGCGTCGCCAGCGGACCTTCACCCTCCGCGACAGATCTTTACGATAAAACACCAATATTTTCTTCTTTTTTCTTTTTGTCTATATACAAAGCGCTACACAAAGTTTTCATATGACGTAACTATTTACTTATTTGTAGTGCTTCAACGGTACATATTAAGTACATTAAGTACAATAGTACAGCTACGGTACATATTAAGTACAGTAAGTACAATAGTACAGCTAGGTTGGGCCGCGTTTGGCAAACTACGTCGAGTCTTCTCGTCATCCATACCGCAATGCTTAAAAACTAAAGTTTTCAATCAGTGCGTCCTACCCGTCATGACCTACAGAGCTGAGACGTGGACACTCACGGTAGGGCTGGTCCACCAGTTTAAAGTCGCCCAGCGAGCTATGGAGAGAGCTATGCTCGGAGTTTCTCTGAAGGATAGGATTCGCAACGAATACATCAGACAGAGAACCAAGGTTATCTCGACATAGCTCAAAGGATTAGCAAGTTGAAGTGGCAGTGGGCTGGCCATATATCGAGAAGAACCGACAACCGCTGGGGTAAACGTGTTCTTGAGTGGAGACCGCGGCTCGGCAAACGTAGTGTAGGACGCCCTCCGACCAGGTGGGATGACGATTTGCGAAAGACTGCTAGCAGATGCTGGATGCGGCAAGCTGAAGATAGGGCGCTATGGCACTCATTAGGGGAGGCATATGTCCAGCAGTGGACTGGTAAAGGCTGATGATGATGATGATCAAATACCTTTTTATCAGTTGCTGGTTCACTCAGCTCAGAAGGCTTTTCTGAAGGTTGCCCACCATCCTCAGGAGTCTGTTCTTGTGCCCTCTTCAGTTCCGCCTTGGCGTACCTGTCCACTGCATCGAACAGAACTAATTCACTGTCCACATTAAGATGTTCGAGGGACAGAATCGATATCAGTGTGGTAATACCCACATCCTCAAAACAATTGTCGTTTAGAACCTCTTTTGTATTTGTAGTTATAATCTGAAATGTAATTTTTTTTTTCAATGTCCTAATAATTTAAATGAAATGTTTCACAATCTATAATTTTATGTACCGTCAAACGGGGTGGCTATGTGCCGGGCAGGTGACTTTGTGCAATGGGGGCGTTGGCATGAACGTGTATTTTTTTCGACTGCGTAACTGCTCTAGTTTTTTCTGAAAATCAAGAAAACCTCAAAAAGTGGCACATAGCCACCCCGTTTGACGGTAAATAAGATTCAATTTATTACTTTATTCACATTTATACTTTTATTTTTATTTTATTTTATTTAGACGCACAAAACATAAAATAATCACAGAATATAACAAAACTTAAATAATATGTGTATAGAACTTGATCATTTCACAAATTATGTGCATACTACAGAGAATCTTACGAACAAAACATGTAAAGCAACAAATTGAAAATACAAAAACAAAAAAAACTTTAAATGTAATAAAAGGATACCTAAATCCAATTGACTACTTACTTTAGTGCTTAAGCATACCTACCTACAATTACTACATTGTAAGCTTAGTACTAAGAACAACTTAAATTAATTGTTTTGATAGTTCTGGTAAAGTGGCTCAACTTGGGAACAAAAATGTCAAGTACAGAAGTTTTATCCTTAGCTATATTATTGTATTGACGGGCCATTCTAGTTAGGGGGTTGTAAAATGAGATATTATTTTTGTAAGTCAACAATGCAAATTTATAAATTAACTATAGGTAATTATTTGTCTTTGTAGCGAAATCTACATTATTGATTATTAATTTATGCAACGTATATTTTGTAATTTAATTAGAAATAAGAACTGACATGTAACACAAAAAGGTTTCAAAAAAAAACTGAAACTGATTTACTTATTTATTTGTGGTTATGTGATGTGATGACTGGTGGTTACTGTTGAGAAATAATAAGTATACTCGGAAACAATTTCGAGGTGACCATGTACGACGGCTTATTTTTGCAAATCCTAAATAGATAATCAGTAAAAACTTGATTTTTGCGCTTACACCGAGCTCTATCCCTCTCATAAAAACGCGTTTTCCTATTGGCGTAACCCTAACACGAAATGGCGTCTTACATAGCCCCCTTAAGGCATCCTAGCAGAGTGGTGAGACACTACCTACCTGCAAATTCACATTCAATTCAACTGTCTTGTCACATACCATACAATAGAAGTCTTTTGAGGACTATCTGGTAAACATACAGAAAGGTTTACGACACTTAGCACGGACAATGGCAGAATTGTGTCGATAAGACACAGAGCTAAACGAAAAGAAAGAAGAAACATTAAGACGAATAGTAAGGCAAATGACCTTGGACCTTTCCGCGCGCCTTTATGCAGCAAAGAGTGCTTGTTTTCGGTTCAGCATACTATGTAGTGCCATAATCAAATTTGACTGCTTTTCGAAGCTAATGGACCTCCAAGCGGTAGGTATGAACTATGTGAATCACTATACTGAATTTGGTACTAATCGAATTTGAGACGCCGATAAAAAGTGGGTTCTAAGCCGCTACACATACACTATAACTAACAGTATAACAACTACACTATGATTAACAGCAAATATTTAGAACCTCCAAGGGACCTTTCAGGATGTGTGTTACAGGATATATTATAAATTTCAGAGCTCCACAATGAATATTTTCGTCGGAAAACGGGTTCGAAAACACCTAATTTTCTTGTTTTTGGGTTAGTATGCGCCTTAAGGGGCCACTTCACAGGCCATTTCGTTGAAAAGATAGGCATAGTATTCCGCGTTCATAGGAGCGGGACAGAGCAAACCGCATGTGCAAAAATCAAGATTTCTTCTAATTAAAAGAGTACGGCTCAAGTAATCAAATATTTATTTTGGCAAATCTGTTACCCTGCCTTTGCTTTATTTTTCAATATAAAAATCAAGTCAGTAAGTCGTATTGTTTGCGAGAAGAAGGCAAATTTGTATCAAAATTGAGATATTTTAGTTTTTTTTTTTTATCAAACTTATACAACTAATCAAAAATCTTTCTTGGCGCTTTTGTACAGAATGAAGTGGAATATTACGTGTAGGAATCTAAGAATCCTAGATTTTATATTTGAACAGCAGTAGGACATCAATATCATGAAGATGTTCATTTTTTCGAAAGACAAGCCTTAAGTTTACAAAGTTTATAAACCTAGGTATTTTAGAAATTTACCTCGATACATTTATCTATGAGAGCCTTTTCCTCAAACAGGAGTGAAATCTCGTATGCTCTGCAGGCATTCTTTGGAACAACAAGTGACAAGACGTAGCTGTTGCATTCTTTCACTAGATGTGGTAGCAAGTACTTCTTCGCTCCATACCACAGGTCTATGGCCATGTCAAATGAGCTTATGTTTATGTTACCTGTGTAGATGTATCTGTAATATATGGATGTATCAGCTCAGTAGTGCTTCAATTTATATTTAGATTTATTTACTTTCTAATATGTATATGGTCAAAAGAAGAGACAAAGTTAGATTAGAAAACATAAAAAGTAAAACTAAATTTAAAAACATACAAAATACTGTAATGGCGCTGGACAGGACATACGCTATGAGAAGAGAAGGAGAAATGGACAAAAATAATAACGGAGTGGCATCCACAAGGAAGTAAAAGTAGGCAAAAAACGATGGGATGAATCAAAAGGGTGGCCGGTCCAGAATGGACCCACACTGCAAAGTACAGGAACCAGTAGAAAACCTTAGAGGAGGTCTATGTCGAAGGACAAACTGGAATGAAGAAAAAACATAGCATTAAGAATCTAGGGTATTAAAAACCAAAACGTAATCCAGAAATAAAGGCTTATTTTATGTAATGTAAGTATATGTATACAGCTTAGATTTTAATATATAATTAAGAAAGTGCATTGGGGGCATGTTATGATGTTATTCTTGCAAGAGTTTATAAAAACATAATTTTATACATATAACAGGATTCTTTTTTTGCAGATAAAATTAAGATAAATTGATAGGACGGAAAGCCTAAATAAGGACCAGTGACTGCTATTTTACCTGCAGTTAATTTATTTAGGCAGGTAAATGTAAAAACTTACGGCAACAGAGCTCTGAAAGCCTCTGGTTCAACGTCAGGGATAGGTATTATGGGTTCGTTCTCATCAGCGAACCCTCCGTAGAACATCGCTTCAAAAACTGGAGATGCCATAGCCAGGATGAGTTTGTGTGCAGGAATCACCGCCTGGTTGGTCTTTGGGCCCACCAAAAAGGTGCAATCTGTCCACAGCCCAGACGCGAGTAGATAACCACATCTCTCCTCCATCGACTCAAACTCGAGCTGCCAGGGTGCTTCTGTTCCCACCATCCCCATCGTCAGCACGCACAATAGAATGAAACTATTCAATTCACAAAAAAATCTGGATTAAAATTGAAAATATTTGTTTTGTTTTGTAGTAGCCTCAGAACAACCACTGACAACCACAGACAGCACAGTGAACAAACAACGTACGTACTACCAGTGAGTGAGTGAGTGTTGCCGGCAGTCAACATTAAAAAGCTCCGAACCGAAAGCAAATTTGGTCCGAAATGTGACATAGAGAACCGTTTTGTAAAATATAAGAAAATAGCGAAGGCTGAAAATTGATTGAGTAACCATCTCTCACACTAATATTAAAAGTATAAATGTACCTACGTATGTATGTAGGTGTGCGTTTGTTAATCCTTCACACTCAAAAGACTAAACGGATTTGAATGAAATTTGGTGGCTTTTATACAGGGTTACTGGTAATTCACTGACACTGCGTTGCGTGAACTGCAGGTTCTGCCGATCATCACGAACACTTTGTGAACATTCCAGGTCTTGATTCCATAAATGTTGTGAAGGTAAATCATTTCAAACGATTGTGTTCTCAAATCGCAAATCTCGCTCCTTGTTCTCAAAAGTTATGAAAATTGCCGATAGGTAATATAAAAATTATTTACTACATGTTACGCGAAGAGGTCAGTTAGAAGTTATGAAAAATGTAAGAAATATAACCTTTACCACCAGCCACACTGGAGTGGCCACATAACAATGATATGAAGATATTTTGTTCTGTGGGAGTGGTAATACTGGCAGTGTGACCATGAAATAAAATAAGTTCCCAAAAAAATTCGATTTCGGCGGGACACGAACCCGCGCCCCACCCTCTTTACAGGTGTGCTTTAAGCCACGAAGACTCAGTCGGTTCCATCGAAAATCTTTGACAGACTAATCTTCTCCCACTTCAGTCATGGTCGGACCAAGTTTTGCCAGAACTAACTACTTATTTGGCAGCAGATCTAACTGATTTTGAACAGTCTAATGTGTACCAGATTTATTTAATGTTCAAGTTTCATTTATTTTTAGTTTAGATGTTTAATTACCTACGAAGATAGTTTAGGTTAACTAAACATTATTTTGCTGCAAATAAATATTTTCACTATTTATTACAATATAGGCTTTATTCCATAGGCTTGTAAAAAACATATACGATTTACAGATTTTATTGTAATATTATCTTCTATTTGTAAGATGTAGGCAATACTATTCTTATTATTTTTAATGACTAGAACACAACACAACACACTTTATTGCTTATAAAATATTTCTAAGTTTTTACATTTTCCTAAAACAATAGTACCTAGGTACTTCGTGAGGTACTTATACGTTAAACTTTATGGCAGTTTAATTATACAAACCTGACACGATGGCAATCTTTTATGATGTAAGTATATAATTTAATGACAAAAATTAACAGATCAAATTATTTTTTTCCTTTGTTTTGTGTCAACGTAAAACCGGCTGAGATACTGACATATTTTAAAATAAAGGATTAAAAAAAACACTAGATTATATCATATTCTGTGTCTGTATCATATTCTAGCACTGACATACAAAGTTATGAATCCTTTGTTGATGGACACTAATCTGGACTCTATCTATATTTAAGTAACTAAGTACCTATCTAAGTGATTTATTCTTGATAGTAGACTAGACGACTAGTTGACTAGATTTTTGTGGGCGAGTCCATTTTTACAATAGAGTTGCCACCGCACGCGCACACAAGTAGAGTGTTGCAATAAGTATTCCCTATCACACATTGAAATGCCCCACCGCACAGTTTTTGGTAAGGCGTGCATTTAAAAATGTTTTATCTGTCCACCTCATAGGCTTAGAATGTACAGTGAAAAAATGCTACGTCAATGATCCACCTTATCAATTTTTGGATTGTGGACCAGGTAGGTATAGAGAGCGCAAATCTTTAAGTGCTCTTTTTTCTCTCTTTTTTTGCTCTGTGAACATAGCTACGACGAGCGACTCACGAATGACGAAACTGTGTTGGCAGGTTGGCAGGTACAGTTGACTGGTTAATCAAGTGGTAACCGATGACGTTACCGCACTTACATAACAAAATAACAAAAATATAAAATGACACGACTCGACTGTACACTTTCGAATGGCAACTCTGATCCCTTAAAAGAATCTACTCGTTGCAGCCACTCGCGCGTTTATCCGAGATCTCATAAAGTTTTGTGCTTTTTAACACTAGTAGTTATTCTTTAGGTTAGTTGCCGTAAACAGGTCTACAGTGGCATTGTTCACGTAGCTCTGGACCCTGCCTTCCAAGATGGTGGATATTTCTCCAGAGTTCTGTCGAAGCCCGTTCCGGACTGGTGGTACCTTTTTACCGCTCAGTGGCAGGTTTGATGCTTCTGGATCTGTTGAAATGTAAATATTTGTTTTATTCCTTACAAATGAGTAAAAAAAAAAATTTTTTTGCTCGATGGAAAACTTGTGCTAAAAAATTGCAAATATCCATCAATGTTTTTAAATTATTATTTTTTTGTAATTAAAATGCAGCTAATGAGCGACATAGAAATTGTGCATAGATGTAACTCTAAAACCGAATTGGATTACCAATTGGCACAAAAAACTAAACGGAAAACGCAAAATAATTACTTATTTGGAGAATTAAAATAGGCCTCCTGTTCGTACAACTTACCCTCTTCATTGACGATAGGTTTCTTCAACATTCCCACCACACACGGTCCTTTGGCCAATGACCACGAAGGCACTGGGGCCTCTTCCCTCTTCAATGGTTCTAGAATATTCCTCCTAGACCGCATAATACTGGGCAGTTCCGCTCTCAACAGCCCGTTGTGTGAATCTCCATTTTGTACCTCATTTTGCATCTGCACTCCATTTTGTACCTGCACCCCATTTCTGTCCTGCGTCTCCCCATTTCTCGGGAGGTTTTTCTCAACAGGCAACACTTTAGCGATCGGTACGTTTTCTATCTTCGAAATGTGACTTTCAACTGTGAAGATTTCGTTATCTTTTTGGAGAGTTGGTTTTATATCGTCTGAATTATTCGTTTCTGTACTGTTTTGGGGTAAAAGGGCGTTTCTTGGGGAGTCTATTCTTCGAGGCATGCCGTTTAGATTTGGCGTTTGGTTTTCTAGGGAGAGTGGAGGCGCAGTTGCCATGTATTGGCTGTAAATATTCCCTATCAGTTCTTCTGTGCGTCTGAAATAGTTCAATTAAATATTTTTAAAAGCTGGCGCTATTGTTTAAGTTTTTGATGACAATTAGTCCACGTTGACGTCATAAAATCAGGCCTCCAGTAGGTTTACAAAAATAAAAGAGAGGATAGCGCCAGCTTTTAAAAATAAGTATAGGGAGGCAGTTTTTTAAATTGTTTAGGACCTCCTACACAAATAAAATGTTAGATAATATTTTTAATTTTATAAATTTCCTTTTTCGTAGTAAAAGTTTACCAAAAAATTTACCAAAATTTCCAGCAAGTTACAATTGCTTTTAAATTTTCTATTTGTTTCACAAGGAATAAATAAGCGGAAAAGTAATTTACCGCAAATACGAGTACAAACCGTTTTTTATAAACCCGTACTTTTGGAGTAGGTGGGTCATTAAGTAAAATATATTTTGTGCTAAAAGTTAACAACATACAAAAAAAATGGGTACGAAATACACCAATCGAACGCTCACATACGATGATAATATTATTAAAGATGTTGCCATGTTAATTACCTAGTAAGAGGGATTATCACAGTTTGCGCCGCACCATTAGAAGGTTGGTAGGCATTATGTCCAAATCCGTCTATCGTCGGATTATTAGTTACCTGAAAAAAAAGTAAGTTTAGGTAATTCCTTAGATTGACCACTTCCTTCACTTCTTAGCTCTTTAAATATCTATAACTCTCCAGAAAAAAAACATAAAATTACCGCAGGTTAAGATGCATTATACTGAGTGCCAAATAAGATGGCAATACAGGTCTTTCACCTCCCCTCGCATAATACAAAAAAAATGGCTATTCTGTCGCTTTTCATACAAACCTGTAGCGATATCGGTATCGCTTGAGTAAGCAAAAATGAAATTGAAAAAAAACACAACCCAAAAAAAACGAAATCGAGAATAACAATTGACTTTCTACGTTTTCAATGAATTTACGACAACCGTTGGGGTAAACGTGTTCTTGAATGGAGACCGCGACTCGGCAAACGTAGTGTAGGACGCCCGACCTGGTGGGATGACGATTTGCGAAAGACTGCTGGCAGATGCTAGATGCGGCAAGCTGAAGGCGCTATGGCGCTCATTAGGGGAGGCCTATGTCCAGCTGTGGACTGATATACCTAGGCTGATGATGATGAATAAATTGTACTGCCTAGGTAGTGTACTACTATATAACAGAAGAAACAGATGATCCACCCAATGTTACGTAGTAGGTATAAAAGTAGTGGCAGATCCGGACTGCATTGCTGAAGGACAGGCACAGCAGAAAAATGTACGTTCAAATATGGCTTTAACTCGTAATGCGTAGTAAGTATTTAGAGTAAAGATGGATTTTATTTAACATAATGGCGACATTACCAGCCTCTTATTTCATCAAAGCCTCATGTGCTAATTCACTTACCTCCATAACACCTATTTGAGTAGTCCTGACGTGGTAGGGAAAATTCTTGTTAGCAAATACTGGCAATGTTAACAACTGGAATAAAAAGAGAAAAAAAAATTAGTTTACCTCAAAGCTAAATTACATATCGCCACACATCTAGAACCTAAACTATCAATATACCAAATTTCATTGAACGTTTCACACGAAGGTGCAGAAGAAAAAATTAAAAAAAAACTTAAAAAGTAAACTTACCAGAAACATAATATGGCCGCAGAATGTTATAAAAAGCAGTACAGCAGTCACCACGCTCTCTCGAACCCATTTATCTGAAAAAAAAATTAATACTAATAAATCGTCAACGTACCTACCTAATTTTTAACCAACTTTAAATAACGGAGCAGGTTCTATCTGCGGCTAACTGTAGGTACAGTTTAACCACGTTTATAAGTTATAATAACTTTATAATAAATAATAATAATAATGCTGGACAATCCACACTGCAGCGTTACCTAGCCTTATGGTTATCTAGTAAACTGATAAAACATAATATAACACAATACATATAGATAGTTATATTTTTTTTACGACTACAACACCCTGAACAAATGTATGCAGATCGTACACACATTTGTTCCGAGGCGGGAATCGAACCCGCAATCTCTTGCGTCGCAGGCAGACCTTCGCCCACCGTGCCACAGAACAGAGGTCGTCAACTTAATAAACCTTCCCCAATAGGGGGCACGAAGGTGCGAAGGAACAAGTTAAAATGTAATAGATAATTTAAAATTAATAGCAAAACAAGAAAAATAGCAACAAATATGACGGTGGAGCTAAACGAGCCGTGAAAACTTTCACGTTTTTGGCCCAGAGTTGCCCAGATTGGTTTGGCGGGGTTTTGCGAAATTTTTGTGTTTTTTTTTCCGGCAGTGGGCCACAAAACCAAAAGGATTAGATAAAAACGGTAACCAAGCAAGCGAGCGAAAAGTTTTGAGTAGTGACAGAAAAATTGAGACCAGCGATCGGTGCTGTAGGCACAGTTCCGCCTTCCAAGCCCGGCTGCGCAGCCCTCGCCTCTTTTACAATTCGTATTACAGCTAAGTAGAATATTTCAATCCAAACGGTAAGGAGCTAGGCTAATAAAAATAAAAACTATAAATCTGGAGATATCTTTGCTTCCCGGGACTTCGCGAGGTTAACAATTATTTTTGCTTTACTCGCACTGGGCAAATTTTCCACGAAAATTTAATAGTGTCCAAAACTTTTCGATTTCGTCAGGATTCGAACCCCCGCTCCACCCTCAGTACGGGTGTGCTTTAACTCTAACCAACTAAGCCACGAAACTACTAGTCGGTTCAATCGAAAATCTTTGGGACCTCTGTAGATGGCGCTTACGGCGCTAATAGCCATACTATTAACGCCGTTAGCGCCATCTACAGGGTAAAATGGGGGAAACGGTGAATGTTAGAATTTTTGGGACATTATTAAATTTTCCTGGAATTATTACCGAAGTGTCTCGGGCTTCGGGAGAGTTGGAAACCCTATTAATAGTCCGTACAGACTTACCAATCAAACCGTTAGCAATGAGAATGAAAAGAGGGCCAGCGAAGAACCACAATGTGCCGCAGATGAAGAAAGGGCAGTAGAACATGGTCTGGAACAATTAATAAAAATAGTACATTATGATACAAGCGCGGTAAGTTGAAAATTACAGCCGGGGCGATATTGCTATGCTACAAGAAAGCAGAGGCTGTAATTATCAAAGCGCACGTATGTCATACGACGTTTTATAACATATTTGCCAGTAAATAAATAAAACTCGGACTTACGAATAAATTTTGATACGCTTGTAAGTATCTATCGGTCGATTTTTCGGGCAAGAGGCTTAGAGTAGCCATTTTCGCTGCCTCTGAGACTTCTGGTGGTGTTGAATTAATAAATTCATCATTACTTGACATTTTCAAGTAAAAATAATACAGCGAAAAGAAAAAGCGCGGATAAATGGAATAATTTTTACTTGTTCACAAATTAGCGCGCGCATCAGCCATTTTTTAAAGGCAAAGGCACAAAAACAGCCAGTATCACTAATATAATAATAAAGTAAAATTAATATTTTTGTGTTTTGTTACAGATAAATGGTTGTAATTTATGGTCAATGTTAGTTAAATTATAGAATTAAATGTTTGTTTATTATATTTTATGTCCCAAAAGATAATTTTATTCATAAAATGTTGACCACTTTTCTAACATAAAAACTTGCTAAGATTTAAAAAATACCGTTCGTTTTAGACGGAGCATGATAAACCGTGCGTTTTACATTACATTACCGCACAAGTACGTAATGAGATACATTACGGTATTGAAATTGGTGAAATAAGAGACCCTTTACGAGCAAATGTGTTATAAAATAATATTATGTAGTGTATACCTAGGTACTATATAGGTACCTACTTATAGCAATGTTTACAAATCTTGTATATTGCTAGTTTGGCCGGAGTACTATCAAACAATCAAATCATTATATTCAGTTGGCGCAACAAACAATTTTAATTTTAAGTCAGGAAAAACACTCAAAATCACATACCTAAATGTTTGAAAATAATGGAATCAAACCCACACCCACGTATATCCGTACTATACACTTACCTTCTGCGGATATTTCTTCACAGTGCAAATAGTCGAATACGCGAATACGAGCCACGCAGTCACCCGCAGCACCACTATGCCATAGCCGGCCGGGCTCTCGTACAGGTAGAGAACTTCACCGGGGTCGAACGTCTGGGGGAAATTATTGACGATATTTGTAAATTTATGACGATATTAATAAATTATTGACGATATTTGTAAATTTATGACGATATTAATAAATTATTGACGATATTTGTAAATTTATGACGATATTAATAAATTATTGACGATATTTGTAAATTTATGACGATATTAATAAATTATTGACGATATTTGTACTTAAATTTCATTACGGATGTAAGCGGGTTAACTACGAACCTTATTTGTGTTGGAAGAACACCATGAATTCGTCAAACTACGATAGTTTTTATAGTAAAAAATTCGTAAATTTATGACGATATTAATAACTTATACGAAAATTACTATATATAGGTATACTTATTACGAAAATTATTGTAGATATTAGTCAACTATTGACGATATTAGTCAACTATTGACGATATTAGTAAATGATAGATGACTAACTTCTGCCCGTGTCTTCGGACGCTATTTTCAAGAAGCCATGTTCGTCCCGGGTATACCATTTATCTCGCTTCCAAATTTAATTGCGATCCGTTCAGCCATTTAGGCGTAAAAATTACAGATCGACTGACAGAGTTACTTTCGAATGTATGAATAAATAAATAATGCTGGACAATTCACACAGCATTATCTAGCCCCAAGCTAAGCAGAGCTTGTGTTATGGGTACTAGATAACTGATATACATAATATGAAGCAATAATTATTATGTAGTTAGATACTTTTTATTATACATAGAAAAATAATGCTGTGTGTATTGTCCAGCATGATTTATTAATTATTTTATAAAAATACTAGCGACCCGCCCCGGCTTCGCACGGGTACTATATTATTCATGTATTATACATATAAACCTTCCTCTTGAATCACTCTATCTATTAAAAGAAACCGCATCAAAATCCGTTGCGTAGTTTTAAAGATTTACGCATACATAGGGATATAGGGACAGAGAAAGCGACTTTGTTTTATACTATGTAGTGATGAGCAAATTTTCGGTACTAACCTTAGCCTGACATATGAAAAGCACCACATACGTCACCATATAAGCACACATGAACACTGTCAGTTTGACTGTGAACCCCAGCTTCAAGCGACCCCGGGTCACCGTGTACCCCTTGCCGAGGAGCAGGAGAAGAAGGACGAACGACATCTCTGATACTCCGCATAGGAACTCGCCTGAAAAATATGATTTAGGCTATAGTTTGTCTAATTTAGGATGATAATTTTGCGGAAAAAACATGAGTTCTTCAAGTGATGAAGATATAAGGTGCACTCCCGATTCAATGAAAATGGAAGCTGAAGCAGCAATTAACAATATTTTGCCTGAAACTTCTAAAGAGAGAATTTTAACTAATAAAATGTTTTTGTGGTAACTTTCGTTGAAAAAGACAAAGAATGAAGGTAGATCGATTTATCTGCCAATAAAAACCAACTCGCAGTGACTTTAGTTCTTCCGTGATCATGGCGCATGAAACTGTGCCGAAATAATGGAAAACTCAAAAATCGATTTAAGGCAAATAACCCGTTTTAAATGACTTTAATAAAATGTTTTATTCTCGTAATGCCGGTTAATTTTAAATTAAGTTTAAGTTAATTCTTGTAAGGCCGTTGAATTGATAATGTATTCTTTTATGTAATAACTGTATTGACATTCGTATGCCTAAAAAGCAGACTATGGTGAAACTTTGTCATTTACGACCAACAGTAGGTATATTTAATTTCTACCCATGTTCTAAGCGAATAAATGGTTTGAGTATTGATTATTTGACGACCTCAGTGGCGCAGCGGGCGAGAGTCTGCCTGCGACGCAAGAGGTTGCGGGTTCGATCCCCGCCTCGGAACAAATTTGTGTACGATCTGCAGAAATTTGTTCCGTTGGTCTGGGTGTTTTCTATTTATAATAAAAATATCTATCTATGTAATGTATAATATTACGTATATCAGTTATCTAGTACCCATAACACAAGCACTGCTTAGCTTGGGGCTAGATAATGCTGTGTGAATTGTCCAGCATTATTTATTTATTTATTTATTACTGATTATTATTATAATTTCTACATACCTCATAATCGAGATGTAAAGCAGAGTAGTTAGCTCGGGTGTAAGCACAAAAAATAAATAAATAAAAAACAATAAATATCTCGGGCTGCAATTGATGCTTTACAGCCCTTGGCTACTAATCTACTATTATTCGCTTCAATTTTTTGACCACTAGTGGTGTGTTGTAGTTGGCAAGACTTTAGCTACTTATAAGTAGTGTGTAGTCGTTAGTTCCTAATTCCCTACTAATAATTTGTTTTCCTTATGGTGTTATAGTTAGTAAGTAGTACCTAGTTAATTATGACTGTATCTAAGCTACGAATAAAGATATTCTAGGATAATAATGAATTCTAATTGAATTAATTCTAGGATTAATAGATATTCGATATTCCAGGTTGTCTGGCAGAGAACCTGGAATATCGAATATCTACCTATTGATCCTAGATTGTCACTTATGATAAAATTGTTTTATGTGTAAATTGTTTTCTTAGTTTTAAGTGTGCAATAAAAGGATTTTCTATCTATCTATTCTTATTTTTATACCTGTCAACTTAGCACCCTCCCCGCCGCGACCCTGAGCCGCATACTTCACCCCCGCCAGGCTCTGGCACACGACGCCCGTGTGCTGGCAACACACGGAGAACAGAAACAACTTGTAGGTGGAGTGTAGCAGGTGCCGCGACTTTAGCTCCACGCTGCAGACGACGACGGCGATGATAATGATGATGTACGCGAATGTGTAGGCTAGGAGAATTGGGAGGACGTCTGGGGAGAAATAACAGGAAGTTCATTGTCAAGCATAGGTATAAAGATAATAGGTAACATATGGCCGGTGATCTCAGGAGGCACATAGGGACAGGCGGCATTTTGTCATATGGAAACTATGATCCAAATTGCAGTGCCCCACCCGGGCTCATGTTGAAGCTTTACCTAATTTTAAGACCTTGTACAATATGATGGCAAATAAAATCTTGAATCTATCAAAATTCATTATCATTATTGATGAAAAATAGGCAGGTATAAATAAGTAGGTGTACTTAAAACCTTTTGGTGTCCATCACACACACCACCACCCAGAATAAAAACCCAGCAAAACAAGTGTGCTGTTCCCTTAGACAATTTAACCCGCTGTCAATGAGATAAATAGCAGAATGTGTGCAAAACATCTATTTAAAAAAAAAAAAAACTATCGAGAAAACTTTCACCAATCGTGTTTTTAAAAGACGTAATCTATATATATAAAAATCAATTGCTGTTCGTTAGTCTCGCTAAAACTCGAGAACGGCTGAACGGATTTATCTTATCTTGGTCTTGAATTATTCGTGGAGGTCTAGGGAAGGTTTAAAAGGTGAGAAAAATTCGAATAGGTACCCGTGCGAAGCCGGGGCGGACCACTAGTCCAAGATAAAAGTTCGAAGTAACATTTCCCTAAACATGAAGGATGAAATGTTTTATATCAATACCTTTTTTGGAGCAAAACCCTTGGCATTTTGCGTAGAAATTTTAGACATGACCAAAATAGGTGTGTACTGAAATTCATGTACCTAGACGTTTCTAATTTTACGTAAAAAGTTACGAGACATAAATTAGAAATAAAGGTGCCCTCGCACTACGCGACAGCGGGACTGCGCGGCCGCGGCACTGCGCGTCAAATTAGAACAAATCACCAAAAAAGCCGCGCAGTTCCGCTGACGCGTAGTGCGTTCAGTCTCATAGGATTTCATACAAAGAATAACATACCGCGCCGGTGCCGCGGTGGCGACGTTCCCTTGTAGTGCAGTTCCCCTCAGTGCGAGAGCACCTTATCTTAAAGCTATTTTATCTAATTAAAAAGGTATTGATATAAAACGGATTCACAGATTCTGAGATAAATAACGATTTTGTATCACAAAACTGCTTATTGTACAGTCTTAAGATAGTTCAAGACCACGGCAGGCGGCATGACTGGCCGCCGCGGGCGACGGGGCGGCGCCGCCATCGCGGCCCTTCGGATCGCACCGCTTAGATTTGGATAGGGCAGTGAACAGATTCAAAAAATGATTTTTTAAATCTGTTCACTGCAAAAACTTACAAAATTCATCTGCTGAAAAGTGTTCTCGCCAGAAATCTCCTTCGGGACCATTTGTCATCAGAAACTTGTATTTTATGTCCAATCCCTGAAAACATTATTTTAAAAAATTAATTTAAGGGTGAAGGTGAAATCATAATTTTTTTCGACTTTTTTTTAAACCTTAACCTCTACTGTCAATAATGTTCCACTGCTGGTCGCAGGCCACCCCTGATAATTGCCATTTTGGCTTTTATCTCATGGGTGTAATACCCATAATCACCACGCTGGGCATGCAGGTCGGGGAGTCCAGTTCGGTGGTAGATCTATTCTGCAAGAGGCGCTGCTGCCCGCCCCCGGTGTATGTCCCTTAGTCGCCTCTTACGACACCCACGGGAAGAGTTGGTGTTGTGCAAATTATATCTAGCCTACGGATTTTTTTAAAAGCCTCTATTGAAATGAAATGAAATTATTAATTAAAAAAGAAATACACAATAACAACGTTTAACAATGTTAAGCTTAGGTATGTTAGGTGTTATCAGTTTCTTCTATTTTATTTTCTATTTTTTTTGTACCAAAAAGTTGATTTAGATTACTTATAGGTTGTGAGACTCATCGGGTTGAGACTCGGCTAGACACCTAGAATAGAAATAGAATAGAATAGAATAGAAATACATTTATTTAGACACAGGTACACAAAAGTATAAAATAAAATAAACAGACAGAAAACGACTTTTTTTTAAACCTTAACCTCTACTGTCAATAATGTTCCACTGGCTGGTCGCAGGCCACCCCTGATAATTGCCATTTTGGCTTTTATCTCATGGGTGTAATACCCATAATCACCACGCTGGGCATGCAGGTCGGGGAGTCCAGTTCGGTGGTAGATCTATTATGCTAGAGGCGCTGCTGCCCGCCCCCGGTGTATGTCCCTTAGTCGCCTCTTACGACACCCACGGGAAGAGTTGGTGTTGTGCAAATTATATCTAGCCTACGGATTTTTTTAAAAGCCTCTATTGAAATGAAATTATTAATTAAAAAAGAAATACACAATAACAACGTTTAACAATGTTAAGCTTATGTTAGGTGTTATCAGTTTCTTCTATTTTATTTTAGATACCAAAAAGTTGATTTAGATTACTTATAGGTTGTGAGACTCATCGGGTTGAGACTCGGCTAGACACCTAGAATAGAATAGAAATACATTTATTTAGACACAGGTACACAAAAGTATAAAATAAAATAAACAGACAGAAAACAATAACAATTTAACATGGAGGTACGTAATACAAAAAAAAAGGGTGGTAAGTGACTCTACCTCCATGACCCTGCGCCGAAATAGGGGTTAGTTCAGCGTATGCTGAACAAAAAAAAATATTGTTTTTGCTCAGCGCTGTTTTTCAGCCAAAGATCTTAAATCTGACTGACGAAACCACCTCGACGCCAGCTTTGAATTAAGTACTTTACCTTCTTACTATCACAGTTGCTGACCGCTATGAACCACCAGCGCTCCCTGGCTGAGCGAAATCTTCTAGAGTTGTGACAGGAGACGAGGAGCCGCTCTCTGTTGTGAGACTCATCGGGTTGAGACTCGGCGAGACGCCGGCGGTAGCGTTGAACCAGGGCGTTAGTTGAGCGCTTTATTTTGTGCTGGAAAACGTTCACATTTTTCACCACGGCTCTTATAATCAGTGAAGCAGGATAATTCATAAAGCACAATTAATTAGATATAAGCTAAGCAATGCTTGTGTTATGTAAGTACGTAGTACCTACTTAATATAACAAATTATATTCAAGCAACTTTTTATTTTACGTAGATGTGATCCTCATTTTAATTATAAGTACCGAACTAATTTCTATTTGGATAATTCATTATAGTATTATATTGATTTTTACGTAGATAGAATACACCCATCAGAACATCTGGTCGCAAGGCGTCCTACATTACGTTTTCTGTGCCGCGGTCTACCCTCAAGTATATGTTTTTTTCCAGTGGTGTTTTAGAAAATATGGCCAGCTTGATAAGAGTTATATCTACAGCACTTCAGCTAACTCTTTATACATGTTCTGCAAAAAAAAATCATCACTTACCCCACGTTTCGGCCCATCAAACAATATCTCTACATCTTTCATATCAGCTTTCGTCTCGTTCATGTTCTGTCCTATACTCTCCCACAGCTCTTCATCCTCTATGGTTTCCACCTCTTTAGATTCAACCTCTTTAGTTTCACCCTCCATGGTATTTGAGTCTATAGAACTGGTGTTGTATGGTACCTCGTACCATGTTGTGTTTGATGTTGGGTTGGTAGGCGAAATGGGAGTGGTTTTAAGGAATTGGTCGTAGAATGAGGGGTGGGGAGCGATAGTGGTGTTAGGTTTCTTTGTGGGCTTCGGTGGGGCTGTTGAGCTGGAAAACAGAGACCGTTCACTAGGCACTACAGATGAACATAAATTTTTGCGTCTTTTCTAAGTGAATGGGCCTCGACCTAAGCCCTTAAGCTTATACAAACGTTCGTTCCGTTTATTTGGAAACCACCCACCTCTTTATTGCGATTTCGGATAAGAAATAACTGTTTCCATCGTTTAGCTTTTTCAAAATAAATGAAAATTAATTTTCAAGCTATTTTATCATTTTAGTAATACTGTTTTTGAAAATCTAAAACAGTGCAAACCTTGCTATTTCTTATCCGATTATGTATGCAAAATTTCTATTCTAATCGGGGACGTACCTACTTTCCAAATGATTCGGATAGTCGACTACAGACGCATGTCTACAGACATACCATACGTCTATAGTCGTTCGCACCCACCTCAAACTTTTCCTTGCGAAACTGTATAGTACGGACTATATATCTACGTATCTATCTATCTAATTTGAAAATAAAATATTTTATGGTCTGAAATAAATACTAATGATGTAGGTACTTTTTTTAACGTTTCATGTAAGAAGCTTATTCCTTTGAATCGCTAGTGGTTACTTAATACAGTAGATAGCAACATAGTATATTTTATCGGCAAAGCCGCGAGCAGAAGTTGGTAACACACACAAATCTGCAGCCTATACTGACCCGCTGCTGAACGGAGGCCCAGCTCCCCGCAGGAGTTGGGTGGTGCAAATTCTAAGCCTTTAACACGCGGTCACATTAGATACATACCTTTTAGAAGCAGGCAGTTTTTTGTTCGCCTGAGTAAACACAAAGCCTGAGTACTCAGTCTCGGGATACCAGTGGGAGAGGCGGATGATTAGGTTCTAACTACGAGAGTATACTGCCTTCTTCTCATTGCATCTTTGGAAGGATAATGATAATCTTTACCTTTTCGAGGCAGGCAGTTCTTTGTTCGCCTTAGTAAGCACACAGCCTGAGTACTCAGTATCGGGATACCAGTGGGAGAGGCGGATGATCTGGTTCTGGCCGCGGTTGAGCACAGCTTCCTTCTCTTTGCAGCTCTGGAAGTAAATCCGACATCAAATGTTTGTATTAATCATTATAAAAATCATTTATTTAACACAAAAGAAAAATTATAGATCTAATTTAACTTCTCAGATTCGTAAAGATATTTCAGCACCTCGATGTAACGATAGTCTACTTGCATCGCTGTAGGGATTCCAGAACAGCCCAGGTTTCGACAGAGTCAAAGGCCTTTTCACAGTCCACAAAGGCCAGACACCGGGGCTAATTATACTTTTCGGACTTCTGTATAATCTGCCTCACTGTGTGTATGTGGTCTATGGTGCCATATCCTCCGCGAAACCCGGCCTGTTCCGGTGGCTGGAACTCGTCGAGTCTCCTGGCGAGACGATTCGTGACCACTCGTGAGAAAAGCTTATAGACGTGGCTCAGGAGTGTGATGGGTCTGTAGTTTTTACGCCACCCTGGGATGTTTTATCACCCTCACGAAAGTAAAGAAGATGACCCGAGTCTAGGGTTACGGTGTCCACCCTCTCTGCGGACTTCACATAACCCCAGAACATGCCATTTGATGTTCTCTAACTCCACTTCCAACTGCGCTAGATGTTGGTCAAGCCTCAGAGCTCGTCCGTTGTACGTTGCCAGGGTCAGTTGTTGGTGGCAGCCTGAGGTAGCCCGGTGATTCCTAGCACCCCCTGCCTCGCCGTTACCATGGCCGCTGCCATGGCCAGATATAGCGAAGCGGCCGGGAACTGGGGGCCATTTTGGTTTGCGTCGTACCATTTGGGGGTAGTGCCCATAATCCCCACGCTGGGCATGCGGGTTGGGGATCGCAGTTCAGCGGTGGAGTTGTTCTGCAGGTGAATTATCCAGCATTATTTATTTATTTTAATCTTACCTTACTGCTATGGTAGACGGCTGGCCACTGGCTGTCGTCATCGTAGTACAGGAGTAGGTTCGGCATACCCATGTCCTTATCATACTCGATCAGGTACTCGAACTGGCCGTTTAGGGACAGGAAGCAGAAGCGGGATAGGAAGGCCCAGTTCTGAAATTAAATTACCATTTGAAGGCATTTGGGGCATACTTAGTAAGACTGCTGGCAGATGCTGGATGCGGCAAGCTGAAGACAGGGCGCTATGGCACTCATTAGGGGAGGCCTATGTCCAGCTGTGGACTAATATAGGATGATGATGATGTGGTGTAGTGGGTGAAGGTCCGTCTTAGATGAAAGGGTTGTGGGTTCGATTTCCGCAAGACATAAACGGTGTCACATAATCGGTGTAGGTACCTACCTACTTTGTCAGAAGGAATTGATTTTGGATTTTAAATTATTTCTAAATAAAAAATTCAGTTTATGCTTCGTATCCGTGTTATTTTGTATGCTTTTATTTATTCTTATAGTTGTAGGTTCTTCTCTGCAAAACAGATGAACAGGATAAATAAAGATCTGAAAACTTTTTTATCCAAATACCTACCTATAAATATATATCTTTTACTTAATAATCTTTTAAATAAGACATTTAATAATAATACCTAAAACATTTATTATCCACTCACAAATAAATCAGTTCCTCTTGGATGCAATAGAAATAGCCCTCAAACGTATCCATAGAAACAACGTGTGCGAAACCGTATGTACAAACTGGTCATTTAAAAAATCCGACTTGCAGTGCCGGAGATAAAAATAACGATTGCAAACGAACTTATACAAAAGCAAAAAAAATACGTATAAAAGCAGACCCTAATCCTCCCCAATCTAACACCGCGCGTTCAAATCCCACCAGCACCATACTTTTTGCACTGTTACCAACCTAATGATTTTGTTATAGTGCTTACCTGCACTCTGGGTATCTCTAAGAAAGAAGAAAGTCCGAAATCGAAAATAGTTACCAACCTCTTTAGTATCGATCCTGCCTTCCACCCACTTCGCGTATCCTGGTGCGACCAGGCACAGCACGAAGAGTCCCGGCAACTGGCTCATATTGATCCAACAAATTACCTGGAACATATACTTTGAAAAAAAATTATAACATTTATTCGGTGGGTGCGAACCTTGTTTTTTCTGTTCCGTGCAAGAACATTTGGATGGGTGGATGTTTGCTATTTCTTCACGCCAAAACTTCTGTAGGTACCGAACAGGCTGAAATTTTGCATAGATGTAGCTTTAAGCCCGGAATCAAGCATAATGCTACTTTTTATCCCATAACACAGTTCCCATGGGACAGAAACAACATTTAAACGGCTCCATTGACAAAACGCATGCGAAACCGCGGAATGAAACTAGTAGGTAAATAAATAACAAAATATAACTTCAAATCTTGGCGTGCGGAGCTCGGAGTGGCAACATCTCTGGTGGGACTCTGCCGGTGTTGCCCGGCGCTCTGTGTCAGGGTCGAGTATTGTTTTATTGACTTGTTTTTTCTGTTCCGTGTGTTCTTGTGAAGGGTGATATGAAATTGGTGGGGTGATCTCATTTTGTTAACTTGCGGTAATCGAACCCGCAACTTCCTGCATCGCAGGCGGACCTTTGCCCACTTTGTTCGATTCCCGCGTCGGGACAAATGTTTGTAAGATCTGCAGATATTTGTTCCGGGTGTTCTGGTCGTTTTCTATGTATTATATTGTATATCAGATATCTAGTAGGTACCCATAACCATAACACAAGCTCTGCTTAGCTTGGGGCTGGATAATGCTGTGTGAATTGTCTAACATATTTATACTAGCGGTCCGCCCCGGCTTCGCATGGTTATATTCTATCGCCTATGTTCATCAGGGATTATGTAGAATTCTAATGGTAAAATAATCTAACAAATCAGTCCTATAATTTCGAAGCCTATTCAATTCAAACAAATCTTACTCTTCATTTATGTAGATTGAGTGTCGACCCACGAAGAAACACTAATAAAACATAACGCACACCGCGCGGGTAAAAACCCACCTACTACCTAAGTTATTACGAATATCTACGAATTAACTAAGAAAAACTTGAGTTGTACTTACCGGGAGATACTAGAACACATGTTGAACGATCACAAAACACATTTCTTTATATTCTTTATTAAGTTAACGCGGAATTATGGTTTGTTTTGATTCCTACCTAGTTGTTGTGAATAGGTCGTTGCTATGGCAACGCGTCTCTGGTAAAATGCGTTCCAAAACTTAGGCCGTCCGCACATGGAGCTACTCAAAAATGACGGAACTAATCAGTAATTGTAATTACAAACTAGTTAGAAACTGTACCTCGCACACGACGCTACTCAAGTTGCAAGGTTTCAGTCACTTGTGTTATTTCTGCTCACATTTTTCGCAACAAAAAAACAGAAAAGTCTGTAACTAGTAGCGCGGCGACCGGCACGACGCGTCACGCGTGATCAGTTGCTTACGCGTTACTAACCGGTTTTTGACTAGTAGCGTCGTGTGCGAACCTGTGCGAGAATGTATGGGCGGTGACGCTCAAGAAACTCCTTAGTAATTTGAGTTTGTAACTAGTTCTTTTTGAGTAGCTCCATGTGCGGAGGAGGGCCTTACACACCAGTCGGAATCTCGTTTTGGGATTTTTTCGGATTTCGATTTGAAATATCGAATCGGGTTTTCGAACGCAGTAACTCAATACAAGTCTGTGGATTTAGCACAAACATTACAGTAGTTTTCCGTTCGTAGTTTTCTCCGATCTGAAATTCCGCATGGTAGCCTGTGCGTGTGCGTGTAAAATAAAAATAAACGTATGCGTGGAATATGTTATACGGAATTCCGAATCGGTATCCGGAAACTCGATATCGGACTCGGCAAACGTAGTGGACGCCGACCAGGTGGGATGACGATTTGCGAAAGACTGCTGGCAGATACTGGATGCGGCTAGCTGAAGACAGGGCGCTATGGCGGTCATTAGGGGAGGCCTATGTCCAGCAGTGGACTGGTATAGGCTGATGATGATGATCCGGAAACGGAATTCGTTAAAATATAAATAAATAAAACGACTGTAGGTATGTCTGCTCATATACTGTGAATGAAATTTACCAGTTTTTAACAAATATATTGTAGATAATTATAAGTGTTGGGCGATAATGTTAAATTTATATAGTAATTTAAGACGCTACTTTTGGTCGATCGTAAAAAGCACAGCCACTTATTTTATCTTATTATTTCGTAGAACAAATAAAATAGCAATTATTTCATTGGCAGTTTGTGATATAGTAATACTTTGTTTTTTTTTATAACACTGTAAGTATCATTTTATTTTATTTAGTCGAAGCAGAGATGCGAAAATAGTTTGTGGCCACTAAGAGCTAACTCTATCTCTGCCAAAACTATACAAAATAAAACTATTACAGATGTATTTAAAAAAAAACTTCAGGGAACAAAAACTAGTAAAAAAAAAAAAACTAATTCGAAAATCATAAATAGGCTGAGGCTCTATTGGGGTCGTTGATAAAAAAACTAAACGGCAAGGTATTACTAAAAACAAAAGTTAAGAATATTGAATATTTATTCCTTACATTTCCTTAATTTTAAAATTTACCATTTTATAATATTTTGACTTATATGTATTATACTTACAATATTTAAATTATACAGTAAATTTTTAGCCAAAAATACGTACGTACTACTTTTTTAAAATCCTTCAATTATTTTATCTGTTTGGGTTCTGTCTAATTTACTAGGTTTTAATAAAAATAACAATGTTAATATATAAGCTGCGTATCTACAGAACGGGATTTAAAATGAGGTCAACTTAATTTTTTTTGAGGTTTTCTTTTAGTATAATTAGCTTGCATTTGTTTAGCTAATCACCATGATAATAATGATTAGTTTAGCAACGCTAACGCCATCCTATAATATTCTCTTTGCACCTTGGTTGCCTGGAAGTTATCGCTTTAAACGACAAGGCCGCCCATTCCGTTGACCTTCTATGGGATACAAAATTATATAAAAAACATAGAATTTAAGTAGAATTCCGTCTTCGCAGTAAACATTTCATGACACCATGTATACCTATGCAAATATTATTAACGACCACAAACAAGTAAAATATATTTTACAATATAAATACACAATAGTTGAAGTTTATTTATATAATCATGGTTTATTAATTTTATTTTTATATAATATAACACACCTCTTCATTTTTTTTTCTCGACATTTCACACCCATTCCTCCTGTGACCTCAACGGCAGTCGAAACGTCGGAAAATAAAAAAAAATGTTCCATGATAAATCTAGATAACTAAAGATAATGCTAACATACCGCAAAAGCTAAATGAATTAAAAAATATGGAATGACAACAATAATTTCAACAAGAGTAAAAAAAAAACTTACAAACTCCCGATTAATCAAACGCATCTCGGATTTAAGCAAGTCTTAAATGACGTTTTTTTTTGTAAATTTTCGCATAAAATCTGCAAAAAAAAATCGTTATTCGAGTTGTGATTAAGGGCTTTATATCACTGGCGATTCGTGAGCGAATTCAGAGCGAGGCGAATTCGCAACGAGCGCGCGCCGGCAACGCGGGCGCGCAGCGACCAACCTCTTCCCATGTTTCCTTTCTAATTTGTCGTAACGTAACGTTATCGTTTGTGTAACGTTATCGCTGCGAATTCGCGGCGATCTCGCCTCGCTTAGAACTCGCTTGCAAATTGCAAATTGCACCTGAGTGCTAAATGTGATTTGTGTTTGATTAATCAAGGCTTAGCCACCATTGTGAACATAAAAAGTGCATAAAAACTTATATCTAATCATAACTGACTTTTATAAAAACAATAATAATTCATTTTATAATCATAACTAGCTTTAGCACACGGCTTTGCTTATTTCTCGGCTTAAAGTAGCCTGATGGTATTCAAAAACATACTATTATAGTATATTACATTACATCTATGCTAAATTTCAGCCTGATTCCTTCAGTAATTTTGGCGTGAAGGTAGATACTCAAACTTTCGCCTTTATAATATTAGTGAGATAATGGTGCCAACTCAGATTGCATAAAACTCACTAAATTAATTGGAAAACACACAAAATTGTGGCCTTCAATTAACAAATGATTAATTGGAAACTATAATAAAACCTGACTCCTCTCATTCTCACTTTTTTATTTCATTGAGAGAGCAAAACAACAAAACTTGTAGTGAGTTGCAAAATCTATCAGTAAATAAATTCAAACTAATTGTAAAAATAAAAGTTGAGAGGTGTCAAGGGACACCCGGATGGAACGAAGTTCCTTTCTATAAGAGAGAGAGAGACAGAGAAACATGCGCACGCCGCACGGCTTACAATAGCTAACTATAGCCAAAAGTGTCGTTACAACTTTTCGTGAGATTTTTTTCCGTCCAGTCCCCTTTCACAAGGCGCGATAAGGAACTTAGTTCCAAAACCTTTCTGTGCAAAAAGGCTTACTACAAAATATCAGATTATCTAGAAGATAAAAAACGCTTGGGACGGGTTTTGCTCCAACTCGAAAATAACAACTAACAGGCTAAAGGTTTCTTCGTCGCTTCTTTACTTTAGTCTACATACTGAAGCGACCGAAATAAAAATATCACTTTATTTCCGTGTCAGTGTTTTAATGTGACCATTTCTGTGTACATTTTTTTTATGGAAATAAAGAATTTTTGATTTGATTTGATGTGATTAGAGCGAAGCCCCACAAACTAAAATAAGAGCCGATCATACGGCTACCAGACTATTGTATTGTATTTTAAAATCATATTTATCATAATTTTATTGTTTAAAAAAAGCTAAAAACAGACTTATCCCTTAACTATTATTCCGTTTAGCAAAGGAAATTTAAAAAACCATAGCACAGTTTGTAACACTTTTTTAAGCCATATTCAAAGAAACAATTAAAAAACATAATCCACACTTCGCGGGTAGAAAGACAGCGACATTTTAATGCTATCAATTTGGTTTAGGTGTTTTAAACAATCGAATCGGCACTATAGGCTAGTTCCCAAAAAAAACAATAAGTCTGTCTGTTACATTATCAAAATATATTGAAAGATATTGGACACGTATTTTTTCTTTTGTTAATCAAACAAAAAAAAGCCCCCGCCCCGCACCGTGACCACGATCGCTGTAACGCGGTTGAAACGTTGGGGAAAAGAAAGCAAAAGGTACGCGATAAATACCCGATAAATAATATTTTATAAACAAATAAGAGGATATTTATATATAAAACAATAAAAACAGACTCAACTTCATTTAAAAACCTAAAGAATAGTTATTACTATTCTTTAGGAAAGAATAAATTACAATAAAATAATAGAATTAAATCTAGCATTTACAATAGAAAGAATTGCGCTATCTGCAAACAATCTACAGGTAGCTCAACTGATTCATATCAATACGTTGATAAATAGTTGTAATTATTTTGACTTGAGTCACGAAAGTCTTAAGAGGCCTGCGGATGTTGATTTGCCCATACAAACGTACTACCAAACTGATTTGTAATTCAAGCATATTTCCACCATATCATGTTGTTTTTCGTATAAGAATAGTATTTATCTAGGTCCCTGGTTATTTTTTAATAATACACACCTATAATGAAATATAAGCAAAAATATGCAAAATAGCATTTTACTTCTACTAACCAACTTTACGTCGAAAATGACATATTTTCGACCTATTTGTTTTGTATTAAAAACAACAATACCTTACGTTTTGTTTGATAAGGAACATAGCTAATACTGTCTAGTTACAGAATAACAACATCATGTCGAAAATACAAAAAGATTTCAGTCATCATGTTTGGTGTTACGGAACACAATAATTTACGAATTGAAGTTGCGAGCAGCTGTCGCCGAAGTCTTAAGACAGACTTTTGTATAACTTTTGTTAAGTTGATATTTTTGTCTTAAAACTAACCTGACTCAAGTCTGCGCTCAGCCATTAAGTTCCGCGTGACGTCACGCCGTGCGACACTTTTCAGCACGGCGTGACGTCACAAGCACTCCTAAACTTTGACGCGCTTCAACTTTGTTATTTTTCGTTTGATTGCGAAACGAAAAAATACGTGTTCAATATTTTTTAATAATCTAACTTATAGACTAAATATAATTATATTTTTCTTACCCAGGATACTAGCCTATTCTAATATTATATTTCTTAGTATATTCATAATCTACTGGCACTCTGTAAGTGCTTGTAAAGACTTCCTTAGCAACTCCTGCTGAGATCTTGCGTGCTTTATTTCCAACTCGGCTAGGTCGATCAGACTGTGGACAAAAAACACTAATTACTTTATAATCAAACTAGTGGTCCGCCCCGGCTTCGCACGGGTATATTCTATAGCCTATGTCCATCAGGGATAATGTAGGATTGAATAATGAAAGAATTTTTCAAATCGGTCCAGTAGTTTCGGAGCCTATTCAATTCAAACAAACAAATCTTTTCTCTTTATATTATTAGTATAGACAAAATTACACACAAAGATAACAAAAAAAAGAAGGACTATCATCATCAACCTATATTAGTCCACAGCTGGACATAGGCCTCCCCTAATGAGCGCCATATCGCCCTGTCTTCAGCAAAATAATAATAATTCGCAATTCAATAACGTTTATTTCTTTAGGCTTACAAAATAAGCACTTAGACAACTCAAATTTCATACTATAAACACGTTTATAAATAGTCATTATTATCAAATAAGAAATAAAGGTGTTATTGATTTTGTCCACTTTTTGTTCACTAGTGGAAGAAGTGGAATATAAAGCACTAGTAAGTGTTGATATGACTTATTTATAAACTAATTAAAGGGACGACGCCCGGTTTTTCAAAAAAAAACGATTTTTGGAATACAGATTTAAGGCGCAGACCCCACCGAAAGTGGCGCCGCCACGAAAATAAATTTTGGTGGCCACCAAGGGCAACTTCGTATCTCTGCCTAAACTAAATAGAATAAAACTATCACAGAGGCATGAAAAAAAGCTTATGATAGGTATCACAAACTGGAAGATGGATTTTTGCAGCTATTTCCATTTTATTCATTTTGCTATATTCCAGCATTAGTATAGGCTGATGATGATGATTATTTCAAATACAAATTATTTATTACACAAAAAATACATTTAGGCATACAATAACTAAGAAAAAAGAAAAGTACATAGGAGCTAACTGTAATAGGTAGTAGATGATAGATTTTGTTCGGGTGGTGCGAATTCTAAGCCGGCACCACGCGGCAAATACCACCCTCACCAATAATTACCTTTTCCTAAAAGCCGCGACCCTTCTATTCCTAAAGTCGATGAGTTCCTCCCTGGCTCGCGCTGACAGCTTCTCGAACTTTGCACACGCGTTCGATTGGGCCTGCTCCGCCTGCAAGCATTTTTTTATTAATTTACCAAAACACACTTGATTACTCACTGGTATCTACATATTTGTTTAAGGCTTCGGCGACAGCTGCTCGCAACTTCAATTCGTGAATTATTGTGTTCCGTAATACCAAAAATGATGACTGAGAACTTTTTGTATTTTCGACAATGTGTTGTTATTCTGTAACTAGACAATGTAAGCTATGTTCCTTATCAAACGAAACGTAAGATATTTTTGTTTTGAATTATTTAATTGTTGAAACAAATAGGACGAAAACATAATATGTCATTCTCGACGTAGTTATGCAAAATCGCATTTTGCATATTTTAGCTTATATAGGTGTTTATTATTACGAAAAGAAACATCCAGGGACCTAGATAAATAGTACTATTCTTATACGAAAAACAACATGATATGGTAGAAATATGCTTGAATTACAAATCATTTTGGTAGTACGTTTGTATGGGCAAATCATTATCCGCAGGCCTCTTAAGCAGGGCGAGGAGTTGAAACTAACTGGTTCATCATCATCAACTCAAGCAACGTCATGGCAATAAAATAGAGGTTGCCTGGAAGGGTAGATAGAGATCTCTCATAACAATAAGGCCGCCTTTGTACTTCATCTACTCGCAGCATTTATTTCTATATAAAGGTCTTGTTTTTTGTGTTTGTCTGCTACAGTAGACACAAATACAATAAAGTATTAACTACCCGACCTCTAAAATTAAAAAAAGTATGTTTATTGACTTATACAAATGGCCGTCCAAAAACAGTGCAACCATTAACATGCTTCATCGGTAAACAAAAGCGTGCCTTACCTCTTGTACTTCCAACGGCTGCGTGCGGCAGAGAAGGTGTTAAACAATCACAATGCGTACAAATACATAAAGAAACAATTTTTTTTATAGATAGATCGAGTGATTTGTGTGATAGAGGGTGGATTCGACCAAATACTATGTTAAACTAGGGTAACTAACCCTAGTAAATATCACACAACAATAATAATAAAATAATATAATAAAAAGCCTTTTAATTCTCGAAAAATAAAATTAATTTATGACATTTAAACATCGTGCTTATAAATCCAATTGATATTACCTATCATTATCTAATTTAACATCATATTATGAATTTTTATTAAAATTTAATTGTATATAAGTTCATGATTATTCAGCGTGCATTTAATGAATTTAAATTTTATCTGTAATAATCATTCGGTATTTAAAATTTTAATTACACACAGATTTCTTAAGTCTATTGTTCATTTTCGAGAACCCCTATTAAGGTGAAGTCCAAAGTTTGCCAATTTTCCCGTTCCTGCGACATTTTATGGCCCTCCGACCAGGTTGGATGACGATTTGCGAAAGACTGCTGGCAGATGCTGGATGCGGCAAGCTGAAGACAGGGCGCTATGGCGCTCATTAGGGGAGGCCTATGTCCAGCAGTGGACTGATGTAGGCTGATGATGATGGGCCATTTGTATCCAGTGCGGCCCTGCAATGTTTTTAATATCATCCTTCCATCGGGCGTAAGGCCTTCCTCTGTGTCTTTTGCCTTCTGGACCGTTCCATGTAGTCACTTTTTTGTCCACCTCTGGTCTTCTATTCTTGCGACATGGCCAGCCCACTTCTATTACAGTCCTTAAGCGAATTTGAGAGCATCAGTTATCTTTATTAATTTTCTTATTTTAGTATGTCTAATTTTCTGGATTTTTTAATTGTTCAGTATGCTTCGTATCATGGCTCGTTGACACTAATATTATTAACGCGCAAATTTGGATATTTGGATAGATGTTTGTTTCCGACCGGACTGAAATTTTGCATAAAAGCTCTAAGCCTGGAATCAAACATAGGCTTTTTAAATCATAAAACCGTTCCCATGAGATATAAATAACCTTTAAACGTTTCCATAGAACAAAACCCGCGAAACCGTGGGCAGAAACTAGTATATTATACAGAAACACTTATTCTTTGAATAAGATTTTGAGAATGCCAAGTTTAGAAACTCTAGATTAATAGGTATGCGATTTTAATCTCAGGATAAGATTTATTCTACTTTGGTCGAATCCACCCTTAAAGATAAACAGCAAGATAAACATAAGTGTTTGGTTTGATGTTACACAGATGGCGTTGACAACAATAAATAATGAAATATACTTATAAACATTAATATAATTAATCAAATAATAGAATTAAATGTATAATTATTATAATATTTAATTCTATTATTTGATTGTCATTTTCTTTCTTAATCAAGGTCTTATAATATATTACATAGATATTTACATCAATTTAAGAAATGAAATGTTTCTAAAAATTTCGACTTCGGCGGGACTCGAACCGACTCGAAGGGTGGGGCGGGTTCGAGTCCCGCCGAAGGCGATAGTTTTTGGGAACTTATTTAATTTCTTAGAGTTGCTGAGTGCAGAGGCACTATAACAAAAATCCTATATATTTTGTTTAACAGAGTGAACAAAAATTAATGCATTTTTCCTCGGATTCTAAGACACACAGCACATGCATCAGTTATAAATTGCCCAGTCAAGTAATCATATTTTTTTTCCGAAAACTAAGTCAGGATTCTTTTTAAATATTTTTCTTTTTAAATATCAATTTGTGGTAAGCAAAAATATTTGAAACCACAAAAAAACTTAATTTCGAGCCAACCCACGGCGATCAACCTTAATTTACCATTTATGGAACCGCATAATGAAATAAATAACCATTAATGGAAATTATAACGCTGTGATGACCTCGATATAAAAAAATCAATAAATAAAGTGCAATTTGACGACCGTTGTGGCGCGGTGGGCGAAGGTCCGCCTGCGACGCAGAAGGTTGCGGGTTCGATTCCCGCCTCGGGACAAATGTGTGTACGATCCACAGACATTTGTTCAGGGTGTTCTGGTCGTTTTCTATGTATAATAAAAATATCTATCTATGTATTGTATTATATTATGTATATCAGTTATCTAGTACCCATAACAAAAGCTCTGCTTAGTTAGGGGCTCGATAATGCTGTATGAATTGTCCAGCATTATTAAATAATAAAATTTTATTATTATTTATTAACAGTTGTTAAATATATTTACCGCATGGACGTCCTTGTTTTTTGCTCTCGCTCGTTCTAGGTTCCTGTTAGCAGCTTCGTAAGCAGCTAGGCATCTGGAATTATATATTTATAAGAACTAAATATCTTTAAACCAAATTATGGACTGAGTTAGACTGTCTTGTTTATATCAAGGTATACAGGGTGGCACGTAACATGTGTTGTAATCCGAAAGGGGGATTCTGATTCTGAACCGTGAGGAGATCAACCTGTTATTTTTAGAAATTAGATGTATTTTTTTTTCTATATTTTTTCTTATTATTCGTGTTTTTTTTACATCTTCTCAACAGCCTGTAATAGTCCACTGCTGGACGCAGGCCATCCCCTGTTTTTTTATCTCATGAGGGTAATGCCCATATTTCTTACGCTGGGCATGCGGGTTGGGGATCGCAGTTCGGTGGTAGATCTATTCTGCAAGTTCTATGTTAAATTTTCCTATAAAAAATATCGTAGTTTGACGAATTCATAATGGATGTAAGCGGGTCTTCCAACACAATTAAGGTTCGTAGTTAACCCGCTTACATCCGTAACGAATTTGTATTTTAAATATTTTATAAGATTAAATATTGCAAGAGTGCGTGTAAAAATGGCCGGCTTAGAACTTGCACCACCCCAACTCTTCCCGTGGGTGTCTTAAGAGGCGTCTAAGGGACATACACCGAGGGGCGGGCAGCAGCGCCTCTTGCAGTATATATGTACCACCGAACTGCGATCCCCAACCCGCATGCCCAGCGTAGGGATTATAGGCATTACCCCCATGAGATAACAAATCAGGGGGAGGCCTGCGTCCAGCAGTGGACCATTATAGGCTGTTAAGGATGAGTACATTGATAGATACTTTTTATTATTAGCGGGCTAAATGATAATGTGTGTATTGTCCAGCATTATTTACTCTTCAATTGCTAAACCCACCTAAGTCTGCGTACCAACACGGCCTTGGCCGCGTGCGCGTCGCGCATGTAGTACCGCAGTGTGTCCGCCAGCTTTAGATCCTGGTCCGACGCCATGCGACCTTCGATCTTCTGTAAATAGCATTAAAGGTCATTTGAAACTTATTCTTTATTGAAAAATCGCAGTCAAAAATTGCAGTCTTATATGTGAGGGGTTCACATATAACACTGCACGATTAATTCAAATTAATTTATTACTTTACTGTCGTCCTTTTCGTCCATGACAAAATGCTTATAAATAGCTGAACATTTTTATATGTATTCTCTATTGATATAGAAATATATCTGCATACTTAATATTTGAAAAAAATACATACTTTAAGACGGTACCCCGAGCCAACTAGCGCCGCCATATATTTTATCTTATTATTTCGTTGAACAAAGGTGATTTCAATATTTTCAATGGGCAGTTTGTGATACCTATTATAAGGTTTTTTAATGCCTCTGTCATAGTTTATTTTGTATAGTTTATGAGGAAATGTAATAATTGAGTATTGTGGCCACAAAGTACAACATCGTATCTCCTCCTAAATTAAATATTACCAGCTCAGTGTGACACAGACCGCGACTCGGTAAACCTAGTGTAGGAATTCCCGTGTCCAGGTGGGATGACGACCGGCGAACGACAGCTGGCAGATGCTGGACACGGCTGAAGCGAGTTATGGGAGACCGTCCAGCAGTGGACTAACAAAGCCTGATGAGTACTTACCCTGCATTTATCAAAAGTATCAGATGCTTTAGTCAGGAACCGCTCTGTGGCCGGCTGCTCCCTCGTAGCGAGGTGTGTAGTAATCACACTAACACACAGACACAGACCGCAACTCGGCAAACGCAGTGTAAGATGCCTTTAGTCCAGGTCAATATGACGACGGGATGACTGGCAGATGCTGGACGCGGCTGAAGCTACTTATAGGAGACTGTCCAGCAGTGGACTAACAAAGCCTGATGAGAACATACCCTGCATTTATCAAAAGTATCAGATGCTTTAGTCAGGAACCGCTCTGTGGCCGGCTGCTCCCTCGTAGCGAGCTGCGTGATGCAGGAAGACAGCTTTATGTGAGCGTCTGCGACCTCTGGGAATGAAAACGGTGAGGATGATCAAACTCAGGGTATTCGTTTTATAGTGCTTGTAGCGACCTCTAGCAAATATTAGCGGAACTACAAAGCTAACCTCAATAGAGTAGCTCAAGGAAGTTACCTACCTAAGCGCTTCAACGGATATTCGCTAGATGTCGCTAAGACAGTTGGGATCACAGTTCGGTGGTAGATCTATTCTGAAAAGGCGCTGCTGCCCGACCCCCGGTGTACGTCCCTTAGTCGCCTCTTACGACACCCACAGGAAGAGTTAGGGTGGTGCAAATTCTAAGCCGGCACCACACAAACGCCTTTTAAATCCCTCTTATTGTCGACGTTCAAAACTAACCTTTATGTTTATACGTCATACGATCCACTTTAGCCACAGCCTCCTTGAGATGTGAATAGTAATCCTGCAGAAACGTCGTCTCTTGCTCGAAGAAATCGTTGACGTCTCTAACAGTGGCCCCGAGGTAAATCTCATCTGTTGTTGTTGTCATTGAACGCATCTGTAATCATTTGGCATATTTTTTTACTATAAAAACTATCGTAGTTTGTCGAATTCGTTACGGATGTAAACGGGTTAACTACGAAGCTTATTTGTGTTGGAAGTGCTCTGAGGGATGCGGAAGGCGCGCGTCTAGAATCGCACTGAACGAAGTTCCTCGTTAAGGGATGAAACGTTGGTGTTCTTCCAACACAAATAAGGCTCGTAGTTAACCTGCTTACATTCGTAATGAATCATTTGGAATATTTAAAAATTTATAAATCTACTCCAAATTTTCCGAAATTTTAGTTTAGTCCCGAAAAAATTCCATTTAGGCAGGATTCGAACCCGCGTCTCACCTTCAGTCCGGGTGCGCTCTAACCAACTAAGGAAAGAAATCGAATTTTTTCATGTTTTTATTGCTTGTTTCTCAAAAAGAACAGAACATCCGCCATTTTGAATTCCAACACTCCCAATCTAAACTGATCCTTACCAGTCCCCCAATAAGGTCCATCTTCCCTCTCGGCTTGGCGGCCAGGTCCTGCTGGTACTCCAGGAAGACCCGCAAGTGCGTGTCGTGCCGGAACACAGGGTGCGTGGAGAGACGCTGGAGGAACACCTCGTGCATGGCCACCGTCTTCTTGAATGTTGCCAGATATTCACTGGGGATGACAAACTTTAATTAATCTCTATACTATTAATAATATAAATGTGAACTTGCGGGAGAGAGATAAAGGTAAAGATTTTTTTGTTTCAATTATGTTCTACTAAGACTTAATATCGTATTATTGGGGGGTTGAAGTGCCCGTAATCCCCACGATGGGCATGCGGCTCGTCATCTATACCGCAATGCTTGAAAACGAAAGTTTTCAATCAGTGCGTCCTACCCGTCATGACCTACGGAGCTGAGACGTGGACATTCACGGTAGGGCTGATCCACCAGTTTAAAGTCGCCCAGCGAGCTATGGAGAGAGCTATGCTCGGAGTTTCTTTGAAGGATAGGATTCGTAACGAATACATACGACAGAGAACCAAGGTTATCGACATAGCTCAAAGGATTAGCAAGCTGAAGTGGCAGTGGGCTGGTTATATCTCGAAAAGGACCGACTACCGCTGGGGTAAACGTACACAGCGTAGACTGATAATGTCCCAAAAATTTTCGATTTCGGCAAGATTCGAACCCGCGTGGGTTAATGGAAAATAAATTATTTTTTGTTTTATTAATTAATGGATAATAAGTAAAATTTGCCCAGTGCGAGGAACGCACTATAAAGCATAAAGTTTGGATGTTGATGTATGTTTGATGATGATGATTCTTTGTTAATGGCAATATAAGTCTGGTTGTACTCTTTTCTGTCAGTGTCAAGTAATGGAAAATAATAATAAAATATGAGTTATCAAGTTATGAAGAATGTTGATTAAATTATATTCTTCATTAAGAAAGAAAATTACAATCAAATAATAAAATAAAATAAGGGAAAATATTTCATTATTCAGAAAGAAAATAACAATCAAATAACAAATTTGAATTAAAACTAGTATTTACAATAGAAACAATTAAGCTATCTGCAAACTGTTGCAAACAATCTACAGGTAGCTCAACTGATCCATATCAATACCAGTTGGAAGCGTGCCTAAGACACTGGCTGCATTGCCCCGCTGTATAGCAATGCTGATGAGAATGTTGATATTTTCACCAGAGCCTAGTTCGTTACCTAGCAGGGTACACCACGTGCAGGTTAGGTTGGTTTGGGAGACGAGATCTTGGAGTCTCCCTTGTACCCCGTATAGATGTTTGTTACCTCTTCACGCCAAAACGGCACCACAAATCGGTGTATGTGAGTCAGATTTCTGTTTTATTTTGAAACTTAGTACGTTTTTTAACCGATGAAAAACAAAAGATACTCCGGTTCTACGTGAGATTAATTAGGCGATTTAATGTATTTGTTTTTTCCGTTTATTATGGATCCATATGGAAAATTATTTCGCGAATGATTCCTATAAAGTTTTTATTCCCGAGGGACAAATACTTACATTGATCACTAAAAACTTTAAAAAAAATTGTGCATATACTAAGGAAGTTGAAGTCGGTATTCGTTTTTTTTTTCAAAATATTATAATGAGATTTAAATTGAAAAAAAATCGCTCTTTGTAGCGTTTGGGGAAGGAATTTATGGACACATTTTGACTGATACTCTTATAACGATGAAGATCAGTCACCAGCTAACAATCTTTTAATCAATACTACTTACAGAAACAGATAAATAAAAAAAATACTAACTCTTCCAACTCCTCTTTCATCTTCAGGAACTCTTCTCTCGTCAGCGCTCCCTCGCCTTCACCGAGCCGCTGCAACTTCTCTCGGGAAGCGTCGAAGTCGGGACGCGGTGGCGCCGGCGGGATCTGACAAACAAATGTCAATTATGGTAAATTTTTAATCGATTTTAATGGAACAAACAAAATTATATGAACGCTGTCCTTATTCTGTGACGTCACCGTTCAGTTTGTCACTTCAAAATGCTTCTATTCAATCGTTGATTTTTCAATTTTATAAGGGAAACAAATAAATGATAATAACCATCATGTTTCTTGTTAGTGTGTTGTGTCAAATAAAAAAGTTTCTTTGTTTATTTCTTTCAAAAAGTAACCCGCTAATGGTTGCATGATGATAACACAGTGAACGGTGACGTCACGTTAAGAAGTTTAAAAACATATTATACGCCATGTCAGGTATTTTGTGAAAAGGATAGGCACAGGATTTTGCGTTCACAAGAGAAGGATAGAGCATATGCTTTTGGAACGGCGTAGGGCAAAAATCATGTTTTAGCTTATTTACCTATACAAGAAATCTACACCAAAAAAGGGTGGGGCGCGGGTTCGAGTCCCGTCGAAATCAAAAATTTCTGAAAACGTATTTCATTTATTAGAGACCCAGAGTGCGGGTAAGCACTATAACACAAATCCTTAGAAATTAACACCACTTATGATGAAACTAGTTTAAGGAACCAAATAATCTATATACAGTCGTGGTCAACTAATTAGGGACTTTCAAGATAGTGAAGAGCAATAACCGGTTATGTACATATAAATATAAAACCATATTGATTTCTCAGCACCTATTATTTGCATAATTTGGTCCGATTATTATGCTATAAATGGCTGTAAATAAAAGAATAAATAAATAGAAAAAAGTATTTAATATCAAAGGTTGAACATGTATTCAATTTTAAGGTATAATTCTGTAGCTGGACATTTAATTAAGGACAGTAAACTATAATGAAAAATAGAGTTAAACAAAACTAATAATCTGCAGTATTATAATATCTTTAACAGCTCCATTTTATTGCGTGTAAAATCAGTACCCAGTAGCAAAACCTTTGTTAGTAATTACCGCTTGACACCGATGTGGCATAGACATTATCAGTTTCTGGCATGTTTCGACAGGAATGTTTGCCCATGCCTCACAAAAAGCTTCATTAAGTTCATCTAAAGTTGTGGTACGATAAGTGGCAACTTTTTTCTTGATTTCGTGCCAAAGGTGCTCGATTGGGTTAAGGTCCGGGCTATTTGCTGGCCAATCTAGCACCGATACTGACTGACTGGTAAGAAACGACTTGACTGAACGGGCGGTTGTTTCGGGTCGTTATCATGCTGAAACGTCCATATAATAGGGAGATGCTCCTCAGCATAGGGAAGCATCGTTTCCTCCAATATTGCCTTGTATTGATGTTGGTCTAAGTTACCCTGAACTTTCCTCACAGGTCCCACTCCACGTCCAGAAAATGAACCCCACATTTTAATGTTTCCACCGCCATGTTTCACCTGCGTTTTTGTGAATCTTGGATTCATTTCCGCTTTTACTGGACGCCGTACGTATTGCCTTCCATCTGAAGAAATCAAATTAACCTTGGTCTCGTCAGAGAATAATACATGTTGCCATTGGGCGTAGGTCCAATGTCCATATTTACGTGCAAACGCCAAGCGAGCATTTCTATGTTCTTTCTTCAACAACGGTACTTTGCGAGCCACTCTTCCGAACAACCCTGCTTCTACCAGACGTCGTCGAACGGTCCTCGCTGAGACACCAGCTCTTTCGTCTGTACCAAATACTTCGTGTTTAATTACAATAGAGCCTAGAAACGGATCTTTCTTAGCTAACCTGGTTATCATTCTATCTTCTTGCGGAGTTGTTTTTCTCGATCTTTTTGTTTTGGGCACATTTAAAGTTGTGTTATTGCGTCTGACATGTTGCACTGCATTGTATACCATAGTTTTTGAACAATTTAAATGTTCTGCTATCCTTCGGTATGGCCAACCATGCTCGACAACAAACTTCATGATAATTTTTCGTAGTGTTGGATCGCAACTTTTATTTTTGCCCATTTTTCTTCAAAATATTTTTCAAAACTTAAAATAAAAATCGGGATTGCCGCCAAAACTACCACGAAACAATAAGAGAAGAAGTAAAAAAGTATTGAGATTCAAACTTTGAAAATAGAACGCAATATCTCAGTGTCCCTAATTAAATGGCCAGCCAGCAATATTTGAACAAATAGCACTATGATAATCTATCAGCTATACTGTAAAGAGGTTTAATGTTTAAGAAGTTGTTATTGTTTGTATAATCGGGCACATCAATGACTAATTATACTTACATGTAAAAGATATGGAATATTTTTAAGACTCGTTGAAAAAAATAAAAAAAAATCACAATTTGGCCTAACTAGAGATTGTCCCTAATTAGTTGACCACGACTGTATATAAAAATCAATTGCTGTTCGTTAGTCTCGCTAAAACTCGACAACGGCTGAACGGATTTATCTTATCTTGGTCTTGAATTATTCGTGGAGGTCTAGGGAAGGTTTAAAAGGTGAGAAAAATTCGAATAGGTACCCGTGCGAAGCCGGGGCGGACCGCTAGTTAGTAATAAAATAACATACGAATCAAAACTAAGTGATATTCATAGACCTCAGGGTTCTAGAGTTCTCGACCAGATCATGTGCAAAATAGCGCTTTCTCATGATTTTTTATGGTACATATTATTTTTCTCATTCGTGTCCACGTTCAAGGAACCAATGAACAAATGTTGAATTTTATGTAATTCGAGTTTTTAACCACTGGGAGCGGGTACTGAGATTTAGGCCTAGTTTTACAGCCAAACCCGGTAGGTTCTCCTCTTAATAGCTAGTAAAGTAGTAATACCTTGCTACCATACCGCAATGCTTGAAAACAAAAGTGCTCAATCAGTGCGTCCTACCCGTCATGCATGACCAACGGAGCTGAGACGTGGTCACTCACGGTAGGGCTGGTCCACCAGTTTAAAGTCGCCCAGCGAGCTATGGAGAGAGCTATGCTCGGAGTTTCTCTGAAGGATAAGCTTCACAACGAATACATCCGACAGAGAATCAAAGTCATTGATATAAGAATTAGCAAGCTGAAGTGGCAGTGGGCCGGCCATATCTCACGAAGAACCGATAGCTGCAGGGGTAAACGTATTCTTGAGTGGAGACCATGCCTCGGTAAACGAAACTGCGAAAGACTGCAGGCAGATGCTGGATGCGTCAAGCTGATGACAGGGCGCTATGGTGCTCATTAAGGGAGGCCTATATGTCCAGCTGTGGACTAACACAGGCTGATGATGATGTCCCTCTGCATACTTACAATATATCCCGCATAGTCTTCATTCTCCTCATAGCGGTCGTGCAGCCACACAAACTCTTCATGCTGTCTGACCACAGTGAATTCTGCGTTGCGAAACTCTGGCAGGGTCGTCTTGGTGTGGACCGTGAACTTTACTTTCTCTTTCTCGCTGAGAGCGTCGGAGATGTCCACCTGAAATAGTATCATTATTTATTTATTAGGACTTCAAGCAACTACTTATGGGTAACTAGCTTTCCGCCCGCGGCTTCGCTCGCGTAGAAGATACGATTTGTATTGCTATTCAATCTAATCCCACTAATCAAAAAGCCAAGGTACGAATTTCAAACTTTAATAACCCGATGAAACACATTTTTACGCACGCGACGCGTAGCCGGTTTGGCGATCTCCGCGAACCTGACGCTAGCAGCGAGAGACGCCTGGGCTGAACTCTGCAACCCAATGGCTTTACTATGGCAATGGTATCATCGCAGAATCATCCATAGATAAATGAAACTCTAGATAGTGCGTGTGGTGCTATTTGCACTGAGATATTGATAGAATGATTTCAACCTTGACACCTTTGACACGGTCTGTAGTTTCTTTAATCAAAGGTAAAAGCGTCAAAATATGTAATTCTGACACGATGCCTTGATAATTTCTTAAAATATGCCTTTAATATGTGCCTCGAAGACTTGAACCTTCTCGTCGAATTGTACTGACAGTCACCGCAGGCCGCATCAGTCTGTGAGACTCTTAAATAATGATGGACATTCCACACAGTCATCTAGCCCCAAGCTAAGCAGAGCTTATGTTATGGTGAAATGTTTAGTATAGTGGAATTAGGATCTCATGTCGGAGGCGAGATCTACTTTGGGTCGCTACATATAGTATACAGTTAACATCGGAGCAAATTGCAGTTTTCATTCATAATTTTATTAGTCTTTTGTCCGTTTACGAACTAGAGTTTGAACGTTTTTGGATGCGCGTTTGAAATCATGCATTGAATTTGCATTTTTAAAAAGTCAATGTCTCCTTCAAAATCCATTTTTTTGCAATATGTTTTATTTTCTACTCTGTAATGTTTTAAAATATCTCGGAGTAGTTTCCCAAAATCAGTCTTCATGCCTATTACAGTTAAGAGTGAGCAGTTGTTACTCATAAGCATAACGCTTAATGACAACGGTCACTGACTGATTATAAGTCTGTTTTGAAGTGGAGATAACTTGATGTAATTGCAACGACCTTGTATATTTAGTACTTAACTATGTTTGTGCATGAACAACCTATTCTTAAGGTACAGATACACATGCTAGAAAGTAGCCCACTACTAAGCATGCTTGAAAGCATGCTAATATTGAGTATGCTATCGTAATGTTTACATGTATATGCTACGGATTGGCATGCTAGTTTTGAGTATACTGTTGTATTAGCATGCTCGAAGCAAACATACCAGTCACACTTGCTAACTCGTGAGCTTGTATACATTGGACGCAGAAGAACCGTACCTCTTTGAACTTCCTTTTTTTTCAGCTCTGTATGATATATCGATCTTAAATTTTTAATTTTACTTTTCAACATTTTTAATGTAAACTTTGGCTCTTCCATTTTGCACTACACTGACTGCTTGCTACTAACAAGCATGCTACAAAGCAAACACGTTCAGACATGCTTTTAACGCAGCCCCCACTACCCCGCTCCTCAGGTAGTATACTAGTAAATCCACAGTTGGTCGATTTACTAGCAAACTACGAGCTAGCATGCTATTTTCAAGCAAGGCCCAATACACACGTGCTACTGGATAGCTTTTGCTTTAAAATAGCATGCTTTCGTGCTACTTACAAGCATGTGTATCAGTAGCTTTAAGCTGAGTGGTTTACTACAACTGGGTTATTTGTTGCAGCACAGCTTATCTACACTAATATTATAAAGAGGAAAGATTTGTATTTGTGTATGTAACGAATAACTTAAAAACTACTGGACGGATTTCAAAATTGCTTTTGCTGTTAGAAAGCTGCATTATCATTATGACTGAGTAACATAGGCTATAGAATATACCCGTGCAAAGCTGGGGCGAACAGCTAGTTAGATAAATATATAAATAATAAATATATTTTTTGTTCTTGGTATTTATTTATTCCGTATATATTATTCTATATTTTATAAAATTGTTAATTATGATTATATAATTATTATTATGTATATTTTTGGTACACCCCTGCCTTTCTCAATTTTTTTCAAATTTATCTCCATCCAAAGGTTGCCTGGAAGAAATCGCTTCTAAGCGATAAGGCCGCCCATTGTACTTTTATGTTTAAGGTCTATGTCTGTTTGTTGTTTTTTGTTTTTGTGGTGTACAATAAAGAGTTTTGTATTGTATTGTATTGTATATATTTATGAAAATTTGTGGTGTATTTCTTTTATCATTCATAATCATCATCATCAACCTATAGTCCACAGCTATACATAGGCCTCTTTTAAAATGTGTAATTATTTTTCTATACTCAAGGTGTGTGTTAGATTAAGTAGTTTTAAGTAAAGGTAGTCTTCTCAAACTGCAAAGAGAGTTATCCATACAAAAATAAGTTCTTAGAGCCATATCACAATGGCGATTTGCGAGCGATTTCAAAGCGTGGTGAGGGCGCAGCGAGCACGCCGCTATGATGCAGCGAGCACGCCGCTATGATGCAGCGAGCACGCCGCTATGATGCAGCGAGCACGCAGCGAGCTGATAAGTGTGACCAATCAGGCTTCACACTTTTACACCACACTGTTGTTAGATTATGTTCAGTGAACTGCTTTATGATAATTTGAAATTTTTATCTCATTTTGGCTAGTCCTTGAGTGGAGACCGCGACTCGGCAAACGTAGTGTAGGACGCCCTCCGACCAGGTGAGATGACGATTTGCGAAAGACTGCTGGCAGATGCTGGGTGCGGCAAGCTGAAGACAGGGCGCTATGGCGCTCATTAGGGGAGGCCTATGTCCAGCAGTGGACTGATGTAGGCTGATGATGATGGCTAGTCCTTGGTGCAAATAAAGCTCCCACAACCTTGAAACATAGTTCAGGAGTCTTTGCCTCAGTGTTGTTTTTAACACTTTATTAAGGCGCTGATTAGGGGAGGCCTATGTCCAGCAGTGGACTAATGTAGGCTGATGATGATGATGAAGGCGCTGATGATCAAAAGTATTTTATGTTGATACAATATTAATTAAAACGTATGCCGAGACAAGTAACATTTTGCGACTCAAGCAATTTGTTTCATTTTGTGTCTCTTTCTTTATTAATGTAACCAGTTGTAATTTCAGTTACAAATATAATTTTCCATTTCAAATATTATTACTTAATAGAATTAGAACTGTAACTCACCAAAAGGCTGTTATCTGCCAGTGACACATTATCATTGGGCTTCTTATCAATCTTTATGTCGCTGACACTGGAGGGCGGCGACTGGGCTGGTGCTGACAGCGGGTCATGGGTGGTTTCATCCACGCAGTCCTGGAAAATATACATCATGATAAAAATGAAAAAAACATAATGTTTGTAACTAGGTAAGTTACAATAAAATGGGTTGAAGTATTCTTTTATGCATAATATGCTTGTAATAAAGAATCCCCAACTATTCCTTATCATGAGGGTAGGTAGTTATAGAAGTACTTCATCATCATCATCATCATCAGCCCGTTGGCACCCACTGCTGGGTATAGGCATCCTCTTTTACACGCCAGTTAAATCGATCCTGTGCGAACCTCATCCACAGTAAGTAAGTACTTAATTGAAAATAAATAAATTTAATTCTATGGGCGAAGGTCTGCCTGCGACGGAGAAGGTTGTGGGTTCGATTCCCGCCTCGGGACAAATGTGTGTACGATCTGCAGGCATTTGTTCAGGGGGTTCTGGTCGTTTTCTATATATAATAAAAAATATCTATCTATGCATTGTATTATATTATGTATATCAGTTATCTAGTATCCATAACACAAGCTCTGCTTAGCTTGGGGCTAGATAATGCTGTGTGAATTGTCCAGCATTATTATTATTATGCTTAGACATGATACCTTTTTCAGGGTACATGTTTAAAAACGGTGTGGTTATGTTGTAGTCCCAAGGACACCCAGTTTCATAAAAGTTCAGGCAACAGGAGCTATATTTAACAAAAATTTAATAATTTTATGTCACTTGCTTATAGAAAACCTTTTTGGGCAACCCTTCTTGGGATATGGTCAAGGAGAAAATGTCAACTAGCAACTTTGGATTATCCGTCCATATTAGCATAGATTATAATTTTATTTATCAGCTAAGGCCTTGTACTTATTGGTTAACTAATTTCTGATAGCAACTTTGTACGAGTTTTGTCTATAGAACCTTATTAGTATAGTTTAACCTATTAATAATAATATAAGCCTTTTATTCAGACGTTTTACAATCAGTATGACAGTTTTACTTAGACTAAACCTCTGCTACAGCATCTGTCTGCATGCCTCTAGGCAAAGGCCTCCTCCAATTTTGACCATTCAACAGTTATAATGAATATAGTATAATGAATGTTAGGTATTATGGTAAGTAGTGTATGTATAATGTAATTATTTAATTTTCATATTACTCAAATGCCACCGTCTATATTGTTTGTTTATGTCCAGTCCATCCCAAGGTTGCCTGGAAGAGATCACTCAAAGCGATAAGGCCGCCCTTTGTACTTCCTTTATTCCATGTATTTCCTTTTGTGTTTGTGTGGTACAGTAAAGTTATCTGTCTAGGACCGTTTAAAGGTTTTTTGTATACCACAGGAACTGTTTTATGGGATAATAAGTAGATATTTTGATTCCGCACTTAGAGCTACATCTCTGCAAAATTTCAGCCTGATCCACTTAGTAGTTTTGCCAAGCAGAAGTAACAGACATCCATTCATCCAAACTTTCACATTTATAACTATAATATAATTAGTGTGATCATCATCATCATCACCAGCCTATGTTAGTCATTAGGGTCATGTGGTGATGTTATTAGATAAGTATGGGTGAAGTTTTGTGTTTGTATAACAGGCATAATCTGCTAAGCACATTCAATGTCCTCTTATGTCTCTTAATACAAAATTTATACGTTATATTCAATTTTTGTGTGCAATAAAGCATTTTCTATCTATCTATATCTACCTGCTAATAATGAATTGTTTGTGGTGTGAAGGAGGTAAGGGGGCCTTCGTTCTGCATTGCTTCTGTTGCTGTGTTATTCACCCCTGAACGGAAACGGAGTTACCTATTATCATTACACCGGGAACTAACAGGAAACAGCGGCCACTTACCACAAGAAACGATAAAAACTGCAGGTAAGAGGTAGGTACACGTCATAACGGGAAATGGGCAAAAAACGGTCAATTCGAAGTGGAATCGACCAAAAATAGTTTTATATGGTATTTATCGTCAATAACATGACTCAAGGTTTCCAGAAATCTCTTTATAAATGAAAATTCTTCGTAATTATCATCGAGTTACGCCCCCGGCGCTTAAGCTGCTATGATGGCAAAAAGGAGGGGAACACAACACGGGTTCGTAACATTCTTACCATCATTCTGAGAGTGCACGGAAATCTTTCAGTTCTGAGGAATAACACTACTTTCAGGGATTTATTAGCTGTAAAAACAACAGATAAATCCAAACAAGACCAGACCTCCACGAGCAAAGCAAACAATGAGAAAAGTCATTGAATGTCAAATTGACAAATTTGAGACCGGAATGTCATGCTGCGATGGATTTATTTCTGCATCTGTGGTCATGTTGAAATGTATTGCCAGCTCAAGAAGTGGAACAGCTTTTGGTAGGAATCTGCTTCATGTTGTGTTAGCTAGCCTTTTTAGAATACAGGAGGTTTGATACATTGTTTTCCAAAATAGAATGGGGGCGAGGGGGGGTTTTTGCTACTTTCTCAACGCCTTAAAAAGATTTTATTTCTGTTTTATTTTTATTTGAAATTTGGGTTGTCAGCACTTTGAACAAGAGTTGTAATATTTAAAACGAGGTATTTGAATACCTTACCTACCAATGATAACATTTGGTTATCTGATTATTTACAAGATTTTGTGTAGATTATTTTTTTATGTTGCCCGAAATAAACGATTTTATTTTTATTACGACACTTTAATTATTTTAAATCTCGTTTAAATACAATTTTTTAATACAGAAAATATTATATTATACAATAATAACAATAATAAGTTAATTTCCAAAATTATGAAACTATTCTACATATGCGGCGACTATTTCCGACCAATTCAGTTAGGCTTTGGTTCGCGAGGCGGATGTGAGGCCGCAGTACATTCCCTTCGTACATTTTTGAACCAAAATTATGGGGAGGTAGTTCTGAAGGTAGACGTCAAAAATGCCTTCAATTCCGTAGACAGGGGCGCCTTGCTAAAAGAAATTAAAGACAAAATTCCAGAAATTTACCCTTTTCTCTGGCAGTGTTATGGTTCACCCTCAAAATTAATTTATAGGCACAATGTCATTTCATCCGCTGTTGGCTGTCAGCAGGGCGACCCTCTTGGTCCGGCCATTTTTAGCCTTGCGATCCAACCTATTATTCAACGTCTCCAATCCAAGCTAAATGTTTGGTATTTGGATGACGGAACTCTGGGTGGAGAGGTGAACACAGTTTTTGATGATTTAAAAACCATCACTGACGAATTTCAAAAAATTGGATTGGCACTAAATTTTTCAAAATGCGAGCTGTTTATTTCGGACTCTTGTGTAGATAAAAACAATATCATTGGTAAATTTAATAGTTTGGCCCCCAACATTTCAATTGTAGATAAATGTTCACTTCGACTCCTTAGGTCACCAATTCTTGATGAGTCTTTTCAGCCATTTGTAGATGAAAAAATTCAAAATTTTAACAGAACTTCAGACAGACTTCTCAAAATTAATAGCCATGTGGCTTTTACAATTATTCGGTTTTGCCTGTTTGTACCTAAATTTACATATTCTTTGAGATGTTGTCAACTGTGGAAACACAGCGAGCTTTTGGAAGGCTTAGACAATAATAATAAAGAATACTTTATCATCGGTTTTGAATATATATTTGGATGACAAGGCATGGTCGCAGGCCTCCCTGCCTGTAAAATTGGGAGGCTTAGGTATACGCAAAATTTCAAGTGTAGCCCTACCAGCGTTCTTGTCTTCTGTCTACAGCACTAGTTCCTTAGTTGAAAAAATTTTAAAGCCCTCTCATTTGGTTATACCTGGAATTTGATTCAAAATTTCATTTTTAGACGAAGCTCGATCTGCTTGGCATAGTGCTTGCCCCGATGCTGCTCCCCCAAAATCTCTTTTGTCCCAACGGCAATGGGACGGGCCTCTGTGTGAGTTGACACGGAATTGTTTGTTACAAACGTGCTCCAGCTCTGCAGATCGTGCCCGTCTTCTAGCCGTTTCTAAATGGGAGTCAGGACATTGGTTGCAAGCACTTCCTTCATATAACACTGGCACTTTATTGGATCCCGTAACTTTCCGTGTCGCAACTTGTCTTCGGTTGGGGGCAAGGTGTTGCGCGCCTCATCAATGCCAGTGCGGTACTGCTGTCGAACAGCTCGGTCATCACGGATTATCGTGTACTAGGGCTGCCGGTCGGATATCTCGTAATGCCAGCCTGAACGACATCATCCGGCGGGCCTTTACCACCGCTAACGTACCAGCTATTCTCGAACCGAATGGTCTGTTGCGTGACGATGGTAAGAGGCCTGACGGCATGACTCTAGTCCCATGGGAGTTGGGGAGGCCTATTGTGTGGGACGCTACATGTGTCGACACACTCGCGCCTTCCCATCTTCCTAGGACTTCCGTGAGGGCTGGTGCGGCGGCAGATTTAGCCGAAGATCTCAAGAGGCGCAAATATGCAAGTCTCGACAGAGCCTACACATTTGCTCCCCTTGGAGTCGAGACCCTAGGTTCGTGGGGTACCGAGGCTCTCCGGGTTTTCAAAAAATTATCTGAGCGTCTGGTCGAAGCGACGCGTGACCCGAGAGCTGGTGAGTATCTGGCACAGCGCATCAGCATTGCTATACAGCGGGTCAATGCAGCCAGTGTCTTAGGCACGCTTCCAACTGGTATTGATATGGATCAGTTGAGCTACCTGTAGATTGTTTGCAACAGTTTGCAGATAGCTTAATTGTTTCTATTGTGGTACGAATTTATTGCGTGGTAGTTTCTTTCTTCTAGAAATGGTGCAACATTACATTTGTAGAAATATATGGTAGATTCGATAATTTATCGATTCTTGAAATTATTGAAATGGAGCCGTAAAACTTTGTTTTTTAATTTGTTTTTACTTAATTTACGCGTATTTTTAACAAAATGGGCACTCAAAAGCCTGGAGAATGGGCGAACTCGCTTATTGCCAGATTTGAAGAGCAGGTAAGCCTCTATAATTGGTAAAATAAATTATTGAAGTGAAGACCCACCCATCCTGTTTTTATTGTAAACAAAGATCATTAATTTGGGATTCTCTGAGTTTTATTTCAAGAAATATGTAAAGAAAATACAAACGTAATTAGTTACAGGTCAGTTTCTGCTATTTATTGAATCTTAAACCTCTCCAGTCGCATAGTACAGCGCAAACGCCCACGCAAAAAAACCAGCTGCTTTTTCGCACAATTTTTTACAAATATTATCTGATTTTTTCCAACGATACCTATGTATTTTTTATTCTATTAAAATATTTTCCTATTACACGTAAATAGCACAAAGTCGATCGTATACACATCAATTTATAGAATAAATACTTCATAACTAAATAATGCTGGACAATCCACACAGCATCATCGAGCCCCAAGCTAAGCAGAGCTTGTGTATGGGTACTTATTAAATGATATAGGTACTTAAATAATACAAGACATAATTAATTTTTTAAATTATACATTGAAAATGCCCAGGATAAACATTTGCAGATTGTACAATTATTTGCCCCAAGGCAGGAATCAAACGATTTTATTTTATTATTAGTATTATGTACTATTGATTTGACCTAAGCTAACATTTAAATCTAAGCTGTATACATGTGAGAAAAATAAATAATGCGAGCTGCACCACATCAGCCATCAAAGAAAGAATTATATAAGACCTCTGATTAAAATTCTAGTCGAAGTCTTATTTTTATACCTACATTATCTTAGAGTATGTGAAGAAGAAGACCAACACCTTGGCGAGCGGTTGGAGTCGCGTCATAATGATTTTAAATCGTTTGTGGTGCGTATTCTAACTGAGAATTTTTCGACCATCACTAAGGAAGAATTCTGGCCAAAGAATGTGCTGTTACAGAGGTGACAGCACATATTGAGTGTCACTCGTCACCGACACTACGTACTAGTAAATAGTTTTATTTCATGTATGTAAGATTAAGATATATATTTTATATGGGCCGTAGTTTTTAGTATTTTACATCCTGTACTAGACTTATGTTGCCTGAAATAAAAGATTTTATTATTGTTATAATTTTTATAAATATGTTTAAATATGTAATTATAAAAGTTGAAATTTATTTGATCTCATGAACTGTTCATGAGATCAAATAAATTTCAACTTATTGTTTGAAATAAATAAATAACATTAATACCTGTTGAATATCCACAGCTTCCCTACAAGACAGGAGCACAGAACCTGCACTCCCGCATCAACGAGGAACAGTGCAAGGCTTGCCTGGTGCAGATCAGCCGGCACAGGTTCTCACTTGTGATCGGAGGGCTGACGAAGATATTGCAGCGGATCAATGAATTGGTGAGGAATTTGGCATATCTCAAGCTCTCTCAGCTGCTCGCTTTCTTTGCTTTTGACGTTTTCCAATGTATAGGTATCTACAACAAAACTCCAAGTGAGTTGCCAAAATTATCAATAAATAAATTCAAACAAATTGTCTAACATATCCTTTGTAAAAAGGCTTAATAAACAATAAAAATGCTTGGTATGAGTTTTGTTCCAATGCAAAAACTAACATTCTAACAAGGTAAAGGTTTCTTGTTCGCTACTTTACTTTACCTTAAAAAGATTGAAGTATACGAAAAATCAAAGTGATCACTTTATTTACTAGTTTTACTTTAAGTAATTTGTTTTTTTTTTGTTGTGTCCAAGAGTCCTGTAAGGTCTAAAGGAAATAAAGCACTTTGAATTTTGAATTGTGTCCTACACTACGTTTGCCGCGTCGCGGTCTCCACTCAAGAACACCTTTATCCCAGCGGTTGTCGGTTCTTCTCGAGATATGGCCAGCCCACTGCCACTTCGGCTTGCTATTCCTTTGAGCTATGTCGATAACCGTGTTTCTCTGTCGGATGTATTCTTTGCGAATTCTATCCTTCAGAGAAAGTCCGAGCATACCTCTCTCCATAGCTCGCTGGGCGACTTTAAACTGGTGGACCAGCCCTACCGTGAGTGTCCACGTCTCAGCTCCGTAGGTCATGACGGGTAGGACGCACTGATTGAAAACTTTCGTTTTCAAGCATTGCGGTATGGTATGGATGACGAGAAGACTCTACGTAGTTTCCCAAACGCTGCCCAACCTAGCTGGATCCTCTTCTTGGTCTCCTTCTCGAAATTGTTTTTACCTAACTGCAGAGTCTGCTCAAGTTAAGTAGGTACCTATACTCGGAAACAATTTCGAGAAGGTGACCATGTCACCACGACAACCGGTCCCGGATCAATGTGACCATTGATCTACATGCTAGTAATTGAGAAAACCTTCACCCCACAGTACCAACCGACAGTCCCAACTGGCTACAACCGTCCCCTCACCGAGGTGGAGAAAGGCTACCATGACAGTCTGGTCATTGTGCTGGATACATTAGAGATATGCCTCAGTTCGCAGCCCAAAGACACTGCCAAGTACGAGGAGGCGATGAATGTTAAGATACTGCTGAGGGAAGTCTGCCAGTTTATTGGTAAGTGTCACTCATGCTTAACACACACGCACTCACGCACACAACTTCACTTACATTAAACGAGCGTATTTCTATGTCATGGCAGGCACCGCACCGGCTTCAGAGAATGAATTTAGGAAGAAATTAATTTAAATTTTTGGAACCAGTTGCTTACAGGAATCATCATCATCATCATTAGCCTATACCAGTCCACTGCTGGACATAGGCCTCCCCTAATCAGCGCCATAGCGCCCTGTCTTCAGCTTGCCGCATCCAGCATCTGCCAGCAGTCTTTCGCAAATCCCACCTGGTCGGAGGGCGTCCTACACTACGTTACAGGAATCATATACCTACCTAATAATGTTGTTGTTATAATCATATAATCAGTACAAAATAATATTTTAAAATAGTAAAGAGTATGCCTTAAAGAGTATGCATTTCTATAGTGTGAGTAGTAGAGTAGAGGATAAACGATATACCTACTCCGATTTTGAAACCGACATATTTTATGTCGTCAAAGACATTTATATGATATTTAGCAAAAACTGATATCAATAATAAGGTAACATTAAAAACTAAAAAACTAAAATCTTCTACAACATAAAATCTTAAGCAGCGATTTTTTTTTAATTTGAATCACACTAATGTTATAAAAGCGAAAGTTTAGATGTATTGGGTGAATAGATAGATGTTTGTTTCACAGCAGAACGGCTGAACGGATCTAGATGAAATTCGGCACTGAGATAGATTATAGTCAGGAATAGCACATAATGCTATATTTTATCCCGGAATTCGAACGGGAACTACGCGGGTGAAACCGCGAGGAGCTGCTAGTTTAAAAATTTGTGGACGAGAGATCAATGACAGTAAATTTTTCGACTCTTTTAAAAAAAATTAGGCGTGACAGATTAAGTCAGCTAACTTATAATTTACGTTCCATACCACAACTAATCACACAGTATCTGTACATGGCTGTACTCTTCTCTTCTGGCGTGTCGTGATGCCACCAAAACGGGATCAAACTGTAAACCAGCGTTGATCCGCACCAGTGCGGTTCAACACATAGCTGAGTTTGACCATTTTTGGCCCGGATAATCACGAATAGGATAAGTGCACGATGCACGATGGGTAGAACCTGGAATGTTGCACCCATCTCTTATTCTGTTTGCTTGTAGTAGATATATATATAGGTACAATTCAATGTTATGTACGTACGTAGGTAGGTAGGTACCTATCTTGTAAAATGTATTTTGAACAAAGGTAGAGTTATCTACTTACTAGTTTATGAAATACTTTTACCAAATGTATAAAATCATTATAATAATCTATAAAATAAAATAAATAAAATAAAATAAAATAAGCCTTTATTTCTGGATTACATTTGGTTTTTTCTTATCCAAGATACTTAATTCTATTTTCCCTTTATTCCAGTTTGTCCTTCGACATAGGCCTCCTCTAAGGTTTTCCACTGGTTCCTGTCCTTTGCAGTGCGTGTCCATTCTGGGCCGGCCACCCTTTTGATATCATCTTCCCATCGTTTGTTTTGCCTACCTTTACTTCTTTTACTTTCTCGGGGATACCATTCCGTTATTATTTTTGTCCATTTCTCCTTTTCTTCTCGTAGCATATGTTCTGTCCAGCGCCATTTCAGTTGTTTGTATACTGTTTGTATGTTTTTAAATTTAGTATTACTTTTTATGTTTTCTAATCTAACTTTGTCTCTTCTTTTGACTCCGATTACACTCCTTTCTATTCCTAATAATCTATATTAAGTACTAAATTCATCTATCAACAAAGTATGTAAAATATCCTTAATTTTGTATTCTACCCTGTGTGTGTAATTGTGTATGTCTGTCTGTGCTGTTCTTGTTGTGCCAAATAAATGTCGATCTTTTGTTCCAGACTCTCGTAACGAAGGCATAAACATCAACAATACGTCACTGCTGCGGCACCTGGCAAGCAAAGTTCTGTTCGCGCTCAGCCTGAACTTCTTCAATGCTGTGTTTAACAGAATCAGCGCCAGGTTGCAGGTAAGTCTACTGTCACCATGCCACGCCACGGCACGGTCGTGACGTTAGAATTGACCCCTCTAACAGCCCTTGGGTGACCTAAGAGCCGACTTGGGGTACCTATTAAGAAGGAAGCTTCCTGGAAGGTCCCTCAGCTGTAAGTATTTACTAAATGTCATCCCAGATACCTACGGAAGAAGTAAAAAAATCCGGTGATATTTTACAAACAAGGGTGCGATTAAAGCAAAATGGGTATTTTTAAACACTAGAGTTTTTATTTATTAATTTTAACTTTTGCATAGTGGTAGCAAAATGCATTTTTGCTCATTAAACGTTCACCTTTAATGAGCAAAAATGCATTTTGCTCACTGTTTTTAAGTTCCATCGTTTTCAATCGAGAGTGCGGTGTATATAAGTTTATTGATGTGTTTTCATACTTTAATTTTCGTGAGAATAGCGCCGTTCAACCATTAAGAGCCATTATATCAGTAGTTTATTCTATTAAATATCGTCGTTTATTATCATTTCAGAATACTCTTGAAATGGACATGATTTTAAAGTTTTTTTTCATTAAAGATGTTAATACATTTTTGTACCACCACAGTTGCTCAAACTTTGCATAATATGTAAAAATAATGTTACAAGTTTAATCATGTCTTGAAAATTACTGGTCATGTTGGTCAAAATATTTTAAAGGTTATCATAAACCTACTTTTACTTTATAAATTTCAAAAATAAAACCAATGAAATTGTTTCAAATTCTGGGCATCACGGCCAAAAATTGGAACAAAACTTTTTGTTTTGAGTTTTTTGTTTTGGTGTCTGCTTGACCTAGTCCCCCTACAAGCACATACAAGTTTATTCACTAATTATGGGACACCCTGTATAGTTTTTAATAATAAACCATTTTCCAAGCATATTTACTTCCATATTAATAAAGTGAGTAGGACTTGTTCCAGGAACTGTCCTCGAGCTCCGAAGAGAACCCCGATTATACAGACATCGAGCTGATCCAGCACATCAATGTGGACATACTGCGGCTTATACGGCTTTTGACAGGTATTAGAGTCACATCATTTACTGTCACAATTGGAATGGTCGCAGAATCGTCCATAGATGAATGAAACTCTAGATAGTGCGTGCGATGCTATTTGCACGGAGAGATTGATAGATTGATCAACCTTGACACTTTATTGTCACTTTCACAAAATGGCGCGCATTGCCTCTTCTACCAATTAATAGAATAATGAACGTATATCAAAATAAAAAACAATCAAGGATAATCAACATAAATCTAACAGAAGGTAACAAGTCTACAATATATTACACTACATTTGAAGCATATATCCCTCACAAAAAAAAAACACATCAGCTTTAATCTATAGATACCGTATGCCTTTGTATATTCTTTCTAAGTTAAGTGTGAAAAAAGTGAGTATCTATGTTATTTTCTATCTATGTCTTTTATTTCAGAATCCATACAGAAGTTCAAGTTACTTCGTAAATCAGCGCACATCGTCCTCGTTTCATCCTTGGAGAAAGCTATATGGAACTGGATGGATACATACCCCCAGGTTAGTATTCAAAAGACATATCTCTTAGGAATTTTGTTATAGTACTTACCCGCACTCTGGGTATCTCTAAGAAATGAAATAAGGTCCCACAAATTTTCGACTTCGGCGGGACTGGAACCCGCGCCCCACCGTACGGGTACGGGCGTGCTCTTACCAACTAAGCCACGAAACCTTAGTCGGTGCGTGTTGTTCTTGTTAGAGCGTGGCTTAAGGTGTGACGTCATCGAGTGGCCATGACAGAGATTATCGTTTTGGCGCGCCATTATTTTATTCAAACTTTAACATTAGCTTTTATAACTAATACGACTGGACTTGAAGAAATATTAATTACACTTTGCATTATTTTTATCAGACAATACGTTAGAATTATTACCCAGTAGTCGTCAAATAACCTTGTAATATATCTTTGTGCTTTTCAGGAATTCTCCGAAGTCCAAAGTCGGCCTAATGACGAACTCAGCAAATGCTGTGATACCTTATTTGATATACTACAAGACTCATTTTCCGATAACAAGAAATCTCGCGTCGCTATGTGGCCACTGCAGATAATGCTTCTAGTTTTGAACCCTGTAAGTATTTTCATACTTAAGTCAGTTTTCTTGATCTTGTAGCATTCATATTTGTCGAGCAGTAAAAAACTGTATACAGGGTGTCTTTTTGAGATGTTTAAATCTGAAACTATGAGAGTTAGAGAAAAGTGTTGTGAAAGGTGTAGTCAAGCTCAATTTTTAAGGAAATAATAATGGCATACCTACTGGTTTACTGAGCTGAGCCGTTGCTGATTGTATGTTATTTCGTCTTAGTTTTAATGTCATTTCTATGTATCTCTGGTAGACGTTAAAGGATACCCGCGACACAGGCTTGTCCTAGTGCGGGATCCACTTATTATGTATAGTATTGCATGACTTATGTGAAAATAAATAAATTTTGTAATTGTTAAGAAAGAAAATTACAATCAAATAATAGAATTAAATTATAACTATTAATTTATTTTTATTTATTTATTTATCATACCAGTCGGAAGCGTATTTGTATCGTATTGTATTCCTAATTTTTTTTCTATATTTTTTTTTAAATTTACAAAATCTATTAGGAATGGATGAAGACGTTTTACCGAGGATACCTAAAGTCCATTATATTATTACAGAAAGTTCTAGAAGAGATAGTGAATGCGGACAGCGGCGCGCCTTGCAGTCCAAGGCACACGAAGAAGAAGCACTTCATTGACAGCGTCAAGCGTGGACTCAGTAAGTACATATGATCATCATGCTTGGAGTTTCTGCACGATAGGATTCGCAACGAATACATCCGACAGAGAACCAAGGTTATCGACATAGCTCAAAGGATTTGCAAGCTGAAGTGGCAGTGGGCTGGCCATATCTCGAGAAAAATCGACAACCGCTGGGGTAAACGTGTTCTTGAGTGGAGACTGCGACTTCTTCAAACGTAGTGTAGGACGCCCTCCGATCAGGTGGGATGACGATTTGCGAAAGACTGCTGGCAGATGCTGGATGCGGCAAGCTGAAGACAGGGCGCTATGGCGCTCATTAGGGGAGGCCTATGTCCAGCAGTGGACTAATATAGGTTGATGATGATCACCGAGTAACTCAGGCTATAGAATATACCTGTGTGAAGCCGGGGCGAACAGCTAGTTTATTATAATTGATTTTGCACTAATATGTCGTATTGTAGAAATAATCACAAAAGCATGTTTTGGTTAACAAGTTTTGGTACAAATTTTTTGTAACAAGTTTTTATTCAAATATGAATAACGTGTATTTCAATAGTTCAATAGTTCTTTATTAATAACAAGGATGTTACATGTCAGGTTTCTAAGACTTAGGCTTAGATTACACATTACTTATGCTAAACAATTTTATGCATAGTAGCTTAAATACAATAACACAATCAAAAATAATAATATTAAAAATTATATAAAAGATTTAAATCAATACCTACATAATAATAATGAAAAATCATCAAAATGTCATTTTGAGCCTATGAACTCGTCATAGCTGTAAAAAGTTTGCTCGATAAGCCAGCGCTTTAGGCGGTGCTTAAATATTCTACAGTTTGCAGCCTCTTTGATCGATTTTTGATTTTCTTTAGGCTTACAAAATAAGCACTTAGACAAGTCAAATTTTATACTATAAACACGTTTATAAATAGGTAGTAGCCTAATTATTATCAAATAAGAAACAAGGTTATTGATTTTGTCCACTTCAATTTTAATTGTTGTTGTATTCTGTTCATAACTAATTTTTTTGTCGTTTTCGACAGGTCCAAACAGCAACTCGAAGCAGCTGACAGAAGCAGCGATCGTGGCAGCTGTCAAACTGTGCAAAGCTTCCACTTATCTGAATTCAAACGACTCGGGGAACGTTACCTTTGTGCTGGTCAACCGGGTTATTAATGATTTGAAGGTATGCCCTCCGAGATACCTTTCCATGTTTAAGGTGTTCCGCCGACGCACACTAGCGCGTCTTAATACAATACAAATTTAAGGTTTCTATTATAGTGCAATGCGTAAGCCCTCGCATTCTGGGTAATCTCTAAGAAATTAAATAAGTTCCCAAAAATTCTCGATTTCGGCATTATTCGAACCTGCCACGAAGTCTTAGTCGGTTTCTACGCCGTAAGAGGTCCTAAAGATTTTCGAATACGGGACTTATTTAATTTCTTAGAGAATACAAATATTAGGTCCTTACATATGAAATTGGCGTTTTTCGTACTGGCCACTTTAATCACAAATTTCTCCTCTTTGGTAAGGAATTCCAAATTCAAATTTGTACAGCTATAGACTCATGTATTTGTGCTTCGATGATCGTCATTCATTTGTTTTTTTTCTTCTGTTTTTTTCTGTTTGCGTCACTCATTTTACAAAATGGAAAACGAATTGACTGAAGCAAACCGGCAAACGCGCGTCGACTGCTGCGTTACATTACTAAACCGGCACAATAATGAAGGTATTTTAAACCGAATCATTACCTGTGATGAAAAATGGGTTCTTTACGATAATCGGAAGCGCTCAGCGCAATGGTTGGATCCTGGCCAGCCAGCCAAATCCTGCCCCAAGCGAAAATTAACCCCAAAAAAGTTACTTGTAAGCGTTTGGTGGACTAGTGCCGGTATTGTTCATTACAGTTTTCTCAAATCTGGCCAGACTATTACGGCTGATGTCTATTGTCAGCAATTGCAAACCATGATGGAAAAGCTAGCGGCTAAACAACCTAGGCTGGTCAATCGCTCCACGCCACTGCTGCTTCACGACAACGCTAGACCACACACTGCGCAACAGACGGCTACTAAATTAGAAGAGCTTCAATTGGAAAGTCTAAGACATCCTCCGTACTCCCCGGACCTTGCTCCAACAGATTACCATTTTTTTCGAAATTTGGATAACTTCTTGCAAGGGAAAAAATTCAACTCCGATGGGGCAGTCCAAATCGCCTTCAAAGATTTTATTGATTCCCGTCCGACTGGTTTTTTTAGTAAAGGGATCAATGAACTACCTATAAGATGGCAAAAGTGCATAGAAAATAATGGTTCATACTTTGATTAATTAAATATATTATATTAAAAAATATTCGACTTTTTGTTCCTCCCATACAAAACGCCAATTTCATATGTAAGGACCTAATATATGTACTTTATTGCATGCCAAATAATTTAAAAATAGTAATATTTCACATAACAAAAAAACAGTATAAATAATGTACAACGCCACCTATTTTATTATTACGTTAAACAAAAAAACTATTTCGCAGTTTGTAGTATGGTATCACAAAATCTATCATAAGTTAAGATCTTGAGAATAAGCAATGTAAAACATTTTATATGTTTCTGTTTTTTTAAATAAAGTCCTAATTTATAGATAATAATCTAAAACATATTTTTTGTGCTTGCGTTGTGAGGCCCTGTCCCGCTCCTATAGCCAAACTAGCGCCGCCACCTATTTTTTCTTTGTGGTCTTTGTAACCACCAAACTCTTTTATATTATATTTATATTATATATCTCTATTATATTATCGCTCTCTGCCTAAACTATACAAAATAAAACAATGATAGAGGCATTAAAAGGCAATAATGACGACCTCAGTGGCGCAGCGGGCGAGAGTCTGCCTGCGACGCAAGAGGTTGCGGGTTCGATCCCCGCCTCGGAACAAATTTGTGTACGATCTGCAGAAATTTGTTCCGTTGGTCTGGGTGTTTTCTATGTATAATAAAAAATATCTATCTATGTAATAATATTACGTATATCAGTTATCTAGTACCCATAACACAAGCTCTGCTTACCTTGGGGCTAGATAATGCTGTGTGAATTGTCCAGCATTATGTATTTATTATTATTATTATTAAAAAAAGCTTATAATAGGTATCACAAACTGCCCATCAAACATTTTGAAATTATCTTTGTTCAACGAAATAATAAATAAAATAGGTGGCGCCACTAGTTTGGCTCGGGGTATAGTCTTAACAAAGACACTCACCTTTAGTACGATTATGCATGAAATAAAGCAACGTCTAATCTCTTTCTCTTTCCAGTCTCTTCTGTTCAATCCATCAAAGTCCTTCATCCGCGGGACTCTTCTCTCCGGCTACTCGGAGTTTGAACTGATGACTGACTGCTTCGTCAGTCTGTTCCGGATCCAGCCACACAATAATGACGCGCTCAAAGTGTGTCTGAACCTTAATGCGCATATTTCTTATCATGTGGTGATTGTGAATTCGCTGTTGAGGTGAGTTGGATTGATCGTGATGGCTAGATAAGTGAAACAGTTGCTTAGCTAAATAACATTACGTTGAAAGTCATTTCGTCCGTAGGCTTGACGCTGGCTTGGCTTGAATTCGCTGTTGAGTTGAGTTGGCTTGATGGCTTGATGTCAAGGTGATGGCTAGATAAGTCATACAGCTGTTTAGCTAAGTAACATCAGGTTGGGATACATTTTTCGCTGTTGATGCAAGTTGGCTTGATGGTTTGGTTCATGTCAAGCCATAAAGTAATTAAGTTAATAAACTAGATTACTAGCATGTTTGAAGTCATTTCGTCAGTCGGCTTGAAGTGAACTCAAAAATCAAGTAAGAGCAGGTTATTTACCCATATATCGCAATAACACCTGGTAGAACGTGATATGAACAGTAAACTTGGTCAAGCAATCAAGTTGGTAGTAGTTTTGTATAATTTTAATATCTATCTATGTTATATTATAGTGTATATTAGATATCTAGTACCCATAACAGAAGCTTTGCTTAGCTTGGTGCTAGATGATTATCAAGCCAGTTAAAACTGTACTCTTAAACCTAGCCTACAAAGTTCAGTATTGCAGGATTATTAACTAAACGAAGTGCCTTCCTCATCATCAGCCTATATTAGTCCACAGCTGGACATAGGCCTCCACAAATGAGCACCATAGCGCCCTGTCTTCAGCTTGCCGCATCCAGCATCTGCCAGCAGTCTTTCGCAAATCGTCATCCCACCTGGACGGAGCGCATACGTTTGCACAAGTCGCGGTCTCCACCCAAAAGGTTTACCCCGGCGGTTGTCGGTTCTTCTCGAGATATGGCCAGCCCACTTCAGCTTCCTTATCCTTTGAGCTACTATGTCGATAACCTTAATTATCGAAGTGCCTTAGGTAAAACTATACTCTAAAAACTTAGTAACAAAGTTCAATATTGCAGGATTATCAAACAGCCTCGCCTTCCGTGGTGGCCTAAGATTGACCTCGTGTACCCACGGGCTGCAGAACTGAGGGCCATGTTCACTGACACTTCTAATAAAACTACACAGGTACGCTATTATTAGTATCAACTGTCAACCAATAAAAGTCCACTCAAAAGTCAAAAGGTCTTTATTTTGACGACCTCTGTGGCGCAGTGGGCGAAGGTACGCCTGCGACGCAGGAGGTGCGAGTTCGATTACCGCTTTGGGACAAATATTTGTTTGATCTGCAGGTATTTGATCTGGGTGTTCTGGTTATTGTCTATGTATAAATGAAAAATATCTATATATGTAATGTATTGTATAATATTTATACAGGATGTTTGGCACATGGACCGAAATGATTTTTTGGGGGGTGGGGGGGGGGACATGTGCTATTTTTCCCCGTGAGACCCAATGTCCTAAGTCTCACAGTAGTCTAGATACGATTTTTTTTTTTTTTTAAACTTCCGAAATCTTGCCTTTAAATGCTCCTACAAAGTATGCTTGTATTTTAAAATGTTTTCTTATTCTGAATAAATAATTACTTGTTACAATTCATATAAAAAAAAACTTCTGAGCATTCAAAGTGGTAAATCGATGTAAATGTTATGAAAAGTGACCACTTCTAAATTCATTTAAAAAAAACTGAAATTCATTTTAAGTTTAGCTTTCTTTTAAAAAGTTCTTTACTTATTACCCTTTCCAACGATATGCTACATGGCAGAAATAATACATCAGGGGTCGACCTAAGAGATATTTTGTTAAGTTTGTTGCTAGGGTCAAGATAATAAATAAATAAATAAATAAAATAAAATTCTTTTATTTCGGACTACATGATCCATAATTTGTTAGTAGTTAAGACCTTAAAATTAGTGTTAGTATTTTGAAGTAAATTACAATTAAATTAAAATTACAATTAAATTAAAATTACAATGAGAATGAGAATTAAAATGAGATCAGATTAAATTAAATTGAAAATAATAATTAAGATTATTAAATTATGTTAAATTACTTTATTTATAAATTTCTGCCACATTGGCGAATTAATCCTACCCGCTATGGTTTGTAGGATGCTATTGGGGCTGTCCCGCACTCTGCGCATCAGGGACGCCGTCTTTTTCCGGAGGATCGCAGCTAAACCATCTGTTTCATATTCGGCAAACATCCCTGATGCACTGCAGAAACGAGGCAGTCCCAACATCATCCTAAAGATATTATTATACTGCACTCGCAGGGTCTCTAGAAACGACCCATAGGTTCCCGGTGTAGAAACTTTGACAAAAGGCTTTAAAAAGCGTTATTTTTACGTCTATAAGAAACGATAATGAAAATACGTTTTAAATACGTCTAAAGTTGTTTTTATTAAATTAAAATTACAAAGTTTTCTCGAATTGGCCGCCTCCACACCTTATGCATGCACGACACTTTTTTCTGATTGCTGAGGTTGTAGTTATTTCCTCTTGCATTTTTACGAATGCGGTGTTTATTCGTTCCACTAAAATTTCTTTTGTGGGCACCTCTGTTGCATACACTTACCCTTTTGCACGTCCCCATACGTAGAAATCTAGGCGTGTCAGACCTGTGGACCGTGCTGGCCATGGAAGCATGTCCCCAGATCTAACACCCCTAGATTTCTAGGTATGGTCTGCATTCGAGGACTACACATTATTATTTTTATACACATAAACAATAAAATAAAATAAAAAATAAAATTGGTGTTAATCAATAACTACCTCTATTCCAGGGTTGCATAGTCCACACTCCTCTACGAATGATCTCGCTATCGTTAAAGTCGAAGGACGTACAGACAAAGTTCAACAAGTCTGAAGAAATGCCGGCCTACAGGACTCTGCTGTTACTGTTGGTCAAACTGATACATGCTGATCCGATGCTGATGCTTAGTGTGAGTAATAAAGGCTGAGGATATGCCGTCCAACAGGAGTCTGCTGTTACTGATGATCAACCTGATACATGCTGTTCCGATGTTGATGCTTAGTGTAAATAGTAAGTCTGAAGACATGCCGGCCTGTAGAACTCTGCTGTTACTGATGGTCAAACTGATATATGCTGATCCGATGCTGATGCTTGTGAGGATATGCTAGCCTATAGGACTCTGTTGTTACTGATGGTCAAACTGATACATGCTGATCCGATGCTGATGCTTGTGAGGATATGCTAGCCTATAGGACTCTGTTGTTACTGATGGTCAAACTGATACATGCTGATCCGATGCTGATGCTTGTGAGGATATGCTAGCCTATAGGACTCTGTTGTTACTGATGGTCAAACTGATATATGCTGATCCGATGCTGATGCTTGTGAGGATATGCTAGCCTATAGGACTATGTTGTTACTGATGGTCAAACTGATACATGCTGATCCGATGCTGATGCTTGTGAGGATATGCTAGCCTATAGGACTCTGTTGTTACTGATGGTCAAACTGATATATGCTGATCCGATGCTGATGCTTGTGAGGATATGCTAGCCTATAGGACTCTGTTGTTACTGATGGTCAAACTGATACATGCTGATCCGATGCTGATGCTTGTGAGGATATGCTAGTCTATAGGACTCTGCTGTTACTGACGGTCAATCTGATGCATGCTGATGCTTAGTGTAAGTAATAATATAATTTTTTACAATGATATCGATAAGTTAAAGTTGATCGAGATGCTTTGAGAAATGGGTTCCCAGTGGCGGCCGTCTAAAAGAATTCAAAGTGCCACTACACATCGCTCCTGCTATATTGATTTTATAACATCATCAAAAGATGTCGACACATATAAGCACGGTATATTTTGATAAAATAAAATGGCCGCAGAGCTAATGAATGAGTGCAGAAATATAGGTAATATTTTAACATAACCACCGTCTGTGGCAGCTTGATATACCGTAATATATGTATAGCTTACTATATTAATTATATATTATAGCTCCGTCTGTTGTAGACTTTAAACAATAGCTACCCATATAACACTTATATTTTTCGAATTTATGCATATGAAATTGGATGTCGTTTTCGAATTATTGATGTTAACTTGTAATTATTTTTTCAGAACCCCGGCCGCTCTGCCGTAGAAGTCCAGTCATCTACCACAGAGCTGATCAACGGACTGGTGTCTTTGGTCCACGTGTCTGGGTTGGGCGAGGTGGGTTATTAAATAACTGGTAACTAATTAAAAAGCGAGTACATAACTAAACAAGGAGTACTTAATGACAAAAAAAATTGAAATAATCCCAAAATAAAAGAACCAACTTTGAGTCATTTACTTATTTGGAACATTTGGGAAAATGATGATTTTTTGCACATAATCCCTTATTTTCTCAGATACTTTTAAACAACTGTATTGTATAATTAAAATTAATAATCCCGAATTGGTCCCATAAAATGTCGGTATTCCCGAGAAATTTTATTTATCTGGTTTAGCTTAGAAACATCAAAAATGCATTTTAAGTTTCATTTTCATGTTCCGCGCGTATTTTGTCAAAAACGCTAGACACATCGGACGCCATATTGCTCTGTCATGACGTCATTTGCTCGTGTATAGCTAAACAAATGCTCTCATGGTGCTGATTACGGGTCACTATAATGCACGACAATTTATTGTACGGCCGAATAATGTACACCTTGATATCCGTGTAAAAACCTATTAAAATTGGAACCCATGACACGGATTATCAGGGTGTACATTATTCGGCCGTATAATAAATTGTCGTGCATTATAGAGACCCCTGATTACTGACAGTTGATACTTTCTAGTTTACTACACAGCCGTATGACGTAATAACATTGAGCCTACCATGTCATAGTGATGAAAGCAGACTAAAAAAACTGAAAACTTCGAATTGAAATTTAAAATTTATTTCGTTATCAAATGAAGTAAAATTAATCATTTTCTGACTCCTATATGCCTAAACTCTCTCAAGAATATATTTTACTTCTACTTACTAACTGTCTAAGTGCTTATTTTGTAAGCTTAAAGAAATAAACGTATCATAACATATCTTATTTTACTCTAGTAAAATATCGTTTTTTAGGTCCCGGGCGCAGCCATGGACGCACTATTAGCGGTCCATCGGCCGCGGACGGTTCACATGTGGAACCCAGAATCACCTAACACCACCTTTTGGGATATCAGGTACGAAAACACTGAAATTAGACTCAAAAACCCAAAACTCAGTGTCCTTTGTTTCCTTGAGACGTAACAATAGATCTCTTAAACACGTCAGAAATTTTAAATTAAAATTTGAAAAAAATTAGAAAAATGAAAGAAATTAAAAAATTTTAATTGAAATATTTAATTAGTAAAACTAGGAACTGAAGTGGTTACTTAGATTTTTAGTGCACTTGAATCATTTTTAAGGTCAAGTAAATAAGTCTTTATAACAAAGAAAATTACAATCAAAAAATTGAATTAAATTAAAACTAGTATTTACAATTGAAACAATTGAGCTAACTGCAGACTGTTGCAAATAATCTAAAGGTAGCTCAACTGATCCATATCAATACATTGCCCCGCTGTATGGCAATGCTGATCTGCTGTGCCAGATACTCACCAGCTCTCGGGTCACGCGTCGCATAGACCAGACGCTCAGATATTTTTTTGAAAACCCGGAGATTCTCGGTACCCCACGGACCTAGCGTCTCCACTCCAGGTGGAGCAAATGCGTAGGCTCTGTCCAGACCTGAGTAAAGAAGTGACCACGTTACCTTGTTCGGTTGTTGGTTCTTTATCCCGCTAGCTATACTGCAAATTTCAGCTGGAAATTTCTCAAAGATCATCCGTCTTTCCAGCTCACAAGTAATCTATAACATCAGCCAGAAACTAATCCAGCGTCAAATACCCAACCTTCGGGAAGTCCTACGTTGGCTGCGAGACATCCTGACTTGTCGCAACAAGTTCCTAGCGCGGCAGAGGGAACACGTCTGCACGGCTATACCCATCTGCAAGCAAGCCAGCATCAAGCTAGAGGTACGTCAAGCCATCAAGCTAGGTAGGTCGTGTAGCTGTCGTAGCAGTCGACTAAGGGAACCTTATCAAAGGAAGGGCAGCTTCCCTCTGTGAACTTTAAACACCTCTACAGGCTGCGATCACTAATCCACTTGCCGAGCGTCGTGGATGAACCCACCCCCCCATTGTGGGAGGCATGTTCAGTGAATGCAAACGAGTGGGATTCGACGATCGCTTCGTTCCACTTTTCTGTGATGAAGCGACAGCCGCCGAAGCACGACCGAAGGCTAACGAATGGCTTGCTTGGGCTCACTTGTTTTCGCAATGTTCACACTGGTTCGTTCACGTTCGTTCGTTAGCTTTCGCTCTTTCTCGCTTGCTTGGTCTGTACCTGGCATGATAGCACGTGATAGGAGATTTGACCATTGGTAAGTATTATCCGAGAAACCAGCGATAAAGCTTTCTATTGACGACCTCTGTGGCGCGGTGGGTGAAGGTCTGCCGGCGACGCAGGAGGTTGCTGGTTCGATTCCTGCCTCGGAACAAATGTGTGTACGATCTGCAGACATTTGTTCCGGGTGTTCTGGTCGTTTTCTATAATAAAAAAAACTATATGTGTAATGTTTTATGTATATCAGTTATCTAATAGGTACCCATAACACAAGCTCTGCTTAGCTTGGGGCTAGATAATGCTGTGTGAATTGACCAGCATTATTTATTTATTCATCATTATCATCAGACTATACTATTCCACTGCTGGACATATGCCTTCCCTAATGAGTGCCATAGCGCCTTGTCCTCAGCTTGCCGCATCCGGCATCTGCCAGCAGTCTTTCGCAAATCGTCATTCCACCTGATCGGAGGGATTTATATATTCACAAGAGTATAATTTCCAGGTGGTATTCTTCATGTGCCTCTGGTCGATCGACACCGACGTCGTGCTCGTCGGCATGTCGTGCTTCGCCCTGCTCTGCCAGGAGGCCGACATCCGCTGCGGCTCGGACGAGATCACGGCGCACCAGGCCCTGCCCAACTACGCCGTGTTCCAGGAGATCGCTCACACCTCCACTGTGCTCACTACAGGTAACAGCTTCTTCCACTCTCCTCAATCAGCCATCATGATCCTCATCATCATCATGTAGGGCAAGCAAGGGGATTTTTACTATTAAAACTTACGTAGTTTGATAAATTCATTACCTTAGTAAGCGGGTTAACTACGAACCTTATTTGTGTTGGAAGAACAACGTTTCATCCCTTAACGAGGGAGTTCAGCTTGGAAGCCGTGTCTACATGGGAAGTCGGATAGCAGTTTAGAGCCGGATGTAGATACTGTTAGTTCCGTGTACACCCAGACCCTGAAGAAGTCCCTCGTTATGAGATGAAACGTTGGAGTTCTTCCAACACAAATAAAGTTTGTAGTTAACCCGTTTACATCCATAATGTATGTATCAAATGATGACAGTAAATAAATAAAATGTATACCCAATAAACTAAAAGATTATTTATTTAACAGCAAAAAATAATTACAACTAATATTTACACTTACATCTATTTACTAAAAATCTAAGCCGTCACCAGAAGGCAGAGTGCCCAGAATGCTGGCAGCATTGCCACGTTGAATGGCAATGCTAATTCGTTGACCGAAATAAAAACCAGCATTCCGATCACCTGTGGACTCTATTAGTAGTTTTGTAAGATCTTTATAGATAACGTGTGCCCCAGGACCCCAAGGACCTAGGGTTTCCACCCCAAACGGCTCAAATAGGTAACCTCTGTCAAGACTAGCGTATTTTCGCCGTTTGAGGAACTCCGCTGATGTTGCTGCGGAGCCTGCCCTTACTGATGTCCCTGCAAGATGAGAAGGTGCTAGGGTATCTACACACGTAGCATCCCAAACTAAAGGCTGACCCATCTTCCAAGGAATCAGAGTCATACCGTCAGGCCTTTTACCATCATCTCGCATTAGGCCACGTGGTTCGAGAGTAGCTGGCACACTGACGCTGGTAAAAGCCCGACGAATGATGTCATTAATTGAACCATGGCGGGACACACGTCCTGCACTAGAGACACATGCCAGTGCATGGTGACCGAACTTATCAACGGTTTCACCGCACTGGCAACGGTGTGGCACTAGGCAAGGAGAACCTAAACGCAAAAATAAACTAATAAACTAATGACTTAACATTAAGGTGGGGCGGAACCTCTAAGCTCCCATACAAACGTACTTTTCGATTCATTTGGAAACTACGTCCCCGATTTTAATGAAATTTTGCATACATAATCGGAAAAGAAATAGCTATGTTTGTATCTTTCAGTTTTTCTAAATACATCTATCATTAAGTGAGAGCGAAAATTCATTTTTATCCATTTATATATTTATATATTGTCTGTGGAACTTTCACTCAATACATATAGGTAATGAAATTTGACATAAACTGCATAATTTTATAACGTATAAATTTTCTAATGTAAGATTAATTATGATAAGATTAGGCTAGGTATTGCTAGAATATAAGGTACTCTATTGTATTGGGTGTGCCCGTAAGGATAGGTGTACATGTTTTTAATAATAAATAAATTTTTTCTTCGGTTTTCCTCATCCTGTCCACATTCATTCAATGTTGATGTAAATTTTTAAAATTTAATTATCTGTGCAAGCAGCTGATCAGGACATGGCAAGAGGATGTTTTTACAAAAACATTCAGAGTGAGTACCTATTTACTGGTTCATCATCATCGTCATCAGCCAAAATTTTGGCTCGGAAGCACTTGGCACTTATTATACATTTTTTTAAATGTTAACAAATCGCGAAAATTTCAAAAGTTAACTATCGGGACGATGGTCGCTGAATCTACATCCCACATGCTGACAACCTCGTTAGCCAAGTCAAAATATTTGCTATGTTTATCTATTATTATTATTTCGTTTTAGGTTCCTCAGCTCTGCAGAAGAGAATAATGGTGCTCCTCAGGAAAATAGAACACTGCGTGAATGGAGTGCAGCCCGTCTGGGAGGAGACTTTTAGATGCTGGTAAGAATTCTTTATAGATAAATACAGGGCTGTTGGAAATTAGACCGGAATACTTTTAGGGGGTGAGGAGGCCAATTGCAACTATTTTGTTATATACGAAAGTGAACCATTTTTGAGATTTTCGCATATTTGTAATATTATATCAAGTTTTAAAATTTAATAAACAATTATTTAAAAAAAACAATTAAAATTTTAGTCCCAGGTTAAGATAGCTTAAAGTGTAATTCTTAATAACCAGTAACAAAATCGTATGACTCAGAATACATAGAGAAGCTAAAGGATATGTATATGACGACGCAGAACCGTTTAAAAGGCAAAAATGTAAGCTTACACGAATGACACGAATGGATTAGTTAAGAAACACAAGACTGAGTATTCAAATTTTAATGGATCATAATATGATCCATTAAAATTTGAAGTCACTACATATTAAATATTACTAATTAATTTAGGCTAAAATACTAAAATACTTATGAAATGCCAACAGCACAAGTACCATGGGCAAAATTAAATTTATGAGAGGACGCTATACGTTAGACAGAGAAAAAAATTGTATGCTCAAAATCTCGGCATGACCCTGTAACATAGTGATAAAATTCTATGTCTATGCCTCAGTCTATGCTATACTTACTAGTCTATGCCTGTAACACACAGAATAATATATCCTAACGCAAAGAAGTAAGACTCCATAGAGTGAAAATGCCAACACTAGAGCACTCTAGCGCCCCTACCTTATGCCCACGGTAACTGGCGTTTGGCGGGAGCTTCAAATTAAATAGGCGCTCAATTCAATATTTTGAAAGTTGCTTCTTTAATTTCTCTGCGACTATTTATCAGACAAATGGTGAATAATCAACATTTGTTAAACATTCGCCATTCACCTGACAGATAGTCATACAGTAAAATTAAAAAACAACACCCAATACTTAGGAAAGGATTTAGGATACGTAATTAAAATTCTAGGTAAATAGATACAATTTAGTGCAGATTATAATTTATTTTACACTTTTTGTTTTATTTTAATACAGTGAAAATAAAATTAGAAAATATACAAGCATTTTTAAATCTTCACACCATAGTATTTATCCAAATTTGTATATAGCGCTCAACTGCATTCTGCATTTATTTTGAAGCTCCCGCCAAACGCCAGTTACCGTGGGCTTAATAGGGGCGCTAGAGTGCTCTAGTGTTGGCATTTTCACTCTATGGAGTCTTACTTCTTTCCGTTAGGATATATTATTCTGTGATCTTAGCCTAGTTATAGAAATTTAATTTAAAGTAGAAATTTTAGTCTGTAAAGTTTAAATCATAAAATAAAGGTGAAGTGTAAAATAAATGTTTCCTTGAGTGCGATGAGCGATCATAGTGAAAGTGGTGACGTTGGCCTGGCAGTGGCACCAGCTCTGATGGTGGTAGTTTGGCCGACGTCACTATTTCAAAAAATCCCATAAGTCAGGGCACTCAATAAACTTCCTCGTCGCTAGAATCACTGATTTTAGGTTTTTTTTACTTGTTTTCAAGTTTCTTGTTTATAATCTAATCTTTTAACAATATGACGTGAAAATAAAATGGTGCGCGCAAAGCAAATTAAATAAAAAGTACACAAAGGTTCCGAGTCTAAGTTTTTAACAAATTAAAAAAGGTTATAATAAATTCGGCACCATAGAGGTAGAAGTAAATAGGTTTATTGATGTTTTGAATTCACAAACTTAGTGCACACGAGATGTTCTAAATTCAATTTACTTTATCTTCTTGCGGATAAAAACGGCTTTTGCACTTAAGATATTGAACAGCAAAAATACTCTTTTTTTATTTTTGGATGAAAATACCTATTTAAGATTATTTATCGGGTATTTATCGCGTACCTTTTGCGTTCTTTTCCTCAACGTTTCAACCGCGTTACAGCGATCGTGGTCACGGGGCGACTGGATGTACTCGGAGTTACAACCGAGAATTGATGGCAGTTTCCACGACTACCCTCAATTCATCGTCAGAAAAAAAGATAAATAATCTTAAATATGTTATCAAACCGCGAAAGTTTAAAAAGTTTTATGAAAATAACTTTCTTTTCGTCACAGGGATTCCCTCTGCAAACTGCTTCAGAAGTACCCTAAAGGTCAGGGTGACCGCATGGACGAATGTCAGCCTGAGGCCATACACCGAACCGTGCCGAAACGTCGGGTCTCGCATCACGCGAGCCAGGAGCATGATATAGAGGTAAACGTATTACATTCATGAAGACCTCTGTGGCGCGGTGGGCGAAGGTCCGCCTGCGACGCAGGAGGTTGCTGGTTCGATTCCCGCCTCGGGACAAATTTTTGTACGATCTGCAGGTATTTGTTCCGGGTGTTCTGGTCGTTTTCTATGTATAATAAAAAATATCTATCTATGTAATGTATTAAATAAAATAATAATAATGCTGGACAATTCACACAGCATTATCTATTATTGTATTATGTGTATCAGTTATCTAGTACCCATAACACAAGCTCTGCTTAGCTTGGGGCTAGATAATGCTGTGTGAACTGTCCAGCATTATTTATTTATTTTATTTAATATAAGAGTTAGGTGTTGGTGGGAATATATATATAGTGTGCTTCTCACGTGAGACGTTAGGAATAACTCGAAACATCTTCCCCGCATTTACAACATTCCTCTATTTTTTTTTATTATATTGCTTAACCTCTCTGGGTAATCTCTAAGAATTGAATTAAGTTCATAAATATTTACGATTTCGGCGGGAGTTGAACCCGCGCCCCACCCTCAGTACGAGTGTGCTCTAACCAACTAAGCCACGAAATCGGTATACCCGCCAAGTTAAAAATCTAATCTCAGCTAATGGCGCTAACAGACCGTAAGAATTCGGAGATTTTCGAGAGCACTGATTTCGTGGCTTAGTTGGTTAGAGCACACCCGTACTGAGGGTGGGGCGCGGGTTCGAGTCCCGCCGTAATCGAAAATTTATGTAAGCTTAATTCATTTCTTAGAGATTACCCAGGGTGGAGCGCGGGTTCGAGTAACACTGAAATTGAAAAAAATAACATTCGATAGTTGCCCTACAATGCATTTGAAATTTACACTTTCAAGATACGCGCGTAACTTGATGAAAACGCTGGACGCAGTGACCATCGAGTCTTCATCCGTGCCACGTGCCCAATGAACTTCAGAACACTTAACTTTTAACTAAACTTTTAATGGAGTCTACATGTGATCGAAAAGTTTGCTTTTATTTCGGCGAAGAAATTACGTGTAGCATTACCATTCAACGTGGAAATGCTGCCAGCATTCTGGGCACTCTGCCTTCTGGTGACGACTTAGATTTTTAGGAAATAGATAATTTTAAATACTAGCTGTAATTAAATAAAATGCTTTGACCTTGTTGCGTTAAAACTCTGCAATCGCTGAACTAATCAAAATTTATAATTTCAGATGCAAATCCAGGAATGGGCGAACATAACCTCGTTTCTGTGCGCGCTCGGCGGCGTCTGTCTCCAGAAGAAACCGGCCGCTCATTCCTCTTGGTCCCATATCTGTGGTAGTGGTGAGTACCTCTTAGATGTATACCTAGGTTCAATACGGATGTAAGCGGGTTAACTATAAACATTATTTGTTTTGGAAGTGCTCGGAGGGATGCGGAACGCGCGCGTCTAGAACCAAGCTCACCTTGAAGAAGTCCCTCGTTAAGGAATGAAACGTTGGTGTTCTTCCAGCACAAATAAGGTTCGTAGTTAACCCGTTTAAATCCGTAATGAATTCATCAAACTACGATAGTTTTTATAGCAAAGTATACCTAGGTTGTCTGAAAGAGATCGCTCTTAGCGATAAGGTCGCAAATTAAATAAGTTCCTAAAAAAGTTTATCAGGGATAATGGAATTTTTCAAATCGGTCCCGTGGAGTCTATTCAATACAAATAAACAAAGTATTTTAGTACATATATAAATGATCAGAACAATGTTCTACAAACATGTGTCCCGAGGCGGGAATCGAACCGCAACCTCTCGCTCCCCAGACGGACCTTCGCCCATTGCGCCACAGAGTTCATTGTCGTCGTACTTAAAATTATAAGCATTTTTGTGGTTTTCTTACAGATAACAGAAAATACACGTTTTTGGCGAACAGCTCCCAAGAAGTTCAGTACTGTCCGGTCACTCAGTAAGTTTTACTTTCATATTGGTTTTGTAAAACACTAAAAAAACAAAACTTCTAGTGTCTGATGATATTTTAAAACGCATCATTAAAAATTATTCTAAAATCACCCTTGTGTATTTCAAATGTAATTTTACAGTTTTTAAACTAGTACGGGGAGTAGAAGTCACGAGCAAGCTATGCATCACTTGATTGCAAATTGTTAAGTACCACATACTTATTATCTAAGTATGTATGAGCACATTTCTTAAGCACTTAAGCAAGTAATTAAATGTTACAGAAAACGCTAAGTGTAGTAGGTAGGTACAAACCTGCTTAAAGAACTTGATTATGCAAGATAACCTTTTCACCATTGTCTTAAGTTTAATTTGATCATAATAAAATAGGTTAAGTTAGCGTAAAATGAATGTTTTAACTTTTAGCACCTTTTTATCAATAAAGTTATTATTATTATTATATTAATTGACTGAGTGAGCGAAGCGTCTCTGCATCAACTACTGGAAAAAGTATGGATTCTGTCAGAATGTACGTACTCTTCTACAGGCCGTATTTTATGACCGACCTGGACGAAACTTGGTGTACAGATTCTACGATTTTATAGAATTTTTTATTTGTCGGTGTATTTTGCTTAAAGGCTTATATTAGTTCCTCCAAAAGGGCAAAAAGGGGGCTATCGAACCACTTTACGACATCTGATTTCGAGGATTATTTTTTAGTAGTAGTAAAAGTTAAGTGCTCTCGACTCTCGACGTCTACTATTCGTAAAACTACTAGTTTTAAATACAAAAGGATGTTTTTAAGGTGAAGTAGGTCCCAAAACTCAGGTTTTGCCTGGACGGAAAATCAGTTTTAAGGCAAGAAAACACAATTTTTTAAAAGAAAAGAAAGTTTAGGATTTTTGTTAGTAAGTTATGGGAGCCGAAACACGATTGACTCAACTTGACTCGATAGAAAAAAATCGCAAAGTTTCCTCTAACTTTTGCATTTTTACTACGGAAAACCAGTTTCATTTGCTAGTTTCTTAACATATTTGCACGAAATATCGTCTAAAAAATACTTAACTAAAAACTTTAGAGGATTATGGTTTTAGTTTTTTGCGAAAGATTGTTATTTTAGAGCAATTACAAATTTATAAATAAAAAGCAAGGAAATTGCGCGCGGGCCGGCTCTTGCGTCCCTTTCTCGCTTTCACTGCGCGGTGTTCGCTCGTCCTTGTCTCGAAAATACGAACGTACTTCGCCTTAACATTACATTCCCTTTACTTCTTAACTTCCTTTAAAACTATAGTTGATATTTGACCAAACTGAAAACAGAGCGCTTAGCATGGCGGCTACCAAATTAAAAAGGCATAGATTTCATGTGTTCCCAAACAAAGCACCCTGCCTGCATAGACCGTGTGTACATGAAGTGAAAGATTAGTAAATCTAATAATAAAAAACAAAAAAAAAAACGCCAATTTCTTTTCTATCTAATAAAATTTCTTAGTATTTTTCCACACAAGTCAAGTTAATTTCAAATTTTCAGATTCATTGGCCAACTGCTTCGCCTACTTCTCTACAGCAACGAACGATTCGGCCAACAAATCCAATGTCACGTGAAAGAGCTAGTCGGCAGAGAAATGTCTCCCGCACTGTACCCCATCCTGTTTGAACAGATCAAGAACATCATAGACAAGTTCTTTGACCAGCAACAACAGGTCAGTGAACTATGTCACGTGATAGATTATAGTCCTTAGAGAAGAACATCATAGACAAGTTCTTTGACCAGCAACAACAGGTCAGTGAACTATGTCACGTGATAGATTATAGTCCTTAGAGAAGAACATCATAGACAAGTTCTTTGACCAGCAACAACAGGTCAGTGAACTATGTCACGTGATAGATTATAGTCCTTAGAGAAGAACATCATAGACAAGTTCTTTGACCAGCAACAACAGCAGATCGATTACGGTAAAATACCCCATCCAAATTTGACATTTGAAAGCCCGTAGGATGGCCTTCGAGCCTCCCATCCATCCAATTGTAAATAAAATAGCCGTCACTGAGACGATTGCCAGTCCCAGCCGAAATTGAAGCCCATGAATGAATGAGATGAATGCTTTTGACAGTAAATAGAACGATTTTGACGTAAGGTTGTTTTCTTTTCATTTGACATTGACATACTCTAATTTCCAGTTGACGCCCCGTTGTTATAAAAGTTGATATTGCTCACATTCACATTAAGATAAAAAATGAAATGTAGGTAGGTAGGTAGTCGTAAAAAATAGATAAATAAATCAACAAAAAGAAAAAGGGCAAGAAAATGGCCCAATATGCTAAACTGGCAACATTTCACTGAAAACTTCTAACATGACAATGACAGTTCCGATGCATGTTCTTGATAACGTTTCATTGCCGCAAATCTGACTCCAAAGACAGTAACATAACCTTCATGATATTTTTATTTAATGTATCCTTATATTTTCTTAGGCAACCCAACTATTAAATGTTTCAGCCTTAATATTTATTATTTCAACACAGACTATGTAGCCCCTAACGTACTTGGAGAAGAAAAGAGACGTTTTCTAAAATTTGTTAAATCATCAGTTTTAGGACAATATTTAGGCAAAATCGAAAACGAAACGTAAAATGGGGAATCCACTTCGTTCACTCCGTGTTCATTCACATTGACCATCCAGCCATAAAATTTAGTGCAATTCTATTTGTCCCATCTATGGAATCGAACCCAGTCGCCCACCCATTGATCCATTGAGAATAGCGTAATCACTCTGCAGGTCAGTGAACTATGCCACGTGATAGATTATAGTCCTTAGAGAAGAACATCATAGACAAGTTCTTTGACCAGCAACAACAGGTCAGTGAACTATGCCACATGATAGATTATAGTCCATAGAGAAGAACATCATAGACAAAATTATAAATACTATTTAACGGGTATTTATCGCGTTTATTTACCTATTTTTCCCGACGGTTCTTTGACCAGCGACAACAGATAATTAAACTATGTCACGTATTAAATACAGTCCTTAGAGAAGAATATCCGTACCTAGATCAAGAACATCATAGACAAGTTCTTTGACCAGCAACAACAGGTCAGTAAACTGTCGCGTGATAGATATAGTCCTTAGAGAAGAACATCCCTAGATCAAGAACATAGATTGACCAGCAACAACAGGTCAGTAAACTATGTCGCGTAATAGATATAGTCCTTAGAGAAGAACATCCGTAGATCAAGTACATCATAGACAAGTTCTTTGACCAGCAACCACATGAAAACTCTTAGTAAACTCTTGGTAACGCCATCTAGATTTAGTCACTAAAACGCTTTCAGAGCACTACTTGGCAATGGAGCGTTTTGAGTACACAGATGATCAATAAAAATCAGAACCGTACTAAAAAAAAACGAAAACTCCAAGATTTACTATTACTATTATAGAAAATATCTGTCTATGAATGTAATGCATTAAGTTTATCACTTAATAAAGCGACGCGTGACCCGAGAGCTGGTGAGTATCTGGCACAGCGTATCAGCATTGCCATACAGCGGGGCAATGCAGCCAGCGTCTTGGGCACGCGCGCGACTGGTATTGATATGGATTAGTTGAGCTACCTGTAGATTGTTTGCTACAATCTGCAGTTAGCTCAATTGTAGTCTCAATTAAGTATGTGGAAAAGGCTATTCTTATTGACTTGTAAATATATAATTTTACCAATAAAAATCTTGTACCTATCTTGTTTAAATTTTAAATACTAGTTTTATTTTAATTACATTATTTGATTGTAATTTTCTCTCATAAAAGACTTGCTTACTTTGTGAGTAAACGATACTGTGTTGATTGTCCATATTTATTTATTCCAGGTAATGCTGACCGACATCAACACCCAGTTCGTGGAACACACGATATACATAATGAAGAGTATATTGGACAACAAGCGAGCCGGTCAACCGACGGCGAGCCAGGAACATCTCAGCACTACCTCTATTGAGGGGCTCATGCTGGCTATAGTCAGGTATGGATGGTGATGGTCTGCATCTACCCTCGTACAACACACGATATACATAATGAAAAGACAACAAGCAAGCCGGTCATTGATAAGATACAAATGTTTGTAAAAGTTGCTCCAATTGGCCTTGTGGTGCCTGGCTTAGAACCTTTACGCGGCGTATACCTATTACGCAGTACAACTAACTCGCGTTATTCCTAAACGTCATTTACAGTTCTCTTTCGGCCTCACTATCTGTTTGCCTGAGTTGCTATAGGACTGCTTAGCTTAAGGACAACTTCGCTATAAGCCTAGGTCTTACATAGCCTACATCGCGTTATGCCTAAAATATGTTTACGTAAGTATTCAAACTTTAGTACCACCCCAACTCGTCCCGTGGGTGTCGTAGGAGGCGACTAAGAGACGCAAACCGGGGGGTGTATAGCATAACCCAACAAACTAACCTGCGGTCCCCAACCCGTATGCTCAGCGTTAGGATTATGAGCATCAATTAACCCAAATATGACACGAACCAGGAATTGGCCCCCAGTTCCCGACCGCCTCGCTATTCCTGACCATGGTAACGGCGGGGCAGGGGGTGCTAGGAATCACCGGGCTACCTCAGGCTGCCACCAACAACTGACCCTGGCTACGTACAACGGACGCAAGCGACGGAGCATACTTAGCCTTATTTTTTTTTATGTTTATATATTGACAGAGTTTGCACTAATTATTCATTAGTGATATCTACTACAATGCAAATGCAGAATGATGCATAATTATTTTCAAAGACGACGGCAAACAATGACGACGTGGTTGGTACGGTGTCTTTTTCGTTTTATTTTCAAAATATTTCGAAAAGTATCAAACCTAGCTTGGCGCGCGATTTTTATTTCAAACAAGTTAATAGCTGCAGTAGCTACCGAGATATTCAAGAAAGGAGGTCGGACAGCGAAAATCGATCTCGAAACCCTAAACATTTACTTATTTGACATTCTTTTGACAGATACGTCCGCCATCTTGACATGACAGTCCTGTCAGTTCACATCAAGACGAAGCTCTGCCAAGTCGCCGAGGCCACTATGAGAAGGCGGGATGACCTCGCTTTTAGAGGGGTATTTATATATTTTATACTACAACTATTCGGAAAGTATATTTGTTCTACCTTGAAAAAAGGGAAGAAAGTACGTAAATCCAAGCGAACAAATATGCAAGCGGCAAAAATTTATGGGATTTACTTTCTCCCCTGCTCCTTCTTTATTTTAGGCTAGAAACAGACGGATGCCAAAATAAAAAGTTTTTATCTCGAAGCCCACCAAAATGTTACTGGCCACTTGCATTTTTAAGAAAAGATGGCAGTATGCTTTATTTCATATATAACAGTATTTTGATAAACTTTTTAATTATTATTCGCACAAGTATTTAGATTTAATCCTAAATATAAAACCTTCATCAAGTATATCATTTATTTGTGTAAATATTCCAGGAAATGAAATTCCGCAACAAAATGGTGGAGTACGTAACGGACTGGGTTCTAGGAACGAGCCACCAGATTGCGCCGCCGTTGCGGGCGGACGCTTCTTCTGTTACCAGGTAATTTGAACCTTATCGCATGGAGAATAGGCTCGTTAAAGATGGTTCGACGCGGGTTGGCGCGAGATATATTTTTTTGTGTGGTTTTTAATTGTTTTTTGTTTTTTGTTGAGGAATAAAACTAGCGGCAAAGATTTTTTTTCATTTTTGCTGCATAAGTTACATTTAGTTTTTTTTTATTTTCATGTGATGTGGGTCGGTCGGAGGCAAATTTATGTGAGCAAAATGACAGAATATAAACGACTATGATGTCTATGCCACAAATAGCCTACCATTTTAATACCATACCATTTACCATTTAATACCATTTTTTCTGAACTCATGCTAAAACCTACTTCGATGCTGTATATTTGGAGCATTTGGGAAAAAAGAGATTATGTGCTAAAAATTAAAACTTTCCCAAATGTTAAAAAATATATGATAAAAAATTAAAAAAGAAACTCGCACCAATCTAATCTCTTCCTTTTAAGTAATTTATATATATATAGTGTGATTAGTGTGATATATATCTGGGTATTATGTATATAAAATAAATACATCACACTAATATTATAAATTCGAAAGTTTGGATGTATGGATGTTGTTACCTCTTCAGGCCAAAACTACTGAACGGATCGGGCTGAAATTTTGCAAAGATGTAGGTCTAGACCAGCCCCCTTAGCACGGGGATTGTTGTCTAGGGTAGAACAGAGAAAAATTACGTCACTTCGTCATCGAATGCGTAAATTGTTTGAAATGCATTCCTTCAACTTCAATAATGTACGCAATGTATGGCGATGCGATGTCATTTTTCTCTATCCTACCCTAGAGACTGATTTATGGGATAAAAGTTATATGCTTTTACTCTATAGACGATTCTTTAAATAAGGAGAGCAAAAAATTAAATTTTTGAAATATATTTAGTGACATACTTACTCCAATATAATTTTGACTTAAATTCTTATTTTTATATTAATTAATTTATATCATATGTTTTAATTTTTTTACATTTAAATATTTGCATGCTAAACTTAAGTAAAAGTATTAGAACTTGATTAATTTTAAAAACAGCTTACCATACTTTCGCAAATAAATTATTTTGATAGATCGATTGATTGAAATAACCGCGCTCGGTGCGCGAATCTGACTCACCCTTGACGTTTTACTTTCATTCGTTTTATTATGTATTTATTTAAGTTTAAGTTGCGCCAGATCTAAGCTTCTAATAAGCGTAGGTATGCAATATGCAGCCTCCTTTTCAGAGATCTTGACCAAGCTTGCATGGAGGCGGTGGCGGCGCTGCTGAAGGGTCTACCGCTCCAGCCTGAGGAGTCGGATAGAGGGGATCTGATGGAAGCCAAGAGTCAGCTGTTCCTCAAGTAAGGCTTTAACTACGCAGGTATTTTCACTATTGAAAAACAGGGTGTAGACTACACAGGGCCTTTTCGATCCCTATTAGAAGACGGGGATGGAAAAGGCAGAAGCAGGTAGAAAAGATAAAATTAACGATTGGGGGTTGGTTGGGTACAGGAAGAAACGACGAAAAATTAAATACGCAGTAGTAAGATGTTGCTCATTTGCGGAGGCCTATGTCCAGCAGTAGATTAATATAGGAATGATGAAGATAAAGCTTAATAATGTCTTTTTTGTAATGTTCTATTTCTGGTGTACAATAAAGTGTTTTGTATTGTATTGTATATAAAGCTCTTGAGGTGACACCAACAAAGTACGGTTCATTAAGTTTAAACTTGACAATAATCTTCATATTAACTTTTAAGGGTTTCCTTCATGCCGATTCTCATAGAGTCGATATCCATAACGTATTCCTATAAGTGATTACCAGGGTCGAAATCGGCCGAGTAGACTCACGCTGCTTGAAAATTTTATAACTCTGCGTTGCCTCGCCCGGTGGCCTTGCACGGAACTCTCCCAGTCTATATCCGACTTCTAAAAGAAGCTTTTTATGTGCAAGCTTTTAAATTAAATTCAATTATATGTTATTCATGTGGATTTACTGTTAAAACCAAAACGTCCAAGAGTCAGGAGCTTGCATAAGAAAAACCGATAGAAGCATTTCTTTGTAAAATCTTAAACAACTTAAAGATAAATTAACTTATCCTTTCCTATTATAGTATTATTATATCTGAAATGATTATTTATTTGACACAACACATTAGAGTTACTAAACATTTAACGAACGATCTAAACTAGATCGAGTTTATTAGTAAGACGCACACATATCTGTGCTATTACTAAACTTTCGACAGATTCTCAAATTTATTCACATCTGCCTTCCAGATATTTCACTCTGTTCATGAACCTTCTGAACGACTGCAACGAGGTGGAACTGACCGAAGGTCCAGGGAGGCTGGAGACGCTCCGTAACGCGACCATCCAAGCCATGTCCAACTTACTGAGCGCTAATATAGACTCCGGACTCATGCATAGCATTGGTAAGTGGCTTATAAGTAGGGAAGCTCGGGCCCCCTACTTATAAATAAATAATGCTGGACAATTCACACAAGCTAAGCAGAGCTTGTGTTATGGGTACTAGATAACTGATATACGTAATACAGTACATTACTTATAGGGATTGACAAGAAGGGGTGCTCAGAATAACAATAATAAATAATGCTGGAAGTTTTACACAGCATCATCTAGCCCCAAGCTAAACAGAGTTTATGTTAGATGCTAGATATTTATAAGTTCCCAAAAAAATTATATTTCGACAGGACTAGAACCTGCGCCCCACGTACTGAGACGTGTGTGCTGAGACTGGGGGAATATCAAAGGCGATAATAATTTCAAGTCAACTAATCATTTATTTTTTTAACACGTTAAAATAGGTCTTAATGTCATAGCTTTGTAATCCATAACATTCTGCCTTCTCGATTTAAGCTACACCTTAAAATACACCCTAGGCTTACCACTAAAATCTGAACTCTTCTAGATCTGGGCTACCACCGCGACCTGCAAACACGGGCCGCCTTCATGGAAGTGCTGACGAAGATCCTCCAGCAAGGCACCGAGTTCGACACGCTGGCGGAGACAGTGCTGGCAGACAGATTCGAGCAGTTAGTGCAGTTAGTCACTATGATCACTGATAAGGTACGAATACGGTGCTTTTTCCTCTGAAAAGAAGTCAAAGAATGATGGCAAGAATTTTGAGCTATCATGGGCATCGATCGCATGGGTATCAATCGATAGCTCTGAAAATTCTGAATAAAACTGTATATTTTGTTTTTTAAGTTTTGTTCCATGAAAAATTAAATTAATTTTTGAAAATGTGAATAAATCGCAATTTGGGCGAAGCTATGGTGATGAAAACTTGTAGAATCCGCCATTTTGTTTTTGACGTTGACAGTGCATGTTCACTTGACATCAATCAAGAAAAATGTCAAACGAAAAACCAAAACACTCAGAGCAATAACTATTGCTCTGAGCCAAAACAAACAAAAATACGCTAATAAGATTGCTCTCTTTTCTACTAATGTGAAAATAAGGCAATTTGTTGTGTTGTATGATCATTTTGTAGATTTTTGCTGGCCTGGCCTGATTTCGGTGTACCTTTATGTTTATTTGATAAGTAGGTAAAGATTCTTTTCGTTGGCATAAATGGACCTGTAGGTTTATGAACCCAAGTGATAGGGTAGTACCTGCGTAAGTAAAACATTATTTAGCATTGTCACACAAAAGGTGATATCTGAATTCACACCATTCTAGTCCTACGCTGGTTATTGTTTCTGTAATATGATGTTATAATATGAGTAGGTATAAAATAACCACCAATGCTGACACGATGTCAGTTAGTTAGGTCAATGCAAATCAGAAAACAAGGTACCTAGGTAACTAAATAACCCACTGTCACCAACAACAATTGGTAAATACCAGGGGGGGTCTGATTTCTTCCATCCACGACTTATTCCAATGTTGGATTCTGACCTACCTACTCGTATATAGGTATTGTATGTAGTCTACCTCCAAAGCAACAAACTCTTGAAGTCTTAATAAATATGAGATAAAGAGGCAGCAAACACGATTTTAAACTAGATTACCTATATTGCTGGTTATTAGAATAAAATAACTTCCTACAAATAGGTAGGTAGGGACCTACAATGCTACAAGGTGTTGTATGTAGCTTGAATTGAATTTTTCAGTAGATTCGAGATCGTAGATATTTATATTGGGAACAATATTTAGCCCTTATTTCAATAGGGAAGGTAAATTAGAAAGTAACTACATCTCACATCAGAACATAAAATAATTATTATGAAGGTAATTAGGAGATTTTATGATACAACTTCTCACCATAAAATATCATAGCATCCTGCTACAATTTTTAATGGCTTTAACAAAATCCACAGCCCTTAAGCGATAACTATTATTTCTATAATCATTATCAGCCTGAAAGCTTCTCCGTTAGAAACATGTGCACCTACTGTAACTGAGTTCTAAGAAGAAAATAGTTTTTTTTGGTTAAATTCTACACCAAAATGAAAGTCTGTAGAGAAAAGTAGATTATCACAAGTGTCACATGATTTAAACAACAACAACAACAAAATAAATGTGATTACAGCATCTCTAATATTGCTAAAATTAATGTTCTGTGTTAAGGTTCATAATCCCGTAGTTCAGGACCTGCTGTTAAACACATAAAACCTAGCACTATTATTATATTGACTCCTATTTTATAAAGCCATTGGCACAGTCCATCCTTACCTGCATCATCTGCCCCAGGTTGTCCTGGAGGAAGTTGTACATTTTTCTCGTTGGTAATTAAAGTGTTAGTATAATATAATATCTATGGAATGTTTTATGTGCCTGCTACCAACTATTCTCAATAAAACAATAAGTGTAAATTGTATATTATAATTATTATATCTAAGGGTAAAAAAAATAACATAGTTACATAGTTAGGTACTTTGTTATAAAAGTAATACACAACTCTTAAATAAATAAAACGGGAACATGTCTTCATCAGCCTATATAAGTCCACTGCTGGACATAGGCCTCCTCTAATGTACGCCATAGCGCCCTGTCTTCGGCTTGCCGCATCCAGCATCTGCCAGCAGTCTTTCGCAAATCGTCATCCCACCTGGTCGGACGTCGTCCTATACTACGTTTGCCGAGTCGCGGTCTCCACTCAAGAACACGTTTAGGTATCGGTTCTCGGTTCTTCTCGAGATATGGCCAGCCCACTTCAGCTCTCTAATCTTTTGAGCTATGATAGATTAATAACCTTAGTCCTGTGTCGGATGAATTTGTTGCGAATCCTATCCTTCAGTGAAACTCCGAGCATAGCTCTCTCCATAGCTCGCTGGGTGACTTTAAACTGGTAGACCAGCCCTACCGTGAGTGTCCACGTCTCAGCTCCTTAGGTCATGACGGGTAGGGTAGGACGCATTGATTGAAAACTTTCGTTTTCAAGCATTGCGGTATGGATGACGAGAAGATATGTAAACTGAGACATGTCCAAGCATTCTCTGTTTTGAGCTAGGATTCTGTGCCAGATCCCCGAATGTACCACAGATTTTGTCGTTTTCCATTCTCTGTAAAAAGATTAGGTACCTATTAGAATGTTATCTTAGTTCGATATCGATTGTTTCACACATGCTCAAATATAGGCACTTTTACAAGCTGGTACCCATGCCTTCTGCCCAATGAAGAAAGGCGGGAATCGAACCCGCAACCTCCTGCGTCGCAGGTAGTCCTTCGCCAACCGCACCACAGAGGTCGTTCGTCTTTACCTTTAAGATTGAGGTGGACAAAAGAGATTACTTTATTTCCTAGTTTTACATAAGTAATCTGAGTTTTGTGCAGTCCTGTTAGGTTTAAAGAAAATAAAGCACTGAGTTTTGAATGGTGGGCATAGACAGGTAAGGTAGGTGTACTAAATAATGGATAAAATATTAGTGGTAGATTTGTAGGCACTTACTATACCTATATTGCTGTTATCCACTCGGAAATGATAAACTTCATCCTCTTCAAAAATAACACTGTTTGACTGTCTCACCAAATTCATGCTGCAGTTTCTACAGCGATTCATGTTTTCAATTATTCAATCAAAGACTTCGATTGAAAATAAAAAGCTCGGTAACTTCACGGAAAAAGTGGTTGACTTCACCGCCAAAATGTACTGTACAATTTTTATTTAGCCAATAGATCTACTACACTATTCTACCTTTCTCCTAAAACAAAGGAGGTTGGTTTTATTCCTTTCCCCTACCCTGAAACCAACCTACAGAATTGAAACCTTTTTTGTCACCCCGCCGCCATTTGCAATGAAAAGATAACAAGGAACAGAAATTATTCTGCCAATTTTCAAAAAAATATTTAATTTTTTCCAGAACAAACATGGAAAAAGTAAAAATGTAGGGTTCCTCAGAATTTTGAGATGAATCGAATGGTATATTTCATATCGTTTCCCAAATTTTTGGGACAAACCGTAAGGGAAACTTGCCATTGTTCTTTATTCAGGGGGCTCATATGGGGGGGTCGGGAGAGCGTAGAGTTCGACCTGGCGGGAACGGTGATGGTGGATCGGTACGAGCTGCTAGTGCAGTTGGTCAGTTTGATCTGTGACCAGGAGGTAAGTCTACGGTGCATTCATTTAGCAATGGAAGTTTGCATAGTGCCCCCTGCAAATTTCCCCTGCAGAAAGTTTTTTTGTGATTACTGATTTTTTTGGTAAGTATTCCTATTCTCCTCTATTGGTCCAATAGAAGCTTTGGATCAGTGCTTACTAGATCGATTGCCATCATAAGACGGTTTCATGTAAAATCCCCAGTTTTTTCTCCTCTTAGCCTCCCCTTACTGCCCCATCGAAAAAACCATACAATATGGTTGGATTTTTGTGTGTTGGCTCAAAATGGGCTCAAAAAAACATTTGCAATGGTTCTTTAGAGAAGTTTTGTATATGATTTTAGAAAATGTGAGAAAACAGCATTTTTTAATGCGTTATTTATTCTGCGTATATCATAGTAGGTACCAGGAGTTTTAACATTTGTTTTTATTTTTCCGATTCATTTTGAGTTAACTATTAATTGTTACCTAAAATATTTTTGTTTGTTTCTTATCTTTTTATTTACGATGTTTTTAGTTCGACAGATTTTCGAATAAAGTGGTTGATCTACAAAAATCGTTCAATAATGACTCAATTTGGTGGACAAAATATGATAATTAGTTTCGCTCTCATTCAATGATGATTATATTTTAGAGAAACTAAAAGTAACATACTATTTCTGTCTTAATTTTATTATATTTTTCTTTTTGCTATTGTTAATTATCTCTGTTTTTGTGTTTGTTGCTTTCTTTTTATTTTATATACTTCATATGGTTAAAATTGTTATATTGTTTTCTTTTCACATCCATTACGCCACCGTCAGCTCTAACGCGTACCGATCTTGTCCATCCAAAGGTTGCCTGGAAGAAATCGCTGTTAGCGATAAGGCCGCCGATTGTGCCACTATATATAGTTTTAGTATTAAGTTTATGTTTAATTTTTTTGTATATTAACTGATGGTGCAATAAAGTTATATCTATCTATCTATCTATCTATTTCTTATCCGATTAATAGTATACAAAATGTCATTGAAATCGGGAATGTAGTATCCTAATGAATGTAAAAGTAAGTCTGTATGAGAGCTTAGGTTTTGGCAACCTTCTTGTTATCACCGTGACGTATCTACAGTGATATTTCTGATGATTTCTGTCTTATAACAGTTTCTGTCTCTTCCCAGGGCGATCTCCCGATAGCCATGGCGCTTGCGCACGTGGTAGGCACGTCGCAAATGGACGAGCTGGCGCGTGTGTTAGTGTCGATATTCGACGCGAAACATCTGCTGGCGCCTCTACTCTGGAACTTATTCTATAAGGAGGTCGAGGTAAGTTGTTATCTTGATATTATTACGTATTTCTTAAGTTATTGACGACCGATGCGGCGCGGTGGGCGAAGGTTGCCTGCGACGCAGGAGGTTGCGGGTTCGATTCCCGCCTCGGGACAAATGTGTGTTCGATCTGCAGACATTTGTTCAGGGTGTTCTGGTCGTTTTCTATGTATAATAAAAAATATCTATCTATGTATTGTGTTGTATCATGTATATCAGTTATCTAGTACCCATAACACAAGCTCTGCTTAGCTTGGGATTAGATAATGCTGTGTGAATTGTCCAGCGTTATTTATTATTAATAAGTCTAATGCGCGCGGCGGCGGGTGCGCGGCGATACCACGGTAATGTTGTGACGATACTGAATATAAATTTCCGAAGGTATGCGCCGACACAAACAAAATGTATGCAAGCGCTGCGTTCTGCATGACGTCATAGGTTTTTTCCAGATGATTTCTCCGAACCGGTTTGCATTGTAAACGTACGTACGGAATTTTTTCCATTCGGAAAAAAAGCTAACTTGTGCGGCAGTTAATGTATTTTACATTGATTCCACGTCCGAATACGGAAAACGAATTCGGAAATGGAATACGGAAAACGTGTGTATGCGTTTTAAAACTCTTTCCAGCTGTCAGACTGCATGCAAACCCTCTTCCGCGGGAACTCTCTCGGCTCGAAGATAATGGCGTACTGCTTCAAGATATACGGATACCAGTATCTACAGTCTCTGCTGGAGCCTGTCATCAACTCACTGCTGGAACAGCTGGAGAACAACCCGCATCTCAGCTTCGAGGTCGACACTGCTAGGTGAGGCTGAACCTTCTTTATTATTCCAGAACTTTCCAGATCATAGATCGGTTTCGATAGTTCCTAGAAAGTTTGAGAACTTTTAACGTTGTTTGGTTGATTTCGACGATGCATCAGTGAGCTAGAATCTTTCAGACATTTCAGATCTTTACTTATAAATGACCAGGAAAAGGATGTTTCGTTTGTATCTTGATTGATTGGCAAGCTGGGCTGTGTCATCCCACTGCTGGGCAAAAACTTCTATTCAGACAGCAGACCTGGCTACCTATTTAAGTCCATGAAACAGTTTTATGGGAAACCTTATTTTCGAGACTAATTGATGCTGCCCGGAATTATAAAAATAGAAAGAGATTGAAGAAAAGATTCGACGACCTCTGTGGCACGGTGGGCGAAGGTCCGCCTGTGACGCAGCAGGTAGCGGGTGCGATTCCCGCCTTGGGACAAATGTTTGTACTATCTGCAGATATTTGATCCGGTTGGTCGTTTTCTATCACACTTATATTATAAATGCGAAAGTTTAGATGGATGGATGGATAGAGGGATGTTTGTTACCCAATCACGCTACAACGGCTCAATGGATCTGGATGAAATTTGGCACAGAAATAGATTGTAGTCTGGAACAAGATCCACCAAGTGCGAGTATAACTCGCGCGCCGAGGGTTTCAAACATTTGCCAATTATTTGGACAATCAATTTTCTGAAATATTTTAAAAAGTATGAAACTTACAGAAATTTCAAAAAGTGTTTTAAAAAGGCCGAAACGATACCTTTCATTTGATACCCCACATGGGTAGGTACCCCCTTTTGAAAAAAAATCCCCTTTTTTGACCATTTTTCAAAAACTATTATTATTACAGACTTCTCTATATTTTTCCTGTAAAATATAGATTGATATCTACAAACGCCTAATACATTGTACATGGATCGGTCTGCAATCTTCGGAGCTAGGGGGGGGGGGAATGGTCAATTTTTCGTCTTTTTTTGAAATATTTCAAAAAGTATGGAACTCACAGAAATTTCAAAGTGTTTTGAAATGGTCAAAACGATACCTTTCATTTGATATCCCACATAGGTAGGTACCCCCCCTTTTGAAAAAAATTTCCCCCCCCTTTTTTACCATTTTTCAAAAACTATTATTATTACAGACTTCTCTATATTTTTCCTGTAAAATATAGATCGATATCTACAAACGCCTAATACATTGTACGTGGATCGGTCTGCAATCTTCGGAGATAGGGGAGGGGAAAGGTCAATTTTTCGACTATTTTTGAAATATTTCAAAAAGTATGAAACTTACAGAAATTTCAAAAAGTGTTTTGAAATGGTCAAAACGATACCTTTTGTTTGATACCCCACAAAGGTAGGTACCCCTCCTTTTGAAAAAAAATTCCCCCCCTTTTTGACCATTTTTCAAAAACTATTATTATTACAGACTTCTCTATATTTTTCCTGTAAAATATAGATTGATATCTACAAACGCCTTATACATTGTACATGGATCGGTCTGCAATCTTCGGAGCTAGGGGGGGGAGATTGGTCAATTTTTCGTCTTTTTTTGAAATATTTCAAAAAGTATGAAACTTACAGAAATTTCAAAAAGTGTTTTGAAATGGTCAAAACGATACCTTTCATTTGATACCCACATAGGCAGGTACTCCTTTTGAAAAAAATTTCCCCCCTTTTTGACCATTTTTCAAAAACTATTATTATTACAGACTTCTCTATATTTTTCCTGTAAAATATAGATCGATATCTACAAACGCCTAATACATTGTACGTGGTTCGGTCTGCAATCTTCGGTGATAGGGGGGGGGGGGAATGGTAAATTTTTCGTCTTTTTTGAAATATTTCAAAAAGTATGAAACTTACAGAAATTTCAAAAAGTGTTTTGATATGGTCAAAACGATACCTTTCATTTGATATCCCACATAGGTAGGTACCCCCCTTTTGAAAAAAATTTCCACCCCTTTTTTACCATTTTTCAAAAACTATTATTATTACAGACTTCTCTATATTTTTCCTGTAAAATATAGATCTATATCTACAAACGCCTAATACATTGTACGTGGATCGGTCTGCAATCTTCGGAGATAGGGGGGGGGGGGGGGTATGGTCAATTTTTCGATTTTTTTTGAAATATTTCAAAAAGTATGAAATTTACAGAAATTTCAAAAAGTGTTTTGAAATGTACAAAACGATACCTTTCATTTGATACCCCATTTGCCTTCCTAGGTCTCTTTTGAAATTTCAACATCAAAATTTGTACTGAAAATATTCATTTTCATTTTTCATTTATTTTTATATTGTTTTCTTAAAATCAGTAATGGCGCACGAAATGTCTCATTATTTCAAATTTCAAGTTAATAGCTACAGTAGTTACTGAGATATTCAAGAAAGAGCGGGGACGGACAGAGCGAGACCATAAGGGTTTCAAAACCGATCTTTGAAACCCTAATAATCCAGTTGCATCTTATGTATTTATGTATTTTCTCTTATTACTGTATTATTATGTCTACCTTCTTATGTTATTTTATTTTCTGAATAATTAATCAATGTTGAGTTTTAAAGTAGGTATGGATTAAAGCTCTTTAAATAAAGAAAAAAAAAAAGTAGGTATGTTAAAATACGTAAAATTTATATGATTGTGTAAAAACGCATGGTCGACTACAGATGGTCGTGACGTGACCTGCTTTTGGCCTGAACTGAAAACCAGTGTTGGGTAGACACTACCCAGCACAATGCTGAGTGTGGGTCATATTGGACCTTAATACTGCTACGCCCAAAAAAAATTAAGACTTAAGTCTAGGATTAATTTAGCTAAGTAAGTGTTGTGTAGTTTTAAGGCAAATAAAAATATTTTCATTCATTATTTTCTTAATAGGTACTCTATGAATTGTCCAGCATTATTTATTTTAATATTGAAGCAATTTCCATTGTTTTTCAGATTGGACCCCAAAGACGACATAGAACTGAATCGCGCCAACCTCATCGACCTGACCAAAGAAGTGTTTGACGTCATCGTCAACTCGGCCGATCGCTTTCCCCCGCAGTTGAGAAGCATGTGCCATTGCTTGTATCAGGTAATATTCACTTCTAAAATTATTAACATAAAGCTCTTAAATAAAAATAAATAAATAATGCTGGACAATTCACACAGCATTATCCAGCCCCAAGGTAAGCAGGGCTTGTGTTATGGGTACTAGATAACTCTGATATACGTAATATTATACATTACATAGATAGATATTTTTTATTATACATAGAAAATACCCAGACCAACGGAACAAATTTCTGCAGATCGTACACAAATTTGTTCCGTGGCGGGGATCGAACCCGCAACCTCTTGCGTCGCAGGCAGACTCTCGCCCGCTGCGCCACTGAGGTCGTCAACCCTCTCTTAATACCGACAGCAGAATTTTCTCCGTTCTAGCTGTAACCGAATTTAAAATTCTCCACTGCCACTCCAATATGGTATTTTACTGATTGGACTTGGAAAACGTAGTGTAGGACGCCCTCCGACCAGGTGGAATGACGATTTGCCAAAGACTGCTGGCAGATACTGGATGCGGCAAGCTGAAGACAGGGCGCTATGGCGCTCAAAGACAGGGCGCTATGGCGCTCATTAGGGGAGTTCTATGTCCAGCAGTGGACTGGTTTAGGCTGATGATGATGATGACTGATGGGTTGCGTGTATATTCAACACTTAGTTCATCCCTTGTATGCGGGAAACGTGTTGTGAAGTCAAATCCATATTCCCCGTCCTATTCCTCCGCACATAGATATCGCTACGAGTAAACGAGACACGCAATCAACGCAACAGCCATTTTGCGTCAGTCAAGATGGCGGAAGTCTCATTTTGGCAAACGAACTGAGCTTAAGCCTCCGCATATAAAATTCATCCCTCATCTCCCTACGGGGCCTATAGCGTCCCAGTCTGTGCCGATAGTTGTGCGCGCGCGCCGGGAATGTCGTGTCAAATTTGGACTCGAGGAGTGCCGAATAACTGCTGACTCGTGTACCCCGTGAACCTACAGTCGGCATTTTCCCGACCTCTGACTTCACAATTCAACTGTTTGGCGTGCCCAATGATATTGAATCAAAAGCGTGTGTATTAAAGTTTATTTTGTTTTGTCAGGTTGTATTTATTTATTTATTTAAAACTTTATTGCAGTACAAAGGGTGGGCTTGATGCCGAGGCATTTTCTACCGGCCGACCAATAACACGTGTTTTAACAGAAATATTATTAAATTAGAATTTTGTCTAATACATTATTTATTTAACAGCTAAAAATAACTAATACAACAAATATTCACACTTACATCTATTTTCTATTAAATTAGCTGCTTGCAGTTTAAAATTTCGAGAAGGAGGCCAAGAGGAGGATCCAGCTAGGTTGGGCAGCGTTTGGGAAACTACGTCGAGTCTTCTCGTCATCCATACCGCAATGCTTGAAAACGAAAGTTTTCAATCAGTGCGTCCTACCCGTCATGACCTACGGAGCTGAGACGTGGACACTCACGGTAGGGCTGGTCCACCAGTTTAAAGTCGCTCAGCGAGCTATGGAGAGAGCTATGCTCGGAGTTTCTCTGAAGGACTTCTCTCTGGTTCCGGCCAAAAGTAAACATTGTCTTCACGTAGCTCTCTCAAATAAAATAAAAATTAGAAGAAAAACCAAATAAACGTACGTGAAAGTTTGAGAAATCAAATTATAACCTGTCTGGCAAAGTTATATTGTAAAACGAAGCACATCCATCGGTGAATTTCACAAAAAAACTGCACACAAAATATCAAAGCCCTTGGCATAACGGCTGGAAACAAAAATCACTCAATCTACGAAGAAATTATGTGAGTTGAATTTTCTCTTGTAAACAATACACAAGGCATGCTATAAAGTGGACATTCCCATAATCAGCTGTCTTGGCGGAAAGGACGTCATAACTGACATTGACAAGTTGACTAATTACACCAACATTGTAGAATAAACCGACCATAGACTAGACTTCTAGATAAAGCTGTCTACTGACGTTTGAAGTTTTGCAGTGCAGTAACGCCATCTAGTCGAATGATATGCTAACAAAATTGCATGAACATGGATCCAAATAGCTATGTTACTCAGCGGCGGCGCATGCGTCGCTACAACTCTGACATGGACCTCACACATTTAAATAGCACGATAGGAAATAACTCTGCGCCCTTATTAGACGAATCATTGCGAAGCATGCCGGATATTTCTATATGCAATGATTCACGTGTGATTGAATTAGAAATGCAAATAGAAGAGACAAAGCAACATCTATCTACAGCGACTCAAGAAATAGATATTTTATCCCTAGAGAACAGCAATTTAAAAAAAGAATTAGAAAGTTGTAACAAAATAATAAAATCTCTAAAGTGTATTCAAAGCCCTACCACGGAACAAAAATGTCTCTCACCAAGGAGAAATATGTATGAAAAAAATAAATTACAGTTTATTACACCACAGATAAAAACCTTGAATGCCGCTGTACAAACTGAAACCCAAACACTGATGGAACAAGACAAAAAATCAAAGAAGAAAATAAAATTATCATTAAAACCTAAGAATAAATACACCAACAAAAGCCTATTTAAAAAATTAAACCAACTAAAAAGAAAAATAAAGAAACTTCAAAAAGACCTTGAGAATGTTGAGATGGATAAGAAAAGGTTAGAACATAAAATACTACAATGCGAAAATATATGCAAAATAGAAAGACAGCCTGAAGTAAAACAGTGTCAAAAATTTATAGAAAAGGCTGGGAAGAAAAATGTTAACATTTTTTCTGATAGTATGGGCATCGGATTAGCCCCTAAGGTTATAAACATAGCAAACTCCATCCAGGCTATAAACAACTGTAAACCAGGAGCAGGAGGACAACAGATATTGAGTAACTTCTATCACCATACAATAAATTTACAAGAAAATGACTTGGCAGTTATAATGATCGGACATTATTACGAATCTAAAATTGACATCCCCTACGTTGACATTATAAAGAATATTATGAAAAATTACTCTAGAAAATTTAATTTATTAATCGGAAGCATACTTTATGACGGGAGAAATGACCATGTAATCTACAAAATCAACACAGAACTATCCAGATTAGCCTCTACTTCAGAAAAAGTTAAATATTTGGAACTAAATAGCGTCAACCGAACAATAATAAAAACTTTTATCGCCAAAGAAATTGTGCGATCATGTAAATCATTCAACAGTTCTTCGTGCCTGCAGTTCATCAAACCATCTGAGGAACAAAATTCAAATTTTCCGATAGTAACCGAGAAGAAAGTAAATGGTTAACAATAGTTCATGCTAATGTACAAAGTATAGGAAATAAATATTTAGAAATCGAACACTTTACTGAAAATCAGAGCTGTGACGTGCTCTGTCTATCAGAGACATGGGCTAACGAGTCTATGGTAAATGTAATGTTCATAGATGGTTACACCTTAGCATCATTTTATAATAGAAAACTTTTTGAACATGGAGGTACTGCAATATTTATAAAAAATCAAATAGAATTTAAAACAAGACATGACATCGTCAAATTAAGTTTTGAAATGAATTGTGAGGTAGCAGCGATAGAGGTTAAGTCTTGTAGATTGGTGATAGTCTGTCTTTATAGGCCGAACTATGATTATCTAATATTTGAGGATGTACTTACTAAAATATTGGAAAAAACAAATAGAGAAAGAAAAAAGATTGTTATAGCAGGAGATTTTAATTTAAATATAATGACTGATAATAAATACAACATAAAAGAAGTTCTAAAATTCCAAAAAGTCTTAGAAGAATTTAAATGTATACCTTTAATAAATGAACCAACACGAATATACAAAAACTCCGCAACTTGTATAGATAATTTCATTGTTAATAATGATTCTGATATTGACAAACATATGAGTAAAGTTTTAAATGTTAAATTTTCAGATCATAATGTTATCCTATTGCAATATACATTAGATGATAAAAAGATTAATATTGTAAATGAAAAAATTTCAACTAGGATTATGTCGCCATGTAATAAGAATTATTTCCACTACTTGTTTTGTAAAGATTATGAAACGATAAGACTTTGTGTACACGATACCTACGAGGCTGATGAGAAAATGAACATCCTAATGGATCATTTAAAGTTTTGTTACTATACGGCTTTTCCTGTGAAAACAACTACTATTAAAAATAATAAAAATATAAAATTGAGCACGCAAGGTATTAAAAAATCAAAAGATAATATAGAGAAAATGGAAATATTGCATAATTTACATCCCAGTTCAACTACAAAAAATAATCTTAAAATAAGGAAAAAGGTTCTAAAAAGAGTTCTAGCTACAGCGAAAAAACTTAATAATGCAAAAAGGATACAAAATACAACGAACAAAATAAAAATGGCATGGAAAATTGTGAAGGAACAGGATAATAGAAACAAGTATATCATAAATCAAAGACAAAAAATAAGTAAAATTCGAAATAGCAAAGGACAAATAATAACAGAACCGAAGGACATAGCCAATAATTTCAATTACTTTTTTAGCAACATCGCTCATGATCTAACAAATAAGATAGATGCCAATGTAAAAAACTGTGACGCTTATCTAAGCAAACCACCTAGTAGTAAAATAACGTTCTCAAAAATTTCACGTTCTGAATTAATAAAAATTATAAATGGCATAAAGAGTAAGCAATCAAAGGACATTTATGACATGGACACTAAAACTATTAAAGAATTGATTATATTTAATGATAACTTATTTGACATAATATTGATAATTTTAAATGAATGCATACAGCAGGGTGTTTTTCCTGACGCTCTTAAAATAGGCAAAATTGTACCACTTTATAAAAAGGGAGAAATTATTGACATCTCGAATTTTAGACCTGTCTGTATCTTGCCTGTTCTATCAAAGTTTTTGGAAAGTGCTATTAAAACAAGAATGATGACATATTTTGAATCGAATGGACTCTTTATAGATGGTCAATTTGGTTTCCGTAAAGCGAGATCAACTGAAATGGCCATTAGAAACACAGTTTACTACATCTTAGAGGCTATGGATAGGTCACAGAAAGTTTCTAGCATATTCTGCGACTTATCTAAAGCGTTTGATTGTTTACGTCATGATATTCTTATTCACAAGCTTAGGTTTTATGGATTCGAAGGCACTAATCTAAAAATATTGCAGTCTTACTTACATAATAGAAATCAAGTAGTTACCGTAAATAAAATGAGATCTGATCATCAAACTTGTAATATAGGTGTGCCACAAGGTTCGATCCTTGGCCCATTACTTTTTTTAATATATGTTAACGATCTGACAAACTGTTTACCAGACTGGGCTTTAGTGACACTATTTGCAGACGACACTCACGTAGGCATTCGAGATAAAGATGTGAAAGTAGTCGAAACACAAACAAACCATATAATTGAACTTCTTAAGAAATGGTTTGAAGCCAATGGTATAGTCCTTAACGCTGACAAAACTACTATTATGAGCTACTCGACAAAACGAAAATGTAAAAATGACATAAATAAAGAAGTCAAATTTCTAGGCTGTACAATTGATTCTACGCTTTGCTATGATAGTCATATTGACAAATTATGTAAAAGATTGAGAAGTGCCAACTATGCTCTGCTTAAACTTAGACCCATAATAGATAGGAAAACCCTTCTATCGGTTTATTATGCGTATTGCCATTCAATCATAAGTTATGCTATTACAATTTGGGGTAATGCTTCTCAAGTCGAAAGGGTTTTGATTTGTCAAAAACGGTCAATACGAATAATATACGGACTGCATAGGCTAACTTCAGTTAGAGCATACTTTAAAAAAACAAAAGTGTTAACAGTAATCTCATTGTATATATATTACTCTCTTATTGAGATACATGGAAAGAAAGACGACTTACCCACAAGAATGCAAATGCACAGTTATAATACACGAAATAAAGAAAAACTAAATATACCAAACATAAGACTTGTAAAAACTAAAAAGCTGGGAATATGGATAAAACTTAAAATGTATAACAAATTGCCATTAGAAGTAACTAAGCTCCCTCTGAATCAATTTAAACAAAAACTTAAAACTTTCTCTGAACATAACCCTTTTTACCACATTAATGAATTTATGTCATGTTCATTTTCTGATCTGCAGGAAATTTAAAATACGTAGTTATAGTAGTAGTATTAAATCAACAGTTTAATAATAGTTAATAATATTTTAAGAATTTGATGAAATTGTGTGAGCTTTTGTTTTTATATTTTTTGTTTATTTTTTATCAAACATTGTTATTTTGACTTGCCTATGTTTTGTTATGTAACGGAATGGTGAATAAATAAATACTGAATACTGAATACTGAAGGATAGGATTCGCAACGAATACATCCGACAGAGAACCAAGGTTATCGACATAGCTCAAAGGATTAGCAAGCTGAAGTGGCAGTGGGCTGGCCATATCTCGAGAAGAACCGACAACCGCTGGGGTAAACGTGTTCTTGAGTGGAGACCGCGACTCGGCAAACGTAGTGTAGGACGCCCTCCGACCAGGTGGGATGACGATTTGCGAAAGACTGCTGGCAGATGCTGGATGCGGCAAGCTGAAGACAGGGCGCTATGGCGCTCATTAGGGGAGGCCTATGTCCAGCAGTGGACTGAAAAAGGCTGCTGATGATGATGATGGTGATGAGTTTCCATGGATAAAATGTTTTAACAGATGGTTGGCGTGCTAATATTGGTCTTACAAAATATAGATGCTAAAACTTTATTATTTAAATATATTATACATATACCTAAAAATATGCTAATGAAAATAAGGTTTAAATAGCTAACCGGAAACAAAAAAAAACACTTTAAGTAAATTAATTACAAGAAAAGAAACACTATTTGTGTAACCTCTAAAGAAAATGCCTGCTCGCCAATTGCTTAAAAGCATCTCTTGTATCTGACGTTTTTTGCAGGTTTTGAGCAAGAGGTTCACCCAGGTCCCGCAAACAAGCGTCGGCGCTGTCGGGACTGTGCTGTTCCTGAGATTCATCAATCCAGCTATTGGTAAGCCAATTCTTATCTCCCGAAGATTCACGTCACATCATCAGCCGACATCAGTCCACTGCTGGACATAGGCCTCCCCTAATGAGCACCATAGCGCCCTGTCTTCAGCTTGCCGCATCGAGCATCTGCCAGCAGTCTTTCGCAAATCGTCATCCCACCTGGCCGGAGGGCGTTCTACACTACGTTTGCCGAGTCGCGGTCTCCACTCAAGAACCTGTTTACCTCAGCGGTTGTCGGTTCTTCTCGAGATATGGCCAGCCCACTGCCACTTCAGCTTGCTAATCCTTTGAGCTATGTCGATAACCTTGGTTCTCTGTCGGATGTATTCGTTGCGAATCCTATGCTTCAGAGAAACTCCGAGCACAGCTCTCTCCATAGCTCGCTCCCAAAGATTGGTAACGAATTTTTACTTTGCGTTACAAACATAATATACTATAACTGTAACTAACAAATATGACCAATGACTTTTAACTGTAATTTTATTTCTGTAACATTAATGTGAAAAATTTAAAGAAAAATTCGTTTGGCAGAGAAGCGAAACACTTATGCATTATTTAACTGAAGGTAAGTTTTGACTGTATTATTATTAAAGTCATTTACTTATAACGGGATATTTACCATGATTAGATTTTTGAGTTTTCCCATATTTCGGCACAGTTTCATGCGCCATGATCACGGAAGAACTAAAGTCACTGCGAGTTGGTTTTTATTGGCAGATATATCGATCTACCCACATTCTTTGTCTTTTGCTAAGAATGTTATAAGGCTGAGCGCAGACTTGAGTCAAGATAGTTTTAAGACAGACTATTGCTTTAGAAAAATTACAACTTAACAAAAGCAATAGACTGTCTTGAAACTATTGTGACTCAAGTCTGCGCTCAGCCTTAGTGATAACATTCGTAGCAAACCACCGGCAGTGATAATATTCGTAAGATTTTCGAACGCAATTTGATCACGACACACAACTAACGGTATCTGAACACGGCTTGGTTGGTTCATCACTTCATCGGTTTTTATACATTCTCACCACAGGGTTCCAGGTTCCAGATGATTGAAAACCTTCTTCTCGATTGACGTTTCTGTGTTTGGTAATCTCAATGGCCTCCTGTACCAGTCTTGGTATGTAATGACGTTCTGTTGAACTTACTTGTGGATTGTGTAACTCGATTCAGTCGTTTGGTCCAGACTCGAGAAGATGCTCCGCTATGGCAGACTTCTCAGTTGCCAGATTCTTAACCGCTTTTATGTGCTCCTTGACTCTGCAGGCAATAGTGCGCTTCGTTTGGCCTATATAGGAGCTTCCACAGCTGCAGTCGATCTTATACACCCCTGGTTTCTCAAGTGGGAAGGTGTCTTTAGGCATGAAACTGCCGAAATATTGGAAAACTCAAAAATCTAATCATGGTAAATATCCCGTTATAAATGACTTTAATGTTAATAACCATGATAGTTTTAAAAGTTTTGACTGTATTATTTTCTGGAAGTGAAAGTTTTTCGGAAGTGAATTTTTCACTCGGGCCAGAACCAACATTTATAAATCGGTATCTTCATCCATCGGTATATCAACCTCGTATACAATTGGATCGTTTAGTCCCTAGTTAAACAATCTACTATTGTTTTGTAAAATATCAGGCGGTTGCCGTTTTGTTGGAGTTTTGAACCCTAAAAAATTTTTTCAACGGTTTACTTACCAATTTATCGTGGCTCATAGAACTGATAGTAAAAGAAAAAATATATGTCGCTCATTAAGGGAGGCTGTGTCCAGCAGTGGACTAATATAGGCTGATGATGATGAAACTGTGCTAAAATATTGGAAAGCTCAATACTCAAATCATGGTAAATAAATATCGCGGTGTAGATTACTTCAGTATTAATAACCACGATACTACAAAAAAAACCATTTATTTTTTTGTTACTTTACAGTCTCCCCACAAGAAATGGGCATAGTCTCCCGCCACGTGCCTACGCCGATTCGCCGCGGTCTAATGCTGATGTCCAAAATCCTGCAGAACATAGCCAACCATGTGGAGTTCTCCAAGGAACAACACATGCTGCCCTTCAATCACTTCCTGAGGCACCACTTCGAGCCGGGACGCAAGTATGTGACCATGGCTGACTCACGACTCGCTAACTCATGACTCACTGACTGACTGATAACATAACACACTGACTCTTGACTCACTGACTCACCATAACCCACTGATTCATGACGCCAGCGGACTCATACGTCACGCGATAATAATAATCATAATACTTTTATTTGCTGAAATGTTGGTACATTAGGTCTTAGATTTGTAAATCGGCTCTCTACATTCAGCCCCAAAGTACGTGCAAAATTAAAATCGATTTGATGCTGATGTCTTAGGTCCTGCAGAACATAACCAATCACGTGGTCTCCAAGGAACGACACATCTGCCCTTCAACCAAAAAAAAAAACACTTCTTGAGGCACCACTTCGAGCCGGGATGCAAGTATGTGATCATGACTGACTTACTGACTCACGCGCACATTATGTCACGCGTTCTGATGCTAATGTCCAAGATCCTACAAAACATAGCCAAATATGTTGAGTTTGCCACGGAACAACTCATGCTACCCTTCAATCACTTCCTGAGGCACTACATCGAGCCGAGACGGCTGACTCATGCATGACTTACGCACTCTTAGGTAACGCGATCTGATGCTGATGTCCAAGATCAAGCAGAACATTGCCAACCATGTGAAGTTTCGAGCCGGGACGCAAGTATGTGACCGTGACTCACCGACTCATTGGCTAACAGACTTATGACTCGCTGACTCATTGATTACTGGCGCAGGACTCACTGACTCTACAGAATCAACAAGTTATGACGGTCGTGGTGTAAGAATCGTCTCCTCCAACTCTGATGAAGAGCCTAGTATAGGAACCGAGAAAGGGAAAGCCAGGAGCTTTCTTTTAGGTATTTTTAAAACCGCTGTCACCAATTCGTCCGAAGTGATTATGGAAAAATGCCCCTTTTATGGGGAAACCTTGTTCGCCAGCGGCAGTGTGCTGATGAACCCGTCCCGTGACTCATTTAGCGACTAAAAAAAATGACATTTTGACTCGTTTCTTTTTTTAGATTCTTCATCCAAATAGCGTCAGACTGTGAGACCGTAGACCAAGGCTCCCAAACCCACCAGTCGTTTATAAGCGACGTCAACGTGCTTGCGTTACATAGACTACTCTGGACCCATCAGGAGAGGATCGGTGATTACATGTCTTGCAGTCGCGACCATAAGGTGGTTGGACGGCGGCCTTTTGATAAGGTAATTTAAACCCATTACAACCTGGGTCTCTTCAATACAAGAGTGAGTAGGTATCTTCTAGACCTTCGTGATACATCGTCGGCCATATCTTCACTTTCTATCAGGTGAGATTGTAGACAAACTAAGATCTATGGACTATAAAAAACCCTCATTCTCATAAATAAAAAGGTAGATCTTCCTTGCCGGCCCGACTAATTTGGTCCACATGCCCGGGATCTTTCGAACCACAGATGATGTCGTTCCTTTAATAGTAAGATGTTGAATTATGCAATCGGTGAATTCGAATTTTGTCTCAGCGCCATCTAGCCGATGATCGTGGTAGGTCAAGTGACAATAAATATATATAGAGGTCGCCACAAGGCCAAGCGGCCCAAGCGGCACCAGTATTAATTCTTTTCACTTGTATCCTGAATACTATTATCTTTTCTTACTTGATTGTAGTTATGAAACTTTTCTTGTTTCAGATGGCAACACTGCTTGCTTATTTGGGGCCGCCTGAGCACAAGCCCATAGAGTCGTAAGTATTTTTTTATACACTAAAATTTCAGTGAGATAAAGACATATTTTAAAAAAGTCGAAAAAATTACCAGTAATTCCGATTGTCCAGGTAAGTCCAGGTAATTCCGATTGACCCATCTGATATACCTACTATTTTTTGGTATTAATGAAATAGCCAAATCTCTATCCAGTACCTAAAATAGTGTATCCTAATTATTTGTATAATTGGCAAATGTTCTAAACCCTCGGCGCGAGTTACACTCGCACTTGACGGATCTTGTTTATATTTTTCTTTTTTCACTATAAAAACTATCGTAGTTTGACGAATTCCTTACGGATGTAAGCGGGTAAACTACGAACCTATTGGAAGAACATTATTAATATTTTTTCATGTTCCCAGAACTTCAAGCCTTCTCTTCTCATCCTACGCCCGTTGGTCGTCAATAGACATGAGCTCGACCAACTTCGAAGAGTTCATTGTAAAACATAACATGCACAAGAAAGAGGAATTTAAAACTATCAAGAGTATGAACGTCTTCTACCAAGCTGGGACGAGCAAGACTGGGAACCCGGTCTTTTACTTTATATCGAGGAGATACAAGTAAGTACTGATGGCTGACGTGGCACGGCGGGTGAGAGTCTGCCTGCGACGCAGGAGGTTGCGGGTTCGATTCCCGCCTCGGGACAAATATTTGTGCGATCTGCAGATATAAGTTCCGGATGATTCGCCTGGATCGTGGTGTGCTAAATATCCAGTAATAAAATAAATAAGTAAAACATGTATGGATCAGTTGAGCTACCTGTAGATTGTTTGCAACAGTCTGCAGTTACCTCAATTGTATTTTTATATTCTTAATACCTGCTAGTTTTAATTTAATTCTATTATTTGACTGTAATTTTCTTTCATAATAAAGTAAAACATAATTTTGAAATTTACCATATCGCTTATAAAGTTACCATTAAATCAACCTTCAATTATAAATACTATTTAACGGGTATTTATCGCGTCATCCCGTGACCACGGCAGTGTGTAAACCTGTCGAAACGTCGGGAAAAATTGGTAAATAAACGCGATAAATACCCGTTAAATAGTATTTATAATTATGTGTTCAGATCGCGTAAGTTTAAAAACATTTAAATCAACCTTCGTTGTTAAGTGATTAAGATCAATAGTGTTTTTGGCTTTAATTGCCCCGTTCAATCTACAGTCCACACCGTCAAATTACTTTTCAAGCCCACAACGGATCCACAACAGACAGAGCTATAATATGTATTAATATAAATCATAGCAAAGTATATTACGGTATAATTTCTGTATTAATCGACGAGTGACCACAGCTACGAGTATATCGTATATTTTTATTACGTCACCAAAATATGTCGACACATATATTTTGCGCAAAGCTAATGAGTGCAAAAATATATGTGGCTTCTTTGTATATGGTTACTTCTATCCCATGGGAACTGATTTATGGGATAAATGTTATGCCTATGTTACTCTCCATCCTTTCAACTAACTCTATGCCAGAAATCAAGTCGATTGGTTGCTTAGTTAGTGTGTAAGGACAAACACACCTTCGCATTAATAATATTAGTAAAAATAGCATAGCCACCGTCTGTGGCAGCTTGCTATACCGTAATATATAGCTTACTTTATTAAAATATATTTATAGCTTGTCTGTGCAGGATGAACCGTCTTCGAAGAAAAGTAGGTTCTGTGTTTAGATGTATGTATGTATGTTTATTTTTATTGGTAATACTAATTAAGAAAGAAAATTACAATCAAATAATAGAATTAAATTAAAACTAGTATTTACAATAGAAACAATTGAGCTATCTGCAAACTGTTGCAAACAATCTAGAGGTACCTAGCTCAACTGATCCATATCAATACCAGTCGCGCGCGTGCCCAAGGCACTGGCTGCATTGCCCCGCTGTATGACAATGCTGATGCGCTGTGCCAGATACTCACCAGCTCTCGGGTCACGCGTCACCTCGACCAGACGCTCAGATAATTTTTTTTAACCCGGAGAGCCTCTGTACCCCACGGACCTAGTGTCTCGACTCCAAGGGGAGCAAATGCGTAGGCTCTGTCGACCTGCATATCTGCGCCTCTTGAGATCTTGGACCAAATCTGCCGCCGTACCAGCCCTCACAGAAGTCCTAGGAAGATGGGAAGGCGCGAGTGTGTCGACGCATGTAGCGTCCAACACAATAGGCCTCGCCAACTCCCATCTTTTTATTAGTCGATTTCTCCGTCAATAATGCACCGATTTTGAAAAAAATTCGCTATTCCTTAGAAAATGGTAGCCCGTATTGTACTGGTCATGTTTTAAATTTAAATATAAGGTTCCTCTTTATAATATTATTGAAGTGTAGATTTATATGTCAAGAAATATTAATGATAACTATATTATTTCGTTATTTTTTCTTTTCCTATGTTGCAGAATTGGATCAACCTGCGATGACCGACCGTAAGTAACTTATCTTTAAGAGCAAAAATATATGGCAAAAAAATGTGAGAGGGATAGACATAGGATTTCGCGTTCATAGAAGCGGGACAAAGCAGGGCAACGTCAATGCAAAAATCAGTGCAAAGTTTTAGCATGATTATCCACTAATTATTTACAATATAAGCATTAAACAGAAAAACTAAACGGTTATTTAAATAAAACTTTAGTCTGGCTATGTAATTCGTAAAAAATAATTTGGTGTTGTCGCTGATTATTTAGAGCATTTTAATTAAAACAGTTTTAATTGATTTTTGCCTTGACGACGTTGCTTTACTCTGTCCCGCTCCTATGAACGCGAAATCCTATGCATATCCTTTTCAAATTTTTCATTAGGCGCGCTGTGAAAGCAGCTAAACAAGCTAATCAAGACAAGACTGGGCGTTTTGGCGCTCATTAAGGGAGGCCTATGTCCAGCTGTGAACTAACTTACGCTGATGACGGATGATGGATACTCAAGCTGGTTGCTGAATGAAAATGATGAAGAAATGAAACCGATGAATCAAAAATCGTTAAGGCTAACCCTATAATTTTTACCTCCAGGGTAGTGGATATAAATGGGGACCTGCTAATCTACCACGTCATTCTGACACTGAAGCCATTCTGCCAGCAACCTTTCGAGCTGGTCGTGGACTTTACGCACACCGGCTCTGATAATAGATTCAGGTAAGTGTGACTTATCGACTCATCACTGACCCATGACATAATTGGCAAAAGTTAGCGTGGTAGTTGTCAACCTTTCGAGCTGGTCGTGGACTTTACACACACCGGCTCTGATAAGCGATTCAGGTAAGTGTGACATATTCACTCATCATTGACTCATGGTATTTTTGGTTTGGCGTGAAGAAGTAACAAACAAAAAAAACTATAAATTCTAAAGTTTGAATGTATGTATGTACCATACTCTAAACTTTAGCATTTATTCGTGTAATTAGTGTGAAGTGATTTACTTACCCATTGATAATAATTAATCACTGAATGGCTGATGTAGTAGGTACAATGTAAAGTACAATGAGCAAGTAAGTCTAATGAATTGTCTTTTTCTAATGTTCCTTTCTGATGACAATAAAGCGTTTTTTGTATTGATTGAGCTGTTTTGTGCCGGCTTAGAATTTGCACCACCCCAACTCTTCCCGTGGGTGTTGTAAGAGGCGACTAAGGGACACACACCGGGGGGCAGCAGCACCTCTTTCAGGATAGATCTACCACCGAATTTCGATCCTCAACCCGCGTCCAATAAGGCAATAATCAGGTTGACGCCTGCGTCCAGCAGTGGACCATTATAATATGCTGTTGAGATGAGGTGAATGACCGATTATTTTCCCCCTTCCAGGACGGATTTCCTGCAGAAATGGTTCACAGTACTGCCGGAGGTGGCCTATCTGAATGTCGCACAGTGCTACATATACAACTGCAATAGCTGGGTTCGGGAGTATACGAAGTTTCATGACGTCATACTGGCTCCTTTGAGGGTAAGATTTTAAGCAGTGTTACAGAGTTAATGTCCGTGCAGTTCGAGGAAAGAAGGCGCGAGCAGGTGGCGTTTGTAAACGTTAAACATTGCTCCCTAAACAACTGCAATCGAAAAGTTTTACATGACCTCTTCTTCTTTTTTATTTTGTAGTTTTTGTGACTATTTGCCACAATTCTGCCAATTCGTTTGTAGCTTTTGAATGATTTGGAGTATTGCTTTGCATTTTAGCAGTATTACTTTGACTTGCAACGGTAATAGTATAAATAAATAGTGCTGGACAATTCACACAGCATTATCTAGTCCCAAGCTAAGCAGAGCTTGTGTTATGGGTACTAGTACTAGATAACTGATATACATAATATAATACAATACATAGATAGATATTTTTTTATTATATATAGAAAACGACCAGAACACCCTGAACAAATGTCTGCAGATCGTACACACATTTGTCCCGAGGCGGGAATCGAACCCGCAACTTTCTGCGTCGCAGGCAGACCTTCGCCCACCGCGCCACATCGGTCGTCATAATAGTTGTATGTTTTGCTTACAGAACAGCAAAAAGCTGATATTCATAGACAGCCACTGCAAGCTGACAGATTACATAGAGCAGGACCAGTTGAAGTTGCCTGGGGTTACAATAGGCTTAGAGGAAGATCTGAAGGTCTTCAACAATGCCTTGAAGTTATCGCATAAGGACACTAAGGTGGCTATAAAGGTAAATATATTTTATTTTATTTATTATTAAAAACATGTTCATCTATTATTACGGGCACACCCAATACAATAGAGTACCTTATACATATTCTAGCAATAGCGTAATCTTATCATAATTAATCTTACATTAGAAAATCTTTATGTACATTATAAAATTATGCAGTTATTGTCAAATTTAATTATGGACATTATAATAACATTAATATAAAATATGTTGTTCATGTTACGACTCATTGACTTCTCTAGCGACTTGTTAATATCTTTCTGACTTCTCTGGCGACTCGTTGATATCTTATTACTTGATATCTTACTGCAGAATACTCTGAGAAAGATTGGAAGGAATAATACCTTGGATTTTATCGCATAAGGAGACTTAGTTGGCTATAATATGTGTTTTGTAACGACTCATTGACTTCTCTAGCGACTCGTTAATATCCTTCTGGTAATTGTAAAAGTAAAAATAAACTCATTAATAAAATTTGTAAAACAAGAAAGAAAAATCTGCAATTTATCAATAGTTACAATCGGTACAAATTACCCCATCACTTGTTTCTTGAGTGCAGTGAATAGGCAAGTACGATGTTCCGCGTAGCACCGCGCATGCTCATGCGCTGCGGCGTACGCTGCTCTCGATCTTAAAACCATTGAGTTTAGTTCGATAGCAGCGTGCGCGGTTCGCCCAGTCAGAGTGCGCGTGTGCGCGGGCGACTGTATGCCAGTGACTAACTACAATTCTTTTGTTCTCAGCTAGCCGCTCTCGGCTGCTAATTGTGTTATTTAACTGACGAACAGCTACCAGATATTATAAGTACCCTTTATTTTAATTCTTATCCAATGTTTTGGCTAAACAACATTATATAAACCGATAGGTATGTTAATAAATGCAAATGCTCTTCTAAAGCTTGCATATTTTGTAGGAATCCATAATCTTATTAATTTAATTTAAACTACATCTACTTATTATTAAGTAATTATGTTTTGTAACGCGAAGTGTAAAAATACCTACATAAGTTTTGATAAGCGCACGCCCCAGCTTCTAAAACGGTTTTTATTTAAGTATGTTTGTGCATTCTAGGATTAAACTTACACTAGTAATTGTACCAAACTAATGTTATTTAAGGCTTGAATAAAGAATTTTTGAAATTGAAATTGAAAATATCCTTCTGACTTCTCTGGCGACTCTATGATATCCTATTAACTCGCAAAGTAACTAATTTACTCATCTAGCGACTCATTGGTATCATATTGACTCGCGGAGTAAATAATAATAACGTTTATTGAAAAAGAATTAAGACTTGGAATTAATACAATCTTTGATCCCCAAACTAGGATGAACCTGTATCTTGGGGACCTCCTTCCTTTGATTCTTTATATAATACTTATCAAGCTAACGTTAAAAATTATCTTACTAGGCGGCAGCGCCTCTAGCAGAATAGATGTACCACCGAACTGCGATCCCCAACCCGCATACCCAGCATGGGGATTATGTGCACTACCCCCCACGAGATAAAAAATCAGGGGGAGGCCTGCGTCCAGCAGTGGACCATTATAGGCTGTTGAGGTGAGGGGTACCTTACAGAGTGGTGTGATTAAGACTGTTGTTACTTCAAGGTGGGACCTACAGCACTACAAATAACTTCAGTGGAGAAGACCAAGGTCCTGGGATTGCCCGTGCTTTTGAATGATGTCTATTACGCCTCTGAGATTGATGAAGTAAGTGAACAGATTAAAAGTCAAAAATTCTTTATTTCCATAAATACAAAAATGTTCTTAAAATAAATAAATAAATAAATAATGCTGGACAATTCACACAGCATTATCTAGCCCCAAGGTAAGCAGAGCTTGTGTTATGGGTACTAGATAACTGATATACGTAATATTATACATTACATAGATAGATATTTTTTTATTATACATAGAAAATACCCAGACCAACGGAACAAATTTCTGCAGATCGTACACAAATTTGTTCCGAGGCGGGGATCGAACCCGCAACCTCTTGCGTCGCAGGCAGACTCGCGCCCGCTGCACCACTGAGGTCGTCATCAAATAAAACACTGACACGGAAATAAAGTGATATTTTTGATTTCTGTCGCTTCGGTATGTAGACTAAAGTAATGAAGCGACGAAGAAACCTTTAGCCTGTTAGTTGTTATTTTTCGAGTTGGAGCAAACCCGTCCAAAGCTTTTTTATCTTCTAAATAATCTGATATTTTGTAGTAAGCGTTTTTGCACAGAATTACGATATCAAAAAATCATGTAATTTTGCACATGCGATTTGATCAAGATCTTAGGAACCCTGCGGTCTATTGATATGACTTATATTTTGATTCGTAGGTTATTACTAATTGCTTGGTTGCGTCAGGTAGTTTTAGTCATAAGTTGTGTAGTTTTCTTGTAAATAAGCAAAAACTCCATTTTTGCACTTGCGCCATTCCAAAAACGCATACTCTGTCCCGCTCCTATGAACGCGAAATCCTATGCCTACCCTTTTCACAAAATGGCGCGCATTGAGCCCTCTTATTAGAGGACTTTTAATTATATTGTATCTACAGATGCAACTAAATAAATAATGTGAATGAAAATGTCTTATTTGACAAATATGATCTAAGCGGGGCCGGATATTTTCAATACCAATCTTTATTTACCCGACGTATTTTTTTTTAATATACCATCGAAAAGTTACAGATCTAATTTAACTTATGCTACAGTCCATAGTATATACCTTAAAACTAACATACATAATGTATACATACCATAAAACTTAATTAATGACACGTTTTTCTATGACTACGCCGACTACGTATAGATAACGCAATCAGGGTGTAACTCCGGTTCTGTAGACGGCCGTAGGGTGTAAAACAGCTGCAGCAGTGCCTTTAAACAGCTTTCTTTTCCCAGGTGTGCCTAGTAGATGACAACCAGTTCTCACTATCGATAGTTAACGACCTCACTCCTCTGTCGTTCATCCACAACGACTGTGACAACATAGTGCAGTCCATCATACATATACGCAACCGCTGGGAGCTGAGCCAACCGGTAATTAATAAATTCCTGTCCGACTCTCACTCTCTCTCTCGTTGCATTCATCAGAAACTCTCGTCTTAAAAGTTCCTGCTCACTCTAGTACCTTCTATGAAAAATCCTTCACAGTACAAGCTATCCGTCTATGGTATGCTCTTCCCCTGGACATCAGACGTGCAAAATCACCCCCTATATTCAAAAAACTGCTTCATCAGTATTATCTATCCATGTAACAAGCAAATACTACATTTTTTTATTAAATAAATAAATATTGCTGGACAATTCACACAGCATTATCTATCCCCAAGCTAAGCAGAGCTTGTGTTATGGGTACTAGATAACTGATATACATAATACATGGTACTTTTTACGAGAAATAACCTTATGCCGCGAAAGAAGAAGCCGCCGAAGCCGCAGGCAGTAGCCAGTAAGTTAATATTCTCTTAGTTACATTATTTGTTTTATTCCAACAAAGTCGCTTCCCGCTGTCTGTCTGTCCCTATGTATGCTTAGATCTTTAAAGCTACGCAACGGATTTTGATGCGTTTTTTAATAGATAGTGATTCAAGAGGTATGTTTATATTATATAATACACGCGTATCCTTGCGAAGCCGGGGCGGGTCGCTAGTAATAATACATTACATAGACAGATATTCTTTTGAAGAGTTAGCGTGGTGCCGGTTCTACACGGAGACAAAAAATGCCTCTACATCTTTGATTTAGCTATATTTGAATTATGTTAAAGTTTTGATATGCGAAAACTAATGGTATGTGTTTTTTTATGTGTCAAATTTTGATGATTTACTACCTATTTTTCAGGATTCCGTAACAGTCCACCAAAAGATACGACCCAAAGACGTACCGGGAACCCTTCTCAACATGGCGCTACTGAACCTGGGTTCTTGCGACCCCAACTTGAGAACCGCTGCGTACAACCAGCTGTGCGCTTTGACAGCTACCTTTCACTTGAAGATCGAGGGACAGTTGTTGGAGACATCAGGTACCTTAAGACTAGTTAGGCTTAGTTGGTTAGAGCACACCCGTACTAAGGGTGGGACTCGGGTTCGAGTCCCGCCGAAGTCGAAAATTTTTGGGAACTTATTTCATTTATCAGGTACCTTGTCGAATTTTATTGATAACTAGTGATTAATTACACCTACTCAACTACACTACCTTTTATAACTAAATTGCATACTATCATAAATTACTTACAGCCCTGACCAGTTTTTTTTCTGAATAGGCAAGAAAATTATGGTTTTCGTATTTTTCATAGAATAGAAAATCTAAAATTAGCATTTACAACTGAAACAGTTGACTGACTTACTGCAGACTGTTGTAAACAATCTACAGGTAGCTCAACTGATCCATATCAATACCAGTCGCGCGCGTGCCTAAGACACAGCATTGCCCCGCTGTATGGCAATGCTGATGCGCTGTGCCAGATACTCACCAGCTCTCGAGTATAATTGACGACATCTGTGGCGCGGTGGGCGAAGGTCCGCCTTCGACGCAGGATCTTGCGGGTTCGATTCCCGCCCTGGAACAAATATTTGTACGATCTGCAGGTATTTGTTCCGGGTGTTCTGGTCGTTTTATATGTATAATGAAAAATATCCATCTATTTAATGTACTGTATTATGTAGGTATATATCAGTTACCTAGTACCCATAACACAAGCTCTGCTTAGCTTGGGGCTAGATAATGCTGTGTGAATTGTCCAGCATTATTTATTTTTATTTTGTCACCAGGTCTATGCATTCCATCTAACAACACTCTATTCATAAAGTCAGTGAGCGAGAAGCTGGCCCACAACGAACCACATCTAACGCTGGAGTTCCTGGAGGAATGTATACAGGGGTTCCGAGGGTCCACCATAGAACTGAAGCATTTGTGCTTGGAGTATATGACGCCGTGGCTGGCTAACTTAGTGAGGTGAGAGGTTCCTGGGTAGACCAGGAAGCACTGCGAAACGGAGTGTGGGAGGATCTTCCACGATGGACCGACGACATTGTAGTGGTCTTTGTCCAGCCGTGGACGTGGCTGATATGATGATTCAAAAAGGAATGTATCTATATACAGGGTTATTGGTAAATTAGTAACCCTACGTGAACTGCAGGTTCTGCCCATGATCATGAACACGTTCGTGAAGACGCCAGGTCTTCATTGTCTGATATTATATGAAGAAACACCTTAGTCTGGGACCCCAGGAGTTATAAAAAATATAAGATAAATAGAATCATCATAGAAAATGGTTAACAATTCAGGGCAAATTACTTTTTCGCTAGTATTATTGCTTGCGCAACACAGAATAGAATAAAAACCACAAAAACATAGATAAAAAAAGCGGTGCAAGATAATTGCGCCTACCCGCGTCGAACCACCTTATTACTTCCGTTTTAAAAGTATTTATATTATTTTTTTATTAAATCTTTATTTCGGACATCAATGGTCCATATCAAATTACAATTACACAGTTAAAACACAATAATCGAAAAAACTTTTTTTTGCTTTCCATCTGTCCATTTCAGGCATTGGGCTAACAGTTTTGTCTGTTTCGTGCTGCCACTGCCAGCCATGTCATGTATGGTTTATGCCCATCGGTATATCCATTTATTTAATGTTTTTAAATTAGGTCTTGAGGAGTTATTCTCTTTAGTCTAAAAAACTTGATACAATTACGGTAGCAATAATAGCACAGTATAAATATAACATATAATGTATATGCATATAGGTAGGCTGTAGTATTACATTATAATATTAATTGAAGTAAATAAATAAATAAATAAAAATAAATAAAAATAAATAAAATAAATAGTAACTTGTTTTTCCCAGGTTCTGCAAGCCGTCCGATGATGCGCGCCGTCAGAAGCAAGTCGCTGGTATACTGGAGAAGCTGATAACTCTTACCATAGAGGAAACCGAGATGTACCCCTCGGTACAGGCCAAGATATGGGGCTCCATCGGGCAGGTACCTAATTACTCTTTTACTAAAATTCCATTCGCCTTTTTTTGTACTAAGATTCCATTCGCCTTGTTTTACTAAGATTCCATTCGCCTTTTTACTAAGGTTCCATTCGCCGTTTTTACTAAGATTCCATTCACCTTTTTTTACTAAGATTCCATTCGCCTTTTTTTAAATAAAAGAATGACTGCATAAATAATGAAATAAATTTCACAAACAGTAGAAATAAATTGAAGTTTTTTGTCAAACTCTTAAAAAGCTAATATTATTGGGTTTGACATTTGTAATTATCTTCTATCGACTGACATTTTTTATTTTTTGATTATATTATTTTGTTATTTTAATTTTTGATGTATTGTAATAATTATTTGACATGTGTGTAGTTAAGAGTTGCAAATTAATGTGTGTTTAGAAAATTGTTTAGTTTTTAGACTAAGGAGGTTACACTATTGCATTGGGTGCCCCTGTAAAAATAGCTGTACATTTTTATGAAATAAATAAATAAAAAAACATTGAATTCACTGAATTTTTTTAATTGCTGGACAAATTTTAATCACTGCCCTAGTATCATTCCTTCAAGCATCAAAACGACTAATGCTAATTTTTCATATATGAGATATCAAAATACTCTGCGCTTTTCTGCATTTCGAAGGAGACAAGGTCCACTTATATTACAAGCTGAAAGTGAGACAGAACTAACGGCGCTAGAGTAAGAAGTCCCTGAGATTTTTGACTCGGCGAGTGCTTGATTTCGTGGCTTATTTGGTTAGCGCACCTATATTGAGGGCGGGGCGCGGGTTCGAGTCCCGATAAAATCGAAATTTTCACAAAATGGCGCGCATTGCGACCTCTTATTAGAAGACTTATTAGAATTCAAAATTAAAAATATATTTTTTTTTAATTTTTTATTTTGAATTCTAATAAGTCTTTTGAAGTCTATTAGACTTTTGATTATATTGTATTTACGGATGCAAGTCTTGTAGATAAATACTGGGAATGAAAATGTCATATTAATTTGACAAATATGATCTAAGCGGGACAGAATATTTTGAATACCAATCTTTATTTACCCGAGTATTTTTTTATTCTTCTTTTAATAATAATAGTCATTTATTTCAGACCATAGAAAAGTTACAGATCTTATTTAACTTATGCCACAAATATCCTAAAATATACCTTAAAAACTAAGATACATATAATATTAAAAACTTAAGTAAATAAATAATGCTGGACAATTCACACAGCATTATCTAGCCCCAAGCTAAGCAGAGCTTGTGTTATGGGTGCTAGATAACTGATATACATAATATAATACAATACATAGATAGATAATTTTTATTATACATAGAAAACGACCAGAACACCCTGACACAAATTCCTGCAGAATTAATGACACTATTTCTATTAATATTATATTTATTTTTGGGAACTTATTTAATTTCGGGGTCACCTAAATTATTTTTTATTATTTCTATTATACCTACAGCTGCAAATAAACACATGTTTATACTTGCAGGTCCCAGAGCTCATTGACATGGTGCTGGACAGCTTTATACAGCGGAGCGTCAACTCAGGTATGTATAACGCGGGTAGATAAAGAATGGAATTGAAAATGACCATGACGAGACTGCAAGCTGTCCCGCTGTGACTTTCAATATAAATAATAGTTTTGGTAGCAATTGGTAAAAATTGGCATTATTCTGTTAGTAAAAATTAAGTTATTATTAAAATGGGGATTTTTAGACCCTGACAAGGATTTCAACACAAGTATTTATGTAATTTCTATGGTTCCGTAACCAAAGGGTAACTACTAACGGATTCATTAAGATTGCTCTGTCCGTCTGTCACCAGGCTGTATCTCATGAACCGTAATAGTTAGAAGTTGACATTTTCACAGATGATGTATTTCTGTTGCCATACATATGTTCTATATAAGATATTTGTTGTTAAGTATAGCAACAAATATCATAAATAAAAAACAATAAAATAAATATTTAAGACGGCTCCCCTACAACAAACGAATTTGTTTTGCTCGTTTTTGCTCGATATTGATAACGGCAACAGGTAGACGCTTGAAAATATACAGTTAACACGTTAAACAGAATAATTAAATACGATAAACAAATATTTAAGGGGGCTCCCATACAGCAGACATAATTTTTTGCCGTTTTTATAGAAAACTAGCTGCGAACCGCGGCTTCGCCCCCGTGGAAATTTATGTTTCCAACTTTCTTAATTTTTTCTTTCATAAGAACCTTCTCCTGACAATAACAAACACAACAAAGAAAGATTTGGCCAAATTGGTCCAGGCGTTGTTGAGTTATGCGCTTACCAACACATTTTGCGATTCATTTTTATATTATAGAAGATGGTACGGAACCCTTCGTACGCGACTCCGACTCGCAATTGGCCGGATTTTTTAATAGTTTTTTTATCAATTAAATATTATAAATAACTATCTTTTTTTTCAGGTCTCGGCTCGCCGATGATAGAAATAATGGCGGACACAGCAGTGGCGCTGGCATCTGCCAATGTACAATTAGTCTCCAAGAAGGTTATCGGAAGAATGTGCAGGGTACATACATGTTTTACTTTTACTACATTAAGATACGCTAGTTTGGCTTGAGGTACCGACCTCAAGCCAAACTAGCGCCGCCATCTATTTTATCTTATTATTTCGTTGAACAAAGGTATTTTTTTTCTTTGCCTATGACGCAGAAGATATATAGTATATTTTTATTATAAATATAGAAAACGACCAGAACACCCTGAACTAGAAATGTCTGCAGATCGTACACACATTTGTCCCGAGGCGGGAATCGAACCCGCAACCTTCTGCGTCATAGGCAAAGAAAAAAATATTACCTTAGTTCAACGAAATAATAAGATAAAATAGGCGACGGCGCTAGTTTGGCACGGGTTACCGTCTAAGTATTAAGTATTCAAAAAACAAAGTCGACTTAGTTACATTAAGAACTTCCTTATCTTCACCCATTTCGTTGTACTTCTCGTCTACTTTTTTGTAAATCTTTGTTTTTTTTTTTAAGCTTTTTTATCTTACTCTTTGTTCACTCTCACTCACTCAACAGCCTATAATGGTCCACTGCTGGACGCAGGTCTCCCTCTGTTTTTTTTAATCTTTGTTCAGAATTAGTTAATTTGAAATAAGTTTAATCTGTAAAAAAAAACTTTAGAAGACCTTTTACCCACAACAATACACGTATTTACCATATGAGCGAAGCCGCGAGCAAAGGGTAGCGAATATCTTAATATTCTTGACTATATAGATATTTTTTTAAAAAGGCTTTGTGCGGAATTGTTATTAAATATTTGATTTCAAATTAACGCCTGTATATTGATGTAAGTAAGGTTCAAATGAAGGCAACAGTTTGTTTGTCCAGGCGTTGACGAAACTGCCCAATAACGTGCTTGGCCCTGTCACCGCCGCCACTGTAAGTTTTATTTTATTTTATATTTTTTGTGTTATTTACGCTTTTTATTTGTGTTTATTTATTTGAAAAATATTATTATGGATATTTAGGTTTATATATTACGCTTTCTATTATTAAAAAAAGTATGTATTCCCGGATGTGAAAATTATAATCAAATAATGTAATTAAATTAAAACTAGTATTTACAATTGAAACAATTGAGCTATCTGCAAACTGTTGCAAACAATCTACAGGTAGCTGAACTGATCCATATCAATACCAGTCGCGCGCGTGCCCAAGACGCTGGCTGCATTGCCCCGCTGTATGGCAATGCTGATGCGCTGTGCCAGATACTCACCAGCTCTCGGGTCACGCGTCGCATAGACCAGACGCTCACATAATTTTTCGCTACTAATTGAACTTAGTATTATAATTTATATACTAATATATTTTAGGAGCCTTTTTAATTAATTATTTTCGTAAATCTACCTAAACAATGCTTAATATATCTAAATATCGCCTTATATCAAAGCATAGCGAGATGTTGACGACCTCTGTGGCGTAGGCTACGCAGGAGGTTGCGGGTTCGATTCCCGCCTCCAGACAAATGTAATATGATCTGCAGACATTAGTTCCGGGTGTTCTGCGAGTTTTCTTTACGTATAATAAGATGTTTGTCTATGTAATGCATTGTATTATGTATATCAGTTATCTAGTACCCATAACACAAGCTCTGCTTAGCTTGGGGCTAGATGATTCTGTTTGAATTGTCCAGTATTATTTATTATTATTAACTTCAGCGTCTCAGCAGAAGTTGATGTATTTACAGCCGGGTTGTGATGTTTTTCTGAACCCAATTTATCTTCCAGGTTGTGGACAAGACGTGTCACTCGCCAACCGCTATGCTGGAGCAGCATATGATGTGGGATGACATCGCTATACTCGCTAGATACCTGGTAAGTCCTACCTCACCATAATAACATTGAGCCCCTGATCATTACCTGTGCAAAGGTGCCCATTAATGCTTGCAGCATTACCTCGCTGAATAGCGATGGCAATCCTTGCTCCAACAACAACCCCGGAGCGGGAATGTCCTGTCTCTTCCTTCAGCTTACGGGGAGGGGGGGGGCTAATGCCCATAATCCCCACCCTGGACATGCTTGGGTTACACGTACCACGGTGGTAGATCTACCACCGAACTGCGATCCCTAACCCAAGCATGTCTAGGGTGGGGATTATGGGCATTAGCCCCCCCCCCCGTAAGCTGAAGGAAGTGACAGGACATTCCCGCTCCGGGGTTGTTCTTGGAGCAAGGATACTGTAAGAGGCGCTTCTGTCATACAGTTTTCTCTCCCGCTTAACGCGTGATTGATGAAATTCCATTGAGTTTTTCGTCCCGCTTTTTCGTACGCTTGCAATGACGAAATCTCGGCTAAGTTCGGAATAATAAACTTTCTGAGTAAGGTGTAGTATAAAAATCTTTAAAGAAATGAAACCCTAGCCCTAGCTCTCATTTTTCTATAATCCCCACCCTGGACATGTGAGTTAGGGATCGCAGTTTGGTGCTAGATGTATTCTACAAGAGGCGCTTCTGCCAAACAGTTTTCTCTCTCGCTCAACACGTGAGAAATTCAATAAAGTTTTTCGTCCCTCTTTTTCGTACGCTTGCAATGACGAAATTTCTAGGTTATGTTTGGAACAGAAATAATCAACTGTCTGAGTAGATTTAGTATAAAAATCTTTAAAGAAATGAAACCCTAGCCCTAGCTCTCATTTTTCTTTTTTTTCTTCCAGCTCATGTTGTCATTCAACAACTGCCTGGACGTGGCCCGACACCTACCTTACCTGTTCCATACGGTCACATTCCTTGGTATGTATCAAATACATTTTTATTGATTGGTGGTGTGTCTGGCAGATGTCCTCGCGAAGGCGTTTTTTTTAGTAGAGACCGTGACTTGGCAAATGTAGTGTAGGACGCCCTCTGGCCAGGTGGGATGACGACCTGCGATCGACTGCTGGCAGATGCTGGAGGCGTCCAGTTGAAGGGAGGATGCTATGGCGCTCATTAGGGGAGGTCTATGTCCAGCTGTGGACTAATATCGACTGTCGATGATGATGATGATGACAGTAAAATACAAAAGCCCATATGTATATATTAGCCTCGGACACAATGCTTCTCTTGTCATCTCAGTTTGTATAGTAATGTAAAAGTTTTTTTTGCTAGCTGTACTCATATTTATCCGTTTGTTACAGTATGCAGTGGTACGGTCAGCATGCGAGCGGCGACACACGGTCTCGTCATCAACATAATACACTCGCTCTGCACTTGCACCACGCCCAGTTTCTCAGGTATAGCTGACACTGCGACCACACCCTTTGAAAGCACTTATAAATAATGCTGGACAATTCCACACAGCATTATCCAGCCCCAAGCTAAGCAGAGCTTGTGTTATGGGTACTAGATAACTGATATACATAATACAATACATTACACAGATATTTTTTATTATACATAGAAAACGATCAGAACACCCGGAACAAATACAGAAACATTTGTCCCGAGGCGGGAAACGAACCCGCAAACTCTTGTGTCGCAGGCAGACCTTCGCCCACCGCGCCACAGAGGTTGTAGGACTTAAAACGGATTCTTTGTTTTTAGTTTCCCATTTTGCACAGATGTGCGGTGATCGCTGAATATAAGGACTCAATGGAACCATTTCAAACATTCGCGGTCGGATATTTACTTTGATAAGGTTCCTTCCTCTACCCTGGAGCTAGATAAACTTGCACGCAACCTTTTGCCTCGGTCACTGATAGTGACTCGTGTCGGAATAACATTAAATTTAAAAAAAACCATACAGGTCTATGTCCAGCAGTGGACTAATATAGGCTGATGATGATGATGTTGTAAATAAGACGTACTTTTCCAGAGGAAACCCAGCGGCAACTGCGTCTATCCCTGGACGAGTTCGGTCTCCCCAAGTTCTACCAAATGTTCGGGATATCTAAAGTCAAGTCTGCTGCAGTGACGGCCTTCAGGAGCCCTTACAACAGACACGTGTCGGAATGGTAAGTTTTTTTTAATTTTTTTACTTCTTTAGAACTCCAGTTAAGGTGGTACGATATAAGTTTTTGATTAGTGCAAGAAAAGAATAAAAATAAAAAAAATCTTTATTTCTATACAGAAATGTACACTTAGAAAAGGTCAAATGCTTAAAATAAAACAATGACACAGAAATTAAGTAATGTTTTTGATTTCTGTCGCTTCGGTATGTAGACTAAAGTAAAGAAGCGACAAAGAAACCTTTAGTCTGTTAGTTGTTACTTTCCGACAGTGTCGTCCATCCATCGAGTGTACGATTCATTTCGAATTAACTTGACCCGAGTTAGTCGCGGCGAGAGAGTCGACTAAGTATACTTAACATAGGAAGCTCAGCAGCTTCCTTGTGTAAACATATACACTGCAAGCGTGATGGTTATCGTAAACCCCCCACCCATTCTTGAGTATCACGGACTTGGTAAACGTAGTGTAAAATGCCCTCCCGTCAGGTGGAATGACGACCTGAGAAAGACTGCAGCCAGATGCTGGATGCATCAAGCTGCAGACAGGGCGCTCATTAGGGGGGGCCTACAACTTTGGCTGACGATAATGATAGTTTGATACTGCAATGCTGTCCGTCTGTCTAGAGGCTAGGGACTTATGCCTTGTTGAATGCCAGTCCACTGCTGGACGGCAGCGTCCTCCAACAGCATCCAGCATCAGCCATAAGTCGAAGATCAGGTCATCCTTCCACCTGGACACTGGGCATCCTAGAAATACTAATTAAAACTGTATGTGGTTGACAGGCTGCTTTGGACTGTACATCTAAGCTGTGTAATTCTCACGCGGTATCTAAGACCGCTACGCAGTTTAATGACTCGCTAGTTTGAACTGTATCTGGTTCTGTGACAGGCTGTTTTACATATTTGTGTAATATTCACATGGTCTCTAAGACCGCTACGCAGTTTAATGACTCGCTAGTTTGAACTGTATCTGGTTCTGTGACAGGCTGTTTTACATATTTGTGTAATATTCACATGGTCTCTAAGACCGCTACGCAGTTTAATGACTCGCTAGTTTGAACTGTATCTGGTTCTGTGACAGGCTGTTTTACATATTTGTGTAATATTCACACGGTCTCTAAGACCGCTAAGCAGTCTAATGACTCGTTAGTTTAAACTGGATCTGGTTGTATGACAGACTGTTTTGGACTGTATCTCAGTGGTGTAACATTCACGTGATCTCTGAGACGCACACGCAGTCTAATGACTCGCTAATTTAAATAAAATAAAATAACGTATTCATAAATAACTTAGGACTAAACAGATTACAAAGTGTCCTTTATTTATTCAAGGGATAAGATAAAGCATGTGCCTGAACTAGGTTAATACCTGTTTTTCAGGTAAAGAAAGTGCTGTCAATTAACAAAAAAAAAATTCAATAAACCCTATTTATTATAAAAACAATGTACTTTAAAATTACTTATGCTTACGACGCTAAAATAGTTTTAATAATAAATATGCTTGCCTAATGGCCTACTTTAGAACAGTCAATAAATTTTCTGTGTTCATTTGAACTGGCTGTAGTCGAATGGCAGGCTGTTTTGGACTGTATCTCAGTTGTGATGTCCACAGGTTCCCGGAGCAACCTCAAGTGGTCTCCGAGACCGCAACGCAGTCTAACGGCAGCGCGCCTTCCTCGGCCTTGCCTATATCTACTCCCGGTGAGACAACCTTTACACTGTAATTTCATCCCTGAGTATAAAAATTATATTTTCCTGGACTGTTTACCTTTACACTGCATTTTCACCCCTAAGTATAAATATGATTATTTTCCTGGTGAGTCTACCTTTATACTTTAATTTCACCCCTAAGTATAAAAATAATATTTTACCAAAAACCGTAAATTTGAAAAAAATTAAGTTTTTGTTTATCTCTTTAATGACCAAAATCTAATAAGGCACTCCTTTCCGTTGCTTTAGAATCATGCTATAGCAAGAAACAAAACACACAGAACAAACTCTTAATTTTACGGAACCCTCGGTGCGGGAGTCCGACTATCACTTGGAGTTTTATTGTACTTGTATCAAAATAAATATTTTCACTTCTCTTGCTCGAAAAGTGTATCATAATAGTGTAACTTAGCGGGGCTAAAACTCGTGTTTAAGCTAAAAAGTATTTTAGTACAAAGCATTCGTCCTCTTACATAAAGACTCGACTTTTTGGAGCTCCGTCAAACAATTTTTTTGAAAATAGAATCTTGGTGATTGTTGGATGTTTTATGAAGTTTCAAGTCATATGGTAGAATGCGCACTTTTGCGTTGTGGGTGTAGAAATAAAAAAAAAAAAGATAGAATTGGCGATAAGTCTCTAGAATTTTCTTCATTCCAAATCACAGATAATCTATTGTGAACGTGAAAAATGTCATCAAGTGATAGTGAAGATGCTAATCTGAATTGTTTTATTTTCTCGCAATCGAAGTGAAAAGTAGTGGGTTTTACTCGGGCCAAAACCACCCATTATAACTCGGTCTTGTCATACTCCCGAGCGTACCTCGCTACGCTCGGGAGTATAACAACCTCGTATATAATGGGATGCTTTAGTCCCTTGTAAAACAATCTACTATTATTCCATTCTATTGTTTTTCAGCTATTCCGTCTATGGGCGCACACACAGATCGCGAGCGGCTCCCCCTACAAAGCCTAGAGAGCATCACAGACGCACTGCTAGAAATCATGGAGGCGTGTCAAGCTGACGTGCCTGATTGCGACTGGCTGCAGACATGGTAAACACAGCCTTATGATAGATAGATAGATCGTTTATTGTCCAAAGTAAAGAGCTACTACAAAATTGTTCTTAAAACCTAGTGAGCGGTACAATACAGTGGGGTTGTCTGATAAGATTACACATAAGTACACAATTATAAAAGCCTTAGGTAAAATTAAGAAAAAAGTAATGTCTTTCTTGTGACAACTATTTAAATTTTATTCAATGGTGTTAACCAGGAGTCAAAAGAAAACCAAAGAAACATTATTGTTATAAAAATGTTGTTAAGATACATCATAACATTTTTATAACAATAGAGCTGTTTAGAGGCTGTCAGTAAAATATTGTATAAAATAGCTATTTGTTTTAGATATTATCCATGTAAATATAGTTGCCGCCAAGTATCTTGTCCGGTGACGGGCAGCGAGAGTGGGATTTTTGCGCAGAGTTTGAGAGTGTACCTTCACGCGTATTATTTATATGCCATCGAAAACGCAGCCGGCGAAATATATAGGTACAGCTTCGTGTAGTTGTGACTAGCTCTTTCATAATATGAAACAAAAACGAGAGTTATTTAAATTTATGATGTATTGAAATAATTTATTGACATGTGTGTGTAGTAAGAGCGGCAAATTAATGTGTGTTTTATGATTTTTAATGTTTAGACTCAGTAGGTACACAACTGCATTGGGTGCCCGTGTACAAGTAGCTGTACTTTTTTATGAAATAAATAAATAAAAAACTAACAGTAAAAAGATCGACTGTTCAGCAGGTAACCGCCCCCCAATTTGCCTAAGAATTTTGCGAAGATGGGTCCTGCGCGACTTTATCTCGTGGTTCGCCAGAGGACAAGACGTCTGACGATTATTATAATCAATCGATGACCTCTGTGGCGCGGTGGGCGAAGGTCTGCCTGTGACGCAGAAGGTTGCGGGTTCGATTCCCGCCTCGGAACAAATATGTGTGTGCGATCTTGGCCCACCGCGCCACAGAGGTTGTCGTATAGTAGATATTAAAAAAAAACTTGTTCCCAGGACGTCGTTAGCAAAGAGTTTCGCGTTCTGCTTCAACCCAGCTCTGCAACCGCGCGCTCTGATTGTTTTTGGATGTATCAGTAAGTATTTTTTAAAATAAATATATCAATAATGCTGGACAATTCACACAGCATTACCTAGCTTCAAGAACGAGAGCTATGCTCCATTTACCCCAGCGGTTGTCGGTTCTTCTCGAGATAAGGCCAGCCCACTGCCACTTCAGCTTGCTAATCCTTTGAGCTATGTCAATAACCTTGGTTCTCTGTCGGATGTATTCGTTGCGAATCCTATCCCTCAGAGAAACTCCGAGCATAGCTCTCTCCATAGCTCGCTGGGAGACTTTAAACTGGTGGACCAGCCCTACCGTGAGTGTCCACGTCTCAGCTCCGTAGGTCATGACGGGTAGGACGCACTGATTGAAAACTTTCGTTTTCAAGCATTGATGACGAGAAGACTTGACGTAGTTTCTCAAACGCTGCCCAACCTAGCTGGATCCTCTTGGCCTCCTCCTCGATTTTTTTTAACCCAACTGCAGAGTCTGCCTAAGGCCCGAGCACACTTAACTCGGAAACAATTTCGAGATGGTGGCCATGTACGACAACCTGTCCCGGATTGTTGTGGCCATTGATCATGACCTTGGTTCAACCTAGACAGAACATCTTAATTCTAGAAAGCGATGAAAGCTATTTGCTATAATTAATTAAATTTCCGTCTCCAGGTAAGAACGTAACAGACAACGATATGAAACAACTCTTGCGCATCCTGGTGAAAGCATTGGAGTCGTTCAATGACCTTGCACTGCTAGAGGCGATTATCATGTGTTTAACGAGACTGCAGCCACTTTTATACCCGGTAAATATTCTTTGACCTGTTACGGCGTTTTCCAAAACGTGTTTTTAAATAAAAAACCAATATCGTATTCGTTTAAATTTTTATGTGACCAGGACCACCCACATAATTTTCGTCTTGACCATTCTTAAAACAAAATTGGTAACATACATAATCTATAGTAGATAAACATATCCAGTCCATCCCAAGGTTGCCTGGAAGAGACTCAGCGATAAGGCCGCCTTTGTACATATTCTACTCGTAGCATTTATTTCTAAACTGTTTCGGTTTTTGTTTGGTACAATAAAAAATTATCTATCATATCCATCCTACTGTCTGTATCTATCTACTACTAAAATTATAAACGCGAAAGTTTGGATTCATGTTTGTTACTCTTTCACGTAAAAACTACTGAATGGATCTGGATGAAATTTGGCACAGAGATAGATTATAGTCTGGAATAGCACATAGAATAAAGAAATTTATTTATAGCCACACACAATATGTTGTACAAAAAAAGGGAAATAGGTACAAAAAAACATAGGTACATGATAATTTATAACATAAACCTTTGGGATGAAAACTTTAAACATATAATAACATAAAATAGGCATGTGGAAGAGTCCCAAGAGTAAGAAAAAATTGGTCTTTCCCTACATTATGCGCGGCTAATCAGGTCCTGCCTCGGCTTGTTGTCATTATCGACCGAGGACAATAACGACACTGGTTTTCAGTCAGAACCTTAATTGGGTAACGTCACGTCACGAGTAACAGTCCACAGATTAAACATAACAAAGACTTATCAAACCCAAAACACCCACATTATTAAGTAGGTATATTAGGTGTAAGTAACGATGAAGCCAAGGGTTGGAGAAACATTAATGGTGAAAAAACAAGATAGATAATAACGAAAAAAGACTGACATTTATTATAAATACAAAAACAATGGGTAGGTTTACGTGCAGAAATACATAGGCTATACTTTATCCCGGAATTCCCACGGGAACGGGAATTACGCGGGTGAAACCGCGAGGCGCTGCTAGTATCATATATATCTTAGTTTAAGTACTGTATTCTCTGTAAGTTTTGTGAAAAATAAAAAATATTCTACATTCTATTCCGTAATACCAAAATAACATCAATAAATAAACTAATAGCCGAATTTAGATCAGCCTCCTTGTTTTTCATAGGTTGAAAAGTTTTCTGTTCGTTTCAGGCCTCCCCAATCCACAAGTACCTATTCTGGGTGGCAGTGAGCGTACTCCAGATAGACGAGCCGACTCTATTTGCGGCGGGATTAGCGCTCCTTGAGCAAAACCTGCACACGCTGGATTCACACGGACATTTTGCACATAAGGTAATCTTCTCACCAGATCGGGCTGAAAATCTATATAGGTGTAGCTCTTGACCTGAAATAAACCATAGGCTACAATTTAACCCATACGTTTTCAGTTTCCATGGAAAAGAATTAACCTTACGTTTACATAGAAACAACGCGTGCGAAGCTGCGGACAGAAACTAGTATCCAAATCTTTGATCAAATATCGGTGATGCTAGTAAATTGGGTGAAGTCATCCAAGTTCTTTGATCATATGTACATTGGACAAAGATATTGGATCAGTGGAATGGGCACCTTATGACGTCACCAATCCACAAGTACCTGTTCTGGATGGCAGTTAGACAGTTAAACGAGCTCACTCTTTTTCACTCGACTTAATTCAAAAGCTTTAAATATTTTTGTTGCAGTCAATGGAACAAGTCCTCATGGAGACCAGAGAACCTTTGGAATGGCACTTCAAACAACTTGACCACGCTGTTGGCTTGAGGTCAGTCATAACGTACCTTCTATCTTTTTACATGTTAAGTCTGGCTTGGAGTATTGCTGGCATATTTGGAAAGGCTCGGCCAAGCACAAAGTGTGTTCTATTGCCGCTATATATATGTTTCGGTTTTTACAAATATTCCTTATTATTTATTTATATTATTTATATTTAATCACTTAAAAACAATCAAAATTACAGCTTGATGAAACGTGTCTTAACGCGATCACTGCTAGCGTCGCGACACGGAACCGCAGATCGCTGTCTGTGTTTTCAGCCATGAAAGTGCTAGACAGTCTAGTACTGTATAAAGCCTATATTAGGTTTAACTAGACACAGAGATAATAAGCTAAATCTTGATTTCTGGGCTTGCGTTGTTTTGGCATACCCTGTCCCGCTCCTATGAACGCAAAATCCTATGTCTATCCTTTTCACAAAAACTTAGGTTGTATAGGCTCTTAAAAGTGACCACTTAGGTCTTTTAAAACTATCATGGTTATTAACATTAAAGTCATTTATAACGGCATATTTACCATGATTCGATTTTTGAGTTAAAGTCAAGAGTTAGTCATGGTAAATATGCCGTTATAAAATTGATGACTTTATTCAGAAAGAAAATAACAATCAAATAATAAATTTAAATTAAAACTAGTATTTACAATAGAAACAATTAAGCTATCTGCAAACTGTTGCAAACAATCAAACAAATGTGGCGCGGTGGGCGAAAGTCCGCCTGCGACGCAGGAGGTTGCGGGTTCGATTCCCGCCTCGGGACAAGTGTGTGTACGCTCTGCAGACATTTGTTTTGGGTGTTCTGGTCGTTTTCTATGTATAATAAAATATATCTATCTATGTATTGTATTATAATATGTATATCAGTAATCTAGTACCCATAACACAAGCTCTGCTTAGCTTGGGGCTAGATAATGCTGTGTGAATTGTCCAGCATTATTTATTATTATTATTAATCTACAGGTAGCTCAACTGATCCATATCAATACCAGTTGGAAGCGTGCCTAAGACACTGGCTGCATTGCCCCGCTGTATAAATATAAATGTTATAAATGACTTAAATGACCACTTAGGTTGTAATCCACCTCTTCGTACAGTTTCCGCGCAAACTTCCACTTCGCGCTGGTAGGGCACCTGATCAAAGGCTACCGGCACCCCGCGGGAGGGAGCTGCTCGCGCGCAACGCGCGTGCTGACCGCGCTGCTGCAGCTCAACTCCCCCGCGGCCGGGGACCGATTCACCGCCCAGCCTGATACCGTGCCCTATCTCACTGGTGAGTTACACGCGTCCACTGGTAAATGACGAGCTGTGAACTTCAAAAAAATCTGATCATCCAGGAAATGTATTGAAAAAAGGTTTAAAAGTTTAGAGGAAGTATATTACAAGTATCGACCGATATGGCGCGGTGGGCGAAGATCTGAAGGTCTGCAGAAGGTTGCGGGTTCGATTCCCGCCTCGGGACAAATGTGTGTACGATCTGCAGACATTTGTTCAGGGTGTTCTGGTCGTTTTTAATATACAGTGTGTCCCTGGATAAAGTGCAACCCCGAAAGGGGGTGAAACTAGATCAAAAACAAGATTCGCCAAGTGCGAGTGTAACTCGCGCGCCGAGGGTTTCAAACATTTGCCAATTATTTGGACAATCAATTTTCTGAAATATTTTAAAAAGTATGAAACTTACAGAAATTTCAAAAAGTGTTTTGAAATGGTCAAAACGATACCTTTCATTTGATACCCCACATGGTTAGGTACCCCTTTTTGAAAAAAAAAATCCCCTTTTTTGACCATTTTTCAAAAACTATTATTATTACAGACTTCTCTATATTTTTCCTGTAAAATATAGATCGATATCTACAAACGCCTAATACATTGTACGTGGATCGGTCTGCAATCTTCGGAGATAGGGGGGGGGGAAAGGTAAATTTTTCGACTATTTTTGAAATATTTCAAAAAGTATGAAACTTACAGAAATTTCAAAAAGTGTTTTGAAATGGTCAAAACGATACCTTTCATTTGATACCCCACGTAGGCAGGTACCCCTCCTTTTGAAAAAAAATTCCCCCCCTTTTTGACCATTTTTCAAAAAATATTATTATTACAGACTTCTCTATATTTTTCCTGTAAAATATAGATTGATATCTACAAACGCCTAATACATTGTACGTGGATCGCTCTGCAATCTTCGGAGATAGGGGGGGGGGGGGAAAGGTCAATTTTTCGACTATTTTTGAAATATTTCAAAAAGTATGAAATTTACAGAAATTTCAAAAAGTGTTTTGAAATGGTCAAAACAATACCTTTCATTTGATACCCCACATAGGCAGGTACCCCGCCTTTTGAAAAAAAATTCCCCCTCTTTTTGACCATTTTTCAAAAACTATTATTATTACAGACTTCTCTATATTTTTCCTGTAAAATATAGATCGATGTCTACAAACGCCTAATACATTGTACATGGATCGGTCTGCAATCTTCGGAGCTAGGGGGGGGGAATGGTCAATTTTTCGTCTTTTTTTGAAATATTTCAAAAAGTATGAAACTAACAGAAATTTCAAAAAGTGTTTTGAAATGGTCAAAACGATACCTTTCATTTGATATCCCACTTGGGTAGGTACCCCTACTTTTGAAAAAAAAATCCCCTCCTTTTTGACCATTTTTCAAAAATTATTATTATTACCGACTTCTCTATATTTTTCCTGTAAAATATAGATCGATGTCTACAAACGCCTAGTACATTGTACATGGATCGGTCTGCAATCTTCGGAGCTAGGGGGGGGGGGAATGGTCAATTTTTCGTCTTTTTTTGAAATATTTCAAAAAGTATGAAACTTACAGAAATTTCAAAAAGTGTTTTGAAATGGTCAAAACGATACCTTTCATTTGATTCCCCACATAGGAAGGTACCCCCCCTTTTGAAAAAAAATTATTCCCCTTTTTGACCATTTTTCAAAAACTATTATTATTACAGACTTCTCTATATTTTTCCTGTAAAATATAGATCGATATCTACAAACGCCTAATACATTGTACGTGGATCGGTGTGCAATCTTCGGAGATAGGGGGGGGGTATGGTCAATTTTTCGACTTTTTTTGAAATATTTCAAAAAGTATGAAATTTACAGAAATTTCAAAAAGTGTTTTGAAATGTACAAAACGATACCTTTCATTTGATACCCCATTTGCCTTCCTAGGTCTTTTTTGAAATTTCAACATCAAAATTTGTACTGAAAATATTCATTTTCATTTTTCATTTATTTATATATTTTTTTCTTAAAATCAGTAATGGCGCACGAAATGTATCATTATTTCTAATTTCAAGTTAATAGCTGCAGTAGTTACTGAGATATTCAAGAAAGAGCGGGGACGGACAGAGCGAGACCATAAGGGTTTCAAAACCGATCTTTGAAACCCTAATTATCGACAAAAAAATAGAAAAAAAATTTTAAAAAAAATTCGTATATACTTTATTGATGAATTAAAATTTTTATTGCTCACTAATGACTCTATTTAATAAAAAAATGATTTCTTCCAAAGTAGTAGGTCTATTTTGTTAAAATAAAAACCATAATCATGTCAGATATGTGACGATGACGATAAAATAACAAATAACTCACAAACAAGTGGCTATCGTGACTTAAAGTTTAATTTTTGTATTAAAATTACATTTTTATGCTGTTTTTTTCCAATAATCTCCAAAAATCTTAAAATTAAGCCTATAATACTACATATTTTTATGACTTTTTATTATTGTCTATCATAATAGCTTTTAAATAAAATAAAAACCTACGTTCTAACATAAAAAATGTGCTGGCTAGGAGCATTTAAAGTTGACCACTGATTACGTCACCACTCAGGTAGAGACCCTTTTTTAACTTATATTGTTGTAGATTATGGTCGCTGGGCCTTATTTCATACTTACGTGTAATAAGTTAAATAAAAATGTTGTAACTAAAATTTGATTTTTAATACTACCTGAGCAGTAAAAAAAAACGTGTCTCTACCTGAGTGGTGACGTAATCAGTGGTCAACTTTAAAAGCTCCTAGCCAGCACATTTTTTATGTTAGAACGTAGGTTTTTATTTTATTTAAAAGCTATTATGATAGACAATAATAAAAAGTCATAAAAATTTCTAGTATTATAGGCTTAATTTTAAGATTTTTGGAGATTATTGGAAAAAAACAGCATAAAAAATGTAATTTTAATACAAAAATTAAACTTTAAGTCACGATAGCCACTTGTTTGTGAGTTATTTGTTATTTTATCGTCATCGTCACATATCTGACATGATTATGGTTTTTATTTTAACAAAATAGACCTACTACTTTGGAAGAAATCATTTTTTTATTAAATAGAGTCATTAGTGAGCAATAAAAATTTTAATTCATCAATAAAGTATATACGAATTTTTTTTTCTATTTTTTTGTCGATAATTTTTGATCTAGTTTCACCCCCTTTCGGGGTTGCACTTTATCCAGGGACACACTGTATAATAAAAAATATCTACCTATGTATTGTATTATATTATGTATATCAGTTATCTAGTACCCATAACACAAACTCTGCTTAGCTTGGGGCTAGATAATGCTGTGTGAATTGTCCAGCATTATTTATGATTTATTATTTTATTATCTTACAACATTTACCCATATCTGACTGGTTCTCCATCACATCTCTACGAATTCGTCTCTAGAAAACAGCTCAGAACCGAGATGTTGGGAAATACTTACTCGCTTCCCCTCAGCGAAATACACACACAACATTTTGATTAGTTTTTTGAAGTAGGACGTAGAAGTACGTTTTTGTTCGAAAGTGGCGTTGAATATAACTATCTCTCTTCTCCCCCAGCTCTAGTCGGTGTGAGTGAGGAGGTCAGATCTCGTTGCCACCTGAAACACTCCCTGCCTAAATGGCTGCCGGATAACTGTGACCATTTCTGTCCCACTTCTGAATACCAGCATCAGGTAATTGATAAGACTACCTATATACTTAGTTTTCTAATTATTCACAAAAAATATAAACAATCCCATAGCAGATAGATAAATAACTCTGAATTTTATTGTACCACACAAATACGAAATACAATACAAAAGGAAATTTGCGATCTCTTCCAGGCAACCTTGAGATGGACTGGACATAAGAGAACAATATAGACGGTGGCATTTAAGTAATATAAAAATAAAATAATTACATGCAATGACGTTTTTTTTGTATTGCGACTACTGTGACCGTATTTTAATATCGATATTGAGTAACGTTATTCGCGTATCGATATTAAGTTACGTTATTCCGTTATTGATATTAAGTAAACCTTCTAAAATGATGTTAAAATAAATGCTTATTCCAGTCATCAATGCTGATCCATCCATCATCATCGCAATCCTCGTGCCACAATCGACGTCAGAAGTCCTGGGATGTGCTTGACCAGACCTTGATTAGCTCGGCGCATGGTGGTACGTAATAAAAATGACGTTCATGGCGTTTTTTTCTTAGTGTACAGTAGCGTTCAGCGTTCATTATTAGCTGACGTTACTTTAAAGTCAATTTCTATGAATAAAGAACTATTTTAAAACTAAAAGCTTTCGGTCAAATGAAAACAACAATCCTTTTTATATAAAAACAAGAAAAAAATTATAATAAAATCAAAATGTATTCATTATGGATGTAAGCGGGTTGACTACGAACCTTATTGGCGTTGGAAGAACAGCAACGTTTCATCCCTTAACGAGGGACTTCTTCGTCAAACTACGATAGTTTTACAGTAAAACAAAACTGATGTAATTACGAGACTTTGAACCTGCCAGAGGGTCATAGCTACTCTGTCTACTAAGATTTGAAAGGTTCATAATTAAATGTATGTGTACTTTTTCACAAAAAGTTGTTTGTCTTGTATACTTAACCTAGTTACGTACGACTAACTTAAGTTACTAGTTGGTCATATCGGAGCACTCGTGTATCACTAATATTTTTTTCATTCGTAATCAAAATGCTGATAATTTGACCAACGGAAATAGTTTGAGTGATTCACTGAAGAATACATCTGAATTTACCAGCAGTAGACAGATAACGCAGTAACGGTGTTGCTAACGAAACCGATCTGAGTCACTAACGATTCAGGTAACGTTAACAGGTAAATCGCCGACCATGCAGCTATCAGCATCAAGCAGTGGCGGCCATAGCCCCCACCTCATGACTATTTCTCATCAGGTAATATCTAGAATATTATTTTTGTTTATTATCATTTTATTACTCATAATACGATCTTACCGCACTATCAAAAAATGCTAAAACGCTAAAAACTATAGTACATATACAAACGTACGTGCGAAAGTTTGAACCTTTAATAACATATAGGCATAGGCTTTTTGACACTCAAATCAGTTGCGTGGGATAAAAATAACCTTTGAACGTTACCGTAGAAACAACCCGTGTGAAGCCGCGGGCAGAAACTTTTTTTTAATATATCGGTTTGGTTATGTAACAATTTGTTAAATTAATTAATCTGAAAATAAAACCAGCATGCCTAACCCACTAAAGAATAATACCAGTTCATGGTCAACAATAACTGTTAACTTTAAGTAATTTTACAACGAAAACAACAACGTTCTGAAAATTTACTGGCGTTATTCTAAAAAAACGTTATTTAAAGCAGTTACTAGTCTTATACCCGTTATCGATAGTGCATTAGTGCGGTAAGATGCGTTGAAGTTGAGCTGTCGGTGTTTAGAGAATGAATGGCAGTTTAAACATACCTTGGTTTTAATAGTCTGCATTGGGAAAATAATCACTTGTAGTAATTTATGAGCTTACTATGTGACAGTCAGTATTACTCTTAGATTCAGAGTCCATATCTGTATTAGAAATGATGTCAGACGTTGAAATATTTCCCAATCAGATGAAATAATTGCTTATTTAGTTAGAATATTATTTAAAATGAGAGGCTTTTGTGGAATTGTGCCGTTCATGAAATATTTACGAATCATTGTTGACGTCATTGTGGAGTTTAGTTGAACTTGTAACTTTTCTTTCTTTCTATCGCGAATGAAAGACCATAAATTATATCCATCAAATATAGTTTTATTGTAAGCGGGCTAACTACGAACCTAATATGTGTTGAAAGAACACAAACGTTTCATATCTTAACAAGGGACTTCTTCAGGGTGAGTGCGGTACTAGACGCGCGCGTTTTATAGTAAATAGCCGAGTTCTCTAAAAAAATCGTAAAAGTCTGTGACTACTTACAACTGGTGACCACAGGTGAATGGATAATTCCGTATTCTTCCTATTGTTTCCTGTTGAAATTTGAATTTTGAATAAACTAGTCAAGAATCATAATAAAAACAATTATGAATACTGCCAAGTAGCATCTTAAAATATATAAAATAAATGGTCTTCCATTCGTCCTATCAAATAACTAATTCTTATTTCCTTTCAGTACCACACTATCTTCATTTCTACTGTATTTACACTGTTGGTCTGTTTCCACGCTACTTTATCGGACATGAATCGTATCGTTCGTATGCATTACAATAACGTCCACGTCATCCCTCGCGCGCCATGCGTTATTTGACGTTATTTTTTATAACCGTTTCAATCGGTTTTTTTCTGTTGGTAAATCGTAATAATTGTTTTTAATACATGAATTTATACTGTTGGATATGGAATTTATAATTATTTTATTTATTTGTTGACAAAATTTTATATATACTAATAACGACAATAACGCAAAATATTACAACACTTTACGGAAATAACGTTATTGCTTTGACGTTATAACGTAAATTGTTGTATTGATGTTGCTTTGCACTGCTTAAATCTGATAGACGTCAGCTAGAATGCTTTTTAAAACTCAGCGAAGTTTTTCTGTACCTACTTCTAAGGATACCATTGGACCGCCGCGGGTAAACAATTTATTTACCCTTAAACCCTGTTAAAACCGTCCTCGTCATCGCGTTAAATGACTGTAAACTGAGTTATATTTTGTGTAGTTGTAAACTAGTTTTAGGGTATCGACCAAGATGTAGGTTTATGATGCTTTAAAATACTTAACACGAATTGGATAAAACAATGCAATGCACTTTAAATTTAAAACACCGTTGTTTCAAAAACAAGATTAACACATTTTCAAAGAGCTTTGTATGATACACAAAATGTAAAACACAAATACTTACTGCGAACTAACATTATATTAAGCACTTAAACTACCCACTCTTACACTATAACTAGACTGAGCGTCAGCAAAACACTATCACAAACAAACACTTTCTAAGAAGCTTTAGCTTGCAAATTAATAAATATTGAAAAAATCTTTTAACAATATAAATATAGTTGGCTTATTTAGATGAACCCTTAATACCAAACCAACCAACAATTTCCAAACAGCTTTCAACCCTTGAGCTTAAAAAATGTGATCCCTTTCCTCTTTTTTGATATTTTTTATATCGTGTTGACGTGATCCCTTAACTAAATAGTTAATAACGTTTGGCCGTTTTCTAAATAACTCAAAATATCTACTTAAATTAACTCTAGCAACTTCGATGCGTTTTGTGTCAAAACTGGTATCCATTACGTGTTAGACGATGACTGAATGACGATAAAAAAACCGTTATTTACAAATCCCGTTATACTGAGTAGGTATTAAGTTACTAAAAAACATTTATTTCACTCGTAATGAGATAAAAAAATTAAGTTTTTGGCAACGGTCCCTATCTTGTCGGTTTGTTAGTAAATTGTGGTTCTTTGGAAAACGACCAAATAAAACTTTGAAATTCTAATTCTTCCATTCGTAACCCTTACCACCGTCTCAAATTTTTCTCTTACTCCAAATCATGCCTTTCGACATCTGGTAAGATATTTACCTTAAGATAACTTGGTAGGTTCCACTATTTGAGTAACCGATATTATAACGGTACTGTAAAACCGTTTTTGGGAGCTCCGTAAGTAACCATAGCAACCTTACTTTCCCCTAACGACCCTCTAACTCTATCGGCAATTTTTTTTACCGTACAAAAAGCGCCATTGATAACTCGAGACGACATAAATAGAGTTTTGGGAACGAAAACTCTCTCCTTCTCTTTCGTGTACACAACGAAGACGCGCTTTTCGAAATCCTATACAAAAATGAAGCGTCTCGATGATGTTTGGATACTATAGAGTAACCAAACTCAAATCTGATCATAAATAGCCAAACTTTTTGAAGTATCAGAGTAAGACTTTTAACTGACCAAAAGGTAGAAAACTCGTTCAGACGCATAGTACCAGAAACGCAAATTACCTTATACGCGGATGGCCAGAAATGGATTTCGCAAATTACCAGATACGCAAATTACCAGATACACATACGACCAGGTTTTGTTTCGCAAATTACCAGATACGCATACGACTAGGTTTTGTTTCGCAAATTACTAGATACGCATACGACCAGATTTTGTTTCGCAAATTACCAGATACGCATAATGCCCAGATTTTGTTTCGCAAATTACCAGATACCTATTACCAGACCTGGGAATATAGGGGGCAAGCGCTTGACAGATACTAGAAGTTGACTAAATTTTTTTATCGACATTTATGGATATCGATATATTTGTTTTCGATTATTTCATCCAATTTTTTCCAGGTTGAATCGTTCCTTGCCAAAACTGATAAGATTGCTAACAAAAAACAATACACATTTATTTATATTTATAAGAAAGTTCCTGACAGTAAGTGTTACACCTCCGACGGATAGACGTATCTGTCAGTTAAATGTAATGCTGTCTCCTTATTTGACCATATGACAGAAAAGGATCTCGTTAATTTTAACTGGCGGTTAGTGTTTATTCGGACACTATGAGACAGACCCTAATACTAAAGAAATTCTTTAAAACAAATTAGACAAGACAAGTCTATCTATATACAAACTCTCTACTAGCCTTTCTAATTTGCAAAAAAAAAATATTTTCTTGGTGCCAAAAATATCGATATGCATAAATGTCGATAAAAACTTTCGTCAACCTCTAACATTTGTCAGGCGTTTGCCCCCTATATTCCTAGGTTTGCCTATTACGCAGGTCTTAAATACCGGTCTTAAATACCTTATAAACTATAAAAAAGTAAGCAGTAAAAGGGTAAAACACTTGTGGTGGCTAGTTGTTAAGAATTTGCTGGCATTTTTCTAGAATGTCCTATTTCGGTACGTAATATTCAAAATTTGATAGTTATTAAGATGCTAGTGCTAGACGAAATAAAAACAACATGTGATGTTAAGTATTACTACTTTATAGTCTATAAAAATTACAATCATAAAATATTTTTTGATATTCCACTTAAATTATGTATGCACACTCTGCTTGCGTAAATCTAAAAGAAAATATAAATGTGGCAGTTTTTTTTAACTAAGCTTTTTACTTCTTCTTCTTCCCACTACTCAAGAGCTTTAAAATTATTAGTTTTCTAAGAAATGAATGGAATGACCTGGAATGGAATTCAGGTAATTTACGTATAAAATTCTGGTCCTTCACGTATAAGGTAATTTGCGTATCAGGTATTTTGCGTAATTTTAGCATCCTGGCCATTTGTGTGATGGAATTCAGGTAATTTACGTAGAAGGTAAATTACGTAAAAAATTCTAGTCCTGGTAATTTGCGTTTCTGGTACTATGCGTCTGAACGAGAAAACTATCTCTACCCTAGAAGATTTACCTATTCTAAAATGTCTTAAAATCTTGTAGGATAGCGAAGGAAGGGCGCATTCGATGCAACACGGACCTACCGGAGAATCGGCGAGACCTGATCTTATTACCGACGATAGCGGGCTAGAAGTAAGTATCTACAGTGTAGCAACCTAACGCGTCAAAAAAAAGGTTTTTAATGTTGTCTCGGTATAGATCGCCTCATGTAAAAAGAACAACAGGAAATCTATCGGTCTATTTAGTTGTGTGAGGTTCAATGTGCTTAACAATGTCGATTAATATTAAATTAAATTAAATCGCATTTATTTCAGACATAGTAAGTAGTTACACATAGTCCATATAACAATAATAAATATCAAACATACATACAAAAATATTATACTAATAATTTCAATACAATCAAAATTAAAATTTAGTTAAATAGAAATAGACATTGTAACAAGAAACTAACAGGAAACATGAGCCTTCGTCCAGTGGTGTATGAAGGAAGAGGCTGTGTCCAGCCTTCCTGCAATGACCTGCAGGTAGTTGTTCCACCCTGCGCATCAGCGACGCCGCCGCGCCGTCCTTTGCGCAGGATCGCAGCGAATCCGTCGACCCGCGCGTAAGCAATAGGCTAGTTAGTACTTTCGTGCGCGAGTACCCATGCGCATACACACACTTCCACATTTCTTTCAGCGTTCTTTTTACATAACGCGACCTATACTACAAGTAATTAAGATTCAATTATACAAAATATAAGAATACATGATTTTTCGACTGTTTTCAAAATCAAAAAGTATGAAACCGACAGTAATCTAAAAAACTGTTTTGAAATGTACAAACCGATACCTTTCATTTAATACCACTTTTGTTCCCCTCTATCTTTTAAACTTTCAGCATCACAATTTGTACTGAAAATTTTAAATTTAATTTTTCATTTAATTATTTATGTTTTTCTTGAAATCAGTAATGGCGTACGAAATGTATTATCATTTCAAATTTCAAGTTAATAGCTGCAGTAGTTACTGAGATATTCAAGAAAGAGCGGGGACGGACAGAGCGAGACCATAAGGGTTTCGAAATATAAATTTTATCATTAAAGTCATTTATAACGGGATATTTACCATGATTGGTTCAGTTCTTCCGTGATCATGGCGCATGAAAATGTGCCGAAATGTTGGAAGACTCAAGGAACCAACCATGGTAAATATCCCATTATATTATAAATGACTTTAATGATACTAACCATGATAGTTTTAAAAGATTTTTTTTTATCATACTCCTCAGACCGGTCTAGAAGACGAAGGTCGGTTTTCCCCAAGCAGTACTGATGATACGGAGCGTCCAGCCTCCACCAAGTCTGGAGACAGCGACTACCCTGAAACCGCTTCTAATACAACCAAGGTATTTATCATTGGCACGAATACATCCGACAGAGAACCAAGGTAATCGACATAGCTCAAAGGATTAGCAAGCTGAAGTGGCAGTGGGCTGGCCATATCTCGAAAAGAACCGACAACCGCTAGGAAACGTGTTCTTGAGTGGAGACCGCGACTCGGCAATGATAGTGTTGCGTAGGACGTTACACTCTTCAGCCAGGTGGGATGACGATTTGCGAAAGACTGCTGGCAGATGCTGAATGTGGCAAGCTGACAGGGCGTTATGTTATGGCGTTCATTAGGGAAAGCCTATGTCCAGATTGTCCAGCAGTGGAATAGACGCTGAGAGATCATGATATATCGTTGAGGCTTTGTTATTTTGTATACTAACGCAAAACTGTTTCACATTAATGTGACTAATTTAAATATGTAAGTTTTTAACCTAATAAAAATTTTGATTTTATTTAATTTCTCATGTAAATTTAAGTAACTTATGTAATTGGTTAGTTTTAACCGTGTGAATTGCTATTTTACTATAAAAACTATCGGAGTTTGACGAATTCATTACGGATGTAAACGGGTTAACTACTAACCTTATTTGTGTTGGAAGAACACCAACGTTTCATCCCTTAACGAGGGACTTCTACAGGGTGAGTGCGGTTCTAGACGCGCGCGTTCCGCATCCCTCCGAGCACCCCCCAGTCCCTCGTTAAGGGATGAAACGTTGGTGTTCTTCCAACACAAATAAGATTCGTAGTTAACCCGTTTACATCCGTAACTAATGGAGTTTAAGTTGCTCATTGAATAAATAAATAAATGACACCCCAAACCAATACTCTTGATTTTGTAATAAACATCAAAATGTTATTTTATCTTCTGCAGCAATCAACTGATAAGGACTCGACGTCAAGTACTGAAGCCAACTGTCTCCTGGACCCCTCGGTGCTGTCAGACTTCACGACCCAGGCGCTTGTGCTGACTGTCCTTGCTACGCTCGTCAAATACACCACTGGTATGACTGTACTACATCTTTTCTACTATATAAAATCGAAAATTCGTGCCGATGTGAAGATTTTTGGCCGAGGTCAACGCCATAAGTACTGAATGGATCTGGCTGAAATTTTGCACATATATAGATCTGGAATAGAACTGTAGAACCCCATAGTAATAACCATACTCTATAGAACGCCTTGTCGTCCAAGGGAAAGTAGAATAATAATAATAATAATAAATAAATTGTTTATTTTCCAAAAACACATAGGTACATAATCATAAGTATGGTGCCAGCGGAACTCAAACTAAGCAATGCTTGTATCTTGAGGTCCCTGAGTGCTTTGACATAATGGATTTAAGAAGGTGTACAGATACAGATAATTTTATGATCTAGTTTTTAATAACTCTTTAAGATGAGTAAAATTTATGTGCCGAATTTAATTATCAGTTAATACTAACATGCAAAAATTAATACAATAAATGAAATATAGCTAAGTGTGAGTTGTGTTGAGTGCGCGCCTGTGTACTGCGTGTGTGAGAAGACACTAGACCGCGCGGAAGATCACACACACACACCTTTTTGACCATTTTACAGGCTTTTCTATATTTTTCCTGTAAAATATAGATCTATATCTACAAACGCCCAATACATTGTACATGGATCGGTCTGCAATCTTCGGAGTTAGGGGGGAATGGTAAATTTTTCGACTTTTTTTTAAATATTTATTTTAATATGTGGATAAAAAATTTGGGAATCATTTACAATATTTAAATGAAATGATATTTATTCTGATAATGAATGAAACAAAACTACTATAAAAACGAGTCTAAACAGGATAAGGATCAGGAGAGTTAGGATAGGAAAATGATAAGGGGAACTATAATACATACTATATAAAAAAATTGCATTCTAAATTTAATTCACCCCTTGTCCGTATTCAAATTGGAATTTCAACATTTTCAAAATTTATTTGTTTTTATAATTTTCAGATGAGAACGAAATACGAATCCTCTACCAATACTTGGCGGAAGGATCTGTGGTCTTCCCCAAAGTGTTTCCGGTCATGTAAGTCTTTTTATTACTGCATTTTTCTAGCGCCAATTAATTATTTACATCTTCAGCCTATACTGGTCCACTGATGGACGAAATTTGCCCTTGATAAGGCTTATTGGCTATTATGATATGGGGGTGATACCCATGGTCTCCACGCTGGGCATGACTGTTCAGGATCGCAGTTTTGTGGTAGACTTGCTCTGCAGGAAGCGCTGCTGCCCGCCCCCCGGTGGATATCCCTTAGTCGCCTCTCTAAACATCTACGGGCAGAGTTAATAATAATAGTATCGCTTGGGGCTAGATAATGCTGGGTGAATTGTCCAGCATTATTTATTTATATTATTATTTATTTAGAGAGTTATGCTCGGAGTTTCTCTGAAGGATAGGATTCGTAACGAATACATCCGACAGAGAACTAAGGTTATCGACATAGCTTAAAGGATTAGCAAGCTGAAGTGGCAGTGGGCTGGCCATATCTCGAGAAGAACCGACAACCGCTGGGGTGAACGTGTTCTTGAGTGGAGATCGCGACGCGGCAAACGTATTGTAGGACGCCCTCCGATCAGGTGGGATGACGATTTGCGAAAGACTGCTGGCAGATGCTGGATGCGGCAAGCTGAAGACAGGGCGCTATGGCGCTCATTAGGGGAGGCCTATGTCCAGCTGTGGACAAATATGATTATTTATTTAATTTGTTTGTATTCCAGCCACAGCCTGCTAGACATGAAGATCAACCACGTGCTGATACACTGCCATGATCAAGTCATCCTGAGTGCTGTACAAAGTATCATACAGGTAAACAATCTTTGAAAATAATATTAAATAAATAAATAATAAATAACGCTGGACAATTCACACAGCATTATCTAGCCCCAAGCTAAGCAGGGCTTGTGTTATGGGTACTAGATAACTGATATAAATAATATACAATACATAGATAGATATTTTTTATTATACATAGAAAACGACCAGAGCACCCGGAAGAAATGCCTGTATGAGATTAATATAGAATAATTGTGGATATGTAAGGTGAAATAGATCTCTAAAATAGTTTTCAGATTTTAGATTACCTATTTTATAAGTATTTTAATGTAATAATATGTTTTGCACATCACTTTGCTAAATATCATAGCGTCGATAATTATTTTTATTACTTATTGAAGTGTCGCATGATTTAAAATACGTGGAATATTATTTTGTACAATTATTGTTATCATTGATAATGTTCTGAAAGTCATTTGAGTAATAAGGAACTGTAACGACTTTTCGCGCCAGCGCTTAGAGGGCGCTGTGAGCGTTCTTAGAGGGCGCTGTGAGCGTTCTTAGAGGGCGCTGTGAGCGTTCTTAGAGGGCGCTGTGAGCGTTCTTAGAGGGCGCTGTGAGCGTTCTTAGAGGGCGCTGTGAGCGTTCTTAGAGGGCGCTGTGAGCGTTCTTAGAGGGCGCTGTGAGCGTTCTTAGAGGGCGCTGTGAGCGTTCTTAGAGGGCGCTGTGAGCGTTCTTAGAGGGCGCTGTGAGCGTTCTTAGAGGGCGCTGTGAGCGTTCTTAGAGGGCGCTGTGAGCGTTCTTAGAGGGCGCTGTGAGCGTTCTTAGAGGGCGCTGTGAGCGTTGTTTTATGAAAACGTAGGCAGTGCTTAAATAAGATCCAAAAAATGGCAGTAGGGCCACTTTTTGACGAGCAGCCTTCCCAGACAAAACTAAAAAGCTAAGTAATGTTTATTGTTATTTGAATATCTTCTCACTAGCAATTTGTGTAATGTAATCTTACTTAAAATATTATAAATGTATTTCTTCCCCTTTATATTTAATGTTTTATATCAAAGCTTGTATAATTCACTGATAATCTAATACCTAGTGGTTTCTTGTTCGCTTCTTCCACTGGGGTTTAAAAGATTGAAGCGAACAGAAACTCCTTATTACTTTATTTCTAAATTGATATTATTTCATGGTTTGAAATTAAACTTGTGTATCAATGTGCTTATTTTGTTAGCATAAAGGAATAAAGAAAAGGGTTTCTGAATTCTGGTATTATTATTTATAATTTCCCAAAGGTTAGGTAGAATAGATATAGGCAATTCTATAAATCTTATCAAAATAAGATGATTTATTAGGTAGATAAAGCCCACGAATCTATCATCAGAAGTGGGATAGCCTGGAATTCAAATTCTAATACATTTTTGTACAAGTTTCAGGCTGAATCCTGCAGCAGACTCTCAAGGACGAAGGTCTGCTCAATGCGATTTGTCGGATGCTGTATTTTCTAATCGGCGGCAAGATGCTGACGTGGCGCCAGCAATGTCCGACCCCACGACGGCGGCGCTGCTATACGACCACATCGAGATTAAAATTAATTAAAAAACGACTACATCGAGATGCTCATCAACGAACTTTGGATGCAGGAGCAGCGCGGTAGATTCCACAAAGGCAGGTAAGGCTCTGAAAGGGTCTGCTCAATTGTTTCAAGACATGGGAATCTACACTGAGTTTTCACGGCAAAATCCCCGGAACGAGTCGTTAACTTTGTACCCTCGATTTCCGTACACTAATATTCTGGAAAAGCAGTTTTAGTTTTTACGTAGGTTAAACGAAAGTAGCTTTGTTGAATGAACATAAGTATGTAATTTAACGTAATGCAATGTTAAACTGGCATATTCAATAGCAGTGTAGCAACCACTTCGAATGTATTTTTATTTTTACGTCTTGAATAATTATTAGAAAACAACCTTTCGAGCAAAGCGGTAGCTAGCTTTAAGGATCTTTATAGTCTAAAAGTGCTAAAATAATACTCTAAACATTGTCATTTTACATACTTTGGTAAATTGTAACATCATCCAAAGTTGGTGTTTTTCCAGCACCAATAAGGTTCGTAGTTACCCCGCTTAGCCGTTTTGATATCGCTGAGGGTAACAGCTACTCAAGCGAATCACAGCAGCTATAAGAGATGACAATCACAGTGAGAGTGGATATTTATATGTATATTGGTTTGGTAATAAACCTTTTGCAAAAGGTAAAGCCGTAAAAAAATTCTATGGTAGAACGAACCTCCAGTTGCTAAAGAAACAGGCCATTAGAAAATAAAACTGAACTTAACCACCTCAAACTTATTAAGTGTACATTAACGACGGGCACATTAATTCGCTTATTGGCACAACTGCCAATCATAACATAAATAATTACTTGTTAGTTCTATAACGAAGCTTGTTGGTTGCAACGTTACTCCACCATATTTTCGTATTTCTGTATTCACCAATAACTGGAACTATTCTTATTTATAAATAAGACACGATAACTAGAAAAAGTTTGCCTATTCTTGGCGGTCACATATCAAAGCCACACACAAACTTGACTAGAAGTTATAAATAAACCAGTTATCTAATTGCAAAGTACCTAACATCGTTAATAACACCGTTCTGAAACAAATGGAACCAATACACAGCTTAGCCAGTTATACTAGCTTGTTTTATAGTCATGATTTTAGCTACTACCCGCATACAGCTTAGCAGTACAAGGTGACTGTCTGATACAAATATATAAATTTATGAAGGTAGTTTGTACGAATTTCTAACTAACTTGATTTCGTAAGACTAATGTGGCGCGGTGGCCGAAGGTCTGCACAGTAAGTAGCGGGTTCGATTCCCGCCTTGGGACAAATGTTTGTACGATCTGGAAATATTTGTTCCGGGTGTTCGGTGTATTTTCTACATACCAAAAAAAAAATATAATGTAGGTAATATATTCTATTAATTATCTAGTAAGTACCCATAACAGAAGTTCAGCTGCTTAGATTATTGCTACGTTTTGTTGTTAGTAGGTATTGCCCCGCAATATTTATTTTTCAATATATATTACTAGACAAAACAAGAATAAGGGGTGACGGCACAAATATAATATGCAATGATAGTTAGGCCACAAAAAATATATTTGCAAGCCCTCTCTCACTTTCCCTTACAAGAGAAAACTCGTGAGTAAGTAGTTTTGCTGTAAAAATATTGTCAGTATTTTGTAATAAGTAAAACTCGTGAGTTACAATTCTTAATTTAAATCATCTATTTATGTAGGTAGGTAGGTACCTCTTTAGCTACGTATAAAAGTAAAAGAAAAGGGTTTGTTTAATAGGAACATTGCAACTGACTGACAATAATAATTGAAAAATAAGACGTGATGGTACGAAAATAAAATTAAAAACTTTCCGCTGGTGACGTAGACCAGTCTTTGGCTGGCGACTATAGACTTGGTGTCTGCTTTTGATATTTGCAATACAGCGGGTATAACAATATATTTGTCAAGGTGCATCAGACGGAAACAAAAGCTAAAACGTAATAGGTATTTCCGCAGGCTTGGTGTATACTTTGGATATTTGCAGCGGGTATAGCGTAGCGAATATACATATGCAGGTCTATCGTTCAGAGGAAAACAGACTATAACTTCGACTATGACGGTACCTACAAACAAAAAAAAAAAAAAAAAAAAAAAAGAGTAGTATAAAAGTCTTAGCAATTTGATGATAAAATGAGTTATGTTTCTTCACTTTTGTGCTTACGTTGTTGTTATGTTGATTAGCCATTACATAAAAGACGTAGTAAGTACGTATTACTTGGTCCTACCTGGTTCATTCAGAATTTAGAGGCGATTTATTTCTTTTGATAAGTACCTAGGTACCGATTTTGCTGACTAGTTCAATCATTTACGTACCAAAATAAATCAAAATAAGGTAAATAGTAGTTCGTTGTTTATGTTGGTGGATTCTTATGCAATGCAACACTAATTCATGATAATAATAATGTTCGTGTTACAGACATATTGTGTATGGAATACTTGTAATGTTTCGTCAGATTGGCCAAACGATTAAAAATAAGCTGTAAAGTTGTGTGAATCCGCCTAACCGTTGGCTTAGACGACAAAAGCTTGGAATTTAAATGTAAGAAGGTACGTTTGGGTTTTGATCTAGACAATGTAGTTAAAAAAAAAATAAGTGTTACTCTGCAAGATAAATAAAAAGTTTAGTGTAATTACGTAAATCAGTATTATTAGTTAGACCATAGGCGTTTTTAATTTGTTCTCTTAACCGCTATGCTCTAAATAACTTAGGTGATTAAAATATATATATGATTATATTATATATCATATGATTTTGGTCGGAAGAATGGAAGAACACTGTTGTTAAAAATGCCACTTGTGAACAATACTATTTACATAGTTATGTAATAATAATAGTGAAAAAAAAAATGTTTACGTTCGAACTTGTTTAGGTGAATAAGTAACCTACTGTTATCGTTGTAGGTACCTGCTTAAATTATTTGTGTTTATTTAATAGTTTAAACTCGTCATAAATTTTAATAAGTATGTAATGTATGTAAAGTTTTGAATTAAACTATCTTACAGTTGGTAATTGCAAAAATGATGCATAAATCTCAACGGGCACAGATCCGGGCCATGTTATGGTGAAAACAAAAATGTTTCTTATATTTATTTATATATATCGCTGTGTGGCCTCTTGCTGGGTGCTAGTCTTCTTCATTGGCAGCGAATGAATGTAAGAAGCACGTTGGTAGTTGGCTAACGCTGTCGGATTTACTTTGCTGATAAATAAATAAATAAAAAAATAAGATATCCCATCGGCAGCGGATGGATGATCAGCATGAAAAGTAATTGCCCTAGCTGCTCTAGCCTCCAATTCCGGTACTGTCGCTCACTGGCAGCAGGTGGATGTTCTTCAGTACATACAGAGTAATTGGCCAGATAAGTAAAATAAAAAAGTGAAGGAAATGAGATAATCAGACATCATAAAATGCAAAATAAAAAAAAAAACAAAAAAAACAAAAATAAAAACCAGTCTTACGAAATGTGTACTTACTACATACATACATACTTATTATACTCGTACCTATGTAACTTCTTAGGAAAATAGTTATGGTTCTTGTTTACGTGTTATCTATTAGTCTAATAAACATGTACCCTTAGTACTTGGTAAAGTTATCATCTATCTTGTTACTGTTTTATCATGTACATATAAAGTTAAATGTAATAGTAAATCATATCTACAGAATTAAATAAATAAGTACATAAACAATATAGTTAAATTGATTAGTTTCTTAAATGAAACTTATGTAAAATAGAGTACCTAAACTAAGTAGAGAGAGCAACTTCGTGGACGAAGTATAGGTCATGATTGGCCGTATGAGATTAATATAGAATAATTGTGGATATGTAAGGTGAAATAGATCTCTAAAATAGTTTTCAGATTTTAGATTACCTATTTTATAAGTATTTTAATGTAATAATATGTTTTGCACATCACTTTGCTAAATATCATAGCGTCGATAATTATTTTTATTACTTATTGAAGTGTCGCATGATTTAAAATACGTGGAATATTATTTTGTACAATTATTGTTATCATTGATAATGTTCTGAAAGTCATTTGAGTAATAAGGAACTGTAACGACTTTTCGCGCCAGCGCTTAGAGGGCGCTGTGAGCGTTCTTAGAGGGCGCTGTGAGCGTTCTTAGAGGGCGCTGTGAGCGTTCTTAGAGGGCGCTGTGAGCGTTCTTAGAGGGCGCTGTGAGCGTTCTTAGAGGGCGCTGTGAGCGTTCTTAGAGGGCGCTGTGAGCGTTCTTAGAGGGCGCTGTGAGCGTTCTTAGAGGGCGCTGTGAGCGTTCTTAGAGGGCGCTGTGAGCGTTCTTAGAGGGCGCTGTGAGCGTTCTTAGAGGGCGCTGTGAGCGTTCTTAGAGGGCGCTGTGAGCGTTCTTAGAGGGCGCTGTGAGCGTTCTTAGAGGGCGCTGTGAGCGTTCTTAGAGGGCGCTGTGAGCGTTGTTTTATGAAAACGTAGGCAGTGCTTAAATAAGATCCAAAAAATGGCAGTAGGGCCACTTTTTGACGAGCAGCCTTCCCAGACAAAACTAAAAAGCTAAGTAATGTTTATTGTTATTTGAATATCTTCTCACTAGCAATTTGTGTAATGTAATCTTACTTAAAATATTATAAATGTATTTCTTCCCCTTTATATTTAATGTTTTATATCAAAGCTTGTATAATTCACTGATAATCTAATACCTAGTGGTTTCTTGTTCGCTTCTTCCACTGGGGTTTAAAAGATTGAAGCGAACAGAAACTCCTTATTACTTTATTTCTAAATTGATATTATTTCATGGTTTGAAATTAAACTTGTGTATCAATGTGCTTATTTTGTTAGCATAAAGGAATAAAGAAAAGGGTTTCTGAATTCTGGTATTATTATTTATAATTTCCCAAAGGTTAGGTAGAATAGATATAGGCAATTCTATAAATCTTATCAAAATAAGATGATTTATTAGGTAGATAAAGCCCACGAATCTATCACCTGCATATCGTACAAACATTTGTCCCAAGGCGGGAATCGAACCCGCAACCTCCTGCGTCGCAGGTGGACATTCGCCCACCGCACCACAGAGGTCGTCTTTTAATAAATAGATGATTACGCTATTGTTCGACCAAATTATGTTCGATTGGATTTTGTACGGTTTACAAACAACACAAATGTAAGAAAATTTGGGTTACCTACATTAAAACAATTATTCTCCGTCATCTATATGATAAAGCTTTGAAAAAATCTTAATAATCTATGGGATACAAGGCAGATCCCCTTCTTTACAAACTATCAATCACGAGATTTTTTATTTTCATCACCATATTAAATTAAGGAACCAGGACACATTAGGTTTTTTTTTTGCAAAAAAAATGTCATATATAATAGATAAACAGCAAAAACTTAATTTTTGAGGTTAGGCCGCTCCGCTTTATCCCGCTCCTTTGAACGCGAAATCCTACGCCTATCCTATTCACAAAATGGCGTCATTATATCGCCCCTTAAAGCACACTCGGAATCTGTGACTTTCTTCCCTTGTAACACAACTTTCTATCATTCATTCATTCATTCATTTATTTCAGATAATAAAATCCATATTATAAAATTAAAATTAAAAAGTCATTATAATTAAACTAAATTTAGACTTAGATTAAATTTAGATTATGTCTTGTTTGTTCTCGCTAATGCAAAAGAAATATCCTTTCAGAATATGATAGCATCCGAAGACGCGAGCCAACAACAACTACACTACATGCAGAGCTGCGGCTTTGGAGGCCTGTGGCGCTTCGCCGGACCCTTCACTAAAGTAAATGAATAAATCATTGGCTTAGTTGGTTAGAGCACCCGTACCTACTGAGGGTGGGGTGCGGGTTCGAATCCCTCCGAAGTCGAACATTTTTGTAAACTTAGTTCATTTCATAGAGATACCCAGCGGGTAAACACTATAGCAAAAATCCTTAGAATTTAGCAACGGCAAGACCTTCCGTCAAACAAACTAAATGTAACTTTAGTCTTTAGTCTTTTTTTGACTAAGACTTCGTGGCTTAGTTGGTTAGAGCACACCACGGGTGCCCCACCCTCAGTACGGTACTGAGGGTGGGGCGCGGGTTCGAGTCCCGCCGATGTCGAACATATTTTGGAACATATTTAACTTCATAGAGATACAGAGTGCGGGTAAGCACTATAGCAAAAAAAACTTAGTACAATAAGGCTTTCAAATATGGGTTTAAACTGATACAGTTACAAATGGGCTTAAAGTAAGCATCAAGCAAGTGGCACACGAGCTGTCTGTGATCTCATTCTGTCTATATGAAATACAAGAATTAATAATAAATAAATAATGCTGGACAATTCACACAGCATTATCTAGCCTCACGCTAAGCAGAGCTTGTGTTATGGGTGCTAGATAACTGATATACATAATACAATACATAGCGGATATTTTTTTACTATACCTACAAAACGACCAGAACACCCTGTACAAATGTCTGCAGTAAGTAATCGAACAAACATTTGTTCGAGGCGAGAATCAAACCCGCAACCTCCCTCGCCCACCACGCCACCGAGGTCGTCGACTGTAATCTATAGTAGGGTTGATGAGGATTCCTCTTCCTCTTCCTCATAATGCGGATTTTTTGCCGTTCCGCTTCCTCTTCCGCTTCCTCATTTCCTATTTTTTTATGAGGAATTTATGAGGAAGTGTTTGACATCCCCGTCGCCTGCGCACGCACACATCGCGAGCCGAAAGAATCATCTCCCGTCCTTCACTGGCCTACGTTTGTGTGAGCGGTGGCGCGGCGGGACCATCGCACGCAGAAAAAATGTCGGCCTATCAAATGGCAAAGTACACACACAGTACAAAGCCAGGGCTTACAAATTGAGCATGAGCATGATATTGTTATGCAAGCAGATCACAATGCCGAGAGCCGCCCATCCACGAGTTCTGGAGCATCCTCACGCAGATGGCCAATTACATTAAGGAAAAAAAGATTATATATTCAAGAAGACAGCCTTTTATGGTGGAAAAAGAATCCAAGATACTTCGAACTTTAAGGAGCTATGCGCCAATATCTATCAGCTCCTCCTTCAAGTGTCGCTAGCGAGCGTCTCATCAGCGGTGCTGGATTAATTTACGACCAGTTACGAAACCGTTTATCTGGAGAAACTGCTGCAAAGCTGTTATTCATAAAATAAAATCTCCCTATTATTGATTTCAATTATTAATCTTAAAGCTTTGCAAGTTTGCAGCAGTTTCTCTGAATAAACAGTTTCGTAACTTTATCTTATCTGTGTGTATCTGACTGTATCTTTTTGAATATGAATACAATGAATGATGATACACATTGTTTGATTGAAAAACTCCCAAACGATTATCTTCTTATGACTACTCTTCCTCATCCGCTTCCTCATCCTCATCCGCTTCCTCAATAATATTTCTAAAACTTCCTCATCCGCATCCTCTTCCTCATAACCACTTCCTCATCAACCCTAATCTATAGATAATGCTTTATTGCACACATAAATATACATCATCATCCACAGCCGGATTTTACCCACCGCTGGGTATAGGCCTTTGTGCCACCCACCACGGTCCTCCAAATATACCTAACAAACAAAAATAAAAGAAGTCAAAAACAAATATGTAACAATACTAACTAACCACTAACTATAACTATAGATGTTATCGATATATTTCAGAATCAATGCACAGCAGAAAGCGCGGAGCTATTCGTGAACTGTCTCGAGGCGATGGTGGAGACCTGCCTCCCGGGAGACGAGGCTCCTCGCCCGCCGCCGCCGGACCCCGACAGAGACACCGACCTGCGGTACACTCAGCGGTCCGGTGAGACTCACACACACCTCCACGCGTGGACGTGACTCCCCACAGAGATCCTAATATCACCATTAGGTAGTTTACTATAACACGATTCCAAATTACGGATGTAAGCGGGTTATTAGTTAGAAGGCTGTTCGTACAATCGAAAATGGGTCCCAGAGAATCCCTGCGTGATAAATTTAAAGAAATAAACATAATAACAGTACCTTGTCAATATATTATATATAAATAAATAAATAATGCTGGACAATTCACACAGCATTATCTAGCCCCAAGCTCAGCAGAGCTTGTGTTATGGGTACTAGATAACTGATATACATAATACAATACATAGATATTTTTTATTATATATAGAAAACGACCAGAACACCTCAGACTCGGCACCTCAGACTCGGCAAACGCAGTGTAGGACGCCCTCTGACCAGGTGGGATGACGATTTGCGAAAGACTGCCGGCAGATGCTGGATGCGGCAAGCTGAAGACAGGGCGCTATGGCGCTCATTAGGGGAGGCCTATGTCCAGCAGTGGACAACTATAGGCTGCTGATGATGATGATGAAGTGAGAATACCATATTAGAATTGTTTGTTGTCAATAGCTTCAGTATGCGCACGAGCGCCTTAAATCCACCGTAAATTTGCAACATCGCGACAATCGTTTTGAATACCGGTATTTTAGAGCAAAGTATCGATACTTTGCTCTAAAATACCGGTATGCACTCGAATCTATCGAGAACTGTATTTTCTCTTCGATAGATTCGAGTGAATACCGAATACTGCTATTGATGGTACCGGTATCAAGCCCTGGTTTCACGTCAAAAAAGCTAGTGATTGACCAAGCCTTTCTTTTTCAGGTGTGCATCGTCAATCGACGCTGTATTGCCCTGGACAGGACACCTAGATGTATGAGATTTAAAACGAAATAGACAAGCACAAATAAATTTTATAATGTTCAAAAATATTTCGACTTCGACGGGAGATATGGGCCTATACTTAACCTCAAATCAACTTCGTCAGAGTTCCATATCTTCCGAACTACTAAATATATATCTTCGGAATGTATATATGATAAAGTTCAGGACTTATTCTATCGATCATATGTTTTGAAAACACGATTCTATAAAACTTTCTCGATAGAAAAAAATCGCAAAGTTACCTCTAAATTTTTACTATAACCATACTTTCTCAATGAATACAGAAGTTACGATCTTGAGAATAAGCATGGTAATAGAACTAAGTATAAAGAACATTTTATATGTTCCGGTTTTTTTCAAATAATGTCCTAATTAATAGATAATAAGCTAAAACTTGATTTTTGGGCTTGTTTTGCTATGCTCTGTCTCGCTCCTATGAACGCGAAATCCTATGTCTATCCTTTTCACAAAATATTAGTTTGTATAGGCTCTTAAACCAGCAACCCCCTAGTGTGAAGCTTACGCACTATAATAGAAAAAAACTAAGGCACAATTTAATAGATGTAGATTTAAATTTATTTCAGTGTTGAATTTATAATATAAACTTAATTAATGTTTAGATGCGTCCAGATTGTAACGTTAACTAACATAGGTTATGTAACACGGCCACATTTAATCTGGACGCATATTCAGTTTTGATGTCTATAGAAATGCACTAGACAAGTTCGTTGTTAGAATGTTTATACCTACAGGGTTATTTTTTAAAAGACCAGCAACCTTCGTTGACCTTTAACATTAGCTACTTTTAATGCTTAAACTTAAACGACTGAGCGGAGAAGGCGGGTGGCGTTTGCGCTACCCCGCCCAGCGATTCACCCGGGTTTGTTTGCCTAAGCTTTGCGATTATATATTTATAAAAGTAGCTAATTATCAAAATTCGTAGAACAAACGTAGCTGATGACTCTAAGAACCTGGTCACCGAAGAATAACCCTGTATACAAACCACCACACCAATAACCAAACCGCACTTGGTTGTGGTCGAATTTTAGGTATAATAAAAAAATTGTAAGCAATATTTATTGGAAAAAGAATCAAAAATCGACAATGTAAATTGCGAATAAAAAGACGCGGCAAAAGAGTAAATTTTAGGAGGTTAAGTATGAGCTGCTTGTTTACAAACTCTCTACATTAAGTGTGGCTAGTGTTTAAGTACCTAAATAGTTTTATGAAGCAATATTGTAAATTAGAATTACTGGGGTGACATGCCATATTCGGCAAAATCTTCATGCACCAAATGATTTAAAAAAAAGTACCTAAATAGATCTTAATTCTAAGTAATCTTGATAGTATATAATTAAATATTACGCTAAGATCACAAATAATATTTACTGAACTAAAATGTACAAATAATAATAATAATAACGGGGCCTAAGTGATAATTTTACAAAAACTTTATTCAGGTTTATGATGCTGCTTCAAGGTGGAGGCGACCTTCTCTAAGTTCCCATACAAACGTAGTTTTTGATTCGTCTGAAAACTACAAACCTTTATTGCAATGAAATTTGTCATACGTATATTTTTTTTTAACTTAACATCTTTATTAAGAAAGAAAAATTCAATCAAATAATAAATTAAATTAAAACTAATATTTACAATAGAAACAATTGAGCTATCTGCAAACTGTTGCAAACAATCTACGGGTAGCTCAACTGATCCATATCAATAGCAGTCGCGCGCGTGCCCAAGACGCTGGCTGCATTGCCCCGCTGTATAACAATGCTGATGCGCTGTGCCAGATACTCACCAGCTCTCGGGTCACGCGTCGCATATAATATAATAAATATTTAGATAAGAAATAGCTATGTTTGTAGAGCGAAATTCATTTCAATGCTAAGGATTTTTGTTATAGTGCTTACTCGCACTCTGGGTATCTCTAAGAAATGAAAGAAGATCTCAAAAACTTCCGACTTCGGCGGGACTCGAACCCGCGCCCCACCCTCTGTTGTTGACTCCCAACGTCAACACCTCTCGTCAAACGAACTAAATGTAACTTTAGTCTTTGAACAGGTTTGGAAACTTTAATGTTTCCTCTGTAGGTGGAGCCACCGGCGCTACAGTCCGTAAGAGGTCCCAAAGATTTCGATGGAACCGACTAAGACTTTGTGGCTTAGTTGGTAAGAGCACACCCGTACTTAAGGTGGGGCAGGTTCGAGTCCCGCCGGAGTCGAAATTTTTTGGAAACTTATTTAATTTCATCAATTTATTTTCAAGCGATTTTATTACTTTTGCTCTCGATTGATGATTTTGTTATTTTGAAAAACTAAAGCGGTGCAAACAGCTATTTCTTATCCGATTATGTATGCAATAGTTCATTAAAATTGGATACGTACCTAGTTTACAAACGAACCGGAAAGTACGTTTGTATGGAGGCTTAGGGATTCACACCCACCTTAAAATAAAAACCCCTCGACAGTTTTTAAATTATAATACCTACTTATGAACAATTAGGCCATCAACTGATTTTTCTAAAACAACAATGTTTTTAGAATAAACCCCACATATGTACCTCAATATATCTATTGATAAGTTTAGTATTAAATTGTTTTACATTTTGAAGATTCTATAAGAAAGAACAATTCTTACTGCATTTTACTTCTGTGATAATTTCAAATGAACTCTTTTTATTGATTTATAAAATCATGTAATTATATTCATTTATAGATAAGATTATTAATCAGTATTAGATATATAACTCCCTAAAAATCTATCATCATCAGCCTATATTAGTCCACTGCTGGACATGCTCCCCTGAGCGAAATGGCGCCCTGTCTTCAGTTTGCTGCAACCAGCATCTGCCAGCAGAAAAAAAAAACTTTACATCTATACTAAATTATAAAGAGGAAAGATTTGTTTGTTTGAATTGAATAGGCTCCGAAACTACTGGACCGATTTGATAAATTCTTTCACCATTAGAATCCTACATTATCCCTCATGAACTGAATATGCTATAGAATATACCCGTGTGAATCCGGGGCGGACCGCTAGTATATTATAAAAGCGAAAGAAGTTATTTCTGTAACATTTTCACAACATGAAAATTGGGGATTACAACATCCTGAGAATGGACGTAGGCTACATTTTATTCCATAAAAGATATTCTTTCGCGAAAATCCGCCCGCGCCATCTATTGAGCTAAATTTTATGTTTTTTTATAAAGCCTCATTGAATCTATGAGATATTGTGATTAGTGTACATGTTACCGGCGGATCGTAGAATCAGCCCGTAAAATGGTTAAGCTCATTGCAACACGAACGCTGATTTGTTCGTAGAAGTATCCCCACTTTCATTAATTTCGTTCGACGAGATAGCTAGATGACGGTTAGCCGTTTTGTTAAACGTTGATCAATTAATTGAATTTCGCCGTTTTGCAATTTGCCTAGTTATTGTACAAACGGGCTTATTCTCCGATACGGCGGCGATGTACACCCTAATAGTGTGTGAGTGAAGTGACGTTATTTTAACACTAAATATTTTTATAATGATGAGGTACCTACCCTTAGATTATGTATATTTTCGGTCTACCCCTTTAATTAAGTGTTTTTTAAAGTAAGAAATTAGTTACATCTGACTTGAAAGAGGGCGCTTCTGTGTCGGTAAAGGATGCATACCTACCACGTAAAAAAAAAAAAAATCGTTGATCTGGGCTTAAGTACATGTGCCATATTTTGTATAAGTTAGAAATAGTTGAAAAGAAAACCTCGGTAGGTATTAGTAACGCAGTGGATGCGTTAAAGCACGCTTTAACACATTCACTGCCAAGCCACTAGACCTTCGTGATTTTCCGTCGGCCACATCTTCACTTTCCATCAGGTAAGATTGTGGTCAAACTAAGGTCTATTGACTTGGCAGTGAATGCGTTAAAGGACTTGCACGGTGCACGCATATGGACACGTGCGTCCGGGCATTGGAAGTGTTAGTGTTTATGTAGATATAATTTGCCCGGCCTATATGCTTATATGATTATCAGTAGGTAAATATTTTTAAAAGTTGTACTATTTTGTAAAAAATTATTTTAAAATGTTCGTGAATAATATATCTTAAAATCTCGTTGTTTACTAATAAGTTATTTCCGTATGATGTATATTTATTTTATTAATTTACTTTACCATAAAAAGGAGAATCCTATAGCTAAGCTGGCGGGTGCTTGTGTGCTCCAGCCGTGTCATACAGCTAGATGGTGAAACCGCTGTATTTGTGTGCGTATCTGCCTAGTTTACCGTGTTTACAAATTTTTAATACTTTTAATTATGTAGTTAATAAAATAATTTAATTTTTAATAATTTAGAGAACCCTAGTGTCTAGTTAAACCTAACCCATTCGTAGACACTTTAGTGTCATGTGTTAGATACAAGCTACCGATGAATATTTGATTTCTATAAATAGGTACCTAATTATTAATAATTAATTTAATTTATTTGTTAAAACATGTATTTGTATGGAAGAGGAGGACATCCTGGCATAAGTATATTTACATACTTAAAAAAGCATGTCCTAACAATTGTTTATCATGTAGAGTACAATATTTTAAACAAATAAACAATTTTCAATTTCAATTTTCAACAATTTTCAATTTTTCTATAGAACCAGTATGAAATCATCCACTCCCTGCGCAAACGTGTGTCCAATTGCTCTCACTCAACACATACTGATAGACGATCAAAGTGTTCGGTGTAACTGGAAACTAAAAGTCGTCAAAGACACAAGCAACATTAACAAATTTCCTTACAATTGTACTGAGCTGCGAATTGTACCAGACGGCCAGAAGTAGCGAGGGGTAACTGTGTCCGATCTCCGCTTCAGGACACAGCAACTACGGTTCCCTGTGATGGTGAGCATCACGTCCGCTTATTCCCTCTTTGCTGTAGTTCCAACTCGAACTACTGGGACAACTTGTCTCGGTGCGAGCTGGTCCTAAAATGTGAAAATGAATGTCTTGCGATGATGTCTTGGTACTATGTCGCAAAATGTACCTATATTTCTAAATGTCAAGCAATATTGTAAAATGTATTAAGTACTACCTATGTATCTTGATGTGAAAATAAATAGAAAAAAGTAATGCCTGGTTTCATTTAATTCTTAATTCTTTATTGCACTGATAAAACCTTATTTTAAACCTTATTACAAGACAGGTATCGCAAAGGCGAGCAAGAGTTCTCTTCCAGCAAAACTTAATGAGAGAGGAAAAGTATGTAGAAGTGGGTTAGTGTGCAAAAGATATAAAATATCTACACTCATTGCATAAACTAAATACCTATATAAAATACTATAAATCCGAATAAATACCTAATAAATATAATAACGATTCTATATTTATAATAAATAGGTACATAAAATACTTACCTAGGTAGGTACCTACATCGAAGTCCTGAAGGTAGGTAGGTATTTAAAAGTCCTTCCTATAGCTGTAAAGTTTATTAACAAAGAATATAACAATCAAATAATAGAAACAAATTGGAAGTAACTACTTACCTACCTATTTACAATTGAGCTAACTGCAGACTGTCCCAATCCCAGGACCCAGTTTAAGAAGTGCTATTGTATCCCTACCTAGGTACCTTGTGTCTATGTTTGATTTATATTTTTATGTGCTTGTGAGTCAAATAAAAAATCTATCAATCCTATAGGTACACAGAAATCGTGAATAAACTTTCATTCAACACAATCTCACCTGATGGTAAGTGGTCAAAGATGTATCACGTATGTCTGGAAGACTCCTATTCACCGAGCCTTGCAGAGACCGAGGTTGTAGTTGGCCTAAAAAAAGAGGCAGCCAGCGGGTTCCAAGCCCCATCGGTACGAATGATAAATGCAGGAAAAATAATGATAAAGTACAGGTGGAAAGAATGCCCACAAGATATGATTGTAATAATTCAGTTAGGGAATAACATAATAATAAAACCGGCCAAGTGCTAGTCGGATTCGCGCACGATGGGTTCCGTACCATCATCAGCCTATATTTGTCTGTCGGATGTATTCGTTACGAATCCTATCCTTCAGAGAAACTCCGAGCATAGCTCTCTCCGTAGCTCGCTGGGCGACTTTCAACTGGTGGTTTAAACTGGTAGGCCGGCACCACACGGCAAAGGGTTCCGTACCTCTATAAAACCGGCAAAAAAATCATGTCAGTTTTATGAAAGCCTTCTTAAATATTGGTTTTATTTTATAAAAAATATTTATTTTTAGGTGAATATATAACTAAAACATTCTGTGAATGTATGACACACTAATTATTTATGTAACTCACTTCATTCTAGAAGATACTTTTCTGCTGGGGTAACGCACACTTCAAAGCGCCTACCGGTTGCCGTTATCAAAAACGAGCAAAAAATCACGTTTGTTGTATGGGAAATAAATACTTATTTTAGTTTGTTTTTTTAGTATTTGTTGATATAGCGGCAAAACAAAATACATTATATGTGAAAATTTCAACTGTCTATCACGGTTCATGATCATGAGATACAGCCTGGTGACAGACGGACAGCGGAGTCTTAGCAATAGGGTCCCGTTTTACCCTTTGGGTACAGAACTAGTATTTACAATTGAGCTGACTGCAGACGCAACAGTCTGTTGCAAACAATCTACAGGTAGCTCTACTGATCCATGTCAATACCAGTCGGAAGCGTGTAGCCCGACATATCCTCAAGTCAAGTCGACTTGCGCACAAGGAAAGGGATTATAATAATAATAATAATGCTGGACAATTCACACAGCATTATCTAGCCCCAAGGTAAGCAGAGCTTGTGTTATGGGTACTAGATAACTGATATACGTAATATTATACATTACATAGATATATATTTTTATTATACATAGAAAACACCCAGACCAACGGAACAAATTTCTGCAGATCGTACACAAATTTGTTCCGCGGCGGGGATCGAACCCGCAACCTCTTGCGTCGCAGGCAGACTCTCGCCCGCTGCGCCACTGAGGTCGTCAAAGATTATCTAGATTATCTCTCTTATATAGATTATCTCATAAGCCTTCCTCTGGTAGGTTCCCTTATTCTACAGGCTGAGTTTGAGGGGTCCATTGTAACGCCCCGCCTACCACGGCTAATCTAGAACTAGAAAAACAACGTGTTCTTTCGGAGTGTTTTATTATCCAAACCCATATATTACATGTTGCATATATTAAAACAGCTATAATGTGTACATACTGAAAAATATACATATTTACAAAAATATATAATACTAACCAAAAATAATTTACTCTGTATGTGTCTAATAATAATTTATATAACTCAATAACTATGTATAAAAACAAAAATGCATGTATTTTACACATTATGCAGTATGTACAGACTATGTGAAATAGTATTATGTATCCAGACCTAAAATGAAAATGGAATACTACAATTTAAACTTAAAAAATATGGGACTTTTATCTAAACCAGTGCGAATCTTACATAATATGTGATGCAGCTAAATTAAATTTTAAACTTAGTAATCGGCGCGAATATAATAAAGCTTAAGATGATACAAATGAGCATTGGAATAAAGACCTTAAACAAAGGGAATTAGGCTATTTATCGCCCGATTTGCTAAATCAAAGATGGCGTATAAAAACGAAGATGGCGGTCGCATCATTGAGTGGTTGAATGTAGAGACAGTCTAAGCCCCCACCACGCAACGTTCTCGATAAAATGTGGAAAAATTCCGATGGTGTGGCGTTTAGGTGCCGCTAAACATCTTGTCCGGTGACATCGAGAATAGGAAGTTTACGCAGGTACACTCACGCATATAATTCACGTGCTACCAACAACGCAGCAGGCGAAAGTGGTACAGCAAATAAAATAGATACAGCTTCGTATAGCTCTCACTAGGTCTTTCATAGTTTGGAACGAAAACTCTAGAAGGTAACCACCTACCAATTTGGCCTAAGGATTGCGTTCTGTGCATCTTTTCACCAGAGGACAAGAAGTTTAACGAATATTATACGATAAGTATGTCTATAGGCCACATATTTTCATACATATTCAAGCGTTCAGATAGCACATTGCGTCGATTACGTTGCATGGTGCTCAAGTTGATTTCTACCTTATACAGTATTTTTTAAACCCCGAACAAAAGAGTCGACAATAATTTTGTTTAGTTTTTTACTTATCACAATGTCATTATTATAAACAATGTTTTGCGACACCGCCAGTCGCAATTGACGCTTATAATATTGCCATCTTAATTTATCTGAAGATGAAAATAAAATTATCTCTTCATTATGTATTTTATAGCTATTGAGTAAGATAAAGTTCTATTTAAAATTACCACTAGGTAACCAAAGGTAAATATTATTGTTTCTGGAATCTTTGATAACAAGGAAGAGGCAAATCATTTTTTTTTAATTGTTATCTACCACCAACTTTATATTGTATAATAGCATGAAAATTTTAAAAAAAATTGCAAAGCCCTGTCACACATGGTTATATTCAAAACCAGAAAGTTTTTAATATAATTGATATAAAATCTTTAGTTATATTTTTTTTTGTTATTTTACTTACTTAGTCGACTTAAAAGAAACAATTCATCCGTCTTGGACTTAGTGATAAAATTTTGACGTTTTTTGTTTGCAAAAAACTAAATTTTAACCGAAATATAGACTGATATAATATTCAAGATAATAAAAGAAGTCAAAAAAGTAACAAAATCTTAGAACTTATCCATCTGATGATTTCAAAATAACCTCATAATATATATTAAATCACCTATATATTTTTAATCATTTTATTAATATTTACCTGTTTTCTAACTTTAATATTTTATTAGCTACATCTTGCCGTCTACCTAATTTAATATTTTTAATTTTATCCGACGCCATTTTGTTAAGTTTGTTACTTTTTGTATTCTTTACTTCATTGACCTCACTTCTATTTACAATATGTGTTTTTGTAACAACAGCTTTCGGAATATTTATCACATTAAATTTTTTTGACAAATTCGTTGCTTGAACATCTTCTGGTATTCCATTTACTTTTTCATCTTCAATCCGCCTCTTTTCTTCCTCAATTCTCTTTTCCTCTGCAATTCTCTCATCCTCGATCCTCTTTTCCTCCGCAATTCTCTCATCTTCGATTCTCTTTTCCTCTGCAATTCTCTCATCCTCGATCCTCTTCTCCTCCGCAAGTCTTTCCTCCTCCTTCCGCCTTGCCTCTCTTTCCCTCTTCTCAGTGAGCTCTCTCCTCCGCTCTCGGTTCCACCAGGGCATGAAGCGTTGGAACATGATCCTGGAGCGATGCTGCGGCTTCAGCACCCAGGATAATGCCACGTCAGCGTCGGCAATGCTGGAATGAGAAGAACAGATTATATTCATGTCGTCTATTTTTGATTTGGGGCTCATTAGGGCAGGCCTAGGTATGTCCAATAGTGGACCAATATACGCTGATGATCAAAATCGATCATAGGCCTTTGCATCCACGCAAGTACAACAGAAAATAAAAGATTGATGGACATTTTCTTATTACAAAAACCGTTTTAAATGCTAAAGATGACGCGATGCGATGTCGTGTTGTGGTATGAAATGACCAAAAACATTGGTTGTGAAACCACTCTTATCCCGCAAGTTCCTGATTTGTCGATTCCTACAAGTTTCTGCCCTGTTTCTTGGCAGATGAGAAAACAAGCGTGATTCTTCGAATTTAGAACTAAACCGGGCGCCTCGCTACCATCGAAGCAACACGTTAAGCAACCAGCTAATCAGCTGTCTACCGTACTGCTGTGCGTCCATGGCCTAGAACCCATCGTCATCTAAACCCTAGGACTGACCGTCGTTTGATCCGGGGCCCGTCCGTATCGCCCTCAGTGGCTCACACTTGTCTCATCTTCACTATAGGTTATATAATTTATAGATATAGGTTTTTTATAGGAAATTTAAACCCTAGAACTCACCGTCGTCGTTTGAACCCTCCCCGGTCCGGATCCAGCGCGTACTTCTCCCAACGGCCCGCGCGCGCCTGCCTCACACTCGCGTCCCCTAAACCTTTAGAAACCATCGTCATCTAAACCTAAGAACTCACCGTCGTCGTTTGAACCCATCCCGGTCCAGCGCGTACTTCTCCCAATGGCCCGCGCGCGCCTACCTTACAGCTTAGGCCCACACTCGCGTCTTATAAACCTTAGAACCCATCGTCATCGAAAACCCAGAACTCACCGTCGTTTGAATCGGTCCCGGTCCAGTGCGTATCTCTCCCAGTGACCCGCGCGCGCCTGCCTCGCTGCGTAGGCCCATACTCGCAACACTTTCACTTGAGGAGGGTCGGTCGAGAAGCGAACCTGAGAAGGAGATACAATTTATAAGTTTCTTTTTTACAGAGAGGATGCTTAAGAGAGGCTGCAAAAGGAAAAAGTGACCTCTATTAGAGCTAGGGGTGCTCCCAGGCTGATATAATAATAAATCTATTAAAAATATAATGGTTATTAGATATTTTATTAGGTATTAGGTAGTGTTATTACAGGTAACATTACATAAAATAACACAATAAATCAATAAGTCCAGCATTATTGATTTATTATGTTATTACTTATTATTATGCCAGCTGTAAGTATCATCTAGCCCCGAGCTAACGATGGTAGCCTCTAACGTGCGTTTGAAACGCTCATGCGGTGTCTTTACTCGCAGGTTAAACACAAGGCCAGAATAGTAAGATTTCAAATAAACCATATCCTCCAAACAATCAACTAGATTTACTACAACGCCATATTCAGACTAAATCAATCGTGTATCTTGAATCTTCGTTCGTTCTTTCGCTGAAATAGACGCTTCAGTATTTTATTGATATTTTGTTAGTGCTTGCATCTCCCGCCTACGAAATGACGTCACTCCGAGCCGCTCCACGTCACTCCAGTAGCTACGTCATTCAATGCCTGGTTATTAAATACGCACCGAGCGAGTCAACAAGCGTGAGTCAACTATGACGACAGGTTATCTGATCGGGAGATATAATTGGCTGCTGGAGTCATGATTATTTGTTTATCCGATTCTCAGAGATCTCAAGGCAAAACTCGAGGCCAATATCTTCCAGACCATGTTTGTCCCGTAAACACGACGACTCATCCATACTAACATTATAACATTATATTATTATATTATCCGAAAGTAATTCTGTCTGTCTTGTAACAATTATCACACCTAAACGGATCTTAATATTTGGGCGTGAGGTTGGCGGTATCCGCATGGGAAGAACAAATGGTACTTTTTTATCCCGGAAAAGTGCGTGTAAAGCCGCGACGTGAGCGGAGCTAGTAACGAATAATAATACTAGCTGGACATAAAGATAGCATTCAGTCTTAAAGTAAGCAAGATCTGCTTGCTTTAAACTTTTACAGCTGGATGCTGCGTCTTGTCAGAGTTTGCTTGTGTTGGCAATTAGCAAGAAACTGATATGCGACATGCGAGCGGCAGCAAATATTGCTAAGACATCGATTCATCATACATGAGTCAGGAAGACGGTGGAGTTAGACCCCGTGCCTCGGAAAACACGATCAGTCCTACGCCTGACCTCTCGCCGCCGGCCGTGTTGGTCTGCGTCCCATTGGATTATGAGAGTGAGCTTATCCATCGAGAGCTGGCCGTGGCCAGTCTCTACGCAAAAAATTGGCTAGGAAGACATTGTCTTATAAGAATTTGAAAATTTCCATTACACTGGAAGAGCCCAGACATATGAAGAATTGTTGCAAATAGCAGCTAACAAAAGCCATAAATCAAGAATAGGGACGTTATATCACTCACTATGCTAACAACAACAACACTGCTAAGACATGACGCGGCTGAAAGAATTTAATGCATGTCAGTTGCTTATATATCCAAGAATAGCGTCGTGTAGCAAGCCACGTAATCTGGTATTTTACAACAAGGATTAGAACCTACAACCTTCAGATTAGAAAGCCAGCCGCTAATCCAACACGGTTCACACATTGTTCCGGTTGGAATAGCATGCAGAGTATTGAAATAGTTGGCAGCTTCTACTTCATTCTTTGAAGTATGATGACGAGGGGAGTAGGTACATTTTATAGAACACTCGTATCTAGCGTGGTCTCGACCATTGAGAAATATGTGCTTTCCGACTTTCGTCAAAACATTTGTCGTCGAGTTGCGTAGCATCTTACGAATGACAAGTATTGTAGCTTTACATAGCTAGTCGCAATACTACTATAAGAGTACCTGTGACAGTGGTATCCGTCACAGAATCGTACAAGAGATGAATGAAATAAGTTCCTAAAAATTATCTATTTCGGCGGGACTTGAACCCACGCTCCATCCTCAGAACGGGTGTGCTCTAACCAGGTACCCAGAGTATGGTGTAAGCACTTTAATAACAAAAAACCTTAGAGATGAAGGAATCACTTAATTCTAGATGCGCAGTGAAGAAAAAGAATAAGCAGCAACCTTGAAAATTTTGCGTCCTTTCTTCTGTAGTCTTCATCAAAGGTAAAATTACTTATAACATTGTTTTAGTAATTAATTTAGTGGAATTGTGGCCCTATTCTCTTGTACGGTACGACCAACTACCACACCATACGTATGTAGGCAGGTGGTGTGGTGCTCCCTCGTACAGACCTTCTACAGAATTCTAAACAGGTACTGTGGTACCCTCAAGGTGTGCACAACGCCTGTCCTTTTGACCTTCACCAACGAATGCAGCGGTTTCAATCCAACTTGTCTAGCCATGGAGCTCGAGTAAAAGCGTTTTTTAGTTATGTTTTACGAAAAACGATATCAGCAAACGTTCTCATGTCATGTACCACGAGCTGTCGTGTCCACCGTCCCATCGGCTTGTGAGAGTAAATAAATAAATAAATAATGCTGGACAATTCACACAGCATTATCTAGCCCCAAGCTAAGCAGAGCTTGTGTTATGGGTAGATGTCCATTGAGACCGGCGGCCGTGGCCGAGATTCGGAGACATTATCGTCATTTAATCTCTGTACCCATGTTTAAGTAAATCGTCGACCACTGTCGAATTGAATTTCTGTCAAATTAGCTCGTACATATCTTGTACAAAAGTATCAATGTATAGAACGTATAAATTATATACATACACTACAATAAAGAGGAAAGATTTGTTACCACGAAAAATTAATAATGTCTACAGGGGAACTGTAGGTGGCGCTAACGGCGCTATAGCCGTAAGAGGTCCCATAAATTTTCGGTTAAACCGACTAGGGTTTCACCCGTAATGAGGGTGGGGCGCGGGTTCGGATCCTGCCGAAATCGAATTTTTTTGGGATATTATTAAATTTTCGTGGAAAATTTGCCCGGTGCGAGTAACGCACTATAAAGCAAAAAGCAAAGATTTGTTTGTTTGATTGCTCTGAAACTACTGGATCGGAAAAATCTTTGTCAATTAGAATCCTACATTATCCCTGATGAACATAGGCTATAGAATATACCCGTGCGAAGCCGGGGCGGACCACTAGTACGTAATAAACGTATACAAAACTATTTCTTGGAACAGAATACTTGACTTATCATTAGTTCACTTCTTCTCAGAACAGAACCTTACATTGTTTTAGAGCAAAAATTGGTTTAGGTACCTACTTCCCCTACTACAAGACTTCCTCACAGGTCTTGTTCTTTTATAGTTACAAAATATAGGTTTTTAGGTCTCGCATATTGCATGCATGGTATGGGTACTTCCCCTGTCCATAAGCTTTCTCGAAGGCTGAGCGCAGACTTGAGTCAAAATAGTTTTAAGACAGACTATTTCCTTTTAAATTGTAGTTTTTGTAAAACAATAGTCTCAAAACTATGGTGACTCAAGTCTGCGCTCAGCCTAAGCTGCACCAACCTGCTAGGTTCTTTCGTTTCGAAATACTGAATGCTGATAATAAAATATTACAAACGACCGTTGGAGTATAATTACACGGCGCTTGACCATGACGAAACATTAAGAAATATTGATAAGACTGGTAAACAAAACTGGAATGTTGTGTAGTAAATATTTAAGTTTTTGAGACTGTGGCAGCAGCGTGTTTTTACTCAATGTTTTGAGCGTAGTAGACATTCAGCATGTTAAGGCGAAGTAGGTTCGCTTTTTCGAGACGAGGACGAGCGGACACCGCGCGGTGAAGGCGAAGGAGGAAAAGAAAGAAAAGTTACGGGTTTCGATTCCCGCCTCGGAACAAATATTTGTACGATCTGCAGGTATTTGTTCCGGATGTTCAGGTCGTTTTTTTATGTATAATGAAAAAATATCTATCTATGTAATGTATTGTTTATGTATATTAGTTATCTAGTACCCATAACACAAGCTTGGGGCTAGATAATGCTGTGAGAATTGTCCAGCACTATTATTATTATATTGGTAGAACATATTTAACGACATTGGTATTCATCGAAGCAAAGCACAGAAGCTAAAACAATTCTTGATTATGAAAGCTTCCATTTATAATTTAATTGATCTCGTTGTAATTTTAAGTGACAACCTTGCTTTTACCTTGTTTTCTGTTATTGTTATCATTATTTGTTGTTTTCTATACTCATATTATAAAGAGGAAAGATTTGTTTGATTGTTTTAATTAAATTGAAAAATTCTTTCACCATTAGAATCCTACATTATCTGTGATGAACATAGGCTATAGAATATACCCGTGCGAAGCCAGGGTGGACCATTAGTAGTATAATAAAATTATCTGTCTGTATCCACCTATTTCGAAGTAGGTTAATTAAGAAACGTCAAATATAGAAGTATATTGTGTAATTTTGAATATTATCAGTTCACTGCCTCAGACACGTAAGTGATAAGCAAAATACACTTATTGGAAGCGACCACACACGACCTTGAAAAACCTCAAATGTTATATAGAAATTTTCCAATTGTTTTGTCACGCGCATCTATTTGTTTGTTAAACAAATACTTCACGCGCATGGATTTTACTCTTATAATATAAGTAAACAAAAAACCGGCCAAGTGCGAGTCGTGTGTGTAGTGCGTAGTGATTGGGGCGCGAATGCTTGAATGAACAAGAACTGTTCAATTTGGCGGGAGTTCCCAACCATCTGAAATTCAGAACCTCACCTTATCTCAACAGCCTATTATGGTCTACTGCTGGACGCAGGCCTCGACCTGATTTTTTATTTCATTCCCACTATCTGAACGCACTAGGTAATAAGATTTGATTGATGAATATCAGTGAGACATAGTAAAAAAAATGCTTACTCTACACTCTGGAGCTACTTATTGCCCTGAATGTCCGTCATCACATTGATTTAAGAAAATATGTATGACTGATTGAACAAATAAAGTTATTTTATTCTTTACTAGCAGCGCCTCGCGGTTTCACCCGCGTAATTCACGTTCCCGTGGGAATTCCGGAATAAAATACTGGCGTTTGGAATTGGCACCATTCAAGTATGACATCGTGTACCGTCCTGGTAAGCAGAATGATGTAGCTGATACACTCTCTCGAGTATGTGGCTCAGTATCGATTCGAACAGAAAAGCAAGCGATGGGCAGCAGAGGCTACATACGCTGAACCTGTTCGAAGGTCCAATAGAGAGCGGAGTTTGCCAATTCAATTAGAGTAGCCTATGTGCTATTCCAAACTATAATCTATCTCTGTGCCAAATTTCATATAGATCCGTTCAGTAGTTTTTACGTGAAGGAGTAACAAACATCCATCCATCCATACTTACAAACTTTCGCGTTTATAATGTTAGTAGAATTCTTCTTTATTTTATAATTATGATTTGCAAATTCGGGCGAGAACCGAATCTGCAACCTACGCGCCCACAGCGCGCTGCTTAGGACGTCAGAATACGCATTTTTTGGCAGTTTACTTTATCTCAATGATAACAGATAAGTTATCGGATTCTTATCAGAAAGTGGTTGCTATAGGACGTCAGAATACGTCTTTTTGGCAATTTCCTTTATCTCTATGATAAATTTTCGGATTCTTATCAGAAAGTGGTTGTTATCATTACAATGAGTTGCTATTTTTGTTGAGGTCAAATGTTATGATAATTTACGTGTGTCAATTCTTTGGAAGCATACCTACGATAAATAAAACATTACAAGACAAAGGCATTAAACGGAATGTCGGCCTTCACGGGATAAAGTTATGTATGACCGGAAGCAGATCAGAAAAAAAATCAGCGAAACGATCACTCCGTCGACCTACACGCACTTAACCGACAATGCTCACTAAAATGTGAAAACTGAACAGCCAAGGTAAGGAGTTCAATGGAATCATAGAAATAACCAGTCATTTTCAATCGGAAGTAAATAGAATTTCACTATGTAATTTGAAGTCTTTCAAAAACCGACTTCAAGTTCCACCAGTAGGTATGATCCAATAACGACTCCCATACAGCAGACACTGATTTTTTTTGCCGTTTTTTTAGTTAATGCTACGGAAACCTTCGTGCGCGAGTCCGATTTGCAAATGACCGGTTTTATTTTTATATTCAATAGACCTTCATTTGACCACAATCTCAACTATTGGAAAATGAATTACATATTTTGCTAGCAAGCGATGTATCACGAAAGTATCTAGAAGATACTTATTCACTCTTGTCTTGAAGAGGCCCAGGTTGTTATTGACCGGAAAACAACAGCAGGGAGCGTGTTCCAAACCACAGCGGTACGAATGATGGAGAACCGCTTAGTGCAAGTGGACGGTAAATCCACCAAGTAGGGGTGGTAATGCGCTGTGCATCTGGTTGTCCAGGAGTGGAAGGGGGATGGTGGAATCAGGTTATGTAGTTTCTGTGAACATTCTCCGAAATGTATCCTACAAAAGATCGACAGACAAGCATTGAATTTGATTTGAATTAGACACCCTTCGGTTCAAGACACTCGAGATATGAAATGATTATTTGTTGTGAAAGGTTTCAAAATGATTGAGTCATGTAATTTCTATAGAACGTCTGGGAAAAGTTTCGTTTGTGTTCCCAGTACCTACATGATTCACGTTTGAACTTAGGACTGTTGCATCGGCTTGTATCATGGAGTGTGCGTGAGACATTATTATCTTGCTGACGAAAGTCAATGGTCCCTTTGATAGATATAATACGCGCAGCTAAAGATGAGACGGATCACGCAGTTACCTGCGCAGTAGATAGTTCCCAGGCCATTTTGGCAGTATGCGAGGCGAGCGGGGAGGGACGGGACCGTTTTATATATATAGATTAGGATTTTGAGCGCGACTATACCTGCACAAAATCCCCTCTACTAGCATCTGACAGGTCTCATCTTTGGCTGCGCGCATTGTACTTTAATGATTAATTTAATTAATCGTAAAAAATAATAAATAACTAATGTCGGACAATCCATACAGCTGTTATGGAGTATTAGTACTAGTACTAGAATATTGACATTCATAATCAACTCATAAGGATGAGGAAGGGTTTGGGTAGGAAGGGGTTGTTTGTTGCTCAATCACGCCAGAACGGCTGAACGGTTCTCGATGAAATTTGACACAGAGATAGATTAAAGTCTGGAATAGCACATAGACTATATTTTATCTCGGAATTGTACTACAAACATTTGTCCTAAGGCGGGAATCGAACCAGCAACTTCTTGCATCGCAGGCGGACCTTTCTAGTACTTCCTAAGTAATAATATTGATATCTACAGATATCAATATTATTACTTAGAATTTACACCATACCAATTTCTTCACGCGCGCGCGGGTGTCGTATGGGGCAACTAAGGGATTTCCACCGGGGGGCGGGCAGCAGCGCCCCCTGCAGAACAGAATAAATCTACCTCCAAACATCGATCCCCAACCCGCATGCCCAGCTTAAGGACTATGGGCATTTCCCCCATATGATAAAAGCCAATAACACGCTCATTAGAGGGCAGCCTGTGTCCAGCAGTGGGCCTATAGATGCTGTAGAATCTACAGCTTTGGACGCAAGCTCGACCAATTTGAGGTCATTATCTACACTACAGTGAAAATGATGACCTCAAATTTGTCGAGTTATGTTAATTTTAGCGCAATAAATGTTAATATTGTAATAATAAAGCTTGGGCGCTCGCTAGCCGAAACTAGAAATTATGTAACCTTAGGTATGTAGTGGAATTATATTATGTCAACCGTCAAGCTTTTAGAGTGAATAAATTATTAAAACCGAAGATAATTCAAGGGCCATTACAATATCAAATTTTGTTGACTTGTGAAAAGGAATGACAGGATTTCGCGTTCATGGGAGCGGGGCAGGGTAACGCAAGACCAAAAATCAATTTTTAGTTTAGGTATTATCTACTAATTAAATCTTTAAGATCTTAAGGCGTAGTACGTTCGTATTTTCGAGACAAGGACGAGCGAACACCGCGCAGTGAAAGCGAGAAAGGGACACAAGAGCCGGCCCGCGCGCAATTTCCCTGCTTTTTATTTATAAATTTGTTATTGCTCTAAAATAACAATCTCTTTCAAAAAAATAAAACCATAATCCTCTAAAGTGTTTAGTTAAGTATTTTTTAGACGATATTTCATGCAAATATGTTAAGTAACTAGCAAATGAAACTGGTTTTCCGTAGTAAAAATGCAAAATTTAGAGGAAACTTTGCGATTTTTTTCTATCGAGTCAAGTTGAGTCTATCGTGTTTCGGCTCCCATAACTTACTAACAAAAATCCTAAACTTTCGATGATCAAAAAAGATTTAAAAAAATTGTGTTTTCTTGCCTTAAAACTGATTTTCCGTCTAGGCAAAACCGGAGTTTTGGGACCTACTTCACCTTAAGAACGGAAGTTAACAACTTCTGTATTTATTGAGAAATTAAGGTTTTAGTAAAAATTTAGACGTAACTTCAACTTTGACTTTTTTCTATGGATAAAATTTTATAAAAATTGTGTTTTCGAAACATAATTATCGATAGAGGATGTCCTGAACTTTCATCATCATCATCCACAGCCGGATTTTACCCACTGCTGGGTATAGGCCTCCCTCAGTTTGTGCCATCCATCACGGTCCTGCGCTAACCGCCTCCATTGCCGCCCCCCGACGCGTACTTGAAGACGTCGTAAAAACACTAGAATGGGATAGCTGCGGCATTAATATGAATGGTGTCTATTTGTCTCATCTTAGATTTGCAGATGATCTCGTACTATTCGCAGAAAGTTTTGATGATCTCCAAAGAATGCTAGAACAACTTTATGATGCTTCTTTGAAAGTTGGCTTAAAGATGAATATGTCCAAGACGAAGATTATGACGAACCTCTCCAGCTCCTGAACTTTACCATAATATAAATTTCAAAGTTAATTATTTAGTAGTTTGGACGATATTAATATAATATATTGTGTGATAGCCGTGTGGTGCCGGCTTAGAATTTGCACCACCCCACTCTTCCAGTGGGTGTCCGTCCAAGAGTCCTGTAAGGTCTAAAGGAAATAAAGCACTTCGAATTTTGGTGTCGTAACAGGCGAGTAAGGGACAGACACCGGGGGGCGGGCAGCAGCGCCTCTTGCAGAATAGATCAACCACCGAACTGCGATACCCAACCCGCATGCCCAGCGTGGGGATTATGGTCATTACCCTCCATGAGATAAAATAATCAGGGGGAGACCTGCGTCCAGCAGTGGACTATTATAGGCTGTTGAGGTTGAGGTTGGAAGATATTTAGATAGGATGAAGTTGATTTGAGGTAGTAGGTATAGGCCCTTAAGAGGAGGTACTTTTAAAATGTTTCTGTCTGTGACATCGAGTTGTTCCTAAGCGGATGAGCCGATATTGATTAAGGTTTCTTTGTTTGAAAAATAATGGACGCCCGCGGCAGGCATTTTAATAGCAATATTTATAAAAAACTGATACTGCCGCCATTTCAATGTTATGAGTTATTAAGGCGGTTCAAAGTAATTTCTTCGGGTTTCACTTTTTTTTGTAAAATTTATAAATTAACAACTGCGTCTATTTACTTATACAAAACTAGCGATCCGCCCCGACTTCGCACGGGTACATATATTACACATATAAATCTTCATCTTGAATCACTCTACAGTCTACATATTTATAAAAACCGCATCAAAATCCGTTGCGTAGTTTTAAAGATCTAAGCATAAATTTAATAATGACCCAAAATTTTACGATTTCGTTCGAAAATTTTCCCAATGCGAGTAACGCACTATAAAGCAAAAAGCTAAGATCTAAGCATACATATGCCTGCCTATGTATGCTTAGATCTTAGCTTTTTGCGACAGACAGACAGTGGGAAGCGACTTTGTTTTATACTATGTAGTGAAGTTACTTTCAGCTTGCAGACTCGTAGACTACAATCTAAGAGCCTGAGTGAATAAGTACCTTCTAGGAAAGCATGTTCCATCTAAGGAGACATCTCGACTTTCTCTAGTGAGATGGTGGTAACGATTTACTATTTATTTACAACTAGCTGGCCCGGCAAATATCGTTCCGCCTTAGAATCAGAGATGGCGTTAAATACGAAAAATGTATACAAAATAAAACGTTTTTCTTAATATTTTATTCCCTCGTGTTTTAATATTTATTCAGTTACTTTTTCAGTTATTCGGGACGGAAACAACTAACAACTATTTTAAGTCTTTGATTTTTATAATCTTTGTTTTGCAAATGATTATTAAAATCCGTTGAATAGTTTGTAAAACTAAAACGAAAATTGTTTCAAATAAACACGGTACAGATTCGGGGTTTCACCTCGGAATGAGAAATATTAATTGTAAACTCGTTTTTTCTCTATTTCGTTGCCTTAAAAGTCTCATAAAATCTCACAATCAATTTTATGTAAAATATTTAAGAAGTTATTAAAGGTCAAAGGAGAAAAAAAAACAGTTTTTACGTTTTTCTTGGTTTCTATAGTTGTGTAATGATGTTATCTCTATTATAGATATTATATCTATTGTAAAATTGTAGAGCATAATAAAAAAATATCATTTATTTCTTTCAGGCAACATTAGTCTAGTACAAGATGTAAAATACTTAAAAACTACGGCCCATATAAATATATACCTTAATCTAACATACATAAAATAAACCTATTTACTAGCACGTAGTGTCGGTGACGTGTGACACTCACTATGTGCTGCGACCGGTAATCGCATAAATTTAATATATATTTAATAGCATAAAATTAGCGACAAATTATGAAACATCGGGTTGCAATTGGCCGTGCAGCTGTTTTTCTTTGTGCGTTTAAAATGAACTATGGCCAGTTTTGGCCGGGAACACCTCCCGCTCCGCCAAAAGCGATCACTAAACCCAATGACCAGTTCAATCCAAAATAGAATCAACTGTGAATCCAATGCGATGACTAAAGTATGCCGTTTTGTTTACACAACAATAAAATTAAATTTCAACAGCTGACGAATCGGTACAAATTACACTATCATCATGACGACTACAGAGGCTAGGTATTGATGTAAAAAAACTCATTAGCATTAAATTCATTACGGCCTTTTGTCTCTATATAGAGTATGGTTATACTCATATAACAAATGCGAAAGTTTAATTGGATGGATGGATGGATGTTTGTTGCTCAATCACGCCAGAATGGATCTGGATGGAATTTGGCACAGAGATAGGTTATAGCCTGGAATAGCACATATGCTATATTTTATCCCGGAATTCCCACGGGAATGGGAACTACGTGGGTGAAACCGCGAGGCGAAATAAATCTGTTGATCTGTTGGGCCCCAGAATCTCGTGCTCGCTTATCAATTCTCATAAGAGACTCTTGTTTGTAATGCACTCCGGTCCAGACACAATGTTTGTACATAAGGTATAAACCCAAAAATTCCTTCTCTTGATTTTTTGACAGGGTTTTGAAGAATTTTGTATAGAGTTGGAAGAGTTGAAGAGTGGCCCTTACATATTATGTTTTAATTTTCAAAATCACAGAAAAACGCGGCGCACAATGAAAAGTATGTACTATATACATATTTGGGTGAAGGACACTTAAAGACAAAAAATGCAAGCCCCTTTAGCACTGCTTGTCGATTTCAGCTTTTTCCTACAATGCATAGTGATTTTGATTACTTATAAATACAATAATTTTCCGAAATGGACGCTAAAATTGTATTTTAGATTTTTGTGATTCAAGTTGTTTACAAATTTTGAAATTTGAGGATAGCTTGAGTTGTAAATGTAAAGATCCGTTTGGCCTTCCTTTGAGCTAAGTAATATGTACGCCTACGTACCAAAGTTCAATAAACCTTGGTGCAAAAACTGTACTAAGAGAAGGTACCTAGGTCAACGGATTATCTTTATGAGCAGTTATACCTTTTGTTGATGTCTCTTATTCGAAGATTTATAAATAAGCGTGATACATAAAGTACATTGTAGTAAGTAGGTATTTTGACTGTCTCTAAAAATAGTACAAAACAAAGACATTATCCGCGTATGTCTGTCTATCTACATATGCTTAATTTTGCAAAGCTTTGCAACTGATTATGACGCAGTTTGAACGTCTACAATTTAGATATTCTTTCGAGATTGTGTTTTGTACTTTTGAAATAACAGTACATAGTTAAGCGTGATCGACACGTCACCGGTAGCGTGTTTTTTTATATTTTCTGCTTTCTACTAGTATAGTAGGTACCTAATCATACAATCAACCTTCCATAGCTAGCAGAAATGTAGGTAGTTTTGCAACCATTCGTAGTAAATGGCTTACAATAGGGTTTTACCTAAACCCATTTTTGTAGTGTGTGGTAAGTCTCAATTACATTCGATTGTGCATAGTGCTAATAAACCACAAAAAATTACTTACAAAAATTTTATTCAATCGATAAGTGAAACAAAAATTTAAATTTTAAATTTCGGGTTTCGCGCGTGATTTGACAGAAACGCTGGACGCAGTGGACGCCATATTGCTTTGTGGTCACATTATATCAGAACCAAAGTCTGTGGTCATGCATGACGTCAGTTGACTGTGTACATACCTAAGCAAATGCGCTGATGTTATAGACGTGATGACAGTTGATTTTTACGTACTTTAGTACGTAAAATACATATACGGTTTACCGTATGTATTTTGCATTAAAATTGCCCTTACAATTTCATGGTGTTTTATTCTCATTTAGCTGTAAGGACTTTTGTTACATAAATAACTGAAAAATAATGTGAATCCTATTGTTTAAGCAGCGTACTTTTTAGAAATAAGCAAACTGAAAAATTAGCAAAATGACAACACAACTCAAGAATATAAAATATGTACCTGTACCTACAACATTACAAACTGTAAATTTATAATTGAATTTTAAAATTTATTCTGTTTTTTTATGAAGTAACATTTTCCGACTGCTTTTTGCCATAAGTTCTCTCAATTATATTTTTAGTTTTTTTTTTATAGTTTAAAATATGTTGCATATCTGTACGCATCAGGGAAATTAACGATACAATTAAAACAACTGGTTGCTAAGCCATTACAGGTTCCTCGCTATGCCAACAAATATTATTCTACTTGTTCAGATATATCACAAGAACCTATCTATGACCTTTGTATCAGAACCAGTTCAGTATGCCAGGCACATAAACAACAAGATTGAGAATTATAAATATCAGAGTATGGAATTATACTGTAGGTAGGTACTCAAACAGAATTATACTATAGGTACGTTCTCGCAGCTTCGAACATCTTTCTCGAAGACCGAAATGGCGCGGCGAGCGAAGGTCTGACTGCGACGCAGGAGGTTGTGGATTCGATTCCCACCTGCAGACTTATATTTGTACGTAATTGATGTTAGATACAGGAATTAAAAATTGTCTTAGTGTTTTAAAAATCAATCTCACCAATCCCTCACGGTTATCTGGTAGAGATCGCTCTTGAGCGAGAAGACCGCTTATTGTCACATTTTCTCTCTTACTTCTCATCTTACTTTTTCAATTTTTGTTTGTTATATTTAATTTATGTTTGCAATAAAGAATTATCTATCTACCCATACTAATATTATTAATTCTATAGTACCTCGTCCGTCAGTCTGTGTTACCTTTACAAATCTAAAAGGCTGAACGAATTTTAATGAAATTCGGCAGGCAGGTTTATGGTATCTCGGAGACGGACATAGGCTAGAAAAGACTTGCAAAAGGAGTGCGACAGGTAGTATTAAAAATGCGAAAGTTTTTACGTTTATCACGCCAAAACTACTAAACAGATCGACTTGAAATTTTGGTAGTTCTAGCCCTGGAATAAAACATAGACATTTTATCCCATAAATTAGTCTCATGGGATACAAATAGCCCTACACTACCCGTGCGAAGCCTGGCGCAGAAACATGTATTTAATAATACGTAGAATAATTATAATGGAGCCCTAGCCTAACGAAGACTGTAGGCTCGGGCTCCAGAATCAATTTCGGCTTAGTACATATAACTATGTTATATTTTGTGATTTATAATAATAATACATATTTTACTGTGCTTCTATAAAGCCAACTAATATCGCCTCGAAGTTTTACCCGCGTAGCTTCCGTTCCCTTGGGAATTCCGGGATAAAATATAGCCTATGTGCTATTCCAGACTATAATCTATATCTGTGCCAAATTTCATCCAGATCCGTACAGGCGATCTAGCGTGATTGAGCAACAAACATCCACCTATTAATCCATCCATATACACTTTTGCATTTATAATGTTAGTGTGATTCCTGTTTGCAAAGATCCTAGGATCCCACGTACTATAATCTTTGCCTGTTTGGTTGCTGACCGTGTGGTCAGTTTTCCTTAACAGCACAGGCCAATGTCGAATTCTCGACTTCATTTCACAATAAATAAGGCGCAGAATAAATTAGCATGAATCCTTGGTTCGGTAGGTCTAGGTATAGGACCTACCAATGCAGTGTGGGTTTTTCAGACCGGGCAGAAATGAGAGGCACCTTAACTGGTGTAGCTACAGGAATATCATCATCATACCAGTCCACTACTGGACATAGGCCTCCCCTAATGAGCGCCATAGCGCCCTGTCTTCAGCTTGCCGCATCCAGTATCTGCCTGCAGTCTTACGCAAGTCATAGCATCCATAATTTTTAGAACTTTTTTCCAAATTCACAAATTTCAAATGAATTAACAGTTAGCAAAATTTACATTTGCCCGCTTTCTGGTGGTCACTTGCGGTTATTCATAAATACGATTGTGTATATAGATTTAAAGATCTAACCTACATCCATTGTTTTAAAATAATGTTTCTTTGTATTAGAATAGAAATAAGAGACAATGAAACAAAGCGGTTTGTTACACGTTTTGAAGCTTTTCAACCGACGACTTTAACAAAGAGGAGGGTTCTTAACTCAATGCAGCGCTTTTTAGGGGATAGATATCACGACTGGCGACTTTGTTTATACTAAATAGCGGCTGCCCGAGGCTCCCCTCGCTTTTCAAGTGCCCTATGTTCGTCCCCGGGATAATATTTACCCTCCTTCCAAATTTCATTAAGATCAGTTCAGCCGTACAGATAAACAGACAGACAGACGGATAGAGTTACTTTGGAATTTATAATATTTGTATGGATACGATCGTCTATTTAGATCAGTCATACTATAGTAAATATAATGTCTGTGATTTAGATTCACATAATTAACCTACATCGATCCTTTAAAATAATGTTCCTTTGTATTTGACATTAGAGACCATGAAACAATAAAGAAGTTGGATTCACGTCTTGAAGCTATTTTTATTCAACCGACTTTAAGAGGGGATTTTTCTTCAATTCGACGATAATTATGTTCTTTTCTTAAGTATGTTTGTTACTGGATATCTTCGTCAATTTATAACCCCATTCAGATAATTCTTACAGTTTTGAAGTTTTGTGTATGATCCCGAAAGGGTCTCATAATGTGTTATTTTCGAGGGATTTAATGTTTCGTAAGAGCAAAATTACACAAAATTTGTATTTTTTTTTTATAATAATTTTTTTTTGTCTGTTACTTGCCCCTTTGGAACAAATATAGAATTTTTATGGACCCATCCTATCTTTAAAATAACAAAAGAAACATTAAAGTCTGTCTAATATTGACGGAGAAATCGTCGTACAAACAGGACCTCCTGATGTTATCGAAGTCGGTTAAAAATAAGCTGTCAGTAAGGGTATCAGTAATCACTTAATAAAAAACTCCAACAAAGCAGCGAAAAAGCTTGAAATTCTAGTTCAGAAATGGACAAGATGAATAAAAACTTTCGAATCCAACAATTACTTCTGGGATTTGCTCATGTGAGTGTACCAGTGTTTATAATCTACTAGCAGTCCACCCCGGCTTCGTACGGGTAGTTATTTTTTCGGGAATTTTCCAATGTTTTTGATACTTCTTATCCTATTCCGGACTAAGAGAAATCCAACAAATCAAAAACCATGAAAATCGGTCCCATTGTTCTTGAGTTGTAAAGGGTAACACGACTTTGATAAATATATGTAGATTTTCCACAAATATTCCTTAGGTTTTTATAATGCCTTTCTTAACAAAAGATCTAGAATTCTAGAAACGAGTTATAGAACAGCATTCGACTTAAAAAAGCCAAAAAAGCTTTTTATTCAGGAACAATGCGTGCGAAGTCGCAAACAGAACCTACTATTAAAAGGAGAGAAAATTTCTATTAATAAAAATAGGCCAGAATAAAATTGACTTACTTGCTTAGGAGGTTGGTCTTTCTTCAGCTTCTTTCTGTCAGCATCGATCAGCAGACCCTTAGCTTCAATCCGCTCAACCTTTGCACAATCCACCTCATCATTACTCTCATACAATGTATCATCTGTCAAATTACTGACAGTCCTTGAGAGTGAGTGTGAAAGCTTGCATGTCATTGTACTGCAGCCTGAGTCACTGACATCAGAGTCGCTGTCAGAGTCACCAAAGACATCGTTGGATGTGTAACAGTCATCTTCGAATACAATGAAAGAGTCTTCAGACTCGCAGTCTGAAGCTCGGTGGTGCTTTGGGCTATCATTGAAGACAATTTGGAAGGAATCCTCACTTTCTGTTGCTGATGTGGAACGGAATCGGCCTTTTAGCTCATCAAAGTATTCTCCCAAGCTCGTGTCACTCGAGGTGATGGTAGAAGGTGTTGATGGGGAGTTCTCAACAGAGCTTGCAATATCTATTTCATTTGCAAAGACCACATCGTCTTGGATACTGCGCTTCATTTTCATTTTTTGCCGCTTATCGAGCATTCTGTGAGGATTTTTGAAGTGTTTATCAACAGGCTTGCTAATTGGAATGGTTTTAGCTGGTTTTGGTTGCTCAGTGATGGTTTTAGCCAGTGGTGGTTGCTCTGTGGCTGGTATTTGTTGCTCTGTTGGTTTCAGAGGTTCTGTGGTGGGCTCCTGTGTAGGTTTTGTGCGCTTCTTACGTTTTTCTTGGAGCAATGCTTTTAATTTCAATAATTTATCTTCACAGGATGATATTATTTCATGTTTATTATCAGGGTTTTCAGTGGTTTGGGTTTCTGGTTTCACTTCATCAATCTTTGGGTTTTGGGATTCTAATTTCACATCAACAATCTCAGAGTCGGTGTTGTGGTTTTCTGGTATGACGTCTTCAATCTTTAAGTTCATGGTTAGTTCTTGATTTTCAGACTTTGCAATATTGTTGTGAAGGTCCTGGTTATTATTTACAATATTTAAAGCATCTTTTACCTCTGTAACAACCTCTGTTGTTTCAATAATTGGAGCAACTTCCAGTTTCGTTTTCGGAGCCACAGTTTCACACAACGGCTCTGTCTCGAGCTGTGGTGGACACTGGTACTTAATGTACGGTTCATTAGAGATTGGGACAAAGTCTTCTTGCCGGAAGGCATCTTCAAAATTCTCTTCTACCGATCCAGGCTCAACAAACACTTTCCTTGGACGTTTCCGTAGCCAGACTGATGGTGGTTTGTTCTCTTTAGGCGAGAGTAGGCACTTCACTTGGTTGAGCTTATCCTCGCATGAGGATACGGTTGTTTTACATTTATTCATGTCTGGGAAGACATTCGGGAGAGACGCGTCGTAGCTCGCCTTGTCGGCTGCCAATCCATTTTTATCTTGTTCGTCGGAGCTGGCTCGCTGCCAGAGCGGCGACCCCTGGCGGCTCTCAGCGTCAAAACAATCGTAGAAATCCACTGGTGATTTAGTACGAAACATAGCGCCAGATAGCATGCTGAATACTCCAGAAAAAAAGTTTGTTATACCTGCCAAGGCCGACTCGGGCCTGACCTCGACGTTTTGTTGTTGTGGCTGCATGATAGGCACTTCTAAGCTCTGTTTCTTTACCTTTTCTGGTATTTCTGACGTGATGAGAGTATCAGCTAGGTTCTTTTGCAGAGGATCCGGTATTAGATGAAGGTTATTGAGGAATAATTCGTTTTCGAAATCCAGCTTCATTTCGCTCTTCTGCAGCGCTTCTGTGCAGTAGTTCGCATATGGATTATGCATGCGTATAGGGTTGAAATGAGTCCTATTGCGCTGGTTGCGCCCGTTCTTGATGGAAAACATTGTTATTCTACACTAATATCAGTCACAAAACACTTCACGCAAACATTGTTTCACAGTAAAAGTCTTTAGGCAAATCCGGCGGTGGTGTATGGAAATAATCAGGAATTCTTGACTTTGGGCTCTTCAAGGAAATACTAGGAGGTGACCAATCCACAACACAAGGAATCAAAGGAATCGATGTATTACACTTTTGGATGCGATTAATTGTGGCTGTTTCAATTTCAGCGCAAGGGGAAACACTTGAAACATTAGAAATTTGATCGAATTCAAAACAAAGAACTTTGTTGGGCTCCATGATTGCGAAAATAGCAGAAATACACGTCTTTACTGTTCAGCCATTTTGTAAAATAATGAATGAATAGAATAAAAGTGGATTGAATGAACAAAGAAAAGAATGATGTGACTCATTCAATTTGATAGCTGGCTGCTCTAGTGTTGTACAAAGCAAATGATGGCCGGACTCTAAGGCCGGACCATCACGTAGTATGTAGGTAGGTGGTATCAGTTCTTTGGGCATTTAATTTTCAGTCCAACCAATCCTTTCTTTTTCGTAAAGAAGTAAAATCGATCCTGAGTGAGGATCGTATGATTAAATTGATTCGTTTTTTCTATTCATTCTTTTTGTGAATAATTTGTGGATAGAAACCAATGAATGGACAAAGATTTGTTGATAATTTTCCGTAAAAAAATAATCCGTATTAGAAATAGAATAAAACGAAAACAGACTTAGGTACGTACATCCGGGCAAATCACATCCTGATACAATATCCAAATTCAATTCGCCTACTGAAGCCTGGGTATATTTACCTTGCAGTAAGATTATGCTGTGTACATGACTTGTGAAAACCGGAAAGTCCCAATGACCTTAGTTACCCTTCCCTAGTGTTATCTTGTTTTTCTGATGCAATAGTCAGTTCTTCTTGAACTCCAAAGTTATTCTAGATTCTACTGGAATAGAACGTCCGGTTGGTGCGTAAATACCAAAACAAACAATCTTATTGGCCAACTAAGCGTCATATGACTGGCAAAAGAAAACCCATCTTCCCAGTTATTCATTCCAAAGTTCATTCACAATGATATTTCCATGTCGATCGTTTCTTTTTGGCGCGAGATTCAAATTTTTCTGCTGGTTTTTAATAATTTCTGCGTTCTACATGGAATAAAATCAATATAAAAGTATTTTCTGCAAATCAGCCGCAAACCATAAATATTTTTTTTGAACTTATGACAAAACCAACTTCGATTCAATTGTATTTTGGGAGTAGTTGAGAAAATGTTGAATTTATGTTCGAAATATCGTATTTTCCTAAATTTTCCAAGAAGACCAGTGAAATAAACTAAGTTTTTTCGCCTTTTGGATCTGACTCTTGATCCAACTTCCTAGCACGAGACTTTTGAGATGATCGAGGCTCTTCGAGATGGATGTATCATAATATTTACATCTTCTTTCATCTACATCAACTTTGTTTTTTCATAGTTACCTAACCATTTTCTTTTTTCACAGTTATCAGCAAATTACTTTTCTAAGAATTGCAGAAAAGTTAGGTACCTAGCTCAATTGTTTCTTTTTTAAATACTAGTTTTAATTTAATTCTATTATTCGATTGTAATTTTCTTTCTTAATAAAGAATTTTATCTAAGAGTAGGGGAGGTAGGGGAGGGATGGGCACTTTTTCACAATTTAATGCATAAAAAATCAGATTTTAGAGATAATCAACATTTATTGGCAATTCTTATTGCAGCACACATTTGGCTAGATATCTTAGAGAAAACTTTCTTAAAATTATAATCAGTCTCGACATTACGAGATCATTTCTGAAACAAGTCAAAAGTGCCCAATGCTCCCTATGGCAGGGAGGCTTGGACACCACCTGTGGGAGGCTTGGGCATGGCCTATAAAACACTAAATATCCATAATAGAATCAAATAAAAGTTAACAGCAAATAAAAAACATCTTAATTAGTATCTTCTTAACTTATATAAGATTAGTTAGAGCATTACCTATCATCATGACTTCGATGTAGGTAAGTATTTAAAAAATTATTATAAATATAGAATCGTTATTATATTTATTAGATATTTATTCAGATTTATAGTATTATATATTATTTTATGTATTAGTTTATGCAATTAGTGTAGGTATTTTCTGTCTTTATATCTTTTGCACACTTGCCCACTTCAACATACATGTCTCCCTCTCTCATTAAGGTTTGCTGGAAGAGAACTCTTTTTAAGGTTAACCTCGCCTTTGCGATACCTCTCTTGTAACAAGGTTAAATAAGGTTTTATTAGTGCAATAATGAATTAAGAATAGGTATAACCCATAGGTAAAGGATTTCTGTCAATCATTATCACATCATCTTCATCTAACTCTTCTTCAGACATTTCTTCAACAAATGATTCCTCAGAACTTTCAGCGAGTAAAACATTTTCTACATCACTATCACTACTGCTCATTTTCCTTTTCTTTATTCTCTGTAATAAAAAATAATTTAAATACCTAGTTTAATTAAAGCAGGTAAGTAATTAGAATTTTAAAAAATCCTCCTTTACTCAACAATATAGGAGAACTTGAAGGGAGCATTGGGCATGCCCAAACCTCCTTCACATCAGAATGCCCAATGCTCCCTCTGTATACATTTTCAACATAAGTTACCGGTATTTTTTTTGTTTAGGTATTTAAGCGTGAATTTCAGTTTAATTTCTAAGTTAATAAATATACAATAGATAAATAATAAAAAACAGACATACTTTTTGTTAGTTTTCCCTTTATTACGATCCGAAACCACAACAAAATATTCACTTTTACGAGCGCAAAACCTTCAAACGTCTCTGTGTCAAACAACTGACGTAAATGACAGATCGTCTATGGATAAGCAGTGTTGCCAGTCGGTAAAGTAACCTTCCAAAATAGTAAAAAAATAAAATATGTGACAGGATCAGAATAAAAGGGGGGTGCCCATGTCTCCCGACTGCCCGTCCCTCCCCTACCTCCCCTAAGCTCTTCCTTTTCTGAAAACCACGGATGAAAGTTAATCGTTTCGGGTTGGCCAGAGATTTTTTTTCTCCTTTCTACAAGATACTTCAAGGTTCTTATTTTTTAATAGAGCTGCAGCACAGAGCAAAAAAAAATTGTGCAGAGCGAAACCTCCTGACCAAGAGCAAAAAATTTTTGCCGTGTTCCTGACGATTATACTGATACTTTTATTTTTCACTTGCCTTCGTTCATAATAATTTTATTACTGTAGCAAAATGAAAATTACTTTTAATATTATGTTTTTAAATAGAGTAAAAACTATCCGTCATCATATATTTAATATTTAAAGTACTTAACTCATGAAAAGGTCAGTATTATTATTTAGTTTCTTATAGGTATTTAGGTCGGGAGTAAAAAAATCAGGAGCATTTCAGTTTTAAAAGATTATTTCTTATATTCAGTTGAAGTATGTAGGTACAAATTACACTTATGTAGAAAACGTATAACTTTTCAACCAAATTGCAATGATACCTATCTACACAATAAAAGTTATTTGTAGTCTATTCCTACCCAACACAAAAAAAAAACATTATTTTTAGTTCATCATTAAGTGCCTATTATGAAGAATTTGCAAGAAATACATTATAAGTACCTACCCATCTATTTATTAATTATGTGCCTATATCTGAACAATATTAGCTTATGGAAATAATCTCCTGCATTAAATGTGTCCTACATTAAAAAATCAGTGGGAGGCCTGCGTCCAGCAGTGGACCATTATAGGCTGTTAAGGTGAGGTGAGCAAGGTAAATTTCGTTTTGTGTTGCTGCGATATTTGATGAGTAGCCTACCTAGATTTACTTTGGCTGAAACTAAAAAACATATAAAATCTAAATTTATAATCCTGAATTTGCCGACACATCCGCCACTGTATCGACAATTGCATCAGCTTTAACCCTGACCATCGAAGCTGCAATCGAAGGGAGTTTCACCAGCGCGTTGTCCAAATAGTCGAATGCTGACACGAAGACATCAAAATGCGAGTAAATGTACCATCCGACGAAGCAGATGAACATTAGCTTTACTATCCTATCTACGATGTAACGTCTGAAATATAAAATAGTTAAGTTACTTATTTATAATTCATTGGAACTTTTCAGCTTTGTAAATAGTACCGGCGTCATCGTTGATTGGCATTTTGGGACAAAATTTCTTACATAAATTTTATACAACAAAAAATGCAATCACTCAGGCAATTTATCAGGTTTAATTGGGTTTAAAGTACACTAATAAATATGATTAGGGCTTAAGACCTCCTGCGCTGCAGGGGTGAACCTTCGCCCGGCGTGCCACATCGGTCAAACTGATGGATGACCTAGTTGGTTACTTACATAAAATGCAATTTTCTAGCTCGTGGCAAATTTGCGGGGTCTTCTTTACAGCAGAATTCTCGTGTACCCTTCACGTAGTCCCTCAAGTAATCTTCTGGATTTAGTTGAGAGTAATCAGTGAAGAATACATCGTTTTCAGTTTTAGATAACCGATTGCGTAGGTTTGCAAAATTTGTATTAGTAAAGTGCCATTCTTTTACAGTGTAATGTTGAAGTACGCTGAGCCCATGGCTTATTCTTTTCTGAACGTTGACCATGCTGAAAACAAAAAAAAAACACACTAATTGCAAACTAAAATATTTTATGTGTAGGAATGTCTACATAGTAGTTCTTGTAGAGCATTTGGAAATTTTTTGATTCTACCACAAAATGTCTTATTTTCCGAAATACTTTAAAATACCCGTGAATTGAAGTTGGTTTTATCATAAGTTCATAGAAAATTATTAAAACATTTGCGGCAAATAACTTTCCGCTAGTTATTGCCTGTGGAACGCAAAAATAATAATAACCACAAAACAATTTGAATCTCGCGCCAACCTGCGTTGAACCACCTCATGGGCTTACATTCAGCCAAAATTTCCACATTATCATTCATTCATTAACATGTCAATTCCACCAACAAAACAAACCAAACGTACGCAAACGTACATGAAAATGACCGTCGATCTATTTGAAAACTTTGTATAACTATTTGTAAAATGCTGAATGTAATAGGAAGTAAAAGGCAATGTTTACAAAAAGTAACAAATAAACTTACAAAGTTTTCTTTCCCAGTAAAAATAGTAGGAAATCCACGAAGTATGCAGGTATCACGTGAAAAAGAAACAGGCAGATTTGATGAGTGATCCAATAGGACTTTATGTCACCACCCGGGTACCAAAGGGCAACAGAGTAAGGATACTCATTTACCCATTTCTCTCCTGCAAAATAAATCAAGTTACAAGATCTCAAAAAATGGGTTTAAAACTATTCGTAAGAACATTCAGAAACGCCATCTATCATTTTTAAAGGAACTAATAGTTCCACTACTCGCCTAAAGGCTGCCTGCTAGACTTTACGTCAGTAAGGTCAAGGTAGTTCAAGGTCGTAACCTCATTTGAACTCGTTTAGGCTTCTGCAACTTAACCAGAGATGTCGCTGACATTTTAACAACCAAATCATTTTTGTTACGTTTTTCCCTTAGACAATTTAACCCGCTGGTTTTTCCTGACTTGGTTTTTACTATTACGTAGGACTTATTGAACCAGTAGTATTGTCTTACCTAATTCAATGATTTCGCGCCACGTAATGTTTATTACGCCGGACAGAGTGAGGTTGTAGACTTGAGTTACATTCGGCCTGAAAAAAATATCTTGCATTAACTTCCTATTTTGTGAACATGTTTGCTTATCACAAGACAGCCAAATCTACTTAATGAATCAAAATGAAACTTTGCATGCAGGAACTTTAAGACCTAGAATAACCTAAGCTACTTTATAGCCCGGAAATGAGTGTTCAACCTCGTACCTACAGAGATTGGTTGGTCCTTGTTTTACACACTGCCAGGAGAAGGTTACATTTTTCGTGCAATGCGTAGTTTCACGATAGGCGCTGGATACCTTTTGTTATATCCAAAATACGCAATTTTTTATTTCGTTTCCTTTTTGTGCAAATAACACACTAAATCGTAATTTGAACAGAAATTACTAAATCGGAAACATATTAAATAGGCCCTTTGTTTCCTTAAAACAGTTCCTATGGGTTAGAATATAACCTTTCGTCATCATCAGTCTATCATATGGTAGTCCACTGCTGGACATAGGCCTCCCCTAATGAGCGCCAGCGCCCTGTCTTCAGCTTGCCGCATCCAGCATCTACCTGCAGTCTTTCACAGATCGTCATCCCACCTGGCCGGAGGGTGTCCTACACTACGTTTGCCGAGTCGTGGTCTCCACTCAAGAACACGTTTACGCCAATTGGCTGTCGGTTCTTCGCGACATATGGCCGGTCCATTGTCACTTCAGCTTGCTAATTCTAGATCTATGTCAATAACTTTGGTTCTCTGTCCATGTGAACCAACGCGTGTGAAGCCGGGACAGAAACTAGTAAGTAAATAATAAATAAATAGTGCTGGACAATTCAACATTATCTAGCCCCAAGCTAAGCAGAGCTTGTGTTATGGGTACTAGATAACTGATATACATTATAAAACACAATACATAGAAAGATATTTTTTATTTTGCATAGAAAACGACCAGAACACCCTGAACAAGTCTGCAGATCGTACACACATTTGTCCCGAGGCGGGAATCGAACCCGCAACCTCCTGCGTCGCAAGCAGACCTTCGCCCACCGCGCCACATCGGCCGTCAATAATAAAACATACTTATCAAGAGCTGTGGCATACGCGATAAGTATGCATCCGTTTGCGCACACGTCGACTGATATGGCGTCCGCTTTGTACGAGGGTTCGCAGTGCATTGTGCGAATCACGCCTGAAATAATCACAACAAGATTTACTTCTACTCGAAGACTTAAGGCTCCGGCGACAACTGCTTGCAACTTCAATTCTTAAATTATTGTGTTCCTTAATACCAATAATGAGGACTGAAAACTTTTTGTATTGTTGTTTTTAATACAAAACAAATAGTACGAAAACATGAATTTTTGCTTACATTTCGGTATAGGTTTGTATTATTAAGAAAAAAAATAACCAGGGACCTAGATAAATACTATTCGAATACGAAAAACAACATGATATGGTGGAAATATGCTCGAATTACAAATCATTTTGGTAGTACGTTTGTATGGGTAAATCATTATCCCCAGGCCTCTTAATAAATAAATAATGCTGGACAATCCACACAACATCATTTAGCCTAGGAGGCCTGCGGATGATGATTTGCCCATACAAACGTACTACCAAAATGATTTGTAAATCGAGCATGTTTCCACCATATCATGTTGTTTTTCGTATTCGAATAGTATTTATCTAGGTCCCTGGTTATTTTTTTTCTTACACACACCTTAATGAAATGTAAGCAAAAATGCAATTTTGCTTAACTTTACGTCGGAAATGACTTGTTTTCGTCCTATTTGTTTTGTATTATAAACAACAATACCTTACGTTTTGTTTGATAAGGAACATAGCTTATACTGTCTAGTTACAGAATAACAACACCATGTCGAGTATACAAATCAGTCATCATTTTTGGTATTACGGAACACAATAATTTACGAATTGAAGTTGCGAGCAGCTGTCGCCGAAGGGTACTAGATAAATGACACTATATCCATGCTTATTCATCCATACTATAATAACATTTTAACTTCCAAAGTAACTCTGTCTGTCTGTCTGTCTCTTACCTTTTCATGCCTGAAAGGCTGAACGGATCTTAATGAAATTTGGCAGGAAGGTAGAAGGTATTCCGGGAACTAGTAGAAATAGTTTTTTTTATTCCGGGATTGAGCGTGTGAAAGCCGTGGGCTTGCAATTACTTGTAATGTATTAAATAATTTCATATATGTATATTTCAAAATAAAACAATCGAACATTTGATTTATTAATAATTAAATAAAGATAGTTTATCTGCTTAAACACAATATAGGTTACGATGTTAACAGTTTTTTGTTTCAATTATGTTCTACTATGACTAGCAAATGCAAATGTTACAGTAGCTTAAAATTTATATTATTTAACTATAATCTAGATAATTTAGGTATTGTTAATTTAGACGATGTCAATTAAAAAGTAATAATAGTGGCAGGCGCAATAGAATAATATAATAATGCATATAAATATTTTTTTATACATAGAAAACACCCTGAGCAAATTGTTTGCGGATCGTGAAAATAATATGTGCCCTAATAATATAAGACAGGAATTGAACTCGCTACATCCTGCGTCGCAAATGGACCTTCGCCTGTGCCCGCTACTCTACAAAGGTCGTCACTACAATGACACGCGCACGACTCTGCTATTTCCCCGCTGACTCATGACATGAGTAATGACTTACCTTTTCCACTGCCTATGATGAGTCCAGTAGGTCCGTTTAGGTTGTCTACCCAGCCAGGAATGGGTTCCTTCCACGATGCAGTTACTGCAACATAAAACATCTAACATCAAACATCAATGCTATTACTCCTTTAATGAATTTATGACCGATAAATTGTAGGACATGGACATTTTTTGTATAATTGAAACTTGATTTACAATTTTAAATTTTAACTATATTTTTACTTTCACATTTGTTCTATTGATTGCTTTATTATTATTCTTTATTTTCTTTGTGTGTAAATTTTGTTTTATTTATTTTAGAATTGCAACAGTGATTTATTGTAAATTTTAAGACGTTGCACGCCCAATAGGGCAGAATACATTGTGACATTCCATTCTAATATAACAACTTTTTAACATGTATTTCATGCAATAAACAAATTGATTGATTGATTGACATCATCATCATAATAAGTAGGTATAATTTTAACTTCTAATCAATTTACTACTCTCTTTCTAGTTTGATGATAATAATCCATACTCTATTATAATAAATTCGAAAGCAACCCTCAACTCTTAGTAATTCAAGCTTCGTGCTACATTTTGATGGAAACCTACCTAGTTAATAAGAAAGTAACCAAATAAAAACAAATAAATATCAAGTGCGAGTTGAACGTGCGCATACAAACTTGTACTCGTAAGCAAAGAAATCGACCCAGACGCACAGTTCACAAATAAATAATGCTGGACAATTCACACAACATTATCTAGCCTCAAGCTAAGCAGAGCTTGTGTTATGGGAACTAGATAACTGATTTACATAATATAACACAATACATAGATACCTATATGTTTTTTTATTATACATAGAAAACGACCAGAACACCCTGAACATATGTCTGCAGATCGTACGACACACATTTGTTCCGAGGCGGGAATCGGACCCGCAACCTCCTGCGTCGTAAGCAGACTTTCACCCACCACGCCACAGAGGTCGTCAAAATAAATCTAATTTGGTCACAAATCACAATAACATAAAGGATTTTTTTAAGGAGTAAGAAAAGGTCATTTTAGATTTTTTCCTTTACTTGTGCTGTAAGACATTGCTTCTTGCTAAATTTCATGGTTCTAGGCTAACAGGAAGTACTCTGTAGGTTTTATATGCATGTGTTTCCCTTGAAAAATTTAAAAAAATTAGGCATAAACGGCTGTAACTTTTGATTTCATTGACTTAGAAGTTTGATTTATATCACGGCTCCAAGAAGTTTAGAACCTAGGTATATGATGTTAATTTTATCACGATAGCTCCACGCGTTTCTGAGAAAAGAGGGTTGACAGACGGACAGACGGAGAACAAAGTGATCCTCTTTTTTCCTTTTGAGGTACGGAACACTAACAAATGGATAAAGTGTTTTGAAATGAGATATCAAAATGCCAGTTTGGTTGCTTAGAATGGTTCAAACTTCTCAACTACATGTAGTCCTCTCATTTTCTGAAATAGTGAAATAACTAAAAATCGGTTTTTTAAGATATTCAATTAATTCATTTTATAATATATGAATTGTAGGTAGAAGATGAATTCGCTGAACGCTACAACAATTCTTTGTCTCGTATATCGTAGGCGATCTTATAAAATTACATCAGTGGTTTAAAATTCTCTTCGTGTATGTAATGGTCCGCATAACTGCGTTTGGAATAGCAATGAAGTATTTTAACCGACTTTAACAATTTAACAATTCACACTCTACACACAAACACACAACAACCCACACTCACACTTAGCTACATTTCATTTATCTATAAATTTTTGCATGTTGGTATTAATTGGTATTTAAATTAGGCAAATGCATTTAACTCATCTTAATGAGTTAAGTATTAAAAACTAGATCATAAAATTATCTGTAGTTAAACAAACACCGTCTTAAATCCAATATGTTAACGCATTTAAGGATTTCAAGACACAAACATAGCTTAGTTTGAGTCAAACAAAATCGAATCATACATCAAAATGCTTTATTTCCTTTTGACCTTACAAGACTCTTAGACACATCACAAAAAATATGCGCCTTTTGCAGAATAATTCTACCACGGAACTGCGACCCCCAACCCGCATGCCCAGCGTGCGGATTATGGGCATTACCCCCCCCCCCCATGAGATAAAAGACAATAAGGCGATTAGCAGAAAGGCCTGCGTCCAGCAGTGGGCTATTAAAGCCCAGGTAGATGTGAATTGGGTGAATTTGGATTATTTTAAAACAATTTTTCTCCGTCATCTTTATTGTAAAAGCTTTGAAAAAAATACATAATAATTAGGGCATCGAGAACCGGCCATATTTTAAGAACCGGTTCTTTCGGTTCCAGTTCCAACACAGAACCGGGTACCCGGTTCTTTCGGTTCTTTCGGTTCCTTCAACACTTTTATTAAATTATTAGAATTTTGTTACTAAAATCTTCAAAATTCTACAATAGTGTCAAAAATCAAACAGGGAATTTATAATCACAGCAATAATTTTTATTTCTTAAACATCACTCTTGTAGCAATCACTTTTTTATATATTATACTTATAGTAATGTTTTAAGCTACAGCTAGTGAAGTATGGTCTTGGAGATAGAAATGATAGAGGAGAGATGTGGCTACAGTTCTGCACAGAAAACTCTCACTATTGTGAACACCATGCTCCCTGAGCCACCCACGGCGCCAGTATACTTGGGTGATGCCAGGGAATCGCTTCAGAAACCAAATCGACTTCATTGCGGTTGCTAAGAGATGGAGATCCTGCGTAAATAACACGAAGACCTACCCAGGTGCTGACTGCGGAATCGATCACAAACTTTTGATAGCAGAAATCAACGTCAAACTTAAGAGGTGTCAGCGAGCTATCGTAAAACACCAAAGTCAACCCGCACCACAAACACTCGCGGCGTTCAAGGAAAGCTTCAATGATAAATCAAACTTATTCCAAGTGAATCGGAATTCTGAACTAGACAGACCGTCCACGAAACGTGTGGATCTCAGAAGAGACGTGGAAGGTGATTAAGGAGAGAAAATATGTGCTGGCCCAGAGGTGACTCCGAACGAACTCAATATCACTCTCTCTCAGCAAAGGTTCAACGCTTATGTCGCAGGGATCACAATCAGTACCTGAACTCTATATGTCAAGACGTAGAAGAGCATGCTGAGACGTTACAAACAAGAGATCTCTTTCTAAAAGTTAAAGGCATAACTCATTGGTTCAAACCTAAAACTTGGGCTATTGAAGATAATCAGGGCAAGTTACTGACTGAAGTAGACCAGGTCACATAAAGGTGGCGACTATACTGCGAAAGTCTGTACGAAGACGGTACAAGATAACACGAACCTACGATGATAACATCTTTTAAAGGCCAGATTATAGAGCCGGAAATTCTGGAGTCGGTAGTTAGACTTGCTCTAAGAAAACTAAAATCAAATAAAACAGCCGAAAGTGACACTATGTATATTTGCTGCGGGTCTCCTTTTTATAACCTCCCTGATCACTGATCAGCGATCAGGGAGACTGTAAAAAGGAGATCCGCAGACGCACGCAAATAGCCAAAGTAGCCATGAGTAAGATGACCTGAATTTGGCAAGACAGAAGTATCTCTAATACCACCAAGATGAGAATAGTGCGTTCTTTGGTGTTCTCAATATTTCTATATGGCTCTGTATCGTGGTCAATTCGTGCAGCTGACCGAAAGAAGATCGAGGCTTTTAAATGTGGGGTTGGAGGAAAATGTTGCGCATACCGTGGACAACAAAACGAACAAACAAATCCATTCTCGACCAACTGAATACCGGTCACCGAACAGAACCTACCGGTCAATCAAATATGCACATGCACTGCAAAAATAACAGTTTGTACACACATAATTATAAAATAATCACTAGAATAAAGTATTGTAAGAATTTTACGTATATCAACGTTAAAAAATGTTGACACAATCTCGAAATTCATAATTTTATAAAAGAACCGAAAGAACCGAAAACCCGGTTCCTAATATTTTGAGAACCGGTTCTTTTCATAGCCCCAAGAACCGGGAATTCCCGGTTCTTTCGGAACCGGGAAAAACCGGTTCCGATGCCCTAATAATAATCTATGGGATACAAGGCAGGGTACCTTCGATTCGAAAATTTAAAAATACTATTTTAAATATCAGAAATAATTGTGCAAAGTACCATCTGTTTTTTTTGTTTTTTTAAATTTTTCTCCTAAACTATCAATCACAAGATTTTTTTATTGTCATCACCATATTAAACAAAAGATTACCGAGGGCACCTTCGGCTTAGTTTTTTGAATTAATGTCCTAATTAAAAGATAATCAGCAAATGTTTGATTTTTGAGCTTACACCGCTCTGTTCTATCCCGCTCCTTTAAACGCGAAATCCTATGCCTATCCTATTCACAAAATGGTGTCATATACGCAGGTATATGACACCATTTTGTGAATAGCTCTTAAAAGCTGTTGAGATTGAGGTTAAGGTATGCCCAACGTAGAACTCTTTAAGAACTCACCGATAGAAGGTCTAGCAATCGCCACAGGGAACTTAGTTTCGTATTCAGCTACCAGATCCTCAGTGATTGCCTTCGTGTAGGAATACGTGTTGGGCTCGGATGAAATTACCCTGAAATAATACAAATACAATACAAAATGTGTATTTCCAATAAGTTTATAAAAAACCATCTTATAATAATCATAATATTTTCTATCTTCATCGTCATCGTTATCATCAGCCTACATTAGTCCACAGTTGGACATAGGCCTCCCCTAATGAGCGCCATAGCGCCCTGTCTTCAGCTAGCCGCATCCAGCATCTGCCAGCAGTCATTCGCAAATCGTCATCCCACCTGGTCGAAGGGCGTCCTACACTACGTTTGTAGAGTCGCAGTCAAGAACACGTTTACCCCAGCGGTTGTCTGTTCTTCTCGAGATATGGCCCGCCCATTGCCACTTCAGCTTGCTAATCCTTTGAGCTATGTCGATAACCTTGGTTCTCTGTCGGATGTATTCGTTGCGAATCCTATCCTTCAGAGAAACTCCGAGCACATGCAGCTCTCTCCATAGCTCGCTGGGCGACTGAGTTCTACTTACTTAGGTTCTATATGCTTGAGTAGATCATCGTCCATCCATTGTACCATGTCCATGATCTTCCGCGGGTTGTGGACTGCCTTGTACACCTTCTCTTCAAGGACATCGAGCTCACAGCGGCAGTAGGCGGTGGAGAGGTGTACGAAAGCCTGAAAGGTAGGAATAAACTCCTAATAAACTCACTTCTTAAACTCTGTGGTGGCGGCTTAGAATTTGCACCACCTCAACTCTTCAACTGGGTATCGTAGGAGGGTACTAAGGGAGATACACCGGGGGGCGAGCAGCAGCGCCTCTTGCAGAATAGATCTACAACCGAACTGCGATCCCTAACCCGCATGCCCAGCGTCTCAAATCAAATATCAAATATCAATAACGTTTTTTTCTTTAAGCTTACAAAATAAGCACTTAGACAAGACAAATTTTATACTATAAACAGGTTTATAAATAGTCATTATTATTAACGTCTGGATTATGGGCATTACCCCTCACGAGACAAAGAAATCAGGGGGAGGCCTGCGTTCAGCGGTGGACTATATTAGGCTGTTGAGGTTGAGGGAGGTGATACAAGAAAAAAAATTAGGCCTTACTTCCAAATTCTTCATGGATTCTGCAAGCGTCAGAACTTTCAACGTTCCTGTGGTATTCATGTGAACTGCATCCTTCAGTTTCTGGTCAAACCTGAAAGAATAACTCAAATCAAAACAAATAAAACAAAACAAATTAAGTCCACATTTTCTGTGAGTGTACCTCTTATTATTTATATAGTTTGGGATGCAGATGCTTTGAGACTCAACTAAAGTTACGGTACTACCAAATTTTCGGAGGGTACAGCTTCGCTCTCAGAACATGAAAAAAAAAAAACGTTTTCGAAACAATAAATAATAACAAAATGCTCACTAGACTCGGCTATATGTATGTACTTTTTGTCATAGAACCAGGGAAAAATGCTTTTGTACCATTTACACCATCAAAACAGCATCAACTCGATGTATCATTCTAGACACGCGACGAAACATTATGTGTTCTAAAGTGTTATGTAGATGTTTCAATTTATTTTAATGACAATAAGGACATACACCATTCTAGTATTTAGTTTTAATTTCGAAATAAAAATGAATCGAAAACTAAAAGTCGGGAGTGTTTTTCCCGTGTTCTATGATCGAAGCTGAACCCTGAAAGTTTGATAATTCATTTTATTTACACCCTGTAGCAATTCGCTCACCTGACGCAAGCTGCACTATGGAAGACAATGTTAGTCTCTCTCCGAAGCTCGGCCAGGTCTTCATCAGAAATACCGAGTCTCTCCTCGGTGACGTCACCAGATATAAACTTTAGCTTTCGGAAGATGTTCGGGTTCTTTTCCCGGACCAGGTCAAAAACCTGAAAGAAGAATAAAAATAACCTATGTTGACCTAAATGGAGATGTTTGATAAGAGGGCCACGGGGCCCTTATCAAACATCTCCCCATTGGGCCCCCGATCTAATAAAAAATAATAATCATATGAAATATAAATTAAAAAAATACCGTGGGAGCCTAGGGCTCCGGGATTTTTTACTGTCCTGCGGATTTACGCACGCGTATCTGGCACGCGTGCGGTTGCGGGTTCCACGCGCTTTTTATACGGAACGCGGACCGATCTGCATGCGAGGGGAAATCCGCATTACCGGAAAAGAGCATTTACTATAAAACAAAACACAAAGGTTGCGGGTTGAAGTCCCGTCAAAGTTGAAAAAATTATTAGGTACATTATGAAATTTCTTACAAAACAGGATCTTGAACTGGTAGTAAAAAGAAATACAGGCACCTGTTGAAAATCTTTAATTTCATTGGTCATTGTGAATTGAAAAGTTATGTTAGACACATTATAATAACACAATAAAACAATTACAGCCACTATATACACAAATATTTACAATTAAGTACCTACATCTATTTTCTATAAATCTAAGCCGTCACCAGAAGGCAGAGTGCCCAGAATGCTGGCAGCATTGCCACGTTGAACGGCAATGCTAATTCGTTGACCAAAATTGTAAATTTGTTTATGTAATTATTTAATGATATACCTCTCTCACTCTCTCTCTCAAAACAGACTATAATTATTGGTCCACTGCTGGACGCTGACGATATACCTAATGGGATAAAATTATTCAACTCCTTACCCGGTTTGCGCAAAGCTCCTTCAGTCGATCTTCCCCACTGACTCCCTTCTTGGCTCTCATCAGAAGATAAATTGTCTTCAGACCAGAACAGCTCCTCAATAGCTTTTCTATTATCGCCTGGAAAGATCATCACATCATCAAGCTCATAAAATCTTTCATAACCAAAAAGTTACAATACTTACAGTAGAGCTAACTTCAGACCTTTTTTTGTGTTGTGTTTTTTGTATTAGGTACATTGACAATTTATCATTATTTTAGTACGTCATTTTTTATTTAATTTCTTACTAGGTGCAAATTTAAATTATATTGCCACGGTCGAAATATCGACTATAAGAATTTTTTCACTTTCCTACCTTTCCTACGAATCCAGTGCCACCAGTTATGAAAATAGACTTTCCTGTATAAAAGTCTGTCACAGATGGCGCCATGGTCGCAGGATCTGAAAAAAAAAACCAATTTACGAGTTCGAGAGTATACTCTCGAACCACGTAGGTAAATCCTGAATATATTTACTATAAATAATAGTAAATATATTTACAACTATTTATATACCTGTAAACAGTATTAAATTTGACTTGTCTAAGTGCTTAATTTGTAAGCTTAAAAAATAAACGTTATTAAATTGAATTGAAAAAAAAAGAGTAGCTGTAACTTTTGTACTAAAATTTGACTTGTTGCAAATGTTGCAATAAATATTTTTAGTTTCTTCATGTTTTTTTAATTTTTTATAGTGATCCGAGTTAATTCTGGCCATTTGCGTGATGGAATTCAGGTAATTTACGTAGAAGGTAAATTACGTAAAAAATTCTAGTCCTGGTAATTTGCGTTTCTGGTACTATATGCGTCTGAACGATTTATTGACGTGTGCGCCCATTTTATTCTATCTATGTTATGTAAATGACTGTAAAACCATTTCTTTGTACACAAAGATTCACTTCAGGGATACAAGTCTACCTTCAATATCAGTGCCACGAAAGTTCATTGACTTTGCCCTTAGGACATACATAAATACTAATTTATTTACTTATTCCGAATCCACGGTACACAGGTCATAATGTAGATTATAGGAATACTTAAGAATGTATGATATGCAGTTTTGTGTTTCAAAATCGTTATTTATCTCAGAATCTGTGAAAGCTACCACCTTCATATTTAGGGAAATGTTACTTCGAACTTTTATATTGGAGTACGTATTTTTAAAAACACGATTGGTGAAAGTTTTCTCGATAGTTTATTTTTTTGAAAAACAGATGTTTTACACACGTTTTGCTATTTATCTCAGGAACAGCACACTTTTCTTGTTGGGTTTTTGTTTTGTAGAAAAAAGGTAGAAGTTCTTCTTTAGTTACGCTTTTTTATTTTTCGATTGGTTGTCTAATAATCTTGTAATAAGGTAAAAACACATATTTACTTCGTGCGAACGCAAATTAAAAACATGTGTGTATTTTGCTAAAACCATTTTGAACCTTATAGATCGAATATTACTTTGACAAATACCCAAAATCGTTTCCACCAACGTCATTCGGAGGCTGGACGCCTCCTCGGATGGACGTGAGGTCACGTTACTTTTTTCACGATGACAGCTGACAAAATCATACGAATTACGATATTCGACAAATTTAGTTTTGCAGGTTCAATGGTTCGTTTATCATTGAAATAGAGTCCATATTGAGTTGCAGTTTTCGTTTATGGAATTTGCAAAGATTTTATTTATTGGCAGACCTATCAATTGAGTAGAATGGGTATATTTATTTATTTATTGTAAAAACATGGGTGTTTCCTCGTGACCTAACTGCTTGTCAATAAATAATTAATCTACTCATCTAATAACCAGTCTTTTTACAAAAAAATCTTTGAAATAACCTGAAATGTTTTGAAACTTCGTAATTTAAAATAAAACTATTACAATTATTGAAACTCAAAAACACATAGTTACCGCCAAGTTTTCTCAAAAAATGCAAGTGGCCAGTAACATTTTGGTGGGCTTCGAGATAAAAACTTTTTATTTTGGCATCCGCCTGTTTCTAGCCTTGAATTTTGAATTCAAAAAAATAAACAATCCCATATATTTTTGCCCGCATATTTGTTCGCTTGGATTTACGTACTTTCTTCCCTTTTTAGGGTTTCAAAGATCGGTTTTGAAACCCTTATGGTCTCGCTCTGTCCGTCCCCGCTCTTTCTTGAATATCTCAGTAACTACTGCAGCTACTAACTTGAAATTTGAAATAATGATACATTCGTGCGCCATTAATGATTTCAAGATTTTTTTTATAAATAAATGAAAAATGAAAATGAATATTTTCATGATGTTGAAATTTGAAAAGAGACCTAGGGAGGCAAGAGGGATATCAAATGAAAGGTATCGTTTTGACCATTTCAAAACACTTTTTGAAATTTCTGTAAGTTTCATACTTTTTGAAATATTTCAAAAGAAGTCAAAAAAATTACCTCCCCTCCCCCCTATCTCCGAAGATTGCAGACCGATCCACGTACAAGTACACTGTATTAGGCGTTTGTAGATATCAATCTATATTTTACAGGAAAAATATAGAGAAGTCTGTAAAAATTAACATTTATGAAAAAAAAAACACATTGAAATTGCTTGAAAAGGGGGATATTTTTTATCGAAAAAGGGGCTACCTACCTATTGGTTTATCAAATGAAAGGCATTGTTTTGTAAATTTTAAAACAGTTTTCGAAATTGCTGTAGGTTTCATACTTTTCAAAATATTGCCATTCGAAAAAAGACGGAAAATTGAGTGTCCAAATAATTGGCAAATGTTTGAAAGCCTCGGCGCGCGAGTTACACTCGCACTTGACGGATCTTGTTTCAAGTAAGAACTAATATAGGTATTTTCCGATTAGGTGTAGTAATTTTTTTTTCTAAACTTACGATTTGACTATTTACATACTCGTAGATAAGGGAATAATACAGATGGCATGTGCGTTGCTATTTGCACGGAGCTGCGTGTATTGTTTTTTTTTTTGCGTATACACGACATCCTCTCCTTCACCCACGCTCGTTCGAAAACATTTATAAATTAAAAAAAAAAAAACATTTTTGAGCTCAGCGCGTCACGTCAGACGCCTGGCCAACTGATGTAAACTTATCTAATTTAGTTGAATTTCAACCTATTCACTCTTGAGGCGCGTGGTTCAATCTGTCTGTATCTGTATTCTGTATCTGCTCGTCGCTGACTATTTATTAGAAGCAGTTTGAAATACCAAAATGTAACATAAAAAGAAACATGCAGTGGAAACTACCTGAGCTATGGATCAGAATAGAATAGATTGAAGTAGTGGAAACTAATCCAACCGCACGATCAGAGTGAAAAAAAGTAATCCATTAATGGTAGCTCAGTGTATCAAAGTCGACTGGAACATTGAGTTCTTCACACTTGTTCACACTTTCAGCGCAATTTTTTATTCTGATAATCAAATCAAAATGATATCTATATGTAGTTTGTAACAGTTTGCAGTTAGCTCAATTGTTTCAATTGTTAATACTAGTTTTAATTTAACTCTATTATTTAAAACTAGTATTTGATTGTAATTTTCTTTCTTAACCCTTAATCGCGTCAAAAAAGTCACACTAAAGGTCGCGTGGGGTATATTTAACCCCAACTCTAAAGGTGAAATAAAAACGCTATTTACGATTTTAGTATTATATTTAATATAAAATTTAGAAATAATCAAATTTGTACTAAGGATAACAGTATTAATAATCAGCATTTTAGTTATAATAAATAAGAGATCAATCAATATAATGTAGGAACTATTTATACGGTACATTCATCACATGTCATGATGGAATGGTCATGACAAACGTGCTGTTGGCATTTGGCACACACAAATCATATTTTTTTGTGTAACACTTCAAAACCTTACTGGGGTTAAATATACCCCACGCGAGTAATTAAGGGTTAATAAAGAGTAAGTTTGTAGAAAATCTGATGACAAAGAAAAGATCTTCTATTTCGGAACATACATAGTATGTATGTTCCTAATTAGAATGTATGTATGTATTACATACATATATGTATACAGGGTGTCCCATGATGAGTGTTGCTCAAACTTTGCATGATAAAATGTAAAAAACGATATTTCAAGTTTAAACATTGTCTTGCAAATTACTGGTCATACTTAGTCAAAATATTTCATAAACCTACTTTTTTTATACATTTCAAAACTAAAACCTTTGAAATTTGTTTCAAATTGTAGGCACCATGGCCAAAAATGTGAACAAAGGTAGTACGGGAATTTACCAAAGTTTCAAAATTTTAATAAGTACCAAAAGCTTCCTTTTTTTGTGTCTGATTGGCCTTGCCCCTCTGCACAAGTGCCTTCAAGATTATCCACTCATTATGAGACATCCTGTATATGTAGGCATTACCTAATTAATATTTGCAAACGAATGTTGATGTAAATAAAGAGCCCTCTGTCGTCTACATCATGGCCATCATACGAGGCTCAGAATCATAGTGCCGCCATCGTACTTAGTCTGCGAGCGATCGGAATAGGATTGAAATGAAACCGGCAGGAAATTTACTTTGATATGGTTCTTTGATATGGTTCTTTGATATGGTAGATGTTAGCCCCTTCTAGGTATAGTCAATTTGTGTAGGTCTACGTGTAAATAAAGAGCCCTCTGTTGTCTTCTTTGGGAAATTTTACATCCTCGAAATCATTACAGGGCCTACTATCGCAGACTCTCCTACCTAAATATTTGTCTGATTTATTGCCCCGTTTTTATTAAATATTAGCTGCGACTCGCGGTTTCACCCAGTTAGTTCCCGTTCCCGTCGGAATTCTGGGATAAAATAAAGCCTATGTGCTTCCAGACTATAGTCTATCTCTGTGCCAAATTTCATTTAGATCCGTTCAGTAGTTTTTTCGTGAAAGAGTAACAAACATCCATCTTTCCAAACTTACAAACTTTCGCGTTTATAATATTAGTCGGATCATCGCTATTAATTTATAACCTAAGTACATTTATTTTATGACTAGCGATCCGCCCCAGCTTCGCACGTGTATATTCTATAGCCTATGTTACTTAGTGATAATGTAGCTTTCTAAAGGCAAAATAATTTTTGAAATCGGTCCAGTAGTTTTTAAGTTTATTCGTTAAATAGAAAAATGAAAATCTTTCCTCTATAATATTTCAGATTATCTTTCGTACACCCCTGCCTTTTCTTAAATTCATATTTGATTCAATCCAATGGTTGCCTGGAAGAGATCGCTTCTAAGCCTCATGCTGCCCATTGTACTTTACTTTAATTATGTCTCTATGTAATATTATTTTCTGGTGTACAATAAATAGTTTTTTTATTTTATTGTATTTGTGTAGTCCTAGTTTATTTTTACTCGTTGCAAGAATTTGTCCAACAATAATATAACATAATGTAGGCACTTCTGGTAAAACTTCGAGCAAGCTGCAAATTATGTTAACAAATACGAAAAGAAAAGAAAACTTAAATTTCCATGGCTCATTCAATCATCCTGTATTATATAGTATAAAACAAAATCGCTTCCCGCTGTCTGTCTGTTCCTATGGATGCTTAGATCTTTAAAACTTTAATAATAGATAGAGTGATTCAAGAGGAAGATTTATATGCATAATACAATCATAATAAATAAATAATGCTGGACAATTCACACAGCATAATCTAGCCCTAATCTAAGCAGAGCTTGTGTTATGGGTACTAGATAACTGATTTACATAATACAAAGGTCGAAGCTGTACAGCACGGACAGTAAATGAGTTGTCGAAGAAGGAAGTAGAGTGAACAGGGACTTAAAGGATAAGAGTTTCAGAAGAGCGCAGAAGAAGAGCGTGCGAATGATGAAGACAAGTAAAACGTTCCTTGAGATAAAGGGACTTACCGACATTTCGGACACAAGATTTTCGGACACTTTGTCCGAAATGTCATATTTTAGTTTAAACAATTTCTTCATTGACATTTCGGTCACCAATGATAAACCCAGCTTTGTACAATCAGCTAATAAAGTTAAATTGCAAAGATGAATCCAATGCCTTAAACATTATGCTAGCATGATAAGAGGTAATAAAGAATATTACAAACTTTCATTAAAATTTTGTTTTTCAGCAAGGGTGCAGAAGAGAAAAATAATATATTGTAGAGTAGACAGAGAATGTGACTATTACGGCGAAGCCGTATAGGTAACCACTTGAGCTTCCTGCGAAATTCGGAGACATGATCATATTTGCGCAAGCCAAATAAAAACCTTATCCCGACATTCTGTACGACAAAATCATTATACATGGAAGCTTACAATACAAGCAACTACTTAGCGAAGTTGCTCAATAACGACCTACAAAACGGTTGTATAATTGCAGTAAAAACTTACAATTGCTAATAAAATTACTACCATTTCACAAAACATCCTTTATTTTGACATGCGAGTGATTGGTAATTCGCTGCGCTGAAAAGGAAGTAATGACTGGAACCAGCATTTATCAATAAATTTATAGAGCAATGGCTTTATAATTGGACATGGCGGATGCAGCGCAAAAATCGACCCCCTGCAAATCAACCCGTGGGTGTTGTAAGAGAGATGCCACACGGGCGCTGCCGCTACGCTGCGACGACGTCGCAACGCCGTGACTTCAACGCAATGAGTGCAACACAAGCGCTGCGACGACGACGACGCAACGCAACGCAGCTTTCTCCTGTCGCTGTCCTGCGTCGTCGTCACAGCGTCGTCGTACCGCAGCACCCCTTCCCGCCTCGGCCCCCTCACTCCTTGTGCGCTGCGCGTGCGTTGTTTCGATGCACGTTGTTTCAGCGCACTGTGTGGCATGCCGGGCAGATGATGGTACTACTGATCCTAAATAGTTGTTACTACTCACTAGTTCCATTAATGGTACTAAGGATTTTCTGTCTGAATAAAGACCTAATTATATTTTAAAAAAACGAAGGATACAAAGCTGTGTCACTTGCACCATTACTGGTACAAAACAATGGTACTTCTGACACAAAGGCCAGATTTGTATGTTGAACTACGGAGCGTCAACGCAACGACGTCGAAGCGACGACGCAGCGCAGCGGCAGCGCCTGCGTGGCAGCGCATTCACCATCGACATTATAATGTCACACAACATCCATTTAAGAGGACCCGTCGTTGCTAGCAACACACGACTGTTCTCAAAAACGGCTTATACTATACAGGGTGTTCGGTAATTAATGGATAACCAACTATACTTAATAACTTGTGGGGGGGCAGAAGGGCAACTCAGAAAAAAATATAAAAAAAAATCTATCTGCAACGGTCTAGGATTTTTTTTTATTTTTTTTAAGTGCAAAATTTTATAGCTTTGTTCAAATTTTGGACACTACGGCTACAAATTGAATAATAACGAATTGATTTTGTTTGAATTCGTTATTATTCAATTTGTAGCCGTAGTGTCCAAAAATTTGAACAAAGCTATAAAATTTTGCACTTAAAAAAAAATAAAAAAAATGCAGATAGATTTTTTTTATATTTTTTTCTGAGTTGCCCTTCTGCCCCCCCACAAGTGCCTGCGGGGTTATCCATTAATTACCGGACACCCTGTATATAGCAACAAAATTTATACACAAAAATAGAGTTTGAGCTAAGCAAAAATTTCATAATTGTCGTAGGCGAAGGTCTGCCTGCGACGCAGGAGGTTGCGGGTTCGATTCCCGCCTCGGGACACATGTGTGTACGATCTGCAGACATTTGTTCAGGGTGTTCTGGTCGTTTTCTATAAATAATAAAAAAAATATCTATCTGTGTATTGTATTGTATTATGTATACCTATCAGTTATCTAGTACCCATAATACAAGCTATGCTTAGCTTGGGGCTAGGTAATGCTGTGTGGATTGTCCAGCGTTATTTTAATTATATTATATATTTATTTGTAATATATTATATTTATTTTTATTTATAATGATTACTCTCATAGGGACAATATGGAACAAGACTATAAAATAACATCCGAGCTGGCGTTATGCTAGCGTACCCATTAAAAAGTGTAATAGTTCTTATAGAAAACGAGGTTTCCTTAGTATAAATGCTATATGTATAAATAGAACGTTAAATACCCCCTCTCCCAGTAGTCATGCTTTATGCAAATTCGTAATCAAATACTATACAAATTTGATGTGGCGAGGGTGACTTCTGCGTCGCGGACAGGTGCGCGCTCAGCCATTTGTAAACAACCCACCAATACTTAGGTAACGTTAAATTTACTCTGTCAACGATAAAAAATCGTGACGACACATCGACGTTAGTCGGAACAGCTATAGACGATAGTCTTCCAACGATCCATCTCAGTCTGATTGCGATTATATATACCAAGATATAATTATACCCATTAGAGCTGAGATGTGAACACTCAAGGTTGATTCACAAGTTCAAGGTCGCTCTGCGAGCTATGGAAAGAGCTATGCTTGGAGTTTCTGTGAAGGATAGGACTCGTAACGAGTACATCCGACCACCATCCGACAGAGAACGAAAGTTATCGACATAGCTCTAAGAATTAGCAAGCTGTTCTAGTGGGCTGGCCATATCTCGCGAAGAACCGACACCCGCTGGGGTAAACGTGTTCTTGAGTGGAGACCATGACTCGGTAGGTAAACGTAGCAATTTTTCGAAAGTATAGACTGCTGGCAGATGGGACAAGCTGAAGACAGGGAGCTATGGTGCTCATTACGGGAGGCATATGTGCAGCAGTTTACTAACATTCTAGGCTGATGATGATGATAATGATATCCAGCATTGGTTGCTCACTGGTTGAATAGTTAGATATAATAGATAAGGACTACCGATATACATTAAAGGAGATGCCCAATTTAGTTCGCATTGTAAAGATTCTATGATGACAATTTTAGAAGACGTTTGAAGATAGGGATTAGGGACTTATGAATCAGCAGGGTTCGAACAAATAATTTTTGAGTAAGTTTTTGTTTAGTTTGTTATTTCTTATTAACATTCTGACCGAGTTCAAGAAGAAGATTATCCCAACGAAAACATTTATTATAAACTCCGACAAGTTCGGTCAGGTAGTGGCTTTACAGATATAATAACTTGAGGGCTCATAGATGGGTGCCAAGTTTCATAGGAGTTCCTATATTTAATTATCTATATATTTATTTTGTTATTTTTTTTCGAATTTCTTTTTATCTTAGCTAATTTTCGATCCATCTAATTTAGTATTAATGGACTTCCCAAGATAAAAAATATAGTTATCTAGTACCCATCATAACACAAGCTCTGCTGAAGCTTGGGGCTAGATAATGCTGAGTGTATTGTCCAGCCATATTTATTATTATTTATTTATATATAAAAACAAAGTCGTGTTAGTTACACCATTCAACTCAAGAACGACGGGAGCGATTTTCATGGTTTTTGATTTGTTGAATTTCTCTTAGTCCGGAATAGGATAAAAAGTATTAAAATCATTGGAAAATTGACGAAAAAATAACTAACCGTGCAGCTAGTTAAAGATAAACTCTCTAACTGGCAACAATTTAATAAAGGGACTTATTTCGGTGATTTTGGTATGTACTAGTAATACGCTAATCTTGACCGAGGTTACCTATTTCAGCCGGGTGGAAGAAAACCCTAGGCTCTTGGGGTCCTGGAGTCTGTATACAAAAATCTAACTAAACTTCTCATAGCGTCCACAGGTGATCGGAATGCTTTGTTTCGGTGGTATGGTCTTATCTCGTGTCTAAAGGTTTTGGAGTAGTTAGCGAATTAGCATTGCCATTCAACGTGGCAATGCTGCCAGCATTCTGAGCACTCTAACTTCTGGTGACGGCTTAGATTTTTTGGAAATAGATATAAGTGTATTTACTAGTAATAATTGTTTTATTTTGTTACTGTAGGTACTTAGGTTCCTTTTTTTTTCAAATTGAAATGAATGTTTCTCGCAGTTACATCTTAAAATGTAGCCCAGCGAAGTTCGTACCAAAAACAATAACAATTATTATAAAATTGTTAAAAAGTACTTTTTTCGTATAAGATCCAAGTTCTACTATATCAAATAATTTGATTGGTTTCAAAACAACCTAAAGATGACGTGTTATTTTTTATTAATTAACACTTTCGTGGCCCAAGACGCAATGTCCATCTCCATGGTCCATGGTCCATCCGGAGGAACATGAGGTGGTGCGGCGGTGGGCGCGTCCCTGCTTGACGCACCTTCGGCAGTGAATGCATTAAGTTCACAGTTTTTTAATTTTTGCGGGAAGATACATAGGTAGATTATATTTTATTGTACCAAAAAAATACAGAAAACTGTACAGAAATAATTGTTACGAGTTGAGGAAGTTAAAAGTCCAAGTAACCTTGGGTTGGACTGGATATGTAAGAACAACAAAGACGGTGGCACTCGAAAAACTAAAAATAAAAGAAAACAATAATCCTTACACAACATACTCTACCTACCTACAAACGTTTTAATAAACTTACATGAACATAAAAATAAGGTTGTCTAATTTTTACAACCATAGATAATGCTGATGATGCAGTTTTTTTAAAGATAGGGAGTGATTTGGCACGTCTGCTGTCCAGGGGAGAGCATTCATAAACTTCATCAACATTCATAATTGTAATTTTAATTTAATTGTAATTTTAATTTAATTTAATTGTAATTTACTTCAAAATACTAACACTAATTTTAAGGTCTAAACTACTAACAAATTATGGATCATGTAGTCCGAAATAAAAGAATTTTATTTATTTTTTATTTTATAAACGGGTAGCTCCATAGAAATCTAAATAATAAGCCATTATTATTAAGATTTCGTACAGATACTAATCCTTTAGGAATCAAATTTTATTGATCCCATCTTGTGTTTTTTTTATACAAGTAAAAAAGAATAATCTAAATTGGATTACATTAGACAGCGTCATACAAAAATACATACATTTGAATATAAAGCTTCCTCCTTTTTGTGAAGTCGGTTTAAAAATTAAACAATAACAGAACGTAAAATAATCACTTAAAAGAAACTTCAACAACGCATGGTCACGCACGGCCAAAATAGTTCAAATTTAAATTCGAAAACTTACGCGAGACGAATTAAATCATGAATGGTTTCAAAATAAAATATTTTTAGATCTTCAACAAATACAGTCGAATTTTTTTATTGAAATGATTGCAACTTTCTTCGATGACAGTATACACAGTGTCATTAAAAACCTTTTCCGCCAATATTTCTTTGATTTTTATTGCCTTTGTTCAAGAAAAATAAAGGATTGTTAATCCAAAGCAAAATCACTTTTCTTACCTGAAACCACACTTAAAATATTTACGTATCCTCAGAACACCAACCTATTTTCTAAATTCAATATTTGGAACACCCTTGAACACAAACTTTTTTAAATTTAACCACAAAGTTTTTATACTTATTTTGTTTTATGCCAGGAACACTTACTTTTCAATATTTAAACCTGGAATGCGTCCTCCCTCGCCACTATGGAATGAATGAATAGCGCCGATGCGTATCATACATTGTTCGTTGTACAGTTGGCGTCAGAAATACACATCGCTTCCGAAATTTAACAATTGTTTTACGTTACCTACTTGTACTATTTGTAAAAGGACTTTGTTCGTGGAAAAATTAAGATCATAAGTTTTTCTGCACCCATGCATCTGCTTCGCTATAATAGTATACCTACTCAAAATAGGTACCTAATTAAATAAATGTTGTATTAGTCTGCCTTTGTATATCTGTTTTTTTCCATTTTGAAATTTTAATATTATTTATTCAGTTTTGCATGAGCAAGAGTCGATCAGCATCAAAAATAATTATGACGACTTTTTCCAAAATGGGTAAAAAAGAAAATTACATACAAATAATAGAAGGAAATTAGAACTAGTAGTTAAAACCATTGAGCTACCTGCAGACTGTTGCAAGCAATCTACAGGTAGTTAGACTGAACTATCAAAAAACAGCTGATATTTATAAAAAAAATTACCTGTACTTTCAGTTATTGTTGCCCAGCATAGAGTTAGAAGTGCCCAGTCAAAATTTTACTGACATTTTTCAATTATTGTATGTACCTAACTTATGTGTGACAATTACTGTATGTAAGTATAATGTGTGTAACTTTGTTTTCTTTTAATTAATGTAATTGTCATGTAATGTAATAGGTTTTAATAACTGTTTTAATAAATAAATAAATAAAATAAAAGCCTGTATCGTACTCGTCACAACAAACTCAGGGCTCATTCTTGATCTGACTGTACCTCAAAAGGATCGAATTAGTAATAGTAGAAATTACCAAAGGTTCGACTGCAATCAATTACCTATCTACAAATTAGTAAATTACTATGAAATTGTCGTCTGATTCTTTGAAAGGGGCTATCAACATATCGATTCTGTTATCAATCGAAAGGTTTTAAAAATCTAATACAAAAGCATTGGGTTTTAAAAAAGTAGCGATAAACTTAATCGGACTTTTTACAATAAACCCCTGTTTTTTTCTCTTGCCAGCTCAGAGAGGAGATGCACGGAGAATTTTTCGTAATATCCCGTTCGTCCCACCAGCTACGTCCCACTTGTGGGATGAACGGAAATGCTAATTTTAATAGGCTGAATTAAAAGTAGGTCCTGTTCGACACACCAATCGTCATTGAGTGGGACGAACGATACATTAGGTATTTTAGGACAAGAGTCTCTGAAATCACCTGATTCACTTATTAACACCGTAAGGATACCTATTTACATATTTTTTAAATCAAATGCAAACAACTAATTATGAATCTTCCTAACTAACTTTTTAAGTACCTACTAAATTCAAAGATATTTAAAAAGTTCCCAAAAAAAATAGATTTCGGCAGGACATGAACCTGCACCTCAGTACGGGTTAGCCCTGTCTGTACTAAAGGCGCTGTACCTACCAAAACCCATTGAAAAAGAAGACGCCACGATGACGTTTCGATAAAATCGCCGACTGAACTCAGGGCTCTGCCAGGGACTACAGCTCACAAGGGAAGAGAAAACAAGGTAACTCAAACAGACCTTGAGGCAGCCTTATAATGTCAGAAGTGTCACTGTCCCCACTGCTAAACCTAACGGGTTATCCTTGCCTCGCAAACAATGGTGTCTAAATAGACTAAAAACAGGGCACGGCCGCTGCAACTCCCTACGGAATAAGTAGTGAACAGAATCTGCGTATGCGGTTTAGAGGACCAGACCATGGAGAACATCTTTCAGGGGTGCCCCATCCACTCTTACCCAGGGCCCTGGAGTGACCTGGAAAATCTTCCGCCACAAGTGACATGGCTCCAAAATCTGAGCGTTGACTTATAAACTGTGTACTTAATTTTAGAATATTTGATTCCTATGTGTATAACCTCCGCGAATACTCAAACACATCTCACTCAGGTAGGTATAAGCACGTCTCAAGTGACGATTTTTTGAAACATTTTCATAAAATTATGTCGAAAAACCGCGAATTAAGACGAGCTTAAATGTAAGTTGCGTTTGAGTATTCGGGGGTAACCCCCGAATACTCAAACGCATCTCAGATTTAAGCGCGTCTCAAGTGACGAATTTATGACACATTTACATAGTAAACTGTCAAAAAAACAAGACCTGAGACGTGCTTAAATCTGAGTTGCGTTTGAGTATTCGGGCGTAAGCCTCTGATTGGCATACGATTAAATAAGAAGTGTCAAAAAACCAAAAAAGTAAATTGATCCCTAATTTACTCTGGACGCACTCCGCCCCATCTAGGAGTTAAGGACTTTAGGTAAAGTGAGGCAAAACGATTTGCCAATTAAAGATTTTTATTGTAAAAAATGATAAACAATTAATAACATAAGCGCAATATCTACGCGCAATATGGATGTTTTTACGCCAAAACCACTTTTTATGAATTGTAATTGTTATAGGTATCATTATTTTATTTGGAAAACAAACCGTATCATACCTATTAAAACCAATAAATGGGTAAAGACCTAACCTAAAAAAGTCATCGACATAGCTCTAAGAATTAGCAAGCTGAAGTGGCAGTGGGACGGCCATATCTCGCGAAGAACCGACTACCGCTAGGGGTGGAGACCACAACTCGGTAAGCGTAGTGTAGGACGCCTCCCGGCTACGTGGGACCTACGAAACTTACAAAAGACTGAAAGCAGATGCTGGATGGGTCAAGCTGAAGACAGGGCGCTATGGCGCTCATTTGGGGAGGCCTATTTCCAGCTGTGGTGTGGACTAACATAGACAATAAATAAATAAATAAAATCACATTTATTTCAGACACAGTAACATACATAGTCCATAAAACAATAATAAAAATCAGACATACACAGAAAAATATTAAACTAACAATTACACTAATAATTACAATACAATTATGGATAAATTACTATTAGATTACAAAAAAATAAAAAATACAATATAGTTAAAATGAAATAGACATCACATTATATTAATAAACAAGAAACTTACAGAAAACATGAGCCTTCGTCCAGTGCTGCATGAAGGGAGAGGCTGTGTCCAGAGAATAAACGAGATTTGAGATTATTCGAGACGTATCGATACCATCGAGAAACCAGACTCATTTTTGTCTCTGGATGAATAAACCCATTATCATCATCAGCTTATATTAGTCACACAGACATAGGCTTCCCCTTATGAGCGCCATAGTTCACTGTTATAAAGTAAAAAATTAAAAAGGTTTTGTAACAATAACAAAAATTATAAAAATTATATTATGTAGATAGATAGATATATAGAAAATGCTTTATTGCACACATAATATACATAAAAAATAAAAGTAAAAAAAACAAATATGTAACAATTGGCGGTCTTATCGCTCAAGAGCGATCTCTACATGATGTATGTTTTCAGTTTGCAGTATCTGCCTGCAGTTGCAAAAGGTCGTCATCCCACGTCTTACACCACGTTTGCCGAGTTGCGGTATACAGATAAGACTAGTCTTCTTTTGTTAGTTTTGTGAAATAAACATTTAAAACTATTATGGTTATTAACATTAAAGTCATTTATAACGGGATATTTACCATGATTCGAGTTTTGAGTGTTTGTGAAATTTTTTTCGGTCAACTATTTTTGGCGTAGATTGTACCCATGTATGAAGTTGGCTAAATAAAATACAATAGAGATCAAAAAATTAAAGCACCTACGTACCAATACCTTCTGGTATGGATGGCCGTCTTACGACGCCTGAGCAGAATTTTAAATAAGACTAAAATATATATTTATCACTAGATTCAGCCTGTGACTACGCACGTATTTTTGGAATAAAATTAGCCTATAAATGTATGTTATTTTAGTAAAAACCTGTGAAAAATTTCCCCTCGTTCCATTTAGTAGTTTTGAAGTTGTTTTCGGCTAAACATCTTTTCATCGGCACAAACTTTACTACCTGAAATCAACTCCTTCAGGTCTCCATATCTTGCAAACTAGTGAATATTTAACTTTGAAATGAATATAGGGTAAAGTTCAGGACTTGTTCTATAGATCATATGTTTTGAAAACACGATTCTATAAAATTTCTCCATAGCAAATAATCGCAAAGACACTTCTAATTTTTATCTAAAACTTCTACTTTCTAAATCGCAAAGACACTTATAATTTTTTTCTTCTAATTTCTTTCTCAATAAATACAGAAGTTAAGATCTTGAGAATAAGTAATAGTAATAGAACTAAGTATAATATACGTTTTGGTTTTTTGTTTTTAATAGATAATAAGCTTCCCGCTCCTATGAACGCGAAATACATTATACAATTCTGTCTGACACAATTATTTTAAATGAACTTTCATTGATTTATGAAATCAAGTAATTATATTCATTTATAGATTAGATTATTAATGAGTATTAAATATCTAAGTCCCTAAAAAAATCTATCATAATCATGAATCAGCCGATAATAATCCACAGCTGGACATAGGCCTCCCCTAATAAGCGCCATAGCGTCCTGTCTTCAGCTTGCAGCATCCAGCATCTGCCAGTAGAAAAAAAAAACCTTACCTCTATACCAAATTATAAAGAAGAATGATTTGTTTGTTTGAATTGAATAGGCTCCGAAACTACTGGACCGATTTGAAATTCTTTCACCATTAGAATCCTACATTTTCTCTGATGAGATGGTTAGAACACTTTTAAGAACACGTTTAACCCAGCGGTTGTCGGTTCTTCTCGAGAAGATGACCGGCCCACTGCCACTTCAGCTTACTAATCCTTTGAGCTATGTCGATAACCTTAGCTCTCTGTCGGATGTATTCATTGCAAATCCTATCCTTCAGAGAAACTCCGAGCATAGCTCTCTCCATAGCTCACTGGGCGACTTTAAACTGGTGGACCAGCCCTACCGTGAGTGTCCGCGTCTCAGCTCCGTAGGTCATGATGGGTAGAATTAGAATCCTACATCATCCCTGATGAAAATCTATAATATAAAAATGAATCGCAAAATGTGTTGGTAAGCGCATAACTCAACAACGCCTGGACCAGTTTGGCCAAATCTTTCTTTGTTGTGTTTGTTATTGTCAGGAGAAGGTTCTTATGAAAGAAAAAATTAAGAAAGTTGGAAACATAAATTTCCACGGGGGCGAAGCCGCGGTTCGCAGCTAGTAGATTATAGAATATACCCGTGCGAAGCCGGGGCGAACCACTAGTAATTACTCAATTTGTATAACTATTTTTATAACCAGTTCAACTGGTATTATTACGAAAACCAATTGTTATAGACGAGTTGCTTTAAAGTTTAATGACTTTGATTAACAAGTGAAGTAAGTATCTAAGTAAGGCCGCACACCATATATACCTCTGCCTGCACCTATTACGACAATTGTAGCGGCACATTTAAAACATCAGCCAATATTAGTCCACAGCTGGATATAGGCCTCCCATAATGAGCGCCATAGCGCCCTGTCTTCAGCTTGCCGCATCCAGCATCAGCCAGCAGTCTTTCGCAAATCGTCATCCCACCTGGTTAGAGGGCGTCCTAGACTACTTTTACCGAGTCGCGGTCTCTACTAAAGAAAACTTTTACCCCAACGGTTGTCGGTTCTTCTCGAGATATGGCCAGCCCACTGCCACTTCAGGTTGCCAATCCTTTGAGCTATGTCGATAACCTTGGTTCTCCTTCAGAGAAACTCCGAGCATAGCTCTCTCCATAGCTCGCTGGGTGACTTTAAACTGGTGGACCAGCCCTACCGTGAGTGTCCACGTCTCAGCTCCGTAGGTCATGACGGGTAGGACGCACCGACTGAAAACTTTCGTTTTAGCAATACGGTATGGATGTCGAGAAGACTCGACGTAGTTTCCCAAACGCTGCCCAACCTAGCTGGATCCTCCTCTTGGCTTCCTTCTCGAAATTGTTTTTACCCAACCTGCAGAGTCTGCCCAATCAAATTTACTCAACTTAGTTCATTTCATTACCACGCTCATCACCGAGGCGCTAAAAGCATTATCGATTAATACTGAACTGAACAAAACATAAAAAAATCACTCGCTTAGTGAGGTTCAAAATGAGTTTATAGAATGCGCGCAAGCATTTTATTCACACTGATTGCCTTTTTTTTCCTCACTGGTTTGTATTCTTTCTTACAGTGACTTGAGACACGATTTTTATTGGAACTAAGTTCCTTATCGCGCGTTGTGAAAGGGGGCTGGACGAAAAAAAATCTCACGAAAAGTTGTAACGACACTTTTTGCTATAGTAAGCTATTGTAAGCCGTGCGGCGTGCGCATTTTTCTCTGTCTGTCTCTCTCTCTTATAGAAAGGAACTTCGTTCCATCCGGGTGTCCCTTGACACCTATCAACTTTTTTTTATATACTTTTTTTTGTACCTACTAGGTAGGGGCTTCTTGCGGCCTCACACGCCCAAGTAGCCTTTGCTCATCTCTGGAATACCATTTACCTCTCTGCCAATTTCATTAAGATCCATGCAGCCGTTGAGGCATGCAAAGGTAACAGACAGACAGACAGATTTAACAGGCAGAGTTACTTACAAATTTATAATGTTAGTATGGATAATTAATCAAGAACACACATAATTTTAGTGTACAAATGTGTCATTGATGTGTGTGCTTGAGCGTTATTAAGACTACCTATTAAGTTCTTAAGATCTCGAAAAAATTATGTACAAAACAGTGCAATTTCATGATTTTTTTCTATCGTAATTTTTTTAAAATAGTTTTTTTAAAGAAAAAATTTAGAATTTTATATGTTGGAGTTTTCAACCACGGGAACCCGTGAGTAATCAGACCTAGTCCAAGTTTGACAAGCAAATACTGTAAGTTCACCCTAAATATTTACACTGTCTTCTACGAAATTTAACGACCTCTGTGGCGCGGTAGGCGAAGGTCTGCCTGCGACGCAGGAGGTTGCAGGTTCGATTCATGCCTCGGGACAAATGTTTGTACGATCTGCAGGGTCCCGGGTGATCTGGTCGTTTTCTATGTAGGTATAATAAAACATATCTATCTCTATATTTCTATAACATATAATATTTAAGGTAATTCAGCTATCAAGTACCCATAACACAAGCTCTGCTTAGCTCTCTCTTAGATAATGCTGTGTAAATTGTCCAGCTTTATTTATTTATTACTTATATTTAAATTCTTTCGGATGAATAAAATCTTTATTGGACTATGCAGCTCAGGATCAGATTTTCCTTCAGAAGTTTTTCTAACAAACACCATCATGAATTGTCCAGCATTATTTATTTATTTTGTTTAAATTCCTTTCGGAGGAATAAATACTTTATTGAAATATAAAGCTTAGGATCATTTTAGTTCAGAAGTTTTTTTTGACAAACTCCATCCATCAAATCTTTCGCATTTTTAATTACAGTGATTGAATGTTTTCGAGTCAGGGCAGGACTATAAAAATAACGTTTTACTAATTTAAATTTATTTACAAATAATAGGGTAGAATCTAAGTAAAATATTTTAAAATTGGAGGCCATTAATCGGCTTGGTTTACAATAATCAGCTAATCAACTTATTTATTTATTCTAGGATACCACAGATACAGTAATAGGTAGGCAGGTTCAGAGTATACATTTTTTAATTTAACTATGACATATAAATTTAAAAGAAAACAGACATTTTAAATCAAAATAAGAGAAAAAATGTTGACTTAATAAGGTGAATTCAAGGATAAGTTATTTTCCAATGGCCACTTTCAAAGTTGTTTGTTTTTTTTATAGATTTTATTTCTGAGTGTTTTGTAAAGTAGGTACCTCTATGAAATAATGATCATAATATTCTATTGATATGAATAATATTGCAACAACTTAAGATAAGATTTTTATAAGTTTAACAAGATTATCGGTAGGTAAAAAACATCAAAGTTTCGAGAAAAAAACTATCTTAGAATTAGAAATCTTTGGTGTAACAATAAAATAAAATAATAATACAAGTTTATTTTTGTTACAAAGCCTCTAAAATTATAAAAAAGACTAAATAAAAGAAATCAAAGTCAACATTCAAAGCAAATAACAGAAAAATACTTGATAATAAGAAATTCATGATTTTGTTACGAAATTATAAATTAAAATTGTTAAATAACTATCTAGAAAACGAAAGAGGTAAAAAACATTACTACTTAAAAATACACGTTTATAATTACTACTACTAGATGGCGCCTTCAAATTCTGGCAGTCATAAATTTACATAAAACTTTCCATAAAATGTAACATTAATATTTATAATCATAACAGTCGATTCTGAGCCTTGACAATTAAAAAACAAAGCTAAAAGTGCTTTAAAAATCCAGCACTCAATTTTAACCCAAAAAATCGACGCGATTTTGGATTTATTATAGGAAAATCGATACAAACATTTTTGAGTAGTAGAAGATGAAGTAAGCGACGAGGGCACACACCATGACAGTTGTGAATTTGTCCAAATAATACAACCTGAAAAGAAAAAAAACCGTTTTGATCAATAAATACAAACAAAAACAGAGCGTCTGGTCGTAGCGACGCATGACCTGAGAGCTGGTGAGTATCTGGCACAGCGCATCAGCATTGCTATACAGCGGGGCAATGCAGCCAGTGTCTTGGGGCCGTTTCCGGCAGGTATTGATATGGATCAGTTGAGCTACCTGTAGATTGTTTGCAACAGTCTGCAGTTAGCTCAATTGTTTCACTAGTAAATGCGCCTTAAGCTGAGGTGGGGCCTATTGGCTCACTGGGCGGACACTTGTTTTTCGCTTAGCTCTAAGCAATAAGCGAGTCACTTGGCTCTAAGCAATAAGCGAGTCGCTTGGCTCTAAGCAGTAAGCGAGTCGCTTGGCTCTTAGCACTGAGCGAGGCTTTTTGTCTTTGTGGCATTAATTGTATGCTCAGCAATGGTTGATGTGGGCTGATATGAAGAAGTAAGGAGTATGAAGGAACTCACTGTCTCTGCAGCTTCCTCGCTTGCGGGAGAGTCGCAGGATCCTCCTTACAGCAGTACTCGCGAGCACCCTTGATGTAGTTACGGATGTACTTGCTCCATTCGATCAGCTGAAAAAGAAGTTGAGTTCAAAATATTGATTTAGAATCGAACACGGAAAGTCTTGAATAGCAGGCGGACCGTCCGCTAAGCCTCTGAGGTCGTCAAATTTATTGTTTTAATTGTGAGAATAGTTGTGGATACGATGGGATACTGACATCAATTCTCATGGCCCGGCGGTCGGCCCGTGACATAGGAGTAATAGTTTTCTAGACCACGATATAATGCGAAATATAGGAAAATAAGACAAGACGTACATTATAAATACCCGATAATAGAATATTATGTATGATAGTCTTTAGAGTCAAAGTCAACCATTTTTTTTATACCTACTCCTTTCACCACCAAAAAGACAAAAGAGAAATTATTTATATTGTACTGATAAAATTATTAGACTCGCTCAATTGTGAACTTTAGCACTAGATAAGATAATTTAAGTGTTAACTAAGTATTGTACGTTTCACACCGAGACAAAGTACCCGCATGTGTCTGTAAGAATCACCAGCTTGGATCTCACGATACAGGCTCCGCCTAGTGTGAGATCTATAAGTAAAAACATTGTCTCCAAACCCTCAGCAATAACCTCTATCAGTTTAACAGGCCATTGTATCACAATATAATGAAACTCTACCTACCTACCCATTAAGTTAAATTCCTACTGTACCTAATGTGTTTTTGCTGAAAATAAATATATTTTTATGTAAAAAAAAAAAGAGTATTAGTGGCTTTTATCTCATGTGGGGTAATGCCTATAATCCCCTGAGCATGCGGGTTGGGATGCAGTTCGGTGGTAGATCTATTCTGCAAGAGGCGCTGCTGCCCGCCCCCCGGTGTATGTCCCTTAGTCTCTTCTTACGACACCCACGGGAAGAGTTAGGGTGGTGCAAGTTCTAAGCCGGCACCACACAGCATCCCTTTGGATGCTGTGTGTGCCCCAACCTCTATAATGAAGCTAGGGAACTACGCAAATCCCATATAAAAATGAGAAGCAAAAAGGCTCTTACGATACTATTGTCGAGAAAACTCAAGACTGTAATCAAGAATGCTATTACTCCTTTAATGAATTTATGACCGATAAATTGTAGGACGAGGACATTTTTTGTATAATTGAAACTTGATTTACAATTTAAAATTTTAACAATTTTTATTTTGACATTTGTTCCATTGATTGCTTTATTATTATTCTTTATTTTCTATGTATGTAAATTTTGTTTTATTGATTTTAGAATTGTAACAGTGATTAATTGTAAATTTTAAGACATTGCACGCCCAATAGGGCAGGATTCATTGTGACATTCCATTGTAATTAGCACATAATATAACAACTTTTTTAACATGTATTTCATGCAATAAATAAATTGATTGATTGATTGATTGATTGTCTGTGGAAAGGAATTCAATAACTTACATGAGAATCAGTGTAATAGGTTTCGTTATCTTCTTTCGATACCGCTTTCTGCAGAGCTAGATAATTGTCATTCTTGAAATGCCATTCCTTAGTGGTGTAGTACTGTAGGACTTCTAGGCCGTAGTTGATACGCTTCTGCATTTTCACCATGCTGGAAAAAAAACATATTTTAGGGTAGTTGAGCTAGCTGCAGTATTTTGCAAACAATCTAGAGGTAGCTCAAGTGATCCATGAACATTATAATGTACTTACAAAGTTTTCTTTCCCATCAAAAACATCAACAGATCCACGAAATAGGCCGGTAGCAGATGAGTGAAGAACAGCGCCACCTGGTGCTGGAGCCAGGAACTCTTGGGCGAGCCGCCTGGGTACCACAGGCAGATCGAGAATGGAAACTCTTGCACGTGCACGCGACCTGCGGTAGATGGCGGCACATGTAGGTTTTTGTTTAATGGTGAAGCGTTTGGACACCATCCCTATAGAACAAAGTGAAAATGTGGCCATATGGAGCACGCTTTTCCAAAATTGCTAGAAATATCAAGATTTACATTATAATTAATAAAAACAAAGTTTACACTTCTTTGTAGCAGGAATGAGAAAATTAAAAGAATGTTTTTTTTAACACCATGCCGTAGCTAGCAAGCTACCTGGTCTTTAATAGATTCCCTACGACATCTACGGGCTAAAAATAGCGATATACATAGGTACAAAATAGGAATAAACATAAAAAACTCGACAACAACCAGACTTCATAAGATATAATTAGGTATGTATCTTTTAAAGGGCAATGTATAAACAAAAAAACTCCTAGTGAGTTGCAAAATCTATCAGTAAATAAATTCAAACAAATTGTCAAAACATTTCCGTGTAAAGGCTTACTTACTACAAAATATCAGATTGTCTTGAAAATAAAAAAGCTTGTGACGGGTTTTGCTCCAACTCGAAAAATAACAACTAACAGGCTAAAGGTTTCTTCGTCGCTTCTTTACTTTAGTCTACAAACCGAAGCGACAGAAATCAAAAATATCACTTTATTTCCTTGTCAGTGTTTTATTTTAAGAATTTGATGTTTTCTAAATGTACATTTTTGTATTTATGGAAATAAAGCATTTTTGATTTTATTTGAATTGAATCCAACTCGGCTAAGGTACACTCATTATCTATTAACACTACAAAAGCCTTTGTGAACGACAAAATCTGTTATTAGATTACATTTTTTTTTATTATGTATTTATAACTTCACAGTACATGACACATTTACCTGCTATTAAATTTAACCCGTATTTTATGTTTTTGTTTTTTTTATTTCGTCAGCGAATCGCTGAGCAAAAACATTTTTTTTTGTTCAGCACACGCTGAGCCAACCCCTATTTCGGCGCAGGATCATGGAGGCAGAGTCACTTACCACCCTTTTTTTTGTATCACGTACCGCCATGTAAAATTGTTATTGTTTTCTGTCTGTTTATTTTATTTTATACTTTTGTGTACCTGTGTCTAAATAAATGTATTTCTATTCTATTCTATTCTATACATAGTTTACTTTTTACTTACCCATGTCCAATGCCTCTCCCCAGCTGACGGGATTAATGCCTGATTGAGTGATGTTGCAGATTCGGATTTCTTCGGGTCTGGAATTATATTTTATTTATTACATTAGCATGACACTAATACACATTATGTCATGGTATACTGTTACTATATATATTTCTGTAGACTACGGGACCGTCAAAATGCAAATTGCAATGAAAATAATTGACCGAACGAGCGAAGGGAGTGAAGCGTCTCTGCATCAACTACTAGCAAAAGTATAGATTCTGTCAGAATGTCGTATTTTACGACCGATCTGGACGAATCTTGGTGTACAGATTCTACAATTTTATAGAATTTTTAGTCGTCGGGGTTGTTTGATCAAAGGCTTAGTTTCTCAAAAAAAGGACAAAAAGGGTGCTATCTAATATGCCCATGTGTGTGTAGGTATTCTATTATTTGTTTAATACTACACATAAGCCTGGAAGAGATCGCTTCTAAGCGATAAGGCCGAACAATGTACTTGTGTCTCCTGTAAATGTTTTTTTGTAATGTTCTTTTCTGGTGTACAATAAAGCATTTTTGTATTGTATTGTATTGTATAAATACTAACTACGATACAATACTTAATAACTGAAATGTACCAAGTGTTAGCTATAAAAGCGAAATCTGAAAAATTGAGTTTTCTTTTTCATTTAAAAAAAAACTTTTCACATAAGAAGTTGCGTTGAAAGTTCTGGAACTGGAAATAATTCCAGCAGTGGCCCATTATAGGCTGTTGAGGTTGAGGTGAAACCAAACGAATCTGACAGCACTAAAATGTTCCCGTCTCTTTCGAAACGATCGATTGGCGCAGCTGCATCTACATTTTAAACGGAATATGGAGTACTAGGCTATCTTCGCATTTTATTAACTTACTTGTCAACTCCAGTTGTGTATGTGAGCAGTATACATCCGTTCACAGCCATGTCCACCGGCACAACATCAGCCAAGTAATCCTCATTACAGTGCATCGTACGTATCACTCCTGGAAAAGGACAAGGTTATGAAAACTTTTAAACTTTCGTGATTTGTTAACATATTAAAGATTTCAGAACATATTAAACACGAATTTAACAAGAAAGAACATTTAAAGATCACTTCTAAAAAACAAATTAAAAAGTTTTCTTCTGGTGAAGTGTCTCCACAACATAAATGAATTATAATTTAAAATTGACAAATCTAGGTATTTATTTTCTAGTTGACATTATAATATTTTCATATTCATATCATTTATGTTGATTTTATGCATACATTTAGTTTTCTTAGGTGTAGGTAGTGTTAGTGGGTACACAATGCATAAAACCCTGTCAGGGCGCAACAATTACATAGGTAGTTTGAGTTCGATTTTGTTAGCTTAATAAGTAATTTTACTATGGTAGGTACTTAAATTTATAGATATAATTAATTTTAGCAATGTCATGTTTAATATAAAAGTAATTATAGTAAAGTATTCGTTAAATAATAATTGAATTTAATAAGATTACTATAACAACGAGTCGAAAACTAATGTCAGATCAATATAATTACTAGGTAGGTTACACATACATAATGTTAAAGCTTTGTCTTATAGCAGTAGGTATTCTTAGGGTCAGCTATACAAGGAGAAACAAAAAATAAATAAAAGAGTCATCGTGATAAGTTAGGTACCGTAACGACTTACTAACTTAGTCTGTGGGTGATGGTATGTCAGCTAGTACACTTTCGGTTATTTGTTTTAAACTATCATCGGAGTAAAATTCGTGGATTGAATAATAGCATTTTTGCTGACATTGTAAAGTTTGGGATAAAATTATAATATTAAGGCTGATTTTTAACTTTAATTTTAATATCCAAATTGACAATAATGATATCATTTGCAGCATATCTTCATTTATTTATTTTATCTTAAATATGTTTCATTAGGTAGTTAGATTTTTTTTTTACTATGGTGTTGTTTGTGTCTACTTTATTGAATTGTTTATTTATGTGACTTGATTATTCCCATTATGTATTGTGTAGGAGTTAGATTTAAGTTTTCCGCACATAATGTATTTTGTTTTATGAAAATAAATGAAATTAAATTCCATATTTGGTAGGTATTTATCTTAACGTTTAGAAAAGAAAATAAAAAAAATATATTTGAATAATGCAGCCTATGTTTTACACCATATATGAGCAAAGAAGTGGACTTGGATATGAAACATTGCCCGAATAGATGCGTCAAGCTGGACCACAAGAGTCCTGGAATGGAGGCCCCGGAAACCCAAGGCCTTTTGAAGAAATTTCCGTAGCCCCTTTTCCGCATGATAAGGGCGCTGTACTAAAATCTATGAAAAAATCGTCGAGGTCACGTCGTCACGTCACGATCACGTCCCGATAGGTACTATCGTCAAATGGACGGGGCTCAGTATTCTGATATATCCCAGTACTCTGTGGATATGTCTACCAGGCATGGGTTACCATTTAATAGAGCGTCTGCTGTCCGCTGCAGGTCCATGGAGGATTTTATAATGTCAATGCAATAATGAAAACTCTACGAATGCCACCTAGTTGCGTTCTTCGACAAATCCAGCATTATGTCATATCTGGCTTGTACTGTACTTACTTATAAGGTCATATATCACACACAGATTTTAATTATTTTATTATTTGTTTTCATTAGTCAACTGTATTTTATTATTGTTTGTTTTTATTAGTGTACTGTATAATTGTTGTATTTTGTATGTGTGTCTGAAGTTGCAAATAAAGTCATTATCTATGTATCTATATCATATTATATTAGCAGGTCAGAAGGCCAAAGTATATTTCTCATGACGTATTTAAAATTTTCATCAATATACCTTCGTACGACTACGATTTTACCATGATTTATAGTGTTCAGTTTTAGTTACCTTTTCCAGCGCCAACTAGCAGTCCAGTGGGACCATTGAGGTTGTCTACCCAACCAGGCATAGGCTCTTTTAATGCTGCTGTAACTGTAATAAGAAAATAACAATTTTTAAGATAGTACTCCTTTAAGGGATTTTCGATTTAACTAGAGTCAGGTAAGTAGCATCGAACGATGATATGGCCTCAAAAATTAGCCTCAAACTTTCTTACGAATGAAGTAAGAGTAACAAGTGAGAACGACTTTTTGAGCGAATCCAAGATCAACTCTATGAAACATGCATAGCTAGTAGCATAGCTACAAAAGCTGACAAAAATTACGTGGTAAACAGGCGATCATATTGGTTGGCTGGAAACAAAGCGTAGCACAAACATCCACGTAGCACATCTCTGATGAAAAAGCACCCTTAGTCGTCTCTTACGACACCTGTGGGAAGGGTTAGGGAGCCATCAATAAGTACAATTCTATTTATATCAGTACAAACAACATCTATTCAACTCACCGATAGATGGCCGTGCGATCGCAATCGGGAACTTCCCTTTGTACTGTGATACGAGATCCTCCGTCAAATTTTTTGTGTAAGCGTATGTGTTGGGTTGAGGCTCGATTATTCTGGAAATAAATAATAACTTGTATGACATTTTTCCTGCGATCCAAGTGGGAAATTGCGTGTGGGAAGACCTGCCGACAGACTCGATAAAACATTGTGGCAAGTCGATAGATGGAGGCGGCTCAGAACTCGTCTGGGGAAGGCCTATGGATATGGATACTATACGGACAGGCTGATGATGACTATGATGAAGGCATTTTTTCGTAGGGCACAGTACACACGCTAGAAGACTGTTCTTCGAAATACTGCCCCTGCACCCGTTTTGTTCATATGATTGCACCGGTACCTAATCCACAAGGCTTCCAACGAACGCAATGGCGCTGTGCTTATAACTGGCCTATCGTCAACCCATCTCATATAAGGTTCCTAAATTAAAGATAAGACTATTAACAACCTGGGTCTCTTCAAGACAAGACTGAATATAACGACAGACGTCTAGGAGACATATGTCTCCTAGACTTTCGTGATACATCATCAGAAACATTGTCACCTACCGTCAGGTGAGATTGAGGACCGATGAAGGTATATTCATGATCAAAAATAAGGATCTTACTTCGGCTGCAAATGCTCCAACAGCTCATCATCCATCCATCCAGCGATGTGCATCACGTGCTGCGGACGATGTTTCGCAGGATACAATCTCTCTTCTAACACCTCCACCTCACAGCGGCAGTAGGAAGTGGACACGTGAGTGAAGACCTCCAGGTTCTGGATGCCTTCAGCCAGCTCGAGGACCTTGAGTGTGCCGGCTGTGTTCATTTTTACTGCGTCGCGGAGAAACATGTCGAATCTGAAAGTAAACGGAAGAATATAAACTAGATATTATAAAGTACTTTTATTCAAAATTTATTGAAATTTATTTATTTTTTATATTTTTGTTAGCTTCTGTTGTTTCCGGGAAAAAGTACCCATCCTGTAAATACGATATTCCAAGTAATGACGACCTCAGTGGCGCAGCGGGCGAGAGTCTGCCTGCGACGCAAGAGGTTGCGGGTTCGATCCCCGCCTCGGAACAAATTTGTGTACGATCTGCAGAAATTTGTTCCGTTGGTCTGGGTGTTTTCTATGTATAATAAAAAAATATCTATCTATGTAATGTATAATATTACGTATATCAGTTATCTAGTACCCATAACACAAGCTCTGCTTACCTTGGGGCTAGATAATGCTGTGTGAATTGTCCAGCATTATTATTATATTATTATAATCATAGATTTATTACCTGTTAAATTTTTATTTCTACCCCATTCTCACTAAACCGATTTACTTATTTGTAGCGTATAATGTTATTTCCGGTTTAATCTAGAAACGAAATAGAACCGTCACGCTCGGATCGGTTACGCTGGATCGGGTGCACTTGGCACTGAATGCTCACCTGACACAAGCAGCGCAGTGGAAGATGATCTGCACTTCCCTCTGCAGCTCTTCGCGGTCCTCAGCCGAAATGCCGAGATCCTCCACCAGGATGTCTCCTTGTATCAGGTGGAGTTTCTCCAGGCGTTTCGGATGCTCTTTCTGGAGGCGATCAAATATCTGCGAACATATAGGTAAATAATTTTGTATTTTTGTATAACAAAAAAAACTTAGGTCGATCCTTAATTTTGAACATCTACTAAACAAATAATAACGGAAATTTTGCTTCCACAGTTCTTCTGTAGTGATAATTTCGATCCAAAGCGAATAGGTACATCAACGAAAAAATATATTAGGTAGTAGGTGCCTACTTATCTCAGACTGTTTTGCATTCAGGGAAAATTGGCAATTTTGGCTATCGAGTATCTCGGAACCACGAGAACGAAGCAGCGGGCAGAAGCAAGCAGGTTTGTACAATAATTAATTAATTAGCGTTATTGGCAATCGCCGTTATAATTAATAAGATGACTAAATAAGCTGGTTCTAGATTTTCTCAATCAACTTTTGTTAGTTCTGCTACTCGACGCTAGATGGCAAAACTAACCTTAATATTGAAGTAATCATCCACTCTTTCTTTACTGCTATGCCCTTTCTTAGCCCTCATGAGCACATAAATCCGTTTGATATCTGGACATGTTCTCAGGAGCTTTTCCACGAGGACTTTTCCCATAAAACCAGTAGCGCCTGTGATGAAAATCGATTTGTTTGCGTAGTACTCCGCCACGCTTATAGATGGCGCCATTTTGGAGTTTTCTGTAAAAGAAAGAAATGGATTTTTGTAGAAGTTGCATATGAATTTATTGACTATGAATTAATTTCCGTGTTAGATACATTCGTGCAAAATAATTTATGTATATAAACTGTAGACACAAGGAACTTTTAATAATTTGGTTTGTAGAAGAAGCAAGATGGATCGATATAGTCATAAATTCTAAGGTTTTTGTATTATAGTGCGTAAGCTCTCGCAATATTATAGGTAATCTCTAAGAAATTAAATAAGTTTCCAAAAAATTGTATCGATTTCGGCAGGATTCGAACCTGCGCACCACCCCAGTACGGGTGTGCTCTAACCAACCAAGCCAATCTTTAGTCGGTTTCGTCGGAATACTAATCGATTTTTTTTGGGAACTTATTTAATATCTTAGTCATAAATTCTTCTTTATTAAATTTCAATTCTCGTTGATCAATTCTCCTTCCGTGATATCAAAAGACATCTCATTGTATTGAGCTGTGACCGTACCTACCGGAGTAGTAAATATAAACGCAGTAAAGTTAACACGTTTCGCATATAGACGTTCGTTTTATAATAATTTATAATCGTGATGCAATGTTCGTTACGCATATAAAATGCGTTCTGATGAGCTGCCTCGGAGCGACCCTGAACAGTGAGAAGGCCAAGCTAACATCATCACCATCAACGTAGCAAAGGGTCCAACGAGCCAACCAACGGGGTTCCTAGCCCAAAAGAGCTAGGAAAGTGTCATAGTCGCATTTATTAAAGATGATTCAAGATTCAAAGATATTTATTGCGTCAAACATGGTATAATGGTGGTAAGTATAAATAACGCACTCATGACTTACATGCAATAATTATAACTAACTAGGTAGGTACTTATGATCTAGCATTAATTTTCAATTTTCAATTTTTAATTTCAATTTTCAATTTTAAATAAATAATTATTCAATAATTTAACGTCATTTGGTATCTTGTTATATAATTTCTACACATAGTGATGAACTAAAGTTTACTTAAAAATACCATTTTCTTAAAAAAAAGTTTTAGAATAGTTTGATCACATTGTAAAAGAGGGCTCTTCAAAAGCATGACCTCGTCAGATCTTGTAAAATCCTACTTGCCCTTTCGTGCTGAAAAGGTACCTACGTAGTTAGGTTCCGTTTGATAGAACATCGGCACGCTATAGCCCTCAATTGTGTTTTAACTCCTAAACTTGTTTGGAGCCTGATTAGGGCTTGGTTTTTTTGAGTACGGGAGACTCACTCAGGCCGAGGAGTCAAGGGGTTCATACGTCCAGGAGACGGGTACGATCTCAGAGCTGTAGCAAATTTGTATCAACGTAGGATCGTAGTATCAAACAATCCGTGTCAACTCACACAGAGACTGGGCAAAAGAGGCTTCAAAATTCAAAATTCAAATTCTTTATTGTCTTGTAATAGAAAACAGTTCCAAACATAGACCCGGCTAGGGCACTTCAATAACAATTCAAAAGTAGAGGTAAGTTCGAGACAAAAGTACTTTTTTAAAACTTATATCTAACACAGTACAAAATAAAAACAAATCTATACAAAAGAAAAAGCTAATAAGAATTATTAGAATTTGTCAAAAATAAAAGACTAAGTAATAGGTAAAAAAATTACATATTGATCAGGCACCTACAGCTCCAAAAATTCATGTAAGGTATAAAAACAGTTTTAAATTAAATAATTCTTTAAAAGTATCTTAAATTTTAGTAATTTGCTTTCATTCTTTATATCTTGGGGGATTTTATTATAGATTTTTATGCACATGACATGTGGACCAGAGTGGAAGAGTTGTAGCTTCGAAAACGGTACATCTAAACGATTTTGGGGTCTTAAAATGTTGATGTCGGTTGTGGGGAAAAAATTAATGTTCTTTTTGACAAATAAACAAATTTCTAATATATAAATGCAAATGTTTTTTTAGCCTAACTCATCTCTGGGTCATCCATAACAGTACCTGTAGATATGACGTCCTCCAAGTCGAGTCTTCGGCCATGGCAGCCAGGGGCGAACTATGACGCCATATTTTGAAAAGGATGGGCATATTCTATGTATAATAAAAAATATCTATGTATTGTAAAAAAAATATGTACTGTAGGTATATGTATTGTATTTTAGATGAATAGAGAAAAAAGAGGATGTTCTATTTTCAGCTGTATTTTTTTAAGTACGTTCGTAGTTTTCTCTTTCATTTTTAAAAATCATTATTATATTTTGTTTAGAAAATGATTCGTACATAATGATATCAAGAAACTTAAAAAACTTTATGTAAAAAAAAAACAAGTCCATTTTAACCATAGACAGAATTTTTTCACTATGGTTTTAACAACAAGTTTTTTAAATTTTATAATTAAGACTATTGACATGTCAAGGCATATCGGTTGACAACCGGTTTCTTTAATCAGGAAGGTTTGGTGTTGAGATCGATTGCTTGTCGGTAAAATTTTTGACAAGGAAAGATAGACGTATCTGTGGCAGCATCTCGACAAGCCCATATCAGTATTTCTGCCTGAATAAGGAAACAGAATAACTCCTTATCCCATGCAGCCAGTGTCTTGGGCACGCTTCCGACTGGTATTGATATGGATCAGTTGAGCTACCTGTAGATTGTTTGCAACAGTTTGCAGATAGCTCAATTGTTTCTATTGTAAATACTAGTTTTAATTTAAAATTTATTATTTGATTGTAATTTTCTTTCTTAATAAAGTATTGCTTATCCCATTCCATATATTAAAACTAGCGTTTATAACTATAATACGACAACCTCTGTGGCGCGGTGGGCGAAGGTCCGCCTGCGAAGCAGGAGGTTGAGGTTTCGATTCCCGCCTTGGGACAAATATTTGTACGATCTGCAGGTATTTGTTCCGGGTGTTCTGGTCGTTTTCTATGTATAGTAAAAAGTGACTATCTATGTAATGTATAGTATTGTGTATATCAGTTATCTAGTACCCATAACACAAAATCTGCTTAGCTTGGGGCTAGATAATGCTGTGTGAATTGTCCAGGATTATTTTATTTATTTATTTATAAAAATACATGCATAATAAAGAACCCGTGCGAAGCCGGGGCGGGTCGCTAGTGGAGGATAAAGAGTAGACAGGCCTACCATTCATTCAACACCAAAATTAATTGCACAACACCTCAATGTCATGAACTTAGAACGTAGTTTACGTTCTATGGTTTGTACAGTCAGCTACAAACACATCACCAAAACGCCTCGTGTGAAGTACATTATGCACATCACACTATCCCAGACACTATCTTTAAACTACGAATATTATAAATTAGCTGTTCCCCGTGGTTTAACCTGCATTAAATTCGAATTTTTATTTCGAGGGGACTAAAACGGTCTGTTTACGTATATTCAAGTAAATCTCCCATAAGATTATGGTGTTTTACAAGGACAAAAAGCCTGATTACTCTCCACTTTTTCAACTTACTCTCTAAAAGTCAAGTCGATTGGTTGTTTAGTTAGGGTGTGAAGGAAGAAATATTAACACAATCAAGCACACTTTCGCATTTATAACATTTAGTATAGATTACAATTCAAAAGTAAGTCTGTCTGTCTGTCTCTAATCGTTTCACGCTTGGGTGGCTGAATAGCTCATAATAAAATTTGGTACTACGAATACGATGCCATTTTGTGAAAAAGATAAGGATAAGATTTCGCATTCATAGGAGCGGGAGAGAGCAGAGCAACGCAACCCCAAAAATCAAGGTTTTGCTTTATATCTATTAATTTGGAAATTATTTGATAAAACAACACAATATATAAAATGTTCTTTGTACTTTTAGGGCATATATCAAGTATAAATACTTAGTTCTATTACCATGCTTATTCTCAAGATCTTAACGTCTGTATTTATATGTCCAACAGTCCTGTAACCTCAACCTCAGGCTCAATAACCTATAATGGTCCACAGCTGGATCCAGGGCTCCCCTGATGATCGCCACATTGGCTTTTATCACATGGGTTGTGGATCGCAGTTCGGTAGTAGATCTATTCTGCAAGAGGCGCTGCTACCCGCCCCCCGGTGTATGTCCCTTAGTCGCCTCTTACGACACCCACAGGAAGAGTTGGGGTGATGCAATACACTTTGATGTTCGACGTCTAACATTAGATTATTTTGCTAACTGTACAAACAAGTTGTGTAACTTTTATAGCATAATTATCATTGTTGTAACAATGTAGCATATAATTATTATTGGCAACCTCTATGGAGGAGTGAGTTGCGATCGGATTATTTATGGCACAGGCGTGGATTCGACACTACTTATTTTTATGCAACTTAAAACAAGGACCAGTTAAATGGTTATGTTAAAATGATTAAATGGTTATGTTAAAATGATTAAATGGTTATGTTCAAATTTTCGTTGTATAAGCAATTGGAAAGAGTCTAGTAACACCTAGCTTCGTTTAGGATAAGTTATATGTAATTTATGTTTTTTTTTAAAATTTATGTTGTTTATGGGCTATGAAATAAAGCATTATCTAACTATCTATCTATCTAGCTTCGTTGATAGAATTATCTAAATCGGAAGGGTTATTCTATAAACTCATTTCGCTCACAAAGCTGAATTCGCAGTGAGTTTAAACATTTTGTATTCTGTAAAACACGCGAGCACACCCGTACTAAGGGTGGGGCGCGGGTTTCGAGTCCCGCCGAACTCGAAATTTTTAGGGAACTTATGTAATTTCTTAGAGATGCCCAGAGTGCGGGTAAGCACTATAGCAAAAATCCTTAAATAAATACTTACCTAAACAAATCATCTTATACTTGAAACTCGAACTCACTTGTCAAATAAAAGGTAATTAAAAAGATTGCGGTCACTTCGAGTTCTATTACAGAATGAGTCTACAGTTTCAATCCGTAGATTTCGGACGTAAGCGAATAAGGATGCTGCAACGATGCAATTAAAAAGTCGATGGACCGACGACATCGTAACGGATCATTGGATTCACTGGTATTTTTGGAGCATTCTTTAAGAAAACATAAGATTTTTTTAATACAAAAAAAAATTTAATATCTTATCATTGTATAGGGTACAAAATGTATGCTGACTACCGATCCGAAATTTTGTTCTAAACTTCAACATTTTCACAAATGCTCCCAAAATGCAAATGATCAAATTTGTTTTTATCATGAGTTCATAGAAAATAAGTTACAGTTTGCGTTTAAATTACTTTTCCGCTATATTTATTAAAACCACGAAAAAATTTAATCTCGTGAAAACCCGCATCTTTAGTCGGATCATTCACTCAAAAGACTTAAACGCGCTAACATTCAAAAAGATGTTGTAAGATGGCTACAAAAAGATGTTGTAAGATGGCTACAAAAAGATGTTGTAAGATGGCTACAAAAATTAGCATTTGACTTCTTATCCCTATTAATTTAAATGCTAAGTGTTAATTGCTTTGTCCTTCTTATTTGATTGTATCTATGTAGTTATCCAATAAACACAATCCAATCAATCAATCAATCAATTTGACGACCTCAGTGGTTTGTCAATTTGGTGTGTCAAACTATATACTTACCTATGTACTTTTTTTGTGTCTGCTTAGCTTGGGGCTAGATAATGCTGTGTGAATTGTCCAGCATTATTTATTTATATACCTACATAGATAGAGTTTACTTAGGCACGTGGGGTACCAAGGCTGTCAAAAAAATATCTAAGTGTCTGGTCTATGCGACGCGTGACCCGAGAGCTGGTGAGTATCTGGCACAGCGCATCAGCATTGCCATACAGCGGGGCAATGCAGCCAGTGTCTTGGGCACGCGCGCGACTGGTATTGATATGGATCAGTTGAGCTACCTGTAGATTGTTTGCAACCGTCTGCAGTTAACACAATAGTTTCATTCAATTGCAAATACTTGATTGTAATTTTCTTGGTTATTGTTTAAATCTATCAATTTATCTACATACGCTATACACCTGTATTTTGTGTTGTGATTATATGAGGGGTAGTGTCCATAATCCCCACGCTGGGTATGCGGGTTGGGGATCACAGTTCTGTGGTAGAATTGTTTTGCAGGAGGCGCTGCTGCCCGCCCCCCGGTGGATATCCCTTAGTCACCTCTTACGACACCCGCGGGAAAAGGTCAAAAATTCAAAAAAGCCTTCAACCCGTCAAAACTTAAACTCTGCGAGTTCTAGACTTGGCATAGGGCTCCACCAACTGGAGTCGACCCCTACGCCCAGTTCACCAGAAGCATCCATCTTAACCTCAAAACTTTCAACGTCGCAATCTTAACCTGGAAACCTTCAACGTCTCAATCTTAATCTCAAACCCTTAATATAATTAAGATTTGTAAATAAAAATAAAAATTGTACATAGTACATAGTATATTTTTCATTTGTTAGGATCTTTCTGGTTAGAAAATAAGGTAGGTAAAGCTTCTGAAATAACTTGATGTTACACGAAAGTGTAACATTACAGTTTGGTGCAAATTCTAAGTGACTGACATATCGTTCTAATTTGTTTATTCTCACGATAATCTGATCATATATAATTGTTCTTACATAATTTATCAAAAAATAATGGGAAATCTAGGCTTTATTGCAATCTTTCACACGTTCCACATACGAGGAATGTGTTTTTGTTCTAATTTAGTGCACGTGTAACTATAAGATCTTGCCATGGCGTTAACGTCAGTCAGATTTTCTATGCACATCGTCACTTCGTCACACACCACACACACACACCCTTCTGACCTCTTCGTCTTCGTGAAAAGACCTTTATTATCATCCTATGTTAGTCCACTTCTGGACATAGACCTCCCCTAATAAACGCCATAAAACCCTGTCTTCTTCATAACATTCATGTATCAGCATCTGCCTGCAGTCTTTTGCAGGTCGTCATCCCACTTGGCCAGAGCAAGCCTTGCACTACGTTTACCGAGTCATGGTCTCTACTCGAGAACACGTTTACCCAGCGGTTATCGGTTAGCCAGGACCAGCTCATAGTCGCTCAGCGAGCTATGGATATAATGAGTATGCTATGGATACTATGAGCTATAATGCTTAGAGTTTCTCTGAAGGATAGGATTTGTAACGAATCATCCGATAGAGAACAAAAAACACAAGTACTGAAAAAAACCGACATATTATATACAAAAAAAATACAAAATAATTTATTTACCATAACTATTACAAAGACCTAATGTTACATTAAGAGATAGGAACTTAATTAATAAAGTTTACAGATAAATAAATGAGAACATTGTTTCGGTGGTCCCCGCACTAGGCTCTGCCTGTTTCGCGGAAGACCGAGTGTACAGGTATATAGCTCTAACCTTCCTATGATTTCGATGACATTAATTTATGTATGTCTTATTAGCCCAATTAATATTAATTTCGTAGACATCAGCCAGTCTCAATCGAGCCTACCCACATGGCTAGTCTTCCGCATGTGTAGGACATAGCAGTGCACAAGTGTGTGAGCAAACACATAATGCACTCTCTATTTCTGTATTCTCATAACCTGGGGATGGGACAGCGGACAGACACAACCCGGGAGATGTCACGTTCAAGACCAACGGCTTACGTGTTTTCCTAGGCACGGGGGCTACACCTAAAACTTACTGTTACTGTACAGTTTTATTAGACAAATCCCAATAAAAACGCATAAGTAACATAGATTTTATCTCTTGTGTAGACAATCAACAAATCGTAGCGTTCGTGCGTCAGAAAAAAGTAAACAGTATAGATCGGGCTCGTTTAGTTTGCTCGATCAATTATACTGACGTATGTCTACTTCAACTCACTGACGATCATAAGAGCTTTATTGTTTGACTAGCAATCTGCGATCTTCATCTGTTTGTATTTTATCTTCATCTATTTCTATTTACCTTCATCTGTTTGTGTCTGTAGAATAAATTTATCTTTCGAGATGTACTTGTTTAAACTGACTTAAGGGGCCTACTTACAAAAATGATTTGTAATTCGAGCATATTTCCACCATAATGTTGTTTTTTGTTTTCGAAAAGTATTTATCAGGGTCCCTGGTTATTTTTTAGGGTGTAGTACCTCAAAAGAAAAAAGGAAGCCTTATAGGATCACTTTGTTGTCCGTCTGTCCGTCTGTCAACCCTCTTTTCTCAGAAACGCGTGGAGTTATCGAGTTGAAATTCACATCATATACTCAAGTTCGTAACTTCTTGAAGCCGCAATATAAATCAAACTTTTAAGTCAACGCAATCAAAAGTTATAGAAGTTTATGGCCAAATATTTTGAAATTTCCTCGGGAATCAGCACACAAAACCTATATAGAGTTCTTCGTCGCTAGTAGATAATAAGCGAAAACTTAATTTTTGGGCTTGCGTTGCGTTGTTTTGGCATGCCCCGTCCCGCTCCTATGAACACAAAATCCCATGTCTATCCTTTTCATAAAAACTTGAGGTTGTATAGACTCTTAATTGATATGACATGACCATATAAATCAATCCATCACTCCATGCTCCCACAACAGCTGATCAACAAAGCGCCTGTTAATAACCTAATCATCAGCATGATGATTAAATAAAGGTCAGAGTACGACCAGTTTTGGGCGAAGGTTGACCTTGGCATTCCAAACGAATTTTGTGTGCGTACGACCTCTTTGGTGCAATGGGTGCAGATTGTAAGAAAAAAAACTTGTTGCGTCGTGATGAGACGCCACGTTGTTGTGATATATACGCATTGTGATAAGATACAATATAATACAATAAATAAAAAAAATAAAAAAAAATAATGCTGGACAATTCACACAGCATTATCTAGCCCCAAGCTAAGCAGAGCTTGTGTTATGGGTACTAGATAACTGATATACATAATATAATACAATACATAGATAGATATTTTTTTATTATACATAGAAAACGACCAGAACACCCTGAACAAATGTCTGCAGATCGTACACACATTTGTCCCGAGGCGGGAATCGAACCCGCAACCTCCTGCGTCGCAGGCAGACCTTCGCCCACCGCACCACAGAGGTCGTCAATACACTTGATTGCTCACCAAGAAAATACAAAAAAGACAGGAATAGTTGACAATAACAGAGTTGCACAAAATTGAAGTGGACAAAAGCAATAACACCTTATTTGATAATAATTACTATTTATATAAAATATAAATTTATTTTTATAGTATAAAATTTGACTTATCTATGGGCTTATTTTGTAAGCTTATAGAAATAAACGTTATTGATATTTGACACAGTGGGCGGCCTTATCGCTAAGATATGACATTAAAGAAAGAAGAAACACAAAGTTTTAGACAAACCACCACCTAGTTAAAATACATACATAATGATATCCAAATAAAACTGAGTTGACCAGCAGCAGTTGTCTGGCGATTCAAATTTATTTTAAATGAAACTTACGTACCTAAACAGGAAATAAGGTGGCCGTTAAGAGCCTATAACAACCTCAGGTTTTTGTGAAAAGGATGGACATAGGATTCTACGATTAAAAGAGTGGGACAGGGTAGGTCAAAACAACGCAACGCAAGCCCAAAAATCAAGTTTTAGGTTATTATCTTAGGACTTTATTTGAAAAAAAAAAAAAACGAAATTTATAAAATGTTCGTCATACTTTGTTCTATTGTGTTTATTCTCAAGATCTTTTGTATTTATTGAGAAATTAAGGTTTTAGTAAGAATTTAGAGGTATATTTGCGATTATTTCCATCGAGAAAATTTTATGGAATCGTATTTTTGAAACATATGATCGATAGAGTAAGTCCTGAACTTTACCATTTAAATATTAATAAATATAAATAATTTCAAATTTAAATATGTAGTTGTATGTCTCCGCAGCAACATCAGCGGAGTTCCTCAAACGGCGAAAATACGCTAGTCTTGACAGAGGTTACCTATTTGAGCCGTTTGGGGTGGAAACCCTAGGTCCTTGGGGTCCTGGGGCACACGTTATCTATAAAGATCTTACAAAACTACTAATAGAGTCCACAGGTGATCGGAATGCTGGTTTTTATTTCGGTCAACGAATTAGCATTGCCATTCAACGTGGCAATGCTGCCAGCATTCTGGGCACTCTGCCTTCTGGTGACGGCTTAGATTTTTAGTAAATAGATGTAAGTGTAAATATTAGTTGTAATTATTTTTTGCTGTTAAATAAATAAAGCCTTACCTATAAGTAAGCAAATAGTAATGATCAAATTATGTTTTATCAAACTTACAAAATACTTTTTTAACTTTTGCCAAGTAAGTTGTAAGTATGTACCATTTATATAAAAAAACACATCCTACTTTGCGCAGTCGTGTAAAGTTAATAGTACTATAATAGTTGTAAAATATCTTCGCATGCACAATGCGCATCAATGTAAGTTAATGATGATTTAATTCAAGAAGATTTTCCAACAACAATAAATATTTTCCATAGCATGTATTAAGTATGACGCACTAGCTCTAATTGTTGCAATAAAATTAATGGCTATCTATTACCGATCATTTTAATTGTCTAGAAAACATTGTACGGGATTTCCTGGTTACTCAGTGGAACGGCTAACCAACATTGCCAAATAAAAACCGCTCCAAGTGACTGTAGCGAAAAATTGTATTACAAACATATTTTTGAACGAGATCTCCAACGATATCTGTCTGGTGTAGGTACCTAAATGAGAAAAAAAGTCATCGCAATTTTAGGGTTAGAAACAAAAAAAAAAATTCTTTTTTATTTTGCCACTTTAAGATGGTGATTTAATAATCTGATTTCTGATCTTACAAAACTCCTAATAGAGTCCACAGGTGATCGGAATTCTGGCCTTTATTTCGGTCAACGAATTAGCATTGCCATTCAACGTGGCAATGCTAATGCTGCCAGCATTCTGCCTTTTGGTGACGGCATAGATTATTAGAAAATAGATGTAACTGTAAATATTAGTTGTAATAATTTTATTCTGTGTTTTCCTTAATAATAAATGTTTTTTTTTTATTAAGAAAAAAAACTTTATTACAATTTTAGGTGCAGGAATAAAAAAAATATTTCGAGATTCTATTTTGCAATAATAATAATAATGCTGGACAATTCACACAGCATTATCTAGCCCCAAGCTAAGCAGAGCTTGTGTTATGGGTACTAGATAACTGATATACATAATATAATACAATACATAGATAGATATTTTTAATTATATATAAAAAAACGACCAGAACACCCTGAACAAATGTCTGCAGATCGTACACACATTTGTCCCGAGGCGGGAATCGAACCCGCAACCTTCTGCGTCGCAGGCAGGCCTTTACCCACCGCGCCACATCGGTCGTCAATAAGTGAATAATATGTATATCGTCGGTAAGTGATTAATAAGTATCCCATGTCAAAAAGTCTATGAGCTAATGCGAACTTAGCCGTGGACGGACACACGGACATAGTAAAACTAGGGTTTCTTGTTGACTAGAGAACCTAAAACCTAGGGGACCTAAAAAGCTCTCTGGGGTGACTGCCACTAAGCATCAATAAAGTTCGGTTTGCCGACCACGTGCGCATGTAAGATATACAAATAAATATTTTTTAAATCTCACAATAATTAAAAAACAAATCACGTTATACGATTTAAAATTTAAGAGATGGATTCATATACCAATTAAAAAAATACTACAATTACTCTTTAGCATATATGTACCAAATAAAACAGATACGAAACATAAAGATACATTTTAATCGAATGAACACATCCGATTAACCTTTATACATAACATACCATGCATTCATCTCAAGACAACAAAGACCTTTAATCTTTGGACTTGAAACTTCAACCGAACCATAAAAAACATCTGATTAGACTAAAACACACTAAATTTATCTCAAGAAACAAAGAGTTTTAGAGTTTAGACTCTAACCAATGACTTTCCCACTTGCAAAAAACAACCTTGACTCAGTTCTTCGGAATCTGTATAGACATTGACCTGTATTTTAATATGTATAAGTAATTTTAATTGAGTAAGAATATAAATCTTTGCAATCACCGAAATGTTTGAATCACGTTTGTATTTTAATCCCACTTAAGAGACACTTGAGTAAATTCAAGTAGACTCTAATTCTAACTTGAATTCACTCAAGTGACCAAATTCGATCGCTCCTTTGTACCCTTTTATTTATCAAGTATGTTCGCGTTTCAAGTATCGAGATGATTATGTGAATTTACTTCATCATAATGATAAATAATGCTGAAAATTCACACAGCATTATCTAGCCCCAAGCTAAGCAGAACTTGTGTTATGGGTACTAGATGACTGATGTACATACCTAATACATTACATAACATAGATAGATATTTTTTATTATGTATAGAAAACTGTTCTTATCACGTTCCTATATTCAAAATAAAATGAAAAACAAATAAATGATAAAAACCATCATGGTTCTTGTTATGTGTTGCGTCAAATAAATAAATTTCTTTCTGTTTCTTTCAAAAAAGATATCCACTTAAGCTTCATGTCGATACGGGGAACGGTGAAATTTACGATTGATTTTTAGAGTGTCTACTTTTTAATGATTAAATTTTACAATAAAAACATCAAAATATACAGAAATAAATATGCAGATATATTTCTATATCAATAGAGAATAAAAATAAACAGCTTTTTTTAAATTACTTATTTAAACTATATTGTCACGACGTGCAGTCTTTTTTTTTCTATTTGATTTATGAGTGAAGTAAAGTTTTTTAAGATCAATCGTTAAAATCGATTTATTGACTCATAAAATCACCAGGTGAGTACTGGGTAAGTATATACCTAACACATTGTTATTTTAAATACCTAATGATTTATTGGCTGTCAAAAATATTAATAACAAGCTAACCTATTCGATAAATATTAAAAAAACAGTCTCGTAAGTCTTTAAGTTGACTAGCACATAGGTATGTATTTGTTTTGTAACACAAATACACGACCAAGCTTCTATTTACCTTAAGTTAATATTTGAGTGCGCACTTGAGAGATTAAAATTCGAGAAGTGAGAGAATAAACATTACATTTTGCAAGTTAGGCTTACGTACTTAGGTCAAGATTGTTTACTCTGTTACTGTGTAGTCACGCTCCGAATGAAAAATACCGTCGGTAGTACGGGGTAGCTGTGCCGGGTAGGTGACTTTGTGCAATGGGGGCGTTGGCATGAACTTTAGATTGTTTCTCTGTCATTGTACCTAAACTTCACAATTTTTAAATGGCAATCGCTTAATAGAATATTGTAGCCTATTTTGGGGTATTCGTCATCAAGCTGCTTGCAACAATAATGTCATTCGGATCGACTGAAGTCTTGAGGTGAAAAGTGTAGTTTGTCAAAACACATGAAACTTTTGGATGAGGAGCAACATTCACAGCTGGTGTCGTTGTCAGGGTATTTTTAGCTAGTAGTACTTTTTGTTGGCATATAAATGCGTTAATATCAATTCGAAATGTTTATATTTGGAGCCAGAAAATAAAAAAAAGTAAAAATTCAGAACTTGGTAGGTGACTTTGTACCTACCCGCCATACAATGAATTTATAATTAGGTTTAATTAGGTTTTAGAATCTAAAGTATTTTTGTCAACAAAGGAATCTAATCCACTTTTTCAACATTACATATTTTATGTATACGTCTACGCTGACAAGAGCACTGAGATAGAATTGTCAAATAAAACCCTAAACTGGCAAGAGCACTGAGAAGGACGATTTGACAGTCCGACCATAAAATTCAAAATTTGGTGTGAAGAAAACCAAACAAAAACTAAAAAAAAAACATTTGCTTAGCGCATGATCTGATAAAAAATGTGTCTTCGTATGTTTATTTCTCCGTCATTTATAGACCGATTTTTACGATTCTTTTGGTTGTTTATGAAATGATAATAATTCCTAGCGGGTTACGAGTAATTTATCTCGTAAAACTAAAAAAAGTAATTTAACTTAGGGATTTTAGGCGGTTTTTATTAACTCAGTTTTAAGTCTAAAATCACTTATTAACCATGTTGATTGCATTTACAGAATATATCTTAGAATAAGTATCTATTTAAATAACCAAGTGTATTTGTTTAGCTTTATTACCGAACAAATAAAAACAGTATTTGTTTTATTTTTTTGTATTATTTATTTATTATTATTATTATTGGTTGACATAAATTTGTAACTAACCCGCACTCTTACGCACTGGGATTCATAAATTTTTAGTTTTCTTAGCTTTCGCTGGGTTCTTTATATATTTAAGAAATTATGGGCTCATCAAAAGTCAAATATGCCGGTCTCGACAGAGCCTACGCACTTGCTTCCCTTGTAGTCGAAACGAGGCTCTGCGGGTTTTAAAAAAATTATCTGAACCTGTCTGGTCGAAGCGACACGTGACCCGAGAGCTGGTGAGTATCTGGCACAGCGCATCAGCATTGCTATACAGCGGGGTGCCATAACATCGCTTATGTATTTAAATTAATGGAAACAATAAAAGTAATCACATAACTTTTAACATAATTTCGATTTTAACCACAAAATTGTTGATAATTGGTTTTAACTTAGCCTTGACTTAAAAAAACATTAAATCACATGCCTTTGTAGCTGCCTTCACCATAAATTAAGTACTTACGTCTAAGTTATTTGTTAACAAAGAAGGTTACAAGAATAGAAACATTATTATAACTAGTATTTACATTTGAAACACATGAGCTAACTCCAGACTGTTCCAAACAATCCAATGGTACTCAATTCACTTAAAATAATTTTCTTACCCCTATATTTTTGTCTTATCAGTCAATTAATTATTTTATGAATATTGTAGTATGTACCGACAACCGCTGGGGTAAACGTGTTCTTGAGTGGAGACCGCGACTCGGCAAACGTAGTGTAAAACGCCCTCCGACCAGGTCGGATGACGATTTGCGAAAGACTGCTGGCAGATGCTGGATACGGCAAGCTGAAGACAGGGCGCTATAGCACTCGTTAGGGAGGCCTATGTCCAGCAGTGGATTAGTATAGGCTGATGATGATGTATGTATGTATTGTTTTATGAATATACTAGCAGCGCCTCGTGGTTTCACCAGAGTAGTTCCCGTTCCCGTGAGAATTCCGGGATAAAGTATAACCTATGTGCTATTCCAGACTATAATCTATCTCTGTGCCAAATTTCATTCAGATCCGTTCAGCCGTTCTGGTGTGATTGAGCAACAAACAAACATCCACCTATCCATCCATCCATCTAAACTTTCGCATTTATAATATTAGTGTGATGTGATACATCATGTTTAACTTTGTATATACAGGGTGTCCCGAAACTCAGCGTCAAGCTGAAAACGAAGGACAGGTGGGTTCCTGACGACAAAGAAGAACCATAAAATTGAAAAAAATTAAATTAAATTTCAATGGTTCCTGAGTGAACTTGTTGAATTCAATATTCAAAAGAAAAATGTACTGTTATGTAGGCGTATAGTTTTGAGTAAGGATCTTATTTATTTTTATCTTTGACGACCTCAGTGGCGCAGCGGGCGAGAGTCTGCCTGCGACGCAAGAGGTTGCGGGTTCGATCGATCCCCACCTCGGAACAAATTTGTGTACGATCTGCAGAAATTTGTTCCGTTGGTCTGGGTGTTTTCTATGTATAATAAAAAATAACTATCTATGTAATGTATAATATTACGTATATCAGTTATCTAGTACCCATAACACAAGCTCTGCTTACCTTGGGGCTAGATAATGCTGTGTGAATTGTCCAGCATTTATTTTTTTTTATTTCAGAATAATAAAATAATGTTAATATTTAAACGTACAAAGTGGTACTTATTTATACCTATTTGAAATTTAAGATTGGTTTTGCTTTTAGGATATTAACAGTGGAAAATGATGTATTAAATCTGGCTTATCTAAGTTTCTAATAAAATGATTAAAAATAAATTTATTTTAGCTTAGCTTTAAGTGATTTTAAATAAATTTTAATAGAATGATTTTTTTACCGCTATCTAACTACCGGCGCAAACAGTCCGTAAGAGGTCCCAAAGATTTTCGATGGAACCGACTGAGACTTCGTGGCAGTTGGTTAGAGCACACCCGTATTTAATGTGGGGCGCGGGTTCGAGTCCCGCCGAGGTCGTAAATTATTGGGAACTTATTTCATGTCTTAAATTTTAATACAGTCCTACCTAAAAGCCGGCTCTGCATACTATTCGGAAATGAATCTTACTATTCATATTTTTGGCAGACTTTTTGTAGCAAGACAGACAGTAAACTTACATAGAATAAATTATATAACGTCAAGTGCGAGTTGGACTCGGGCAAGGGTTCCGTACAAACTTGTGTACTATTTAACAAAAAAATACTGATTTGTTCACAATTACGCAATGGTTAAAAAAGTTTAGATTTTTTCCTTTACTTGTGCTACAAAACCTATTGCTTCTTGCCAAATTTCATGATTCTAAGTCAACGGGAAGTACCCTATAGGTTATGTATGCATAAGATTCCCTTGGAAAAGTAATATAAATTGGACATAAACGGCTGTAACTTTTGATTGCGTTGACTTAGAATTTATATTGCGGCTCCAAGAGGTTATGAACCTGAGTCTAAGATATGAATTTTGACTCGATATCCACTCGTTTCTGAGAAAAGAGCGTTGACAGACGGACAGACGGACAGACGGACAACAAAGTGATACGGGTTTTTTTTTTGGTTTTGAGGTACAGAACCCTAAAAATTGTTACATTTTTAAAGGTCAATGTTGCGAGATTAAACAATTTTATTTATTAGCTTATTAACAGAGATCTACGGGTAAAATCATTAAGGTTGATCGTTTCGAAACGGCGCGAGATAATTTTTTTTGTATTTTTAAATTATTCTGTCATGTGCCTTCTGGAAATTATAATAATTATTAACTTATGAAAAAACTTACTTACATTCAGTGTTATCTGTGAATCATTTGGGAAAATAACAGATTATAACACATTGTTAAATGCTCTCAAAATTATGGTTTACGGATTGCGGCAAATTTTCAAGATTTGTCAGAGGATTTTTAATTCTTAGGATCGCCCGAGGTTATCCCAAAAAGGATTAGATTGGAGCTTAGATTAGAGAGGATTAGATTAGATAAAGAGATTAGAATTTATCCCCCAAAACTAAAAAAAAAACAATTTAAGAACTAAGACATTCCAATATGGATATTAGGCTGATCAAATTACCTACGTATTACTCGGTTTGTTTGACAAATCTGGCTGTTCACGAGTTAAACGGAAGGCACAAGCCAGCTTATTTTATGGCCCGTTAAACTCAGAGGTCTAAACAATTTGATTCATCGTTAATATATTTTTTTACGCAACGGCACCTTGAACCAATCCTTGTATTTAAAATCTGAAAGTTGTTTAAGGTATTGCTTAACTATTTATATTTATTAAAATGTGATATTTATGTTAGAATGTTTTATCTATTCCAGATCCTAGATCTATCTATAAATAAATAATGCTGGACAATTCACACAGCATTATCTAGCCCCAAGCTAAGCAGAGCTTGTGTTATGGGTACTAGATAACTGATATACATAATTATAATACAATACATAGATAGATATTTTTTATTATACATAGAAAACGACCAGAACACCCGGAACAGATGTCAGCGGATCGTACACACATTTGTTCCGAGGCGGGAATCGAACCCGCAACCTCCTGCGTCGCAGCAGACCTTCGCCCACCGCGCCACAGAGGTCGTCAAATAGTTTATGTTATCTATGAATAAAAGAATAAGAATAAAATATATTTATTTTCCAAACAGGACTAGGTACACAATATAACAACTTAATTATGAGAACAAAAAGAAAACTACTTTTGTACTTAGCGCCGCTTACAAAATTGGCTCTAACTCAGCATGTGTTGGATGACTAGCAAGCTAACATCCAACGCTGATCTTCCGCCAGAGCCACTTGTTGGCGTTACGGATAAATTATTCACAATACCTAAAACTAAAACACACGAAAGTAACATAATACAATCAATTAAGTACCTACACAAGAAAACAAATATAAAAAACACTATCAAATAGGGTAAGTACATAGTACATACCTACTCTACACTACATACCTACATAATTCATGGTTCTAATCACTAATGAATGCCTATAAGAGATAAATAGGTACATATAGACATTGACATATTTATAATGCACTTGTGTCGTGCCTTAGACTTTCCTGCTCCTTCTGATGATCAAACAGAAATTTCCTTAATTTTGTTCGAAAACTATGTAAGCATTGCAGGTTCCTTATCGGCGGGGGGATATTGTTCCAGCACTTGGAAGCAGCATAGCGGAAGCTACCTCTGAAACAGGCAGAGGAGTGCCGCTGTGTCTCAAGCTGCTTCGAGCACTGGCGAGAGCCACAAGATCTGGAGCTGGACAACCATGACAACTTTTCGTAAAGATAAGACGGTGACTTGTACTTCACCACACCAAACATAAGACATGCCAGGTGTAATTTACGACGATGTTTCAATTTTAGAATAAAATGTTTATTTAAAAAGGGCGTGACATGACCTCTAAATGGAACATCGAAACAAAAACGGGCGCAGGCATTTTGGACTCGCTGAACTAATCTTTGCGTTTTTGATAGTAATCGAGGTCCGATTACCACGTCAGCATAATTTAGCTTTGACAGCACAATAGACTCTACAAGCCGGATTCGCAGGTCAAGACTGAGATACGATCTCATTCGATAAAGTAACTTTAGCCTGTAAAAGCAGTTCCTGACAGAGTCAGCAACATGTTTTTCATAGCGAAGTTGACTATCCAGCTGCAGACCGAGATTCCGTGCCTCATTAACACGTTCCACTAACTCACCCATCAATAACACACTCTGCGTAAGGTTGAGACGTTGTAGCTGATATTCAGTACCAAAAATCAAATATTTCGTTTTGTGAGGGTTCAACAGAAGACTATTTCTCTTTGACCATTGTGCAATACTAGACAGATCTCTATTAAGTTTATCAATAGTACAATTAATTTCAGATGGTTTACAAGAGATATACACCTGAATATCGTCCGCGTAAATATGAAACTTACAGTGGTCAATGACAGTTTGCACGTCTGCTGAAAAAATATTAAACAAGAGCGGTCCTAGAATTGACCCCTGTGGAACCCCTTGTCTTACAGGCAAAATATCCGAAAGTAAATCATTACTGTCACTTCGAGTTATCCTAGTGCACTGGTGGCGGTTGCTTAGATAGCTGTTGAACCAACGCAAGGCTCCCTGATCTAAACCGTAATAATTCAGTTTTGACAACAGTAAATTTACATTTATAGAGTCAAATGCCTTTGAAAAGTCGAGCAAGACGAGCAGAGTACATAGCCCTTTATCTTGTGCGAAGAGGATTTGGTCAGTAACATCGAGCAAGGCAGTCGTGGTACTTCGCCCTTTTCTAAAGCCAGACTGTGCCTCAGGCAGTATTCCATTTTGTTCAACGTAATGTGATAACTGGTAGCTTACCACCTTTTCCAACACCTTAGATAAACACGGCAGTATACTTATAGGTCTCAGCTCAGTTATTACTGTCGGATTAGGTATCTTAGGCAAAGGCAACACAATAGCCTGTTTCCAAGCATCAGGAAACACCGAAGTGGTAATTGATTTATTAATTATAGCAGTTATGGTACTGAGTGCTGAGTATGACAATCAGTCATGTGGTGCTGGCATAGAATTTGCACCACACCAACTCTTCCCGTGGGGCCGTATGAGGCGACTAAGGGGCATACACCGGGTGGCGGACAGCATCGCCTCTTGTAGTACAATAAATACCATCGAACTGCGATCCCAAACCCGCATGCCCAGAGTGGGGATTATGGGAACTTCCCCCAGGAGATAAAAGACAATGAGGCGCTTTTCAGGAGGAGGCCTGCGTCCAGCAGTAGATCAATATAGGCTGTTGAGGTGAGGTGAGGAGGTGACTATCAGCACACCTAAGTCAACATTGTCCACTGGTGGACGTGCCACCTTGTTTGGGGTAGACCACGCTACCCCAAACAAGGGGTGTTGTGGCGTGACCACCACGTTTGGCAGGTAGATTGCTGACCGCATTGGAAGTGTTAAAATACAAGGAAGGAAGTTGCGTCACTTCCCCTGTTAGGATCCTTTAGGGCGCTTTTACACTGAGTCGTAACGACAGAAAGTCGTGCAGTTTTAAGTATCGTGGCTTGATTATTTGAATGGAGGTGACTCCTTAAGAATCTATACTACATGAACTCCATCAGATCTAAATTTATTCCTAATATATATTATATAAATTTAATTATAAATTTTTAACTTTGAAATTTATAAATGGTAAAGTTCAGGACTTACTCAATTGATCATATGTTTCGAAAACACGATTCCATAAAAATTTCTCTTTAGAAAAAAATCACAAAGTTACCTATAAATTTTTACTAAAACCTTAATTTCTCAATAAATACAGAAGCAAAGATCTTGAGAATAGACATAGGAATAGAACTAAATGTAAAGAAAATTTTATGTTTCGGTTTTTTTAAATAAAGTCCTAATAAGTAGAAGCTAAAACTTGATTTTTGTAAAAAAACAATCAAATAATAGAAATATAATACATTAAAACTAGTATTTACAATTGAAACAATTGAACTATCTGCACACTGTTGCAAACAATCTACAGGTAACTCAACTAATCCATATCAATACCAGTCGCGCGCGTGCCCAAGACGCTGGCTGCATTGCCCCGCTGTATGGCAATGCTGATGCGCTGTGCCAGATACTCACCAGCTCTCGGGTCACGAGTCGCTTCGACCAGACGCTCAGATAGTTTTTTAAAACCCGGAGAGCCTCGTTACCCCACGGACCTAGGGTCTCGACTCCAAGGGGAGCAAATGCGTAGGCTCTGTCGAGCCCTGTATATTTGCGCCTCTTGAGATCTTGGACCAAATCTGCCGCCGCACCAGCCCTCACGGAAGTCCTAGGAGGATGGGAAGGCGCGAGTGTGACGACGCATATAGCGTCCCACACAATAGGCCTCCTCAACTCCCATGGGACTAGAGTCATGACATTGGCTGATAACAATAACAGATAACATCAAGGTAACAACAAGGTTACGACTAAAAACAAGAAAAGTAACTTCAACAACGCATAATTGCACACGTGCAGTAAAGAATCTCCAATTCGAGTTCGAAAACAGACAAGAGAAATGAAAGATGACATAACCAAAAGCTGTCACCCACGGGGCTACTGTGATTGTTCACCCACTGAAAATTTTCTCCCGACCCGGGATTTCAACCTGGGACCTTATTATCAGCGGCTGAACTCACAACCACTATACCAACGAGGCAGTGAAGACTACATAATAACAAAGATTAAATGTCCTTCATCTTTGCATAATAATGACATAATTATCAAAAACTGAGCTCATGGGGGGCAATATATGACGCCATTTTGTGAGAAGGATAGGCATAGGAATTAGCGTTTGTAGGAGCGGGACAGAGCAGAGCGGCGTAAACGCAAAAATCAAGATTTTGCTGATCGTCTATTAATTATTTGCAAAATAAAGTTTGCCATATATTAACTATTTATGTATTTTTCTCAAAGCTTTTTTGATAAAGATATCGGAGAAAAAAGGATTCAACGTAACTGAATTCACGCCATTTCACCACGCCTCAAATTAAATGCAAAATGAATAAATTCCAGTCAACTTGTAAAGCCATTATAAATCTTTGATCAATGCCTACTTAAGTACCTACTTAATTTAATAATATACTTACTAAGTCTTACGCAAGATCATTCATCTTTATAATCAATAAATACCTCTTAAGCACGAGGTTATAGCTGTGGGTAGACTTCAAAATCTGTCAACAAATGAGTCGGTTTTCGTACACTCGAATAATTATTATTTTTAGTATTACCTACTGAATTCTATACAAAGGTATTTGTTACTAAGTACGTTCTTGTAACTTCATATTATTCTTTCGTATTATATTGTTTATTATGTATGCTATTATTTATTGCATCATAAGGTACCTCATCATCATCGGCCTATATTAGTCCACTGCTGGACATAGGTCTCTTCTAATGAGCGCCATAGCGCCCTGTCTTCAGCTTGCCGCATCCAGTATCTGCCAACAGTCTTTCGCAAATTTGTCATCCCACCTGGTCGGAGGGCGTCCTACACTATGTTTCCCGAGTCGCGGTCTCCATTCAAGAACACGTTTACCCCAGCGGTTGTCGGTTCTTCTCGAGATATGGCAAGCCCACTGCCACTTCAGCTTGCTAATCCTTTGAGCTATGTCGATGACCTTGGTTCTCTGTCGGATGCTTTCTTAGCGAATCCTATCCTTCAGAGAAACTCCGAGCATAGCTCTCTCCATAGCTCGCTGGGCGACTTCAAACTGGTGGACCAGCCCTACCGTGAGTGTCCAGCGTGTCTCAGCTCCATAGGCCATAACGGGTACATGCATAAATTAAGGTACCTACTTACATACAATTTGTCAGAACTTATTGACTTATTAAAATATATTTGTTATTTTTATATAAAACGACGCTTTTTTCAATAAACAGTATTCTAGTTTTAAATAGTTATGAATACATATAAATTGTCTTCAAACGTAACATATCAAAATTTATTTATTTATTTATTTTTATTCGGATTGCCATCAGCTTAACTATTAACAATAGAACTTAAAATAGATACAGAAAGCTAATAATAGGCACTCGCTAATAGAAACAAAAAATGTGGAAAATGTGGGGATAACAAATATTTAAATCGTCTATGGGGGGTAAGGTAAGCTATCAATGAACGACACTCTATCCTACCCATTAATGGTGTTGCAATAATAGAAAACGACCAGATAATTTATATAATACTGGCGGTCCGCCCCGGCTTCGCACGGATATATTCTATAGCCTATGTTCATCAGGGATAATGTAGGATTATAATGATGAAAGAATTTTTAAAATAGGTCCAGTAGTAGCTATTCAATACAAACAAACAAACAAATCTTTTCTCTTTATATTATTAGAGACTAAGAAATGAAATAAGTTCCCAAAAATTTTCGACTTCAATAGACATAGAATTTAGCAACGGCAACACCTCTAGTCAAACGAACTAAATGTAACTTTAGTCTTTGAACATTGAAAACTTTAATTGTTTTCTCTGTAGGTGGAGTCACCGGCGCTACAGTCCGTAAGAGGTCCCAAAGATTTTCGACGAGAACCGACAGAGACTTCGTGGCTTAGTTGGTTAGAGCACACCCGTACTAAGGGTGGGACGCGAGTCCCGCTGAAGTCGAAAATTTTTGGGAACTTATTTCATTTCTTAGAGATGCCCAGAGTGCGGGTAAGCACTGTAACAAAAATCCTTAGTATAGACTAGATCATAAAACTTATATCATCAAAAGTATCATTTAATGATTTATTTAGTTTGTAGTAGCATTTTTTCGAAAGCATCACTTTTAGTCTAATATCAAACATATTATTAATTTCTTGACTTTTTTGTTTTAGTAGGAAGGTAACAGAAAGTTGTTATAATCTAGACTAATATTATAAAGATGAAAGATTTTTGTATGGAACGAATAATTTCAAAAATTCTTTTGCCGTTAGAAAGCTACATTATCACCGAGTAACATAGGCTATAGAATATTCCCTTATCGGGAGCTTGTTTATTAATAGGTACCTACCCTCCAAATTTCAGCTTTCTAGCTTCAGCGGTTTGGGCTGGGCGTTGTCCCCAAAAAATCGCTTGTTCCTTCATATACTAAGATTACATAGAATGGAGTACTTTCCGAACAACCCCTTTATACTGTCAATCTGTGCTGTTCGAAATTCAAATAATTGTATCTTTAAATTTATTGTGTTTATAAGTTTATCGTTCGATTTTGTAGACAATTTCTTTAGCCAATAGACCTTTAGACGCACATGACTGTAAGCTAAAATATGGCTGACGATGTATCACGAAGGTCTAGACTAGAAGACACGGATACGACATACGACATAGCTATTTTCAGAGTCAATAGACCTTCGTTTGATCACAAGCTTACATGACTGTAAGTGAAAATATGGCCAACGATGTATTAGGAAGGTCTAGAAGAAACCTATTAGCACCTTTCTACATCATCCGATTATGTAGACATAGATTTTTTAGGAGCCAATTGACCATTGCTTGACCACAATCTCACCTGATGGATAGTGAAGATGTGGCTGATGATGTATCACGAAACTCTAAAAGATACCTTCACACTTGTCTTGAAGAGACCCCAGGTTTTAAATGACCGGAAATTACAAATAAGTTGTGAAGTTTTAATAAATCTTTTTCGATTTAACCAAAAGTATCTTGAAAGTATAGTATCTTGAATCTTATCCATAAAGAAGCGTAAAAATCCTTTTTACGTTTCTTTAAGTATAATAGAACTTACTCTAGTAAAAAGGCGAGAAACTAGTGAAATTAAATAAATAACAATACGATGATTTTTATCTAAAAATAGGCAAATAATTACCCGTGAATAGATAAAATTATCATAACTATGAAATAAAGAGGGTGGGTTTTCGAACTTTTAGGGTGTGCGCAGACTTGAGTCACGTTAGTTTTAAGACTATTGTTTTACAAAATTTACAACTTATCAAAAGTCTTAAAATTATCTTGACTGCGTTCTGAATGCGAAGTCTGCGCTCAGCCTTAACGTATGTGTTTTTACCACACCCACTGTTCAAGTTCAAACCTACAAAATAAACACCATTAAAAAATTCACAAGAATGCCTTTTTTGGTGTATTTAGAACACTACCTGCTTAAAACACATATACGCACTAGCCCATTGCCTTCGAAAACCTAGCAAACCCAAAAATATTTTAGTGATAATAAAAACTACACAACAAAAACTTACCCTTATAAAAAAAACTTATAAAACATAACACAAAAACAAAAAAATTACTTCTTTAGTGTATGTAGGTAGAACACTGCTTACACTACATAATACCTGACGCATTTCAAACCTAGTACCTTCATTTTTTATATTTTAATTTTTTTGTTTTGTAATTATACTTTTGTGTAATTTGGTTTTATAATCGTAAAATGGATCTTGTCCGAAATAAAGAATATATTATTATTATATTATACGCACTAGCCCATCGTAAACCTAGCAAACCTAAAAATATATCCCTGACAATAAAAATTATAAAGCAAAAACTTACCCAATTAAAAAAAACTCCAAAACACACCACAACACACTGCACTTTAAAACTCTCAACGTGACACTGAGTTGTAGCTCTGGGTTGTTGAAAACAAGGTTCGCACTACCCGACTGCCGGACGAAGAATGGTTTATCGTACTGATGTGTTCTACTAGGCAATGACATTAAGGTTATGGGTGGCTAATAATTAATGTGACGTTGGTTTTGAATTAACTTAACTATAGGTTAAAGATTTAATATCCTAGGCCATAAGATTTAGGGTTCCGCGAAATAATTCAGAAGTTTCTGGACAAAAAACAGTAAGTAAATACACACTACCTTATTTATACAGGTTGTCATCTGGGTGGTCACGTAACGCCGAAACTGGATTCGAGACCCTGATAGGGTAAACTTGTTTTTTTTCTTCGAAGATGACATATTTTTATTTCCACGAAAATTTAATAATGTCCAAAAAATTTTCGATTTCGGTAGGATTTAAATTTTTGGGACATTATTAAATTTTCGTGGAAGATTTGCCTAGTGTGAGTAACGGACTATAAAGCCAAAAGCTATGTTTTTATTTGGTTTAGAAAATAAGACAAGTTCTATTCGTTTTTTTTGCGCTCATTAGGGGAGGCCTATGTCCAGCAGTGGACTAATATAGGAGGATGATGATGTAAGTATTTTATTTCTAAAATTTTTTTTGGTCATGTAAACTAAACCTATAACCACAGATTAGGTAAGGTTACTAGCTACAACCAAAGAGGAAAAAAATCAATAAGTACCTAGGTTTTTCTGTTTTATAACGGTGCCCTAAAACTTTTCCAAAAACTACAAAATTATGAAATATCATAATTATTTCCCAAATATATTGCGAAATGATGTAATACTATTAATTAGTAACTATCATTATGATAACAGCTGACATTACTTAATTAAATGAGCTAGTGAAAGTAAATTTTTTGCGAAAAAAACGTATGATTCATTTAAATTATCTAAGTACTTACCTAGGTATACAAAATTGACGGCCTCCGCGGCATATAGCGGGCGAGGCCTGTGACGCATGAGTTTGCGCTTTGATTCCCGCCTCGGGACAAATGTTTGTACGATCTGTAAAAATACCAACGACACTTACAAAATACTTAAGGAATTATAATCAGTTATCTCTGGTATAGTAACCATAACACAACAGCTCTGGGGCTTAAATTATATACGACAACGTCTACTTATCCGAATCCTTATTCGAAAATAATAGTATGTATCCTCCACTAGCAACCCGCCCCAGCGTCGCACGGGTACTTTATAATGCGTATTAAATATACTTCCTTTTGAATCACTCTATCTATTAAAAAAAACTGCATCAAAATCGGATGCGTAGTTTTAAAGATCTAAGCAAACATAGGGACAGACTCAATGAATGATTGAATACAGTACAGTACAGTACAGTACAATAGGCGGCCTTATTGCTGAGAGCGATAAGGCGAGAAACAGACAGCAGGAAGCGACTTTGTTTTGTACTATGTAGTGATAAAGAAGTTAAAATACCAAATAAATGATGCTGGCCGCTTTCAAAAATCAAAACGCTACTAAAAATGCACCATTCGAGTGCAATGCACTGTTGCAAGATTTGTCTCAAACTAAAAGGTCAAGTAAATATTAAAAGCCTGTTAAAATTAAACGCCTCAAACCTTACCTCAAACTAACACACAAATTATTATAAACACCCTATATATAATGTATTATGAAACTGATCGATATAGTCAGTAATAAGGATATGTTCCTAATAACCATAAATAAACGATAAAATTAACTATCTTAGTAATAAAATTTAAGGAAGACCGTGAAATCTGACCGATATCTTAAAACAAGTAAAAATAATATCCTTATTGTACCTATTTTCGTAACATGTAGATCTCAAGGTCTTCCTTAGACTTTATTATGATTTTTTTATTTAGAAACGAACGACAATCATCGTTATCAGCCTATGTTAGACCACTGCTGGACATAGACCTCCACTTCATGAGCGTAATAGCACCCTGTCTTCAGCTTACCGCATCTAGCATTTGCCAGCAGTCTTTAGCAGGTCGTCATCCTATTTAACCGAAGGGCGTCCTATATACGTTGCCAAGTCGCGGTCTCCACTCAAGAACACGTTTACTTCAGCGATTGTCGGTTCTTCGCGAGAGATGGCCAACCCACTGCCACTTCAGGTTGCTAATACTTTGGAATTAGCAACCTGAAGTGGCAGTTTTCAGAAAATTTGGTTCTCTGAATATGGACGTTGTTGCCGAAGAAGAATTGAAGCGTGATACGCTACGCCACTGTGTTCTAGAATACGTCTCGTTGCTTGTTACGAGCTTCTTCATTTCCCGTACTGACTGCTCGAAGTGTGCTGTGTAACACGTTACATTATGCCCTGTGACGGCGGACAGAACTGTTGCGTTTAATCTCTATAAAATATTTTTAAGCCTACGAAGTTCTTCAAGGACAAAATAAATCGTCAAGTGTAAGTCGGACTCGCGCACCGAGGGTTCGTGTCTTCGCGTGTGCAAAAATCAAGATTTCTTCTAATAAAAGAGTACGGTTCAAGTTACCAAATATTTATTTTTGCGAATCTGTTACCATCCCATTGCTTTATTTTTCAAAATAAAAATCAAGTCAGTAAGTCATAGTTTGGGAGAAGAAGGCAAATATATATCTAAATTGAGATATTTTTTCAAAAAACTTCAACTTCAATTATCTTGGCGCTTTTGTACTGAATGAAATTGAATATTAGGTATAGGAGTCTAGAAGTCTAAGAATCCTAGATTTCATATTTCAACAGCAGTAGGATATCATAGAGCGTGGGGATTATGGGCATTACACACCATGAGAAAAAAAAACAGAGGGAGGTCTGCGTCCAGCAGTGGTCTATTATAGGCTGTTGAGTGAGTAACAGGTTCTCAAAGTTCATGAAAATGTTGATTTTTTCGAAAGACCAGCCTATAGACTCGAAATCGATCCTATTGGTTAAATAATGCACACAGCCCTACTAAACACTCAGGTTTCAGTTAAAGGCTATGTAAGATAAACTTTATCCAAGGTTTTAAACCAAGGTTATCGACATAGCTCAAAGGATAAGCAAGCTGAAGTGGCAGTGGGCTGGCCATATTTCAAGAAGAACCGACAACCGCTAGGGTAAACGTGTTCTTGAGTGGAGACCGCGACTCGGAAAACGTAGTAAAGACTGCTGGCAGATGCTGGATGCGGCAAGCTGAAGACAGAGCGCTATGGCGCTCATTAGGGGAGGCTTATGTCCAGCAGTGGACTGGTATAGGCTGATGATGATGAAGATAAACTTCTCACAGTGGATTAACAATGCATTTTACAATACACACTTGCATAATAACTGTATTGTTAACACAAGGGCATCATCTGTATCAACCGGAAGGTAATAAATTACTACCCAGCCTCCATTGTCACTCAGAAGAAGTCAGCGTTTTATTCCGAACCATAATAAAAATAAATAAATAACGCTGGACAATTCACACAGCATTATCTAGCCCCAAGCTAAGCAGAGCTTGTGTTATGGGTACTAGATAACTGATATACATAATACATTACTTAAGATATTTTGTTTTCTACATAGAAAACGACCAGAACACCCGAAACAAATACAAATACCTGCAGATCGTACAAATATTTGTCCCAAGGCGGAAGAGGTCCGCATTTCATATATTCAAGTTATAATTGAAAAATCTTTGAACATGTATAAATAAATAATTAATTTGTTTCGAAAAAACATAAAACCGTCTTTAAATTTCTTAGTATTTACACAGTTATTTTTTAGTATTTCGGGAAAACTGCTCTCGGGAATATTTTTTTCAAGCAACCACTTCGTGATGATTCTATATACATTAGCGAAATAATTTTTAAAATCTGTTCTTATTGACGAAGAAATCGGCAAAAACACAAAAGATACAAACAGACAACATAGAACCTCCCCTTTAGTTATTCGTTTCGTCGGTTAAAAAGCCTAGAAGAATCTCTGAAGCTATGAACAATAATTATATATATTCGTAGTTAGCGATGTTAGGCTGTGCCATTAATATTTTTTAAAAACAAACGTGCATATTTAGGTAAGGTAATATTTTTTTTTCTACTTAGATTATGATTATTTTTATTTAATTACGATCTTTTTTTATAAGTTTTGTGCTGTTTTTATGTGGGACGTACAAGTCACCTACAAGTCGGAGGATCTATGACCTGCCGGTCATAGGTTTTTATCTCAGGCATCATTGACTCATGTTACTGTCATTCATTTCATTTTCATTTCATGAGATAAAAAAGGCGATTATCAGGGTGCGTCCAGCAGTGAACCAATATATAGTCTGTTGAGATTGAAGTTGACCCGCTAGGTCATAGATCCTCCTATTTTCGAAGTCGATTGAAACTACATCGATAATTTCGAAAAGTTAAGATAAAACTCAAAAGCCGACAAACCTTGACCGGTCGGCACAGATACATTATATCTGTCTACGGTAAGGTCAGGCGGGAGGCTTGGCTCAAACTTGTACAACTCATGTTACTGTCAAAGTATGGCAAACATGCATCCAAACATACATCCGAACGCTCGCATTCATGTTATTCATAAAAATATCAAAAGTTTCCCTAAAAATAGCGATGTACATAAAAAAGCCCGACGGGTTATGTCATTATTAGATTGTAATTTTTTTCGTTAATATATTATTAAATATATTTATCTTCCATAGTTAAAAATGAAGTTACCATTAGACTCATGCATATACTTATTGTCTTTAAAAATTAGTACATATATATTTTAACTAGGGAGTTAACCACCTGGTTATAAACGAGGTTATTTATACTCACGAGCATAGCGAGGGAGGATGCGTTATAATGGTTTCACTTCGATTGTTATAAAATAAAACAATAAAAACTTAGCTTCAGTAAATATAAATCAATTTTACTTCTCTACTACACAGATTTGTCATAAGTCTTTAAATACAATATTTCGACCGGTACAGATTAATTCGTATTGATTATGTCTTTGCCATTCTGTCCTGCCCAATTTGTGACATTGTCAGTTCATCATCCATCATCATAATTATGAGCCTATATTAGTCCACTGTTGGACATAGGCCTCCCCTTATAAGCGCCATAGGGCCCTGCCTTCAGCTTGCCATTTCATTTTCAATATAAATTATAAATAAGCTAAACTCATTTTCAGCAAAATTTGTAGTAAACAAATATTCCAGCTGTGATTCCAGAGAATTCGCGCTGATACCAACTTTTTTAGGGTTCCTTACCCAAAGGGTAAAACGGGATCCTATTACTAAGGCTCCGCTGTCTGTCTGTCTGTCTGACCGTCACCAGGCTGTAGGTATCTCATGAACCGTGATAGTTAGATAGTTGAAATTTTCACAGATGTCGTATTTCTGTTGCCGCTATTACAACAAATACAATAATATTACATATAAAAATCAGAACAATATATGCATATAATTGTTTTTTTTGCCGACTTTATACATATATAATGTTACGGAACCCTTCATGTCCGAGTCCGACTTTCAGGTGGCCGGTTTTATTCTTTTTAATTTTTGTAGGTATCTAATCATCAGCCACTACTGAACATTTGCCCTCTTAAATGCCTAGACGTCATGATCACGTTTTGTTACTAATGTGAAATGCACTCGTCTCTGAACGCATCTTCTACAACAAAACTCCTAGTGAGTTGCAAAATCTATCAGTAAATAAATTCAAACAAATTGTCAAAACCTTTGTGCAAAAAGGCTAACTATAAAATATTAGATTATTTATTATTAGCTAGAAGATAAACAAGATTCGCCAAGTGCGAGTGTAACTCGCGCGCCGAGGGTTTCAAACATTTGCCAATTATTTGGACAATCAATTTTCTGAAATATTTTAAAAAGTATGAAACTTACAGAAATTTCAAAAAGTGTTTTGAAATGGTCAAAACGATACCTTTCATTTGATACCCCACATGGGTAGGTACCCCTTTTTGAAAAAAAATCCCATTTTTTGACCATTTTTCAAAAACTATTATTATTACAGACTTCTCTATATTTTTCCTGTAAAATATAGATTGATATCTACAAACGCCTAATACATTGTACATGGATCGGTCTGCAATCTTCGGAGCTAGGGGGGGGGGAATGGTCAATTTTTCGTCTTTTTTTGAAATATTTCAAAAAGTATGAAACTCACAGAAATTTCAAAAAGTGTTTTGAAATGGTCAAAACGATACCTTTCATTTGATACCCCACATAGGTAGGTACCCCCCCTTTTGAAAAAAAAATCCCCCCCTTTTTGACCATTTTTCAAAAACTATTATTATTACAGACTTCTCTATATTTTTCCTGTAAAATATAGATCGATATCTACAAACGCCTAATACATTGTACGTGGATCGGTCTGCAATCTTCGGAGATAGGGGGGGGGGAAAGGTAAATTTTTCGACTATTTTTGAAATATTTCAAAAAGTATGAAACTTACAGAAATTTCAAAAAGTGTTTTGAAATGGTCAAAAGGATACCTTTCATTTGATACCCCACATAGGCAGGTACCCCTCCTTTTGAAAAAAAATTCCCCCCCTTTTTGACCATTTTTCAAAAACTATTATTATTACAGACTTCTCTATATTTTTCCTGTAAAATATAGATTGATATCTACAAACGCCTAATACATTGTACATGGATCGGTCTGCAATCTTCGGAGCTAGGGGGGGGGAATGGTAAATTTTTCGTCTTTTTTTGAAATATTTCAAAAAGTATGAAACTCACAGAAATTTCAAAAAGTGTTTTGAAATGGTCAAAACGATACCTTTCATTTGATACCCCACATAGGTAGGTACCCCCCCTTTTGAAAAAAAATTCCCCCCCTTTTTGACCATTTTTCAAAAACTATTATTATTACAGACTTCTCTATATTTTTCCTGTAAAATATAGATCGATATCTACAAACTCCTAATACATTGTACGTGGATCGGTCTGCAATCTTCGGAGATAGGGGGGGGGGAAAGGTAAATTTTTCGACTATTTTTGAAATATTTCAAAAAGTATGAAACTTACAGAAATTTCAAAAAGTGTTTTGAAATGGTCAAAAGGATACCTTTCATTTGATACCCCACATAGGTAGGTACCCCCCCTTTTGAAAAAAAAATCCCCCCCTTTTTGACCATTTTTCAAAAACTATTATTATTACAGACTTCTCTATATTTTTCCTGTAAAATATAGATCGATATCTACAAACGCCTAATACATTGTACGTGGATCGGTCTGCAATCTTCGGAGATAGGGGGGGGGGAAAGGTAAATTTTTCGACTATTTTTGAAATATTTCAAAAAGTATGAAACTTACAGAAATTTCAAAAAGTGTTTTGAAATGGTCAAAAGGATACCTTTCATTTGATACCCCACATAGGCAGGTACCCCTCCTTTTGAAAAAAAATTCCCCCCCTTTTTGACCATTTTTCAAAAACTATTATTATTACAGACTTCTCTATATTTTTCCTGTAAAATATAGATTGATATCTACAAACGCCTAATACATTGTACATGGATCGGTCTGCAATCTTCGGAGCTAGGGGGGGGGGAATGGTCAATTTTTCGTCTTTTTTTGAAATATTTCAAAAAGTATGAAACTCACAGAAATTTCAAAAAGTGTTTTGAAATGGTCAAAACGATACCTTTCATTTGATACCCCACATAGGTAGGTACCCCCCCTTTTGAAAAAAAATTCCCCCCCTTTTTGACCATTTTTCAAAAACTATTATTATTACAGACTTCTCTATATTTTTCCTGTAAAATATAGATCGATATCTACAAACTCCTAATACATTGTACGTGGATCGGTCTGCAATCTTCGGAGATAGGGGGGGGGAAAGGTAAATTTTTCGACTATTTTTGAAATATTTCAAAAAGTATGAAACTTACAGAAATTTCAAAAAGTGTTTTGAAATGGTCAAAAGGATACCTTTCATTTGATATCCCACTTGGGTAGGTACCCCTACTTTTGAAAAAAAAATCTCCACCTTTTTGACCATTTTTCAAAAACTATTATTATTACAGACTTCTCTATATTTTTCCTGTAAAATATAGATCGATATCTACAAACGCCTAATACATTGTACGTGGATCGGTGTGCAATCTTCGGAGATAGGGGGGGGGGTATGGTCAATTTTTCGTCTTTTTTTGAAATATTTCAAAAAGTATGAAATTTACAGAAATTTCAAAAAGTGTTTTAAAATGTACAAAACAATACCTTTCATTTGATACCCCATTTGCCTTCCTAGGTCTCTTTTGAAATTTCAACATCAAAATTTGTACTGAAAATATTCATTTTCATTTTTCATTTATTTATATATTTTTTTCTTAAAATCAGTAATGGCGCACGAAATGTATCATTATTTCAAATTTCAAGTTAATAGCTGCAGTAGTTACTGAGATATTCAAGAAAGAGCGGGGACGGACAAAGCGAGACCATAAGGGTTTCAAAACCGATCTTTGAAACCCTAAAAAGCTTGGGACGATTTTTGCTCCAACTCGAAAATAACAACTACCTAACAGGCTAAAAGTTTCTTCGTCGCTTCTTTACTTTAGTCTACATACCGAAGCGACCGAAATCAAAAATATCACCTTATTTCCGTGTCAATGTTTTATTTAAGAATTTGATCTTTCTAAGTGTATACATTTTTGTATTTATTGATTTGATTTGACTTACGGTATATAGACTTTTTATTTTTGGAAGACGCCTCATTATGTTGAAAATATACTTTTACTGCAACATTAAATTTTAACGACGCAAGGACGCCCTCAAAGGCCAGCGTTGTGTTGATGATGAAACATATCTGATTGGTTTTACATAATTATTACTATTAAATGACTGATTAGAATTATACTCATTTTAATGGGTTAGGAAAAGGTTAACCTACATAAACCATCTTCTGATATTGTCCTTCCTATACCTGTCTACATGGTGTTACGAAATGGATGATGGACTGAACTGAAACCAACTTTATTCTGAAACTCCATCATTATTAGAAATTATGAAAAATCAATTACTTTTTATTTATTCTTTTTATTTATTTTGTTTGATTCCTGCCTCGGGACAAATTTGTGTACGATCTGCAGACATTAATTTGTTCAGGGTGTTCTGGTCGTTTTCTATGTATAATAGAAAATATCTGTGTATTGTATTATTATGTATATCAGTTATCTAGTACCCATAACACAAGCTCTGCTTAGCTTGGGGAAGGTAATGCTGTGTAAATGGTCCAGCATTGTTTATTGAAAATAAACATGGTAATATAACAAAGCATAAAAAACATTTTATATGTTTCGGATATTTTTAATAAAGTCCTAATTAGATAATGAGCTAAAACTTGATTTTTGGGCTTGCGTTGTTTTGCCCTGTCTCGCTTCTATGAACGCGAAATCCTATACCTATGTGTCCTTTTCACAAAATATTAGATTGGCTTTGGTAAAATTTCAGTCAAAATCAGTCATCCATCAGTCATGCCAAAAATCAAGTCGATCGGTTGCTTAGTTAGGTAGGCGTAAAGGAAGAAGAACCAAACAAACAAACACACTTTCATTTATAATTGACGACCTCAGGGGCGCAGCGGGCGAGAGTCTTCCTGCGACGCAAGAGGTTGCGGGTTCGATCCCCGCCTCGGAACAAATTTGTGTACGATCTGCAGAAATTTGTTCCGTTGGTCTGGGTGTTTTCTATGTATAATAAAAAAATATCTATCTATGTAATGTATAATATTACGTATATCAGTTATCTAGTACCCATAACACAAGCTCTGCTTACCTTGGGGCTAGATAATGCTGTGTGAATTGTCCAGCATTATTTATTTATTTATTATAATATTAGTTAACAAATACTTATTATTCAGAAAGAAAATAACAATCAAATAACAAATTTAAATTTAATATTAATATTAATTTTTTTGATATTAGTTAGGATTAGGATATTGTTTATTAAAGCTGTCTAACTACGTATAAAAATATCATAATAATCAGCTGATATATCTGTTTTAGTTTAGATTTCGACGAATTTTTGACAGATTTTCATTGAAAACTGTCAAAAAATAGCTACTTGACCCCCGAATACTCAAACGCATCTCAGATTTAAGCGCGTCTCAAGTGACGAATTTTTGACACATTTTCATTGAAAACTGACAAAAAATCACGACTTGAGACGTGCTAAAATCTGAGTTGCGTTTGAGTATTCGGGCGTGAGACCTGTTAAATCTGAGAAGCGTTTGAGTCTTTGGGGGTTAGACTCCTATATACCTAATATTACATTTCATTCTGTACAAAAGAGCCAAGATAGTTTTTTGATTAGTTGTATACATAAGTTTGAAGAGAAAAAAAATCTATAACATCTCAATTTTGCTGCATTTTTGCCTTCTTATCCCAAACAATATGACTTACTGACTTGATTTTATATTGAAAAATAAAGCAAAGGCATGGGTTACAGATTCGCCAAAATAAATACCTATAATATGATTACTTGAACCGTACTCTTTTAGAATGTCAAAAAGTCCCGCTCCTATAAACGCGAAATCCTATGCCTATCCTTTTCACAAATGGCCGGAAGAGGCCCCTTAATAACTCGCATAATTTCAAATGTTTCTGATATTTTATGATTAATAACACTCACAACTAATTTTGCATATTAGAAAAAAGATTGAATTTGATTTTATTAATACGCTATAAAATGTCCGGCCTTGACCGAAATTTAGAGATACAATATAAGTTCGGATTTGAAACCGGATTTCGAAACTTGATCCTCGCTGAGATGAAAGGTAAATTCGGCACGGATCAAGAGCTCTGGTGGGGAGAGTGGGGGTTAGCGAAATTAAATTGATATTGAAGTTCCGATTTTAGGATCTAGGACTATCTATCGTAGGATCAGTTTGCGGCTGGTTTGATTCCCGCCTTAGGACAAATGTTTGTATGGTCTGCCAATATTGGTTTCGAATGTTCTTGGTATTTCTAATGTACTTACAATATGTTGGTGAGTATCTGGCGCAGCGTATCAACATTGCCATACAGCGGGGCAATGCACCCAGCGTCTTGGGCACGCTTCCGTCTGGTATTGCTATGGATCAATTGAGCTACCTGTAGATTGTTTAAATTTATAGTAATTGTTAAAAACAAAACAATAGGTACGCGATATAATATTAATATTATTTTTGTTAACAAATCGCAAAAGTTATAAAAGTTTCACCCGTACTTAACCTAAAATTTACTTCGTTGCCGCGTCTTTTATACGCAGTTTATTTTACTGGTAGATTTGAGATCCTTCCAGCATTAAATACTTCTTTCAATAACATTATTATCTGAACCTCGACGTCAAGCAAGCGACTTTTAGTTGTTTGTGTCGTTTACAAACTTTTTACATCTAGTTTGGCTGTCAATAGTTACTCGACTAACGCCTTCCATGTCCCAGAGCGCTAGCGACTATATATAATTACATTAATTACCTAGATGAAGCCTAGGTACTTAGTCTAAGATTCGTCTAGGTAACCCGTAGGTACAGTACAGGTAAGTGTCTTAACAGAAGGTACAAATCTTAAATATAGTAATTCTACTTTTTTTTGTTAACGGCCCTACCTCAAATCAACTGCGCCAGATCTCCTCTTCCAAACTACTAAATATTTAAGTTTTTAATTTATATATTGTAAAGTTCATGACTTAACTACTCTATTCGTCATATGTTTTGAAAACACGATTCCATAAAACTTTCTCGACAGAAAAATCGCAAAATTACCTCTAAATTTTTACTAAAACCTTAATTTCTCAATAATATAATATATATATACCTACAAAAGTTAAGAATTTGAGAACAAGCATGGCAATTGAACTAAATATGAAGAACATTTATCTGTTGCTTTTTTAAAATACCTAATGTTGTCATTAATATATAATTTTAATAAATATTACCTATATACTTAGATATTGTTAACTTGTTACCTTCTGTTAGATTTATGTTGATTACCCTTTATTGTTCTTTTATTTTTATTATGTTCATGGTTATATTAATTGTCACTACACTGTTTTTTAGTCGTGAAAACCTTAATTTAAGCTTTCTAGGATATATTAATTCTTGTTATTCTGTTATATTAAGCTTCTGGTTTTCCTATATAAATAAATATAAATAATAAATAAATATCAAGCAAAAACTTGATTTTTAGTCTTGCGATGCTTTGTCCTGTCGCGCTCCTATGAACGCAAAACTCTATGCCTATCCTTTTCATAAAATGGCATCGTAGTTATAGGCTCTTAATTCATTTTTCGGTATAAAACATTTCTTGGGAAGAAAATTGTTAAGATACCTCGGGTCATTCTTCATCCATACAATACTGAAAGATTTTTCTAAATCGGGCCATTATTGAAGAAGAAATCGACGATCATGCTAAAAACAACATACCTAAGCCGATCATTATACTCCTGTTTTGATTTTCCTTTCGTAGGTTAATAATAAGATTGTTTTGAAAAACTAAAAACCGAAGTTCCATGGTATCTACATTAGTTTTTTTATATTTTCCGAGAAAATAATTAGGTATTATCCTTCGGGGAGATTTTTTTAAGTGAGCGAGCACCTAGGGACTCATACATAGCGCGCACACGCATACATAGCAAAAGAATTTTCAAAATCGGTTCCTTATATAACAGAAAAATCGTCGAAAAAAAAGAAATGCATCCGTATTTTCATCGATTAAAAATAAGAAGGACCTTACCTACTTATGCACCGACCGACCTACTTTTTTTGACCTTCATTCATCTTCGAGCTAAAAATAAACCCCAGAGGCGTGCACTAAACGATGGAACAAATGTTGCAAGCTTGCAGATCTTCAGATAATGTTGCAATACGTAGTATCAATACTTCACTGTTATATTTGCGAATAAATTATTGTACCTTGCGTAATTTTATTGCATTGAGTTTGAATGCCAGCAGTATGGAAACTACCGACATCTTGTGGGGAAAAGCAAAACTAAGCTCAATCACTTGGGGCAAATTTCATTTTCAGGTTTGTGTACAAGTTTGATTAATAAATAAATATTAAACAATAATGGTACAGAAAGAAAATATCACAGTTATTTTTAGTTAAATTAAAAATAGAACACATTTTTATTCAACATTTTAATTGAACATTACGAATGATAATCACATAATTTATTTATCGTTTTAACTGACATCTAGTGGTTAGTAGCTGAACTATTACAAACCACTGCTGAAAGAAAAGACAGAACCTAAGGTTTATAAATAGTTCACATTTCGATATTTTAATAGATGGCGCTTATGTTTAAGACTGGGTATTTTATTATATCGTAGCGGTCGAGGGAGTCGATGCTGAACGTAGGATCCTAGGATCTTTGAGTCGATGGATGGAGACGGCGCGGCGGCCCTGGACCGCTCTTTGTGGCGTCGTCGTGTGGGGAAGCCTATGTCCAGCAGTGGACGTGTATTGGCTGATATGATGATGATTATAAGTAAGTATTTTCCTTTTGCGTCTTTGAGGCCGAGTTAAAAGTACAGTAATACTAGTTTCTCCCCGCGGTTTAGCACGCGTTGGTGAAACGTTTAAAGGTTATTTTTATCCCATGGGAACAGTTTTATTGGATATAAAGTAGCCTGTCTGATTCCAGGCATAAGCCTGTTTTATAATCTACACCAATGTGAAACTTCAGCCTGATCTTTTCAGCAGTTTTGGCGTGAAAAAGTAAAAAATCAAAAATCCATCCATCCACCCAGTGTGATTATTCTCTGTGGCTGAGGTGAGGTAAATAATAAGCTCAACTAACTTTTCATCTTATCCCGATCGTTACGGGCATTTTTGTTCTCATTTACGTATCACAGAGACTAGGTACATTTCTTTAGCAGGAGTAATAACATTACATCGACAAAGAGGTAAATCGATTCTGAGATAAATATTTTATCTTAGTTTTTTTAGACGACGTCCGTGGAAAAGTGAGTTAACTTCGACGGAGGAGGTTGAGGGTTCGATTCCCGCCTTTGGACATGTTTGTACAATCTGGAAATATTTGCTCCGGGTGTTCTGGGTATTTTCTATGTATAATAAAAATATCTATTTATGTTAAATATGCTCTTTAATTATATCAGTCATCTAGTACCAATGACTTAAGCTCTGCTTAGCTTGGGGCTAGATGATGCTACGTGGATTGTCCAGCATTATTTTATTATTATTCAACCGATCTATAAGAACTCCTAGTTTCTAGTCTTTGCCCTTGGCTTTGCTCAGTTGGTATCGGGATCCGTTGGGAATAAGTCCAGAAATTACCTTACAAACAAACTCTACCTCCACATACCTGTAAGTAGGTATTCATCATCATATCAGCCTACTGTAGTCCACTGTTGGATATAATACGCCTCCCATGGGTCGGAGGGCTTCTTACACTACGTTTGCCGAGTCGCGGTCTCCACTCATAAACACGTTTACCCCAGCGGTTGTCGGTTCTTCTCGAGATATGGCAAGCCCACTGCCACGTCAGCTTGCTAATCCTTTGAGCTATGTCGATAACCTTGGTTCTCTGTCGGATGTATTCGTTGCGAATCCTATCCTTCAGAGAAACTCCGAGCATAGCTCTCTCCATAGCTCGCTGGGCAACTTTAAACTGGTGGACCAGCCCTACCGTGAGTGTCCACGTCTCAGCTCCGTAGGTCATGACGGGTAGGACGCACTGATTGAAAACTTTCGTTTTCAAGCATTGCGGTATGGATGACGAGAAGACTCGACGTAGTTTCCCAAACGCTGCCCAACCTAGCTGGATCCGCCTCTTGGTAGTAGGTAGATATTGTTGGTAGAAAAACAATGACGTCCTAAATACTTAAAAGTTTCCTAATTTTACCGACTTAGAATACTGTTAATAATGTTGTATGGGCCGCGATGGTACGGTTGACGTAACTTTACCTACATAAGCGCAATACGGACCGGTCTTTGACTAGCGTTGGGACGGGGGTATCGATAAAGATTTCAATTAATTCTTGCGCAAAATATAAAGTGAATTATATGTTTTAATGTAATTTTTTCATTTGTTTTACCTCTAATTTCATCAGACACTTTGTTTGCGTCTTTTTTTACAAATTTGAGCTAACTGCTGGCTGTTTTAAGAAGTTTCGAGGTAGCTCGATTGTATTTGTATTGATATGGTTCTTTTGAGCTAGATTGTTCTAGATTGTAAGTAAAAGATAGATAGATTAAAATTGCGGATATTTTTTCTTTCAGCATAACACAGGCTTTATTAAGTAGAGGAACAAAAACTATTAATGTTTTTTATTAAAGTCTTGTGGCGGGATTCCATGCCCTATCTAAATAAAAATACCTAAAACTTAAGTGGACATTTTTGTAAGTAGATCAGTAAAATATTAATTTCTTAAAACATCTGAAATAGGTAGGACAATGAAAAAAGTTGTGTCGTGATCCTAAAATAACATTCTACTACAGAACAAGAATAATAGAAAAGTAATTTATTGGCACAGATGATATACCTACTTTACAATAATATTGTTCTATAAATACAAACAATCTTTGACTTGTCAAAATATACATAAATAATACAATTAGGTCCCATTACGTACACAAATTAGCTATGTATCTCTGGCAAATAAACTTTTACTGTTATCAATCCAAATTAACGTAACAGATATTGCCGTAGTAATTGACATCATTGAATTACTCTAAAAATTGAGTTGACGTTTTAACAGAGTTTTTTAAAGCTAACCAAATGAAATCATCGATGGTCGATAAACTTTCTTTTCCCATCACTAGTGTAGTGAAGCACAACCACTTTCACTGTCTGTATTTATTCGTTTCCTACTGCGATAATATTATCTAGTTCTAGGACTCAGGATTAGGTAACTGGGACTGCAGGCCTAGATAACTATAAAACATGAAATTCTGACTAAATCATGCTGATCATTGGAAGTAGAAGTCGCTGCGTTAGAATCGACCCCTCCAACTCAATCTCTGGATGTCGTAAGACCCGACTAAGGGAACATAAGAAGTGTACCAGTTTCCTTTCTATTAAATTATTTTTTTTAAAATTCCTCGACTTTATTTCTATTTATTTGAAGACGGCCTTTCTTTTCTTGTCCTTTTTCTCGATTGTGCACGGTTTTAATTAATGCAAGCTCATACCACAAACAAGAAATTCTTGCTGGTTGCTTCTTACAATTTGTGCCTTCCACGAAAATTGTAATGAGGTATTTCCGATTACCATTTAAAAAAAATAGTTCCAAATTTCTTGGTAAGTGGGGGCGTCAACTGGAAATTAGGGTATGTCAATGTCAAATGAAAGGAAACGAGCTTACGTCAAAATGGACCGTTTTGGAAAATTCAAAGTTTTCTTTTCATTTTACATTGACATACCTTATTTTTTGACGCCCTGCCATCTATTGATATACAGGGAACTATTTTTTTTTAATGCAATCGAAAACCGCTCATTGACTATGAGCGGTTTTCGATGACTATGAGGGGTACAAGGGAGACTCCAAGATCTCGTCTCCCAAGCCAACCTAACCTGCACGTGGTGTACCCTGCTAGATAACGAACTAGGCTCTGGTGAAAATATCAACATTCTTCTTAATTTGCTAACTCATATTTTACTATTATTTTCCATTACTTGACACTGGCAGAAAAGAGTCCAACCATAAACATATTGCCATTAACTAAGAATCATCATCATTGACTATGATGATGATTACACAAGGGGGATTTATTTAGTGATAATCTGTTAGAAATTAAATAAGTTCCCAAAAAATTTCGACTTTTTGGGAACTTATTTCATTTCTTAGAGATGCCCAGAGTGCGGGTAAGCACTATAACAAAATCCTTAGATAATCTGTTGTTGGTAAATGGAGTACCTACGAATATTTTAGCATCATTATTACGATTTAATTCAGTGTTGGAGAATTGTACTAGTTCAGAGTTTTGTAACTATTTAGTTTCTTTTTATTCGTGCCGATATTGTCGTGTGTTTATTTCTGTTTCAGATTTAAATTTAATTCTGTTTGACCTTTTTTAAGTGTACATTTTTGTATATATGGAAATAAAGCATTTCTGATTTGATTTGATTTGATATGATGCCCCGTACCCGTAGGTAAAGGCTTAACCACTCATACAACACGGTGTGTACGGATGGCACGCAACTTTAGACTACATGTAGGTGCGGACTCTACATCCATTGGCTAAGTAAATACGGATCCTAGCCACTAAGTTATCTACTAATCAAAAAGTGTATCAATCGGTCAGTTGGCCCGTCAAGCAAGTTGAGTTACGTAAAGGTACGCAAAACCGTATTATTAGCATAACTATAAATTATTTTAAGTGGGTTCCGTATGAATTATAATTTAATTGTTTTGTAAAAACTGTAAACCGAATTAAAATCTATACTAACAATATAAATGCGAAAGTGTGTTTGTTTGTTTGTTTGTCCTTTCTTCACGCCCTGACTAAGCAACCAACCAGACGTGACCTCCTTTAGAATGATAGAAGATAGAAAATACTTTTATTGCACACTTAAAACTAAAATAAATAATGCTGGACAATTCACACAGCACTATCTAGCCCCAAGTTAAGCAGAGCTTGTGTTATGCGTACTAGATAACTGATATACATAATATAACACAATACATAGATAGATATTTTTTATCATATATAGAAAATGACCAGAACATCCGGAACAAATGTCTGCATATCGTACACACATTTGTCCCGAGGCGGGAATCGAACCCGCAACCTTCTGCGTCGCAGGGAAACCTTCGCCTACCGCGCCACATCGGTCGTCGAGTAGAATAATTATTTCATCATTAGGAAGCTATATTATCCCTGATGAACATGGGCTATCCATAGAATATACCCGTGCGAAGCCGGGGCAGACCGCTAGTCTATTATATAATTTTATTGTGTTATAATTTATAACTCTTGATTTAACCAACCTGTAAAACTTTTTACCAATGAATTGATTACGTTTACTTGGTGAACCAGCCCTTGGTTTCTTCATAATTTATAAATTTTTGCTCTGCTTAGCTTTGGGCTAGATAATGCTGTGTGAATTGTTCAACATTGTTTATTATTATTGTTTGTTTACGTTATTATACGGAACCCCAAATTACTCAGTCATTTTTTGTGAAATTGTAACGTTTTCGAACAATGATGAAATCGTAGAATATTTTCCTTATTACCAAGCACAGGCAGGTCGAAGATTTGAAATTTTGTTGGGTGTTCTGGCTGTTCTATTTTTAAAATACAATAATCTATCTATGAAAATTACAATCAAATTATAAAAAGAAAAAATTAGAACTAGCATTTACAATTGAAACGCTTGAGGTCAAGACAATATAATATCTCGACATAGCCTATGCATTTGCTCCCCTTGGAGTCGAGACCCTAGGTCCGTGGGGTAACGAGGCTCTCCGGGTTTTCAAAAAAATATCTGAGCGTCTGGTCGAAGCGACGCGTGACTCGAGAGCTGGTGAGTATCTGGCACAGCGCATCAGCATTGCCATACAGCAGCGGGGCAATGCAGCCAGTGTCTCGGACACGCGCGGCTGGTATTGATATGGATCTGTTGAGCTACCTGTAGATTGTTTGCTCAATGGTTTCAACTGTAAATAGTAGTTATAATTTAATTATATTTTTTGTAAAGAAATATCTACAGGTAGCTCATATGAATTTATTATCTGTCTATGTAATATAGATATCACAAGCTCTGTTTAGCTAGGGGCTAGATGATGTTGTGTGAATTTTTTTATAGACGAGCAGCCTGTGGTTGAAGTATCTACATAAGATAGTGCCGAATTTAACTAAATAAAAAACTAAAAAATGTACGCATTAATTAACTTAGTCTTGTCTCGTAACCAGTTGTCAAATTTCTCCTTGAAGGCGTTTATTGATGTGGCTGATATAATGTCTTCTAATGGTTCCAATTTTGCACCACTCTATCAACAGTAGGTAATATTATAAAGAGGAAAGGTTTGTAATTTTGTATGTAACGAAAAAACTTAAAAACTACTGAACCGATTTCATAAATTCTTATAGAAAGCTACATTATCACTGAGTAACATAGGGTATCTAGTATATAAATACTAGTTTTAATTTCTAAGTTTATCTAAGTTTTAGATGATTATAAGGTTTTAATTTATTATTTATTATTACGTTAAATAAATGACACTTATTATTAAATAATAATATTAAATATTTAAATATACTTTTGGACAATAAAAAAAAAGTTTTAATTTAAATTTATTATTTGATTGTAATAACTGAAATAATAAAATCTTTATTAACAAGTGAAAGCGGTTCACCAGCGTCTCCGTGAAAGCATTTCAAGAAGAAGTTATAATTTGTTTCATTTCTTTGATTGTTATTGTATTTGTCAATAAAGTTTCACGTACTAACCCTGCTCGATTAAACTAAAGACCGTTAATAAATTCACATTATTCTATGAAGAAAGACTGAAATGATAATCTTTGTGATAATGATGAAATGAACAGAAAGTGCGTAAGCTTTTGAAATTCACGGGAGTGTATTCGAGTGAAAGAGACGCGGAAAAAACGTTGCATTTTATTGCGTCCATAGAGTGGCGATCTAGCACAAAAACCTTTTAGGAATGAAGCTATTTTATGTTCCTCAACCATTTATATAAAAAAGTGTAAAGAGCTAGGTACGCATAAGTTTGTAAGCTTGTTTATAAAGGATAATTAAGTAATAGGTACATATCCGGAAGAGTTGACAGGAGGCAAAAAGATAAACATAATTTAAGCGGCCAGATTTCAATCCCGCTTTAAACACATCAAATTGAGAGCTTTAAAAGAGCGTCCAGCGGTTTACATTCCGCAAGTAAAATTAATGTGCAATTTTTTTAAAGGACTACGACGATATTAATAAATATAAATTTAAGGAAAAGAAATAGTTTAAAACAATCGTTACTGGTATATTTATATCAATGTCCAGAGCTTTCAGCATTATGTTGATAGTTTTAGGAATCAAGAGATAATAGAATAGATAAATAATAAAAATACCAATTACGATTGTTTGAAACGATATCCTTTCCTTCCATTTATCTTTTTTAGTATCGTAGGGAAAATAAATAAATAGTTTTACATTGTTGCAACATTCAAGCCGAATGGGCACGATCAGAGTCTGTTTGGACAAGTCTCGGACACAGTGGACTCGTAACGGCTGTGTTGATATTAACTTAGTTCAGTAGTCGGATCATTTTCTTAGTAAAGATGCGAACCTAGCCTGTTTGCTAGTCGAACTAGGAGTAAATCTCTGTGCTCACAGGATTCGAATTACGCAAAAATTTTATTTGGTTCCTTCAACGTGACAACACGATTAGTACTGTTTAGCCCATAGTTTGGTCGAGATCTCCTGAGAACCCTGCGGTCTAATGTTTTAGTCATTCACTGTTTAAGGACGGCACAGCTTTTGTGTAAAGCTCTGATTGGTGTTTAACGTGTCATGGCGGATTACTGTACTTTGTAGTTCTATTTTATCAAAATAGTAATAAATCTCAATCTAAATAAAACATATTAGACCTGTGTTTTTTAATAAAAATATGTAAAATTAAGTAAATACATTATACTACCTTAACTAGTGATTTTTAGTTACTGTCATGACCTCTATTCAAAGGTACTAATTTAAGTGTTTATCTAATTGTGCTTAGCAAATCATAAGTATAAAAGAGTATCAGATAAGGTGCCAGTAAATATATCAGATAATAGATTTACTTGTGCATACTGAAAGAAAGAAGAAATTAGGATTTCTTTCTTCTTTCTTCTTCCAAAGTTTCAGCGCAGCGTGCCCGTCCGAACCACAGCCTGTATGTTTCCAAGCTTCAACCGAGTCCGCCAACAGTCTCGCGTTCAGTGAAAGGTGGCGCGGCGGTGCTTGCAGACGTGTGACAATGGACAAGAAATAGTGACGTTATATCTGATAGGTTTCCCTATATTCACTGTGAGTACTAGCTTTATATCCCTTCGTTCAAAGTTAAATTTTAAAAAGCTGAACGCGATCGTCTTTTGTTTTTCAATACAATTATCCGCGTTGACGACGACTTTACAAATTCAGACCTACGAAAAAATAAAAGAGGATCGCGCAGGATTTTGCTAAATTTACCATGGATAAGAAAAGTGGTGTTTTAGCTGACAGTTTTCTCTACATTTACTGTGAGTTTAAGCTTTAATTTTACCCTGCAAAGAAGCTTACTGTCTTAAGCGTCTAAGTCTTGTGCTTAAGTCCATTATTATTAGTACGTAAGCTTAACACAAGCTCTGCGAAAATTGACAAAAAATATTTATTTATTATTTTGAGTGAATAAAATCCTACGGTGGCATAATTATGTGCAAAAAGAAGACAAAGACACAAAAACAAAAATCAGAAAGTGGAACCGTTTTTATAAATATAAAAAAGGTTTGCTAAGTGTAAATTTAAGGTTTAATTTAACCTTTTATAATGGATTTGTATATTTTTTTTATACCAATCACGATCACCAATACATTCTGTGAGTATTTAGCTTTTATTTACCCAGGAAATAAAAGCGACCATAGCATGAGCATAGGTTTGCTATGTTTTTTAGAAATTATAGTCCTTCGTTTATAGCCATAGACAATGACAAAGAGATAGTAAAAATGTTATTGTTGATGGGTTTCATAATTACCGACAGCTACATTTAATTTTACCCATATGCTGGAGTTACTTCTAAAGACAAAATGGACACCTAGGTACATAAAGGTCCAGATACTTAACTTAAAGTTTGCCTTCGTTTCAAATAAATTGGCACAAGTTTGATGATCTAGATTTATTTTTTTATGAAGAAATTTACGATAAAAAAACTATATAAATAAATTAGAACTAGTATTTACAATTGAAACAATTTAGCTAACTACAGACAGAAAATTTCAATAAACAATAATAGAAATAAAACTAACTGTAGACTGATTCAATAAAATATAGGGAAACATTTTGTTAATTCTACGGCTGCTTCTATTTTTCGAGTAAATAAAAGCTAGATACCCACAGTCAATATTGCAAAACGATTTCAAAGCACTCCAGCTTATATACATCCACAATACAATGTCTTTTCACAAGAAGGAAAAGAAAGACAGAAGGAGAAGAAATTTTGTGAATAGCATAGGCAAGGGGGGCAAACATTTTTTATGGATTTTATTAATAAAGACTAAGTACTTTGTTAATAGGGACTTTCTAAATATTCGTTAAATTTAAATGATAAGTAATTCACAAAGTTAGCAATATTGCCTGCTAGCTCTTTACGCATAAGTTGCGTTACACTGTTACGCGGACGGTTTCATAACATAACGTAGTACCGGAGAAATTGTTGCAAAACGCGGATTAAATAATATGGCCTTTTGAGCTCATTGACGCACAGTCCAAAGGTCTTGGGTAAAACCGTTTTAATACATCTATAGCCTGTACTGGTCCACTGCTGGACACAGCCCACGCCCTCCCCCCCTGATAAACTTATAAGAGCCAGACTCTACCAAAGCGAGATGAGCGGAGAAGAGATGTGTTTGAAAAAACGCCAATTTGTGAATAGGTTAGGCATAGGATGTCGCGTTTAAAGGACGGGAAAGATATGAGCGGCGGCGTAAGCTCAAAAATCATGTTTTTGCCGGTTAACTAATAAATAAGACATTTGTTTGCAAAATTAAGTCTAAGGTGCCCTGGGTATTCACCTATTTGATATAGTGACGAAAATAAAAAAATCTTCAGATTGATAGTTTAAGAGAAAAATTGTAAAAACTAAGAAAACAGGTGGTACTTTACAATTATTTCTGGTATTTAAAATAGTTTTTTTTTTTCATTTTCGAAACGAAGGGGATCTGCCTTGTATTGAATAGATTGTTAGGTGTTTTTTCATAGCTTTATCGATAAAGATGACGGAGAAAAAAGGTTTTAATGTAACCCAAATTTGCCCATTTTACTTTTGAGACCCCGAGCGAAGATCTATCAGCTTGTAAGAGAAGAAACAAAGCAAGGTCGAAGCGGATTTGTGATGCCGTACGTCGCAAGCTGGTGACGTCACGCAGCGGAGACTAGAAGAGATGAGCTGAAATTTGAGCTGTGCCTCGCAAGGTGTTGACGTCACGCAGCGGAGACTAGAAGAGATGAGCTGAAATTTGAGCTGTGCCTCGCAAGGTGTTGACGTCACGCAGCGAAGACAAGAAGAGATGAGCGAAGATGTGAGCCGCTCTTACCAACATACATCTCCGCTCCAGTTTAGCCAATACGCACACCTAAACGGTGGAGACACTATAGCTGAAAGAACGTCTCTTCTCGTCTCCACTACGGACATAATGCACGTCTCCGTCAAGTCTGAACCTAATTGACTAAAGGTCAATTAGGTTCAGACTTGACGGAGACGTGCCTATGCCCATAAATCCCTCGCTGGGCATGTGGGTTGGGCGTCTCAGTTAAAAGCATACAGCTCAAAGTAAACAGAGATTGCGTTATTAAAAGGCTCCAAAGTACCTACTCCTGGATTCGGCGCGTATCGTCAGGAAGTTCCTTTCTTTGCAGCCCTAGTCACCGGTTGCTTGAGCCTAGCTTCGCAGCCGGTGATCTACCGTTTTGATATATTTTATACTGTAGAATAGTTTTATAATATTATATTTTCTTTCTATAGTAAAAAATGTATTTTTTAACGAGATTTAAAATAAATGAAGTATAATAATATATAATCTAGTTTTTTTTAATACACTACATAATACTTAATACATTATGTTTAAATATACATAAAAAACACCCGGAATACCTGAAACAAACATCTATAAAACGTACAAACTTTCTCCCGGGGCGGGAATCGAATTCGCAACCTTCGGCGTTGTAGGCGAACCATCACCTGCGAAAATTTTACACCACCGTTGATCTTCGCTTATGACATTTTCCGACTTTTGTGATGATTTCTTACAAATAATAGAAACAAATTGAACTAGTATTTACATATTGAAACAATTGATCTGAATGCAGACTGTTGCAAACAATCTACAGGTAGCTCAACTGATCCATTTCAATACCAGTCGGAAGCGTGCCCAAGACACTGGCTGCATTGCTTTGCATAATTCTAATTTATTTTTTCTATTATTTGATTGAAATTCTCTGTTAATAAATTATTTCTGTCATTTTTAAAAAAAGTTGTCTTTTTTTATATCTCTAAATATTGTTTTTAATCGATCCATAATTAACGGAGAAATCGATGAACAAAAAAACTTTTAGAACAATATAAAACCTCCGCCTATATTCGAAGTTAGTTAAATTGCATAAGTTTTGACATTGGCCAATAATCCCAGAAGCATAGTTCATGCTTTATTTACACAATTATGTAAAACGGTAATATTTTACATATCGTATAAATAATTATAAAATTTACTAAAACAGTTAGTACTGTGGTAGATGGAACATTTTGAAGGCTATATTTCTATAAGTATCATACTTTTTGAAAAGAATTGAGAAATTTAAATGACACTGTTCTTAAGAGGGTGGTTTGCGCCGCGATCGCGACCGGAAATTGAGACCAAAAACAGAAACAGAGGACCGCGACTTGTAGTTATCATTTAGATTTGTGCTAACGCCAGTTTGCGCGGCGACAGAGACGCAAAGTTATATGACAACTACCGGTCGCGGTTTCCTGTCTCGGTCGCGCTCTCCGGTCGCGATCGCAGCGTGAACTGCCAGCTTCAGGCGTAGTATGCGTCAAACTCGCGCCGCCGCCGCCGCCCCTATTTAATTCTATTGGGTTTATGCAAAATATCGAAGTTGCCCTTGGTGGCCACCAATATCTATTTTCGATTGATTGGTTAAACTAAATATAATAAAACTATCAGAGAGGCATTCAAACAGCTAATGATAGGTATCACAAACTGTACGATGGATTTTTAAAGTTCCTTTGTTCAACGTGGCGGTGCTAGTTTCGCGCATACCACCGCCTTAAGTCTTAAGTGGACCAAAACCATAATTTCTGACATTGAGCAACAAACAGAGTTCATATTACATAACTCATTTTGCCGCACGCACTCTCGTGAGTTGGGTAACTTGGGTAAGCGTGAATAAATAAAGAGTTATGTATTTACCCGACTATTATGAATCTAAAGATAGTACCTAATGAATTTTTAGCATACGTTTAAAGCTCCTGTGCCCGAATAACCTCAACCTCAACAGCCTATAAGACATATAATAGCCTATAAGACGCTGCATTGCCCCGCTGTATGGCAATGCTGATGCGTTGTGCCAGATACTCACCAGCTCTCGGGTTACGTGTCGCATAGACCATAGACTCTTGGTCTAAGTCGCGACCCCAAGGCCACCAAAAAAAAAATCTTTTTAGATTTTCAGGACAGGAACTGCCTTCAAGAATCAATTTTAATATAAAATAATAGTCATCATTAATGTTTTGATAATTAATTATGATCTGTATCTATACTAAAGAAAAATAATCATCAAAATCGGTCTTTCATTAAAAAAGTAATCGATGTACTAAAATGCATAAAACATACACACAGTCTAACACATAACCTTCTCCTTTTTTAAAGTTGGTTAATAAGCTACACTAGTCTGCTGGACATAGGCCTCCCCTTAAAAAGCCTAGAGCTTCGATTACTGATTAATTTTAAGTGTTTCAGTAAAAAAAAAAACAAATTGTGTTTTGTTACAGTGTAATATCGAGAAAACTAAAAAAAAAAACAAAATGGACAAGGAAACCAAAATCAGTAACGAGATAATCGGAGAATACAAGTGAGTAATAAATAATATATAATAATAAACAGTTTATAATTCATCATAATTATTTATACATAAGTCCCATTCATCATCAGCCTATACCAGTCCACTGCTGGACATAGGCCTCCCCTAATAAGCGCCATAGCGCCCTGTCTTTAGCTTGCCGCATCCAGCATCTGCCAGCAGTCTTTCGCAAATCGTCATCCCACCTGATCGGAGGGCGTCCTAGACTACGTTTTGCGAGTCGCGGTCTCCACTCAAGAACACGTTTACCCCAGCGGTTGTCGGTTCTTGAAATATGGCCAGTCCACTGCCACTTCAGCTTGCTAATCCTTTGAGCTATGTCGATAACCTTGGTTCTCTGTCGGATGTATTCGTAGATAGAAGTCCCATTGGTAGATATCAAAGGCACTAGCTGAAACTATTAGTAAAACGCAAGAAAAACCGTCCTCCCCACCTCCTGAGGCTCGAAGCCACAAATAACTAACATACATCCATCCGTCCATCCAAACTTCGCATTTAAAATTTTAGTGAGGTACAAAATAAAAATTATTTGACAACAATAATCCATTGTCTTCAACCTAAACCAGAAAAAACATGGAGAACCTGAATGGTAACGACCTTGATGCCGTCAACCGGAACCTGCATCAGGTGAACATGGAGAATCCTGACGCAACGGAGGCGATCGCTGACTTCTATGATGGTTCCGTGCTGATGGTGACTGGAGGAACTGGCTTCGTGGGGAAAGGTAAGACGTTCTTCATCTTTCATTTCAATTTTACTGTATTGACATAGCAAGACCCCTGTGCTTACCAATAGGTAACCCTCACAGGGTGTCGTGACTAAAATGGTTTCGTCATTTTAAAAAGAACTTAAAACTTAAAGGAGCTTAAAAACCATGGCAAACAATTGAGCTAACTGCAGACTGTTGCAACTTATCTACAGGTAGCGTAGCGTAGTGGTAGCTTATCTGAACCATATCAATACCAGTCGGAAGCGTCCCCAAGACGCTGCCTGGCTGCATTGTCCCCTGCTGTATGGCTGTATGATTCTCCATCTTTGTTAATAAAGTTATAAAATCTTGCACATCTCTGCGGAAAAACCAAAGCATAATATTGTCTACAAGAGCGCCCATATTTCAGCTCTCCTGGAGAAGCTTCTACGGAGCTGTCCAGGCATAGAGACGATCTACGTGCTGATGCGGCCGAAACGAGGGCTTAGCGTCGAGCAGCGGTACAAAGAACTGCTTAAACACCAGGTAAGATACAACTTTTGTTAACAAACAGGGTGTAATTTCCAGTCATAGGAAAGATCTATGTGCTGATGTGACTAAAGCAGGGAATGATGCGATGAGCAGCTAGCGGTACAAAGAACTGCTTAAACACCAGGTAAGATACAACTTTCGTCAACAAACACTGTGTCATTTCCAGTCATAGGAAAGATTTATATGTGCTGATGCGACTAAAACAGGGAATGATGCGATAAGCAGCGGTACATGAAGCTGCTTTAACACCAGGTACCTACGATGCAATTACTGTCAATTTATCAGCGCTGGAAAGTGTAAAGACAATATGTGACGTAAATGCTGATGCGGTTAAAGCGGAAGCTCAGCGTGGAGCAGCGATCCAAGAAATTGCTCAAATTACGCAAATATTTCTTTTATATATCGAAAACTAGTTTCTGCACGCAATTTTCACACGTTGATGGAAACGTTTAAAGGTGGTTTCTATCCCATGTATCCCTAATTTATGGGCTATATGTGATTCCAGGGTTAGAGCTATATTTATGCAATTTTGAGCTTGATCTATTCAAGAATTTATTGTGAAAAAGTTACAAACATCCATATCCATCTATCTATTACATGACACATTTACCTACATGCAGTCCGTTTCGTCAGTCAGATTGAAGGTCTTGCAGTCTTGTGGTCAGCCCAGAGATAAATTTTTTTTTGTTTAGCACACGCTGAGCTAACCCCTACTTCGGTGCAGGGTCATGGAGGCAGAGACACCTTACCACCCTTTTTTTGTATCACGTACCTCCATGTTAAATTGTTATTGTTTTCTGTTTGTTTAAATAAAAATTTCTTAAATGATTAATAATGAATTCGTAAGTTGAGTTACACTTTCTGTTCAGGTGTTTGACCGCATCAGAACCCGCTGGCCAGAGCGTTTGAGCAAACTCCATCCGATCACAGGAGACGTTTCAGCGCCGAACCTCGGCGTCAGCGTAGAACAGTGTCTACTGTTGAAGAGAGTGACTATAATGTTCCATTCGGCTGCTACGGTCAGGTATGATCATCATCATCGTTACATCAACAGCCTTTACCAGTCCACAGCTGGATATAGACCTCTCCTGATGAACCTTATTGGTTGTTATCATGTTAATCAAGGGTTTATGTTTAATTAACACAATAAATGTTAAATATTATGACGAGCTACTTTAAAAAAATACGAACTTTAAATATTCTACTAGACGAACTCCAGTAACCTTAAACTCTTTAAGGTTATTTCTGCCCTTGGGAACTGATTTTTAAGATAAAAAGTAGCCTATAGAATAACATAGATTACTTTCCATCCTTTCAACTAGCTTTTTGCCAAAAATCAAGTCAATTGGTTGCTTAGTTAGGGCGTGAAGAATGGACAAGCAAACACACTTTCGCATTTTCTAATATTGGTATAGATAACCAGCCAAGAACTATACTTCTCCAGGCTTCAAAAGCTGAACCTAATTCAGATTTGATAATATTCAATCTTTCGCAGGTTCACGGAGCCGCTGGCGATGGCAGCCACTCTAAACGTGCAAGGAACTGCTACAGTGCTGCAGCTAGCTGGCGATATGCCTCAATTGAAGGTACGTGGGTGTTGATTTTGCTGGTTAATTCCTAGGAACTCTTATGCGTCGATAATACCTTGCTGATTCGCTGAGGTTTAAACAGATAATACCTATACTAAGATAAAGAAGATTATCGCTCAGGGAAGGAAGACAACATAATTATTCCTGAAGGAACCTGAACGGCAAGACATAGACATATCATTTATTTGCCATTACAATTACACACAACATAAATTTACATGAAATAAAAATTAAACACATTCATAAAAAATAAAGAACAATATTGCGAGTGGAAAAACTAGTTAAATAACAATATGTAGAAAATTAATAGGAAAAGGTATAATTAGGTTATCAGTGTGTGCTGCAGTAGCACATGGACACAGGCTCAGCATAATGCCAACTGTTATGAACAGAAGGCGCTGTTATTCTGCCTAGACACATTACCCTGTGATTACAAAATGTTACATAAAAAATTAATAATAAATAGACAAGAGAACAAGAGAATTTTAAAGTTTCATTTCATTTCATTCTCAAAGAGACTAATGCATCTTCCTTCACAGGCTCTAGTCCACGTGTCCACCGCCTACAGCAACGCACCACTCTCCACCATAGACGAACGCGTCTACCCCCCACCTTACGATCCTGACAGCATCGTCAAATGCACCAAGATGTTGCCACCGGAGATTGTCGAGATCATTTCTGAGACTTTACTGGTGAGTGCTGGTCAATTCTGAGGAATTATAGGTGAGTTTGTGTCAATATTCACCTGTTCGTATCTGTATGTCTCAGAGACTTACAGAGGCGAACAGGTCAATTTTAAGGCGCATACTACTACAGTTTTAAAATGTTACGTCATTTGTCAGTATGAGAAACCAAGTGATGCTATTTTGAAGGTCATAAATTTCACAAAAGGTCAATTCTAAGGATCATCATAGTCATCATCATTATCACCAGCCACCAGACGTAGGCCTCCCCTAATGAGCGCCATAGCGCCCTGTCTTCAGCTTACCGCATCCAGCATAAGGGTCCATAAGGGTATGAGAAGTCAATTCTGAGACAGGATCGAAACAGACTGGTCAGTATTCAATGAAATCGAAAGTAAAATAAGTTTAAGGTATAAATTTTGCAATGTTTTTCGAATTAGAAATTCTAGAAAGAAATCTACTTTACTACTTCGAAAGGAAAATTATGGCTGTGAACTCTCAATAATTGTCTTTGTAACTTAACTAGTAATTACAAACCATTTGAGTTAGGTAGTTTAATATTGATCTTTTAAATACTGTCTCTTCAAGGTTTCAGTTTTAAATAATATGTCAGCCGGTCAATGACGAAGCCATAAAATTTTATTGTTGTTTAAAAGTTTTCACTGCAATTTCTCAGGAACGCACCATATAGTGACGATATATCGCGAAAGTCCATAAGACACATTTGAGACCCATTAATCATGGGTCTATAAAGTGGAAAATAGTACCTACCTATTTTTCCTGTATTTTGTGTGAATAATGCCCCACAATTTCATTGAAATATTATCCAATAAATACAATACAAAAATTCTTTATTGTACACTAGAAAACAACATTAGAAAGAGACATTACATAAGACAAGAATAAATTTCTCTCAGGCACCCTTACATTTTAAATCTAAATTTATTATTATTTAGCTGAATCTCAGAATTTAGCAGCGGGCAGTGGGCTGAAATAATAACCGCTGGGCCGAAAATGTTAAGGTTCTCGAAAGAACACAGCGACGCAACGCAAAACGGAGTGCTGGGAGACCATTCACCAATGGACCAACGACATTATGGCGGCCGCTGGGAAATCAATGGATGAAAATGGTTTAGAACTGCTATTTGTGGCGTTGTATGGCTTCAGTCCAGTTGTGGACACGTGTGGGATGATAATGATGACCTGTGTTAAAGTCCTATCCTTGCCAGTTTCTAAAAGTCGTGTCACGGAATTTTTCTGTTCAGAACAGTGAATAATGGTACTTTACTTTGACTATTTATTTATTTACTATGGTAGTTAGGACATTGTATTAATTAACACTTTTATTTATTTATTTGTGTAAGTAATCACTTTGATTATTAATGTTGGTATCCGTTAGGTTTTTATAGTGTTAAATACGTATTTTAGATTTATCTTTCGTACACCTTCTGCCTTTTCTTAAATTCACAAGTTGTTCCATCCAAAAAAGCCTGGAAGAGATTTAGTTCTAAGCGATAAAGACGCCCATTGTACTTGTCTTATGTTATGTCTATGTACATATATGTAATGTTATTTTCTGGTGTACAAAAAATGAATTTTTGTATTGTATTGTATTGTGTTTTTCTAACAGGGTGACCACCCGAACCCCTATACCCTGACGAAGGCTTTGGCGGAGTCCATCGTCTACAACCAGACCCATCTACCAGTCTGCATCGTGAGACCATCCATTGGTAAGTTCTTTTAAAAACCATTCTTTGTGGGTTTTAGGTTGTGAGATCCCATGAGCGTATTCCTGCGCTGTAAAACCTTGCCTCTAATTTGTGTATGTATCAACATAAGGCTATGTTAGTCCACTGCTGGACATAAATTTTGGATTTTATCTAATTTCTTTGTCTTATATTATAATTGCTTGATTTGTGTTTTGTGTACCTAATAGACATAAATAAATAAATAAAAAAAATCTCCCCTAATGAGCGCCATAGCAGCAAGTCCTCAACGTGTTATGTGTGTGTGCTCATAACAAAATCTACATTGTTAAAACAATGGCAATTTTCAAATAGTCTCTGTTTTATACGCAAAGTTTTAAAGTTGTAAGCAATCTTAATTTTTTGCTGCCCATTGAAAATTCACGCCTTGTGTTATGAAATATGATCTTCCATTTAGGACACTATTTTTCTACAGTATGATTTGAATATTTTGATATTCAATAGGACGTGTTCATAAAAAAAACTTCAACAGGTGCCGAGCAGATTTTTTCTCACTCCTTCTTACGCCAATAGAACAAAACAAAAGACTAACTTTCGGTCAAGGTAAAAATATAAACTATGAGCGTACCTACCTGTCCATAAATTCCCTTGAAAATAAAAGCTAGAACCTAGGTGACAACTTAATATTCCTAACCTTCCCATACCCCCATCATCATGTCACCAATATCATATTCAAGGCTGTTCTCGAGCCACCACCTGATCGTGGTCGTCGGTTCTCACGGTAATGCACCAATATTCCATGTTCATAGATTTTTAGGACATCGCTTTGACCTCTAATCACCTGATCGTGGTCGATATATTCCCACAGTAGTGCTTTAATATTCAATTTCATCGATTTATGAGACATCTGCGGCGATTCTTGGTCGAGAGGTCAACTGATAATAATTAGAAGGTCATAAATGTCACAGCAGATCAATTCTATGGGTATGAGAAGACAATTCTAAGACAAGATCCCAACAGAGTTTTGTGACTATTCAATGAATTTCTATTTGCAATGTTTTTTAGAGTTTATTATAGAAATTATATATAAATAAATCATCATCATGATGATGATAATGATTTATTTATATTTAATTTTCTTGAAAATAAAAGCTAGAACCTAGGCGACATCTTAATGTTTCTAACCTTCTAGAGGAAAGTTGGAAATATTAAGATGTCCCTCGCTCGGTCAATTATAAGGATATAAATGTCACAAAAGGTCAATTCCATGGATATGAGAAGCCAATTCTGACAGGATTAAAACAGATTTTTTTGACCTATTCAATGAAAATTAAGTTTAAGTTACGAATAGTTTATAATGTTCTTTAGAGTTAGAATACTAACTTTCGGTTAAGGTTAAGAGAACAGAGGGTTAAAATACTACCCATTTAATAAATTCCCTTGGAACATAATATAAAATAATTTCCTTGTAAATAAAAGCTAGAACCTACATGACAACTTAATATTTCTAACCTTCCCATACCCCTCATCATCATGTCACCAATATCATATTCAAGGCTGTCCTCGATCCACCGCCACCTGATCGTGGTCGTCGGTTCTCACGGTACTGCACCAATATTCCATTTTCATAGATTTATAGGACATCCCTTTGACCTCTAATCACCTGATTGTGGTCGATATATTCCCACAGTAGTGCTTTAATATTCCAGTTTAACGATTTGTGTGACATCTGCAAGGATTCTCACGAAAGGTTCTGAAGTAGAAAATTATTACACTTTAGCTACCTTTGACAGTCGATAGCTTTCTTTGAAGTGCCCAAGCGACATCTGCGTACATTCTCACGAAAGGTTTTAAGATAATTTTATTTACAATATAGCACCTACTGAAATGATGCACAGTCGATAGCTTTCTTTGAAATGCCCAAGCGACATCTACGGACATTCTCACGAAAGGTTTTGAAGTTAATTTTATTTACAATACCTATAGCTACCTACTGAATCATGCTCTTGGACAGGATAGCGTTTTTTTAAGTGTTCAAACGGGGTCCATTTTTCGAACTATATAAGAGTATTTTTTTTAACATTTAAAGTTATTTCTTTTCTATGGACACTTATTTAAGGGATTAAAAGCGTATGTGTTACATAAAGTCTTGACCTACATATTTCTGTCAGTAATTTCAACCCAAATCGTTCAGTAATTTTGGCGTGACACAAAAACATTCATAATAAACAAACTTTGTCGTTTCAGTGTAATTGCGAAGATAAAAGTGGTTCTATCTAGCAGGCTTTTAAATAACCTATTAGAATGTGATGTTAAAGTCATCATAATTTATTGATTTGTGTTTGCAGTGACAGCCGCCTTGCAAGAACCATTCCCTGGTTGGATTGACAACGTCTATGGAGTCACTGGTAAGTAAAACTTCTATGTAGAGGACCTATTTAATCTATCCCAAACCTAGTTCTTTAAATACTTTTTATATCTTCTTCTTCTAATAGTGCCTAGTTAGTGAAGGTTGGTCATCCTCTTGAATTATCCTTAGCCGGGGCAAGCCCAAATAGATCTTATGCTTTCTTACCTTATGCCAGTCCATTGTCTTATGTTGCGCAGCCAGGTAGTCTTCCTCTGACCAACTGCTCATTTACCCTGTATTTTCCCACCATTATGATCACTTGCAGTAGTTTGATATTGTTGTCATATATGTAGATACCTAATGTCGTAAGACATGTCTAAGATAGATAAAAAGTAAAGAAAACACTAAACTACGATAAAATTAGAGGTATATTTAAATAATAATAATGCTGGACAATTCACACAGCATTATCTAGCCCCAAGCTAAGCAGAGCTTGTGTTAGGGGTACTAGATAACTGATATTCATAATACAATACAATACATTGAATATACTACCATACCATAGAATTTGAGTCCTTCCTATAAATTTAACGCTATGTAGCGCCCCTACGTTTTATATTGATGATAAAGCGCCCCCTACCGTATCGATAGAAACTACTTATCATAGTTTGACTCGAATTGGATGGAAATATTTGAAAGAAAATGCGTACATGTAAATAAATGATTTATTTATTTGAATGATAATGAATGATTTATTTATTAGACGACCTCAGTGGTGCAAGGGGCGAGAGTCTGCCTGCGACGCAAGAGGTTGCGGGTTCGATCCCCGCCTCGGAACAAATTTGTGTACGATCTGCAGAAATTTGTTCCGTTGGTCTGGGTGTTTTCTATGTATAATAAAAAATATCTATCTATGTAATGTATAATATTACGTATATCAGTTATCTAGTACCCATAACACAAGCTCTGCTTACCTTGGGGCTAGATAATGCTGTGTGAATTGTCCAGCATTATTATTATTATTTATCTCTCTCCCAGGTATAATCATGGAGATCTCCCGCGGTACCTACCGCTCGGGGTACTGTCGACAGCATTACGTGGTGGACCTGGTACCCGTGGATGTGGTGGTCAACTCCTGTATCCTGGCTGCTTGGAGACAGGGAGTGAAGCAGTAAGTAGACCCTTAAAACATTCTACCAAATAGTTGTTGTGTAGGGTATGTTCCATCGCAGCACCGCGTTTTAGCCATCATAGTAGGTAGGTACTTGATGTTTTCTAAATTACCATGTCCAAGCGGTACGGCTTAACCCAAAACATAAACTAGCATGACCAACTAGGTTATATATAGATAGATAGATAGATTTTTTATTATTTTTGCTCACATAAATTTATAACACAACAAAAATAAAAGAAGTAAAAAACAAATACCTATGTAACAATTGGCGGTCTTTTCGCTCAAGAGCGATCTCTACCAGATAACCGTGGATAAGATCGTTGGATTGACCGTGTGTCTGTGTGCATAAATAAGATAAGCTAATTAGAAAATTCTAAATACTTACAATATTTTTTATACTTACAATATTTTTTTTATGAAATATTAGTACAAATTATAACCTACCAATTATCATTTCAAAACTACCGAAATAAATAAATAATAAAATGGAACAAATAAAAATATATAAACAATACATACTTATCTATATTTGTGTGGGGGAAAAATGGATGTGGGTATATATTGGGGTAATCTACGTCACGCTATTCTAACATGTTTACCCCAGCGGTTGTCGGTTTTTCTCGAGATATGGCCAGCCCACTGCCACTTCAGCTTGCTAATCCTCTGAGCTATGTCGATAACCTTGGTTGGCGTTGTTACGAAACCTCACAGCATCGCAGGCAAATCACGCTTGCCCCATCACATCGGTAGTCGAAAATAAAATGAACATTGAACATTTTGCAGAGTATCTCTATCTATTCTGATAAATCCACAATCAATCAATCAAAAATGCTTTGTTTCCGTAAATACATAAATGTATAAGAAAACGTCAAAATCTTAAAATAAAACAGTGACACGGATATAAAGTGATATTTATGATTGCTGTCGCTTCGGTATGTAAACTAAAGTACTTAAATAAGAGACGAAGAAACCTTTAGCCTAGCCTAGAGACGAAGAAACCCTAAGCCGGTTAGATGTATCCTTTGTAAAAATTTAAGGGCACTTTATAGGCATACAAAATTACTAACAAATTATGGATTATTGTAGTCCGAAATAAAATAATATTATTTATTTATTTTATTATTGATTTAGTGGACAAAAAATCAAAGTGATCACTTTTTTTCCTAGTTTTACATTATGTAATCTGAGTTTTTGTGACGTGTCCAAGAGTCCTGTAAGGTCTAAAGGAAATAAAGCACTTTGAATTTTGAATTTTGTTGTTATTCGTCGAGTTGGAGCAAACACATCCAAACCATAAATAATCCAAGTTTGTTTTGTCGGCAATCCGACGCCGTACCTCGTAATAGACGCGATCAGTTAAGAATTTGCAAATTAGAGTGCAAAAAGAGATTACTGCACATCAGTCTCTTTGCTATGGCTTCGTCCATTTATAACAAAATTCCACTCGCTATTAGAGAATTGCCTACTGCGATCTTTCAGAAAAAGCTGAGAACTCTAGTGTCTGAAAAATGTTACTACACAGTGAAAGAGTTTATTAATGATAAGAACTTCGACATATAATTTAAAATGATTTTGAATTCTTTTTGCTTAATATATTATGTTAATTATATGTATCCCAACTCTATTAACTATTATTTAATAATATTAATTTTAGTTTTATTTTTAATTTTATTGTTGCTTTTATATCATTGCTTGTAAATAGGAAAGACAATTGCACGCCCCAAAAAGGGCAAATTACATTGTTACGCATTACTGTATGTACCATCTTTTTACATGTAATTGCAATAAATATACTTTTACTTTTACCATAAATCATAACCGTTGTTAAATTACACGTCTATGTGACTATATAAATAACCTCGTGTATTTCAGACCTGGTCGTTGTCCAGTGTACAATGTCACCTCGGGCTCCATCAACCCTCTACAGTGGGGCCAGTTCACGAAACTCTGCGTCAAATGGGCTAGAGAGAACCCTACCAAGTAAGTGAACTTGTTTTGTTTATTAAATTATTTAATTCCCTACCTATTGACTTAAAAAGCATTAATAGTCTTGACATTTTAATCTAAATTGAAAAAGCTTTTGTTGGAAAAGTGCTTGTACTCATTAGACGACTTTAAATTGTGACTATATATAAGCAATGTAATATAATTTTGACTAGGTTAGCAAACTCTAATTTTGAAAGTATTCTTTATATTTTATGAGTGAATGTACCTATTTAATTTTATTTATAATATAATAGATATAGATAGATAGATGATTTATTCATGAACAATGTTAACAATCGTGTTTGAATAAAAAAGTAGACTTAAAGTAGACTTACCATTAAAACTAAAAATATGAATAATATTCATATTTTTAACCTCAATTCGTTTTGTAAGTGCGTAAGCTTTCGCACACTAGGAAATCTCTAAGAAAAAAAAAAAGTTCCAAAAAGTACTGAGGGAGGAATGTGACGAGGGTTCGAGTCCCGCCGATATTGAATTTTTTTGGGGCGTTTTTAGTTTTTATAGACTAGACTAGACGAGAGAGAGCCTCTTTAGGTCTAGCACAGCTATTGTAAATAGACTAAAGTGACTTAAAAATTACGTCAAATTGTCGTCCATTGTGTAAAATATATGAAGATTAGCCTTTTGTTACCCGAATTTGCTCCTGGATATGGGCACAGGGTAATAAAATACGGCTTATTCCAATAATCCCCTCCGAAGGGGATTTCTGAAGTTTTTGTCCATTTATGCCAGCTCAGAGAGATAACGCCTAGGGGATTTTTGGATAAGAATTCCAGAAAACCCCTGATCCACACATTTACACCGTAATTAGAGCTCACTAGACATGGGTGAAAAAAATTAAACATGTCAAGTATAAAGAAATTAAATAAGTTCCCAAAAATTTCGATTTTATTTTGGTAGGACACGAACCTGCACCCCACCCTCATAGGGTGTGCTTTAACCAACTATGCCACGAAATATTAGTCAGTTTCGTCGAAAATCTTTGGAAACTTATGAAATTATTAGAGATTACCCAGAGGGCTTACACACTTTATTACAAAAACCTTAGAGTATTCTTTACGTCAAAGAATGACAAAAAAATTCATTGAAGATAAAATCAATAACACCTGATTTCATAATAAATTTACGTAATAATTTTAACTTTATAATATGACATGGCTTATTTTAGTGGTTCGACGCGGGTTAGACCTTAGAATTATATTTAGAATTATATTCATTTTGTTCTATATGTGAATTAAAGTTATTGAGATCTGAAACCGTAACCTTATTTTTCCCTCCACAGGTACGTAATGTGGTACCCAAACTTTGCGTTCACCCAGTCCCGATTCGTCAACTCATTCTGGGAGATGACCTGCCACTTCCTACCCGCTTTCCTCTATGATCTACTGCTGAAAGCGAAGGGGAGGAAAGCCATGTGAGTATTTTCTTTGTCTATGCTTATATTATAAAGAGGGAAGATTTGTTTGTTTGAACTGAATAGGCTCCGAAACTATTGGACCGATTTGAAACACTCTTTTACCATTAGAATCTTACATTATCCCTGATGAACAAAGGCTATAGAATATGTCCGTGCAAAGCCGGAGCGGACAGCTGGCACAAAATAGGTTAGATGAACCTGGCAACAAAAAAGCTAATAAAAGTACTTACATTACAAATAATTATTATTTTGTCATGCGACTTATTATGTAAGTAGTTTTTATGTTTCCGAATTTCCGCACGCAATGTAAGTATAATTGTAAACAAATTCTAAAAACAGGATTAAGAAAGTTTTGATGTGCGGCTGTATCTATTGTTTTTATGTATGTTCCTCTATTTCTGCGTCATATATTCAAAATATGGACCGGATTACGATCCGGTAAGTCCGGTAAGTAGCATTTCGGTATCATTTTCTATACAACTCCGTAGAGTTGTATAGAATGTGCGACTTACCATTGCATCTAGAAAAAAAATACTACATGAGAATAAGAAATATAGTAGTATTTTGCCTGCCGACAACGAATATAATTTAGTTGCACTCGAACTCAATAACTTTATTTCTTGTTAACAAAAACACCTGGGAAGTCCAATTTGCTGGACATCCTCCTCCTCCTCCTCTGGCCTCCCCTAATGAGCGCCATATCACCTGTCTTCAGTTTGACATCAAATGACTTCAAGCTGAAGGCTTTGTGCTCTGATAGATTTACCCGTTACACCTATTTATGTGTTCTTTTGCAATTTCAGTATGATGAAAATCGCTCGCCGATTCAAAGTGGCCGCCGCTACAGGAGAATACTTCGCCAATAAGGAATGGCAGTTCGGAGTGAAAGAACTGACAGCTCTGCATGATGACGTGGCCACGACATGTGATGGGAGTGCATTCTTACACTGGCCAGATTTCAACTGGGATACGTATATAGGAGCGTATATGATGGGAATACGGCGGTTTATCTTGAAGGATAGCATCGAATCTCTAGCGGCTGCTAGGAATAAGCTGAAAAGGTAATTGTAGTAACTACTGAATAAATTTAGGGTTAGCGCGATCACTGCTAGCGTCGGCGATGCGACCCGCAGGGGCGCGCGTTTTCAGCCATGAAAGTGCTAGACAGTTTAGTACAGTATAAGGCGAAATAGGTTCGCTTTTTCGTGACAAGGACGAGTGAACGCCTTGTGATGAAGGAAAGAAACGGAGGCAAGAGCCGGCTCGCGCGCAATTTCACGGATTTTTATTTATAAATTTGTTATTGCTCTAAAATAATACACTTTCGCAAAAAAATAAAACCATTATCGTCTAAAGTAGTTAGTAGTTTTTAGACGACATTTCATTAATGATAACTAGCTAATGAAACTGGTTTTTCGTAGTAAAAAGTAAACTTTGCGATTTTTGTGTACCTATTGAGTCAAGTTGAGTCAATCGTGTTCGTTATCTACGAACCTTATTTGTGTTGGAAGAACACCAACATTTCATCCCTTAACGAGGGACTTCTTGAGGGTGTTAAATATTAAATAATTATCTCTCAATATAATTCCTTTGTTTCAGATTATACTGGGTCCACCGGGTATTCCAGGCAGCCTATGGGTACTACGTCTTCAGAATTCTTTCGGGCCGCGTCCGACTTTAAATTTTTTGCGTACAACTTACAGCGACAGGAAAAGAATTTATGGCAGTTTTAAATAGAAAGTTTGCCCGCCGCACGTCATTGAAATTTAAAAGTTTAATTGTCAAGAATCAAACGCTTTGTTCTGCAGAACTAATCGCTTCACTATGACGAGGTGTTCCGTGTTCGTCTAATAAGCTTCGGCCCAAAGTCGACCGAACACGGAAAATCAAGTTTTAAGCTGATTTTTCCTATTCTTATTTCGTCTCACTTTTTGAAGGTAGACTTTAGTACTGTCTGACCATACACTATTCAAGTCTTTAATAAATCTAATGTTTTAAATTGGTGTAGTGATGTTATTTGGAGTGATATTCTTGATAGAGAATTTTTGTAGTTTAGTAAATAAGTTAAAAGAGGCTTTTTTAGTTTTAAGTTAAAGTTAAACACTATCATAATAATAGCTGTTGCTTTAATCACAGAAGTTTTAGTTGTAACTAGAAGATTAGTGTTAAAAAAGTGATTTAAGAATTGAAAAAAAAAGAATTTGACAGCAGTAAAAATAATGTTTCTTTTCAGGCGGAAAAGAAACATTTTAAGTGCTTTGAAATTGTCATAGTTTAGTTTTCTTAACAGCCAAATAGACACCATCACCTGACGTTTTTTACTCTATAGCTTTGCCTTCAAGTATTTTGTAGTTACCAATTTGTGAAAATACCGTGTGAAAGTGTGAATTGTTCTAATCAAGATTTAGTTTTAATAATAAATGATAATTAAGTTTCGTTTGTAAAAATAATCAATGCATAAAACAACAACACATTAAACGCTTAACAATCTAGAATTAGTATTTTATTTTTAACCAACGAAACGAAAATCAAAAGTGCAGGTTCTTTGTTCGCAAGTTTGTATTTTTTTTTCATGTTATTCTTCTCCGTCAATTTTATTATGAACCGTTTTGAAAAAATATTCTTTTGCGTTAATATTGTAAAAAAGATTTTGTTGCCTTATAAAATAAAATATTCCCGAGTGGCAAGTTGTTTACGGTTTTTAAGATTTTTTGAAAAAACTAAGGAATTTGAATCCGGTTTAAGAAGTTTTTCAAAACAATGAAATTAGGTATACCTATTTCATAGTTTTTACCTATTTTTTTTAACATATTTAAATTTGATTTATTGAACAAACAGAACGATATCAGTATGGGATCTTTATTTGGACCAAAAACGGGTGAAAAAAATAAAAAAAACATTGTTATAAAATATATTGAATACTGTACAATCTCCTTACATAATTATCCACTTATCATTAACTAGTAAACTTAGTTACGTACAACTCATTACTGGAATAACCTTCCACCGACAAAAATACCCAGCTAACAAAAACTTAAAGGAAGAGGTGGTAAGTACTGTAATAATCTACTTAAAAATTACATTTAAGTCGGTTAGTAGCAGAAAGCTAAAAAATAAGTTTACTTTTTCTAGATCTCAGCTAGGTACCTACATGATTTGAGCATTTATTAGAGATTTTAAAACAGTCTTAAAAACCTTAGGTACCTACTACAACTGATTCACAGGCTTATTAACTCTTAGCTAATTTGGTTGGCGATTGTAACCAGAATTTTTTTATGAATTCCCCGAAGTTTCCGGAACCCCCGACGATTTTACTCAAAAACTCGAATATTGATGCCTATTCCTAATAATTACAATAGCTGCACCAATTTTTATCAAACATAGTTGAAAATATTCTCGAAAAAGTCTCGTTGGAAACAAACAAAATGAATTCAATCAGGTTATCCTATTGGAAACTACGGTTCAACGAGGACGACGCCACAGTAACTTATTAGGTATCACCTGCGTACTTAAAAAACGGGATTGACAATCACATCTCTCACGCACTGTCCTGTTCAGTTCAAATCCGATCTGTGCAGGACAGTTTGGGCAATGACGTCGTGAACGTTACACTCAAATGGACGAGATAAAATATGGTATAACACTGACTTCTCTTAATTCCGTCGAGCATAAAAAATATGTATCTATTAAATAGAATTTAACTAAGAGTCCATAGCAACTACAGTCGGAGTTTCCTTTGAACCCGCGATGAAAGAATAGAAGGCGGATAACCAACCGCTGAACCAGTACACCATCAGACCCCAGAAGATGAATTGGACAGCCACGTCCACGCACCACATTCTGAAAGGTAATGGAATTAGTGACGACATCTAGTTTGGTAATTGGCAACTTGATATTGCTTTTAAAGGCGAGCTTTTTGGCATGTTGATAAAAGTCAAACCACGTTCATGCACAAAAGCGTCTTTTATATGGTACCTTATTGACATAATAAACTCCCTGAGTTGCTGCGTAAGCTCCCTTCTTAATTTTTTTATAGAGAGTTAAGATCAATAATGTAATAATCGGTTTTTGTTAAGAAATAAATTTGTGAATGATAAAATGTTTGTCCAAATATTACTTGACCCAGCTTATTATTTATTTAACTGATATTATTTAATTTTAATTCTCTGATTTATTGACATTTTTAATTTTTCTTATTATTATTATATAATTGTATTAAAAAGATTGCAAGCTTAAAGGCAGAAAACAATGATCCAAATGTATACTTTATGCAATAAACGAACTTTAAACTTTACTTTACTTTTAAATTTGAGTATCACAGATGGAGTTAGGCACAGCTAAAGGTGACACTGAGCGGAACTGCACTGCAGCGGTACTGCGCGGCACGACGAAGGAGCAAATTATTAATTGTGTCAAATCGTATGAGATATAACGCACTATAAATCAAAGGACCTGCGCAGTTTTTTTGGCGAGTTGCTAAAATTTTACGGATAGGTATTCCCGTTCCGCGCAGTTCCACTGACGCGCAGTGCGTTTGTACCAAGGTTAAATAAAAAAAAACTGTTCGATCTCAAAATAATGTCAGCTTTTGATAAAGTTTCTTTATGTGTTTCATTTGACTGAGGTCTTATTTAAAGAGATTCTCTACAAATTAGCGTTTTTGATATAAAATTTTCGAGAGGACCTCTGATATACAGAAGTAAGTGTTCCTCTGGTACGTTCCCATAATAGACTCTTACATCATCTACGGGTTGAGTTTGAGGGAACCGATTCTTAAGCCACGACCGCCACCTATATTGGGTAAAAAGTTATTACTTACATGCTCATATGCCTTCTGGCGGCTGGAAGAGTGTCATCAGCCTCCTTGAGAATGAAGATCCGAGCGGATCTGATGCAGTCCTCGAAATAGTCGTTGATATCCATTCCTGGAATGAAATCAATTCTTTAGTTTCGATTTATACTCACTAGAATACTAATTGAATTACCTACCTACTAAGAAAAGATTTCAAAAGTAACTTTTTTTAATGAAAAAGGCGAGTGTCTTAACGGAGCCGAGGACGGTAATCATCAATATACACGTGTATCATACGACGTTTTTCAACACACTTGTGAATAAAATAATCATTTTATTTAGTAGATAAAAACTTTATTTGTACTATTGAACACGATCTTTTTTGTATCGAAACTTTTTAAAGAACAAACTAACTCAACCAATAAAATAAAATAAAAAACCTATAACTCACTTGTGAATAATAGTAATGAAAAAGTCACAGTTTGATTACAGATGTCATTATGTGCCTAATTGCGGTGAAATAAGAGCCATTTTATGAGCAGGTGTGTTGAAAAAAACTTTATAATCATCTACTTAATACTTAGATAATTAGTCATTAAATAACCCGCCCCCAAAACTAACTTATAAATATGGCGTTAAATTTTGCAATAATTTGTAACTTTAAAATTACAATCAAATAATAAAATTAAAATGGAATTGAACATTACAATTGAAACAATTAAACTGAAGACTGTTGCAAACAATGCACAGATACCTAGCTAAATTGATCCATATCAATACCAGTCGCGCGCGTGCCCAAGACACTGGCTGCATTGCCCCGCTGTATGACAATGCTGATGCGCTGTGCCAGATACTCACCAGCTCTCGAGTCACGCGTCGCTTCGACCAGACGCTCAGATAATTTTTAAAAACTCGGTACCCCACGGTCTCGTCTCGACTCCAAGGGGAGTAAATACGTAGGCTCTGTAAAGACCTGAATTTGCCGCCTGTTGAGATTTCGGAAAACTCCCAGGTAATGTTACATACCGATAGCGTCAATTTTATAATCCTTCCGCTCCCTATCATTGAGACTTCTTCGCAGATTTTGCGCGATGTCAGACTTGAAATCCCATTGGTTGTTTGTGTAGTATTCGAACACTTCGAAACCTTTTGCTATGCGTCGGTGAACGCGCATTAACCTGTAAAAAACAAGCAACGATGTGACTTTAAAATATGAAAAAGATATAGTGATTTCTGGATAATCTTAAAAGCTTGAGTTCAAGTTCATTTTATTCATTTGTGAGATGTGGGTAGTACAGGGATGTTTTCATATAAAGTTAAGAACACTGTTAAAAAAATTAAATTAAATTAAAATAATAATGCTGGACAATTCACACAGCATTATCTAGTCCCAAGGTAAGCAGAGCTTGTGTTATGGGTACTAGATAACTGATATACGTAATATTATACATTACATAGATAGATATTTTTTATTATACATAGAAAACACCCAGACCAACGGAACAAATTTCTGCAGATCGTACACAAATTAGTTCCGAGGCGGGGATCGAACCCGCAACCTCTTGCGTCGCAGGCAGACTCTCGCCCGCTGCGCCACTGAGGTCGTCAACTGTGATCTGCCATTAGGAGTACAAATTTAACACACAGGACTCTCTCATAAAAGAAAGGCGAGTGACAACGGTCTTTTCACAAAGTGGTCTTTTCCAAAAATGGACAGTTGAAGTTGCTGGAAACTACAAACATTACCTACATAAAAGGCATAAAATCTTCCGCTATTTGAAGCTCGTGGCAAACAAAGGCTCGAATTCAGTTACTCGATAAAAATGGCCTGCAGTCGAGACGTTACTTTTTTATGGGATTTGTTCTCGGCGAATTACATTAAAATCACATTTAAAAATAACCACTTCTGGAAATGTGTACTTCTGATAATACCCATTTCTTTTATTCACTTCTGTTTTGGGAAATTACTGTTGTTTAGAATGACCATCACGTAAACTGTCCATTTTTGGAAAAGACCACTTTGTAAATTTTAAAAGACCGTTGTCACTCGCCTTTCTTTTATGAGAGAGTCCCGTGAAAGAAGTTATGTACAATTTTCGATCTGAATAGGGTTAGTATCACTGAAAATATTAAATACTAAAAAAAACATTATTTCTATCTAATGTAATGTATCTTCGGCCCGCGCGTTCTTTGTTACTATTTATAACAGAAATAATTAGCACCGACTATTTTTTTTTTAGTTTCGAATATTCACATTAGTTAGGTACAGGTTTTCATTAGTAGGTTGTTACTTACACTGGCTTATATCCAAGGCAGTAGAGCAGGATATCCACAAGGATAGCAGGGATCCAGTGGAACATCAGCGCACAGAAGTTGTGATATAAGCGGGAATGTTTCATTGAACCACCTGGGTACCTGGAGCAAAAAATTTTGATATAACTACAGTTTAATAATACTATTAAGGCTTTTGGTATCACAGGCAATATCAGAATTCGGGAGAATTTTTCCGGTGCAAAAGTTTACATAGAAAATGGCAGTGAGATTTTGTATTGGTATATTTTTTAACTGGTACCTAATTTCCGCCTCCGGTCAAATGTGTGTACGATCTGCAGACATTTGATCAGGGTGTTCTGGTCGTTTTCTACATATAATAAAAAAACATCTATCTATGTATTGTATTATATTATGTATATCAGTTATCTAGTACCCATAACACAAGCTCTGCTTAGCTTGGGGCTAGATAATGATAGTGAGTTGTCCAGCATTGCGACGCAAGGGATTGCGGGTGCGATTCCGTCTCGGGACAAATATGTATACGATCTGCAGATATATGTTAAGGTTCTTCTGGATGTTTTCCATATGATCAAAAAATATCTATCTGCGTAGTTTACTGTAAGTATATACCTTGGGGCTAGATATTGCTGTGTGAATTGTCCAGCATTACTTATTCATTTTATTTATTTATATCAGCCATCTAGTACTCATAACACAAGCGTTGCTTGGCTTGGGGCTAGATAATACTGTGTGAACTGTCCAGTATTATTATAGACATATTATACATAGATATATAGACATAGATCTATCGGATATGGCTTGGGGCTAGATAATACTGTGTGAACTGTCCAGTATTATTATAGACATATTATACATAGATATATAGACATAGATCGATATTAGAACATAGATATATAGACATTAAAATCCACAAAAAAGTTGCAAAAGTCACTTACCACACAACTCCATTCAAAGGTACCCTGTGCATGATAATTTCCCGCCCAGCATCAATCAGCTCCGACCAGGATACCTTGATCTCCGCAGAGGATGTGAAGTTGATTATATTAGACTTTGTGTTCCTGGAATAGAGTCACATTTCGCTTAAGCAATTTAAAGGTTCTCCTCATCACGCGTACTTCAACAGCTGAACGTGTCTCCTCAAAGGAGGGTTTTGTCATAATCACCACGCTGGACAGGGGGATTGGTGACCACAATAGGTGTTTTAAATATTACAAGGTAGCTTCTGTCCTGTCTCTCGGAGGTTCTCTTAGTCGACTATTACGACATCCAAGGGTCGAGTTGAAGGGGTCAATTTTTACGCAGCGACCGCCACATCTCCTTAATATCTCAATTCTGTATCTTATGAATATGTATGTATGTCCAGCAGTGGATTGGTATAGGCATATGATGATGATGATGATAAGAATATGTGCATCAGTGACGTCATAGACAGTCGCCACGAGTATTATAGCGTTTTAGAGTGAAATTGAAATTTCATTTTTAAAAGCTCAATTTCACCTTCAAATATTTTTTTTGCAGAAATATGTTTTATTTTCTTTTTAGTAGATGTTTAAAAATATTTTGGAGTAGTTTCTCAAAATCATTATTATTGTATGTGGTCAAAAGAAGATAGCTCAAAATGATGCTACAGCTGTAAATCATGGTAAACTCATTAAGACTAACCCCTATTTCATAATAGTCTTCTAACTAAATCTCTGTCTTCTTCTATTGGGATGAGTCAGAATGGGAATTAATATTGATTAGCAGCTGTTTTATTTTAGCAGACCATTATAAATAATAGGTAAAGCTTTAAAAGTCAATAAAATTGATAGTATATATTGAATAGAACGATTATTGAACTTGGAGATTTTTGACCTGGTCCCCAGTAAAGGGTCGTCAGCTAACCCCGTGAGGCACGAAAGGTAGAGGGGTTCGGATAAAATCAGAAAATATCACAAGGGGGTTGAAATATCACGTTACAGACATTTTTATCGCGGTTCTTAACATCCCAGAATTAAGTTAGGCATACCTATATTTTTTGATACAATATTCAGTTTTTTTTTTAAATAATTACTTGTAATTTTTTGTATGGGGTTTAGTCTGAAACCTCACCACGTACCACCAGGTGGAAGAGGGTAAAAAAATTCCTAAAAGAAATCGCGGGATTAAAAGACGTCCCCTAAGGTTGTCAATCATAATTTGCGCATCGACAAGGTAGTTGATCATAATTTTACCCGTTGACGAGGTAGTTGATCACAATTTACCCATTGACGAGGTAATTGATCAAAATTTTACCCGTTAACGAGGTAGTTGATCACAATTTACCCATTGACGAGGTAGTTGATCATAATTTTACCCATTGACGAGGTAGTTGATCATAATTTTTCCATTGACGAGGTAGTTGATTATAATTTACCCTTTGACGAGGTAGTTCCACGCGACGATCATGATGCCATTGATGAAGACGTCCACGGGAAGGTAGTCGGCGTAGCTGTTACTCTTGCAGTACATTGTTCGAATGACTCCTTTGCCAGCGCCTGAAATATAAAAATAGTATTTAGAAGAAATGCTTTCAAATAGCACTTTCAGAAAAATAAGAACAGTCAGGAAAACATTTTACTTACACCGAATCTAAGTATTAGAGGTTTGGTATGCAAATGCAACGAACTGCGAAAAATTGCTAATTAGTGCTTGATTCCGCTCAAGAGAGGGCGCTCTACCGGATCCTTTATTGAAAGCTTGCACGATGTCTACCGTGCGTAGTACTTAATGCTCCCAGGTTATATATTCCAGGTGTATTAAGGTATATCACCTCAAATCAACTCTGCCTGAAGATATGGAGGTCCATATCTTCCGAACTACTAAATATTTAACGTTGAAATTTATATATAGTAAAATTCAGGACTTCAGGATAGAGTATTATCGACCATATGTTTAGAAAACACGAAAAAAATTTCTCTATAGAAAACAAGATTCGCCAAGTGCGAGTGTAACTCGCGCGCCGAGGGTTTCAAACATTTGCCAATTATTTGTACAATCAATTTTCTGAAATATTTTAAAAAGTATGAAACTTACAGAAATTTCAAAAAGTGTTTTGAAATGGTCAAAACGATACCTTTCATTTGATATGCCACATGGGTAGGTACCCCCTTTTGAAAAAAAAATCCCCCTTTTTGACCATTTTTCAAAAACTATTATTATTACTGACTTCTCTATATTTTTCCTGTAAAATATAGATCCATATCTACAAACGCCTAATACATTGTACATGAATCGGTCTGCAATCTTCGGAGATAGGGGGGGGGGGAAAGGGCAATTTTTCGACTTTTTTTGAAATATTTCAAAAAGTATGAAACTTACAGAAATTTCAAAAAGTGTTTTGAAATGGTCAAAACGATACCTTTCATTTGATACCCCACATGGAAAGGTACCCCCCCTTTTGAAAAAAAATTCCCCCCTTTTTTGATCATTTTTCAAAAACTATTATTATTACAGACTTCTCTATATTTTTCCTGTAAAATATAGATTGATGTCTACAAACGCCTAATACATTGTACATGGATCGGTCTGCAATCTTCGGAGCTAGGGGGGGGGGGAATGGTCAATTTTTCGACTATTTTTGAAATATTTCAAAAAGTATGAAACTTACAAAAATTTCAAAAAGTGTTTTGAAATGGTCAAAACGATACCTTTCATTTGATACCCCACATGGGTAGGTACCCCCCCTTTTGAAAAAAAATTCCCCCCCTTTTTGACCATTTTTCAAAAACTATTATTATTACAGACTTCTCTATATTTTTCCTGTAAAATATAGATCCATATCTACAAACGCCTAATACATTGTACATGAATCGGTCTGCAATCTTCGGAGATAGGGGGGGGGGAAAGGGCAATTTTTCGACTTTTTTTGAAATATTTCAAAAAGTATGAAACTTACAGAAATTTCAAAAAGTGTTTTGAAATGGTCAAAACGATACCTTTTATTTGATACCCCACATAGGTAGGTACCTCCCCTTTTGAAAAAAAAATCCCCCCCTTTTTGACCATTTTTCAAAAACTATTATTATTACAGACTTCTCTATATTTTTCCTGTAAAATATAGATTGATGTCTACAAACGCCTTATACATTGTACATGGATCGGTCTGCAATCTTCGGAGCTAGGGGGGGGGGAATGGTCAATTTTTCGACTATTTTTGAAATATTTCAAAAAGTATGAAACTTACAAAAATTTCAAAAAGTGTTTTGAAATGGTCAAAACGATACCTTTCATTTGATACCCCACATGGGTAGGTACCCCCCCTTTTGAAAAAAAATTCCCCCCCTTTTTGACCATTTTTCAAGAACTATTATTATTACAGACTTCTCTATATTTTTCCTGTAAAATATAGATCCATATCCACAAACGTTTAATACATTGTACATGAATCGGTCTGCAATCTTCGGAGATAGGGGGGGGGGAAAGGGCAATTTTTCGACTTTTTTTGAAATATTTCAAAAAGTATGAAACTTACAGAAATTTCAAAAAGTGTTTTGAAATGGTCAAAACGATACCTTTCATTTGATACCCCACATGGGGAGGTACCCCCCCTTTTGAAAAAAAATTCCCCCCTTTTTAGACCATTTTTCAAAAACTATTATTATTACAGACTTCTCTATATTTTTCCTGTAAAATATAGATTGATGTCTACAAACGCCTAATACATTGTACATGGATCGGTCTGCAATCTTCGGAGCTAGGGGGGGGGGAATGGTCAATTTTTCGACTTTTTTTGAAATATTTCAAAAAGTATGACACTTACAGAAATTTCAAAAAGTGTTTTGAAATGGTCAAAACGATACCTTTCATTTGATACCCCACATGGGTAGGTACCCCCCCTTTTGAAAAAAAATTCCCCCCCTTTTTGACCATTTTTCAAAAACTATTATTATTACAGACTTCTCTATATTTTTCCTGTAAAATATAGATCGATATCTACAAACGCCTAATACATTGTACATGGATCGGTCTGCAATCTTCGGAGATAGGGGGGGGGAATGGTCAATTTTTCGACTTTTTTTGAAATATTTCAAAAAGTATAAAACTTACAGAAATTTCAAAAAGTGTTTTGAAATGTAGAAAACGATACCTTTCATTTGATACCCCATTTGCCTTCCTATGTCTCTTTTGAAATTTCAACATAAAAATTTGTATTGAAATTATTCATTTTCATTTTTCATTTATTTATATATTTTTTTCTTGAAATCAGTAATGGCGCACGAAATGTATCATTATTTGAAATTTAAAGTTAATAGCTGCAGTAGTTACTGAGATATTCAAGAAAGAGCGGGGACGGACAGAGCGAGACCATAAGGGTTTCAAAACCGATGTTTGAAACCCTAAAAATTGCAAAGTTGCCTCTATTTTACTAAAACCTTAATTTATCAATAAATACAGAAGTTGAAATTTTGAGAATCAGCATGGTAATTGAACTAAGTATAAACAATATTTTATATGTTGCGTATTTTTCAAATAATGTCCTAATTAATAGATAATAAGCTAACACTTGATTTTGCGTTGCCATGCTTTGTGAACGCAAAATCCTATGTCCAAACTTTTCACGAAAAAAATTAGGTTTTATAGGCCCGGGTCTCCGGGTGCTATATCGCGAGTCTTGGGTATAATTTGGAAACGATTAAACTCACCTATCAGAAGTCCAGTCGGTCCATTAATATTGTCAGTCCACCCAGGTATCGGTTCTTGCCAAATTGGTATCACTGGAACAAAATGTTAAGAGTTTATTATGCAATTAATATATTATATCCTTCTAAAGGATTAGCAAGCTGAAGTGGCTTTGGGTTGGCCATATCTCGAGAAGAACCGACAACCACTGGGGTAAACGTGTTCTTGAGTGGAGACCGCGACTCGGCAATTGTAGTGAAGCCCCCCCTTCGACCAGATGGGATGACGATTTGCGAAAGACTGCTGGCAGATGCTGGATGCGGCAAGCTGAAAACAGGGCGCTATGGCGCTCATTAGGGGAGGCCTATGTCCAGCTGTGGACTAATATAGACCGATGATGATGATATCCTTACAAAACTACTCATAGAGTTCACATGTGATCAGAATGCATGGCTTCTACTTCAGTTAACGAATTAGCATTGCCACGTTGAATACGTGGCAATGCTGCCAGCATTCTAGGAACTCGCCTTGGGACGGTTTAGATTTTTAGGGAATTATTTCATACCAGTGGTCCGTCCCGGCTTCGCACGAGTATATTCTATAGCCCTAAGCTATAGCCTATGTTTGTTCATCTATACTTAAATATTATATAGAGGTTAAGTGTGTGAATTGTTGGACTACTACACTGGATCTACTGAAAAGATTTCCAAAATTCTTTCACTATTAGAAAGATTACTTTTCAGGGCCTGATAATAGGCTGTTTTATCCCAAAACCCCTACGTGAAACGGGAACTGCGCGGGTGAAACCGCGAGGGGCCCGCTAGTCACGGATAATGTAGGATTTTTTAAATCGGTCCCATAGTTTCGGAGCCTATTCCAACAAACAAACAAATCTCTTCTCTGTATAATATTACTAGCGGTCCGCCCCGGCTACGCACGGGTAGTTAATTTTTCGTAAACTTTCCAACGTTTTTAATACTTTTTATCCTATTCTCTTAGTCCGGAACTAAGAGAAATCCAACAATTCAAAAACTATGAAAATCAGTCCCGTCGTTCTCGAGTTATAAATGGTGTAAATAACATGACTTTGTTTTTATAGATTAGTTTAGGGCTATTGTAACTATCTTTGTGAAGTATTATTCTTGTATAGCTGATTATCTCATAATATATGTAGTCTACGTTGTGGTCTTCCCTGAGACCAATCTTGAAAAATCACGGGCTGAAGAGAAGGGTTCTTATTCTAAATTTAATTCTAAGTGGGGGAACTGGGATCTGCACTGACATCTCGCGTAGGAGTGTATTGTGCATTATCCCTCTGCATAACCAGGCCCTAACCAGCCCAGCTGTTTGAAGTACCGGAGTAGGACTTTTGGAGATTGACAGTTTCTTTTCAGATTTTCTGTGGGTGTGGACAGGTTTGATGCCTATATGAGACTTTTCAATCCCGTTTTCTATAGGTTTTGAGAGAAAGGTTGATTGTTTAACGCTGTGACCATCGGCTCAGTCTGTCTTACCAATAGAGGGTCTCAATATGACGGCAGGGATGTGCTCCATGGCTTCGACGACCAGTGCTTCTCCTAGTGCCTTTGTGAATGCGTAGGAGTTGGGCAGTTTGTCCAGTAACCTGGAAAAAAAAATATTTTACCACGTCTTTATTGTTTATGTTAGCCTGGTACAGAGAGCGGATCGCCAACTCTCGTGTTTTAATTTTTCTTGTATATTAAGTACAGGTACTTAATATCGTGAGGTGATAATTTGGGTGAGATATGCGCCTTTATCAGTTGCTACTTACTTTGGAGTGACAGCGACAATAGTCTCGTCATCCATCCACTCCATGGCTTGTATGATTTGGTGGGGATTGGCGGGAGGGGGGTAAGCCTTCTCTTCTAGAAGCTTCTCATGTAGATGACAGTATGCAGTTGATATGTGCATGAATAACTGTAAAAAAATCAACTGTTAATTTAACTGTTAAGTATATTTAGGACTTGTAATTTTTGTATTGTCAAATTTGCCAATATATGATATGTTTTGACGACCTCTAAGGGCAAGATAGAATATTGGGACCAATACAGTTAAGAGGTCACGAAACTAGATGGCGTGGTAAGCACGACATATAAAAGATATTAAGAGCGGTCAGGTTATTTTATATTTTAAAGCAGTTTTTTGGAATAAAATGCCATTTATTCAAAAGTGAATTTTATCTTCGTTTACGATTGCAGTTACAAAAGTCAAATGGCACTTTCATAAGTCAATTTACTTTATCAGCATTGGAAGGATTAGGTATTTATTTGTATAAAGACGTGCAGGGAATCACGAAAACTTTATTAACTGATTTATATTTATTGCAGGAACTAAAGCTTTTTATATACATAATAATGGTTTGATGCAGGCCTTCCCTGATAAGCGCCTAATTTGCCTTTATCATAACTTATTATCATAAGGGGGAAAACATAATCCCCACGTTGGACATGAGGGCTGGGGATCACAGTTTGGGTGTAAAATGTACATGCAGAAAGCTTTGCCGGCCGCCAGTGGACATCCTTTTGTCGCCTCTTATGGAACCTTCAGAAAGAGTTGGGATGGTGCAAGCTAACTAGAACCACCAGAACCCTAGATAGAAGAATTGAAACGACATTGCATCATACCTTGAGTTTCTTACATTCCTTGCCAAGTTCCAGTATCAGCTTGGTGCCTCGGACGTTCAGAAGAACAGCCTTTTTCAGCTCTTCATCGAACCTGGAAATAAAAACCAAAATGTTTTATGTTATTTACCTAGATGGCGCTGTGTAAACTTTATAGTGGGATTTTATAGGGGTGGTATTTTTTATCGCGAGGTTTGGAATGATATCCGAAATGTTTTTATACTATACCTACTCATAAAGTTTATTTCTGTCCCGAACTTAACCTAGAAATATCGTCATTGCAAGCGTACTACGAGTAAAAAGCTGGATGGTAAATTCTATGTATGTATATATGTATATTATCTAGACGATAAAAAAGCTTGGGACGAGTTTTGCTCCAACTCGAAAACTAACATTCTAACAAGGTAAAGGTTTCTTGTTCGCTTCTTTACTTTACCTTAAAAAGATTGAAGTGGACAAAAAATCAAAGTGATCACTTTATTACCTAGTTTTACTTATGTAATCTGAGTTTTTGTGACGTGTCCAAGAGTCCTGTAAGGTCTAAAGGAAATAAAGCACTTTGAATTTTGAATTTTATGAAATTTGATTTCTCACTCATTTAGCGGGAGAGAGTAGTAGTTTCGAAGATATTTAGATCTCATGGACTTGATTTGAGATAGTATAAGCTCTTAAAAGGTTTCCATAGAAACAAAGCGAGCAAATCCGCAGACAGAAACTAGTCATAATTAACCTGGGACTGACCTAATGGTAGCAGCAGCGTGAATGATCATATCCACCTCCTCCACAATTCTCTGACGATCAGCAGACGAGATCCCCAGGTCTGGTTCACCAACGTCTCCAGACACCAACGACACCTTCTCCAGTAGGGGTTGGACCCCACCACGCATGGTGCGGAGCTTCTCGAACAGCTGGAATGATAGAGAGCATAGATTATGATAATTTTTATGCGTTACTCATCATCAGCCTATATTTGTCCACTCGTATTCATATATATTAACGGCGCTAGAGTTGTAAGAGGTCCCAAAGATTTTCGACGAAACAGACTAAGATTTCGTGGCTTAGTTGGTTAGAGCACACCCAGTACTGACCGAGGGGCGCAGGTTCGAATACTGCCGAAATCGAAAAATTATGGGACTTATTTAATTTCTTTGAGTTACATTGTGACTATCTAAAGTTGTATCTACGGTTTTGATTATTACATTTTTCTGTTTATTAACCGAAACAATTTTACTGGCTTTTTTATCCGACTACCAACGGTCGAGGGATATTATGTTGGAATGTCGTAATTACCATTACTTTAGCTAATAAATCACGCTTCCAACTGGTATTGATATGGATCAGTTGAGCTACCTGTAGATTGTTTGCAGATAGCTTAATTGTTTCTATTGTAAATACTAGATTTAATTTAATTCTATTATTTGATTGTAATTTTCTTTCTTAATAATTGAATAAAGAAACTTTTCCAGCCTTGGAAGTTGAAAATATTAGTTTATTTTGAAATTTCACTTCGGCCTGCGTGATCCAAATTAGTATCATAGAGAAACACGCTTTAAATATTAATCAAAAGCTTTCCTAAAAATAGCGATATACATAATATAAATACTAGAAATAAACATAAACTCGCTGTGCCCACAACCAGGCTTCACATGATAAATGTATCTTTTAAAGGGCAATGTATACGCTTCTACAACAAAACTCCTAGTGAGTTGCAAAATCTATCAGTAAATAAATTCAAACAAATTGTCAAAACTTTTCTGTGCAAAAATGCTTACTACAAAATATCAGATTATCTTGAAGATAAAAAAGCTTGGGATGGGTTTTGCTCCAACTCGAAAAATAACAACTAACAGGCTAAAGGTTTCTTCGTCGCTTCTTTACTTTAGTCTACATAACGAAGCGACCGAAATAAAAAATATCACTCTATTTCCGTGTGTGTTTATTTTAAGAATTTGACCTTTTCTAAGTGTAAATTTTTGTATTTATGGAAATAAAGACTTTGATTTGAATTGATTTGATTGATATACATTTTAGGACACTTATCATTTGAATATATATATTTTAGTTGTATATTAGCACTATAGAATCTAAGACAGACTCTTTTCAAAACTGGATGTAACACCAGTAATGCCCTAGTATAAAACCTCCTTTCAAGTTGGTTGACCTTGTCCTTATTTGAGACCTACTTCCGATACCTTAGTACCAACATTTCACATCAAGTAGGTGTACCCACAGTACAATGCAATAACTGAGATGTGATCAGTAGGTCAATGCCACTGTCAGTCATGTCCATCATAAGAAAATCATTGCTACATGAGCTTGTACTCAATGAATGTTTGTACGTTGTGTCTTATGACATACATATCTCGCATTATGAATTTTTCGAAAATAGATTTTGGTGGCCACCAAGGGCAAGTTCGTATCTCTGCCTAAACCAAATAGAATAAAACTATTAAAGAAGCATTAAAAAACTGTACTTTTAAGTTACTAAGTTAAATTACTTGAATGCACCACCTTAAATTTTTAATATTCTGTGTTTATCTATGTAAATTGGAAATAAAAAAATATTATATTATTATTATTATTATTAATTGTACGTATTATTTGACGACCTCTGTGGCGCGGTGGGCGAAGGTCTGGCTGCAGGAGGTTGCGAGTTCGATTCCCGCCTCGGGGAAAATGTGTGTACGATCTGCAGACATTTGTTCAGGGTGTTCTGGTCGTTTTCTATTGTATAATAAAAGATATCTATCTATGTATTGTATTATGTATATCAGATATCTAGTACCTATAACACAAGCTCTACTTAGCTTGGGGCTAGATAATGCTGTGTGAATTGTCCAGCATTATTTATTTATTATTTTACTAGGGATTGCCGATTGTGAGTTCAATTGCGATGGTAATAGGAAGAAGGTCGATACGGAGATAGAAAGTAAGCATCTCATTAGATCTTTGGCTTTGAAAAAAAAGCATTATATTCTATGATCGACTATGTTGTTTTCAAGGTTCTGTTCCTCAAAAGGAAAAAAGGAACCCTATATTATTATAGGATCACTTCGTTGTCCGTCTGTCTGTCCGTCTGTCAACTCTCTTTTCACAAAAACGCGTGGAGGTAGGTACCGAGTTGAAATTCACATCATATTACTATACTCAGGTTCGTTACCTCTTGGAGCCGCAATATAAATCAAACTTCTAAGTCAATGCAATCAAAAGTTCCCAAATATTTTAAAATTTCCTAGGAAATCACATAAACACAAAACCTATAGGGTACTTCCCGTTGACCTAGAATCATGAAATTTGGCAAGAAGCAAGGTCTTATAGCACAAAGGGAAAAAACCAAAAACCGGAAGTTTTTAGATAAAATTAAAGTTTTTTTTATCTCGCTAGTGACCTGCTAAATCCTAATCCTAAATGCTGCAGATTTGAACATTTAAACACCGTATTTGAGCTTGGGATGAGTTTTGCTCCAACTTGAAAACTAACATTATAACAAGGCAAAGGTTTGAATTTGAATTTTGAATCAGTGACACAAGTATGTCTTTGGTAATTATTTGTTAGTTCTGTTATTATCGGTTAAGAGCGCAATCGTTAGCAATCAAAGCTTGCATCTACACGCTAAATTACCTGTACCTAGGCAATAGTCCTTCTAAGCCTAGACCACTTTCAAGTCCTTTCTAACTAGGCAATACAGCGGAGTCCTACTGAGCTAAATACCCAAGGCGTTGCACTATTACCTAGGTATGTCTAAAGATTAAAAATGTTTATTTGCACGAATATAAGTATCAGTGTTGATCTTAAAATTAAAATAATGTCCATAATATATGTATATTCTACCTTATCTAGGCATGCTATATAAATGTTAACTTATGAGTTTATAATTGACAAATTAAATATTATTACAGGTCGCTTGATTACAAAATAAATGAATTAATTAATGAAAAATAATATTAAAACAATGTCAATGGTTATATTCAAAATCTTCTAAGTCTCTGTTATTAAAGTACTGATAGTCTAGCTGAGCTACGATGTTTTTAATTACTTGTAACATCAAATAAAACGTCAAGTGCGAGTCGGACTAGAGCACCGTGGGTTCCGTATAATTGTGAGACCTTGTTTCTTGTCAAATATCATGAGTCTAGGTCAACGAGAAGTAGTACCCCGTAGGTTTTTGGTCCAATGGCGATACTCAATTGTTTTTGTGAATAAAAATTTTTGATTTTTCCCTTAACTTGTGCTCTTTGACAAAATAGCGGGTTAAATTGTCTAAGCTTGTGCTAGAAGACCTTGCTTCTTGCCAAATTTTATGATTCTAGGTCAACGGGAAGTACCCTGTAGGTTTTGTGTGCATGTGATTCTCTTGGAAATAAAAAAAATGGGCATAAACGGCTGTAACATTTGATCGCGTTGATTTAGAAGTTTTATTTATATCATGGATTCAAGAGGTTACGAACGTTAGTATTTGGTGTTAATTCTATGGTATTTATGTCATTATAGTTATCTAGTACCTACCCATAACACAAGTTCTGCTTAGCTTGGGGCTAGGTAATGATGTGTGAATTTATTGTCCAGCATTATTTATATTTATAATTTATGAAAAATTTTAAGTCACCAAAAGTATCATTTAAAAATTCATCTAGTTCGAAGTAGCATTTTTTCAAAATTAGTCTTCTAACCTAATTTCAAAAATACGTAATAATTCCTACATGTTTAAATCTAGATATCATCAGAACCTAAGAGATTAGAACTGAGATCTGATGCAACCGCTTGCAGAGCTAAGTAGGTTGCCATTGCAGCAAGGTTGTAAAATCCTTACAAGAAGTAGCCAGTAGGTAATCTTTCGATGCTTATACCCACCTTCTTACATACCTACCTATCCACACGTATGACTCAAATTTTAACAATATTTGAAATAAGTCTGTCCACGGCTTCATACTCGCTTTTCCAGGATAAAAAGTGGCCTATCTCCGTTCGCGGGATACTTGACTGTTGCCTAATTTTATTCGGATCCGTTTAGCCGTTTTATTTTGAAATGGTAACAGACAGAAAAACGGGACACATTGCTTAAGAATTTATAATAGTTTCGTAATCGTTGTTTGTGTCTAATCTTTTAAAGACGCTTTTTTAGGGTTCCGTACCCAAAGGGTAAAACGGGACCCTGTTACTAAGACTCCGCTGTCCGTCTGTAACCAGGCTGTGACAGTTAAATTTTTCACAGATTTACACAGATATTAAACAACAAATTAATATTAAAAACAGAATAAAATGAGTATTTAAAGGGCTCCGATACATACAAGAAACGTGTTTTTTTAAATTCGTTTTTGCTCGATATTGATAACGGCAACAGGTAGACGCTTGAAATATTCACAGATTATTTAGTTATAAATTCAATTTAAAAATAATTTATGAAATTAAAATAAAACAAATATTTAAGGGGCCATATTCCATCCAAAAAAAATGTTTTTTTAGGCAATGATCCGAAACGGTCGGGACGGGCCGGTTTTTTATATACCATGGAACTGTACTATGGGACAAAAAGTAGCCTATTTGCAAGTCCATGCTTATAGCTACGTCTATGCAAATTAAGCCCTAAGGTTACTAAACGCAGTAGCTTTGGCGTGAAGAAGCAAAAACCATCCATCCATCTAAAATTTTGCATTTATAACATGTTTTTTTTTTCTCTTTCAAATTAATTTATTCAATTGGCATTCTACAGTAGTGTGAAGAACGTATTGATAACTCACAGCTCCATTGAAGATCTCCTCAAGCCGTTGTTTCGGAGTCTTTCCTTTCTTCTCTCTGACGAGGAGCAAGATTTGACTGATGTCTGGACATTTTCTGAAGAAAAGAAAACAATTTCATGAAATTATATTATTTAGGTTGGTTTTGTAAAGATTTCCGAGTGCCTGACAATTCACTTACGTACCAGCTATTCTCGAACCGAATGATCTGTTTCGTGACAATGGGGAGAGGTCCAACGGCATGACTCTAGTCCCATGGGAGTTGGGGAGGCCTATTGTGTGGGACGCTACATGCGTCGACACACTCGCGCCTTCCCATCTTTCTAGGACTTCCGTGAGGGCTGCTGGTGCTTTGTTAATACTAGTTTTAATTAAATTCTATTATTCGATTGTTTTTTTTTTCTCAAAAAATCTCAAAAAAAAACTCTTAAAGCAGTTATTTTCAGTCGCGTTCCATTGCACAATTTTGGTAGCGTAATTTTGTTCCACTACCATAATGTATATACTCGAATATGGACACTTTAATTTATTTTTGTACCTATTTGTAATTAATGTTGTCTGAAATAAACGAATTGAATTGAATAATGTGAGTAGGTTTATACAATAATGTAGGTGGTATCGGAACATGGAACCTCATGAGAGAGAAGCCGCAGGTAGAACCTGGTCTCATACTTATTAATGTCGAAATGCCAGCACTACCAAATATGTGAAATAAAATCGGCCAGGTGCGAGTAAGACTTGCACATGAAGGGTTCCGTGCCATCGTGCAAGATTAAACACTATAATATATTATTTACTAAAAACAAAGATCTTACGAAACTCCTAATAGAGTCCACAAGTGATCGGAATGCTGGTTTTTATTTCGGTCAACGAATTAGCACTGCCATTCAACTTGGCAATGCTGCCAGCATTCTGGGCACTCTGCCTTCTAGTGAAGGCTTAGATTTTTAGAAAATAAATGTAAGTGTAAATATTAGCTGTGTATTTTCTTTTGCTGTTAAATAAATAATTTTAGAAACAACAAGTACATGGTGTTGAATCTTATTATATTATTACCTATTACATTAAAACAAAAAACACCAAAAACACGTCTCTTGTATCCATGTACTCATATAAGCTAGTACCAAGTTTGGTCCAAATCCGTTAATCCGGTTAAGCGTGTTGGAATGCAACAAACATACATAAAAACTTTTAGCATTTATAATGTTAATATGACATGACTAATGATTCTTACCTCAAAAGTTTCTCCACGAGAACCTTCCCCATGAATCCAGTTCCTCCTGTGATGAGGACTTTCATTCCGGAGAAGGTGGGTGCAATCCGGTCCGGGAGAGACTCCAGGTCTGACTGGTCTACCGGCATTGTTCTGAGGACAGAATTAATTTATTTTATTTACTGAGAAAATGTATGTTTAATTTTTATTTTATCGCTTGGATAACATAAATATTTACTATAATAATAATAATAAATAATGCTGGACAATTCACACAGCATTGTCTAGCCCCAAGCTAAGCAGAGCTTGTGTTATGGGTACTAAATAACGGATATACATAATTAAACACAATACATAGAAAGGTATTTTTTACTATAAACAGAAATGACCAGAACACCTTCAACTAATGTCTGCAGATCGTACACACATTTGTTCCGAGGCGGGAATCGAACCCGCAACCTCCTGCGTCGCAGGCAGACCTTCACCCACCGCGCCGCAGAAGTCATCAGAAGAAATGGTGTCTTCAAAATACTTTATATGTGTATAAACATAAACATTACAGGGGTAGGTTTACTTTACTCCTTTTTGAACCCGTGAATGTATTTTTGATAACTGTTGTAACATATTTATTCAGAAAGAAAATAACAATCAAATAACAAATTTAAATTAAAACATAATATCTTTATTCAGAAAGAAAATAACAATTAAAACTAGTATTTACAATAGAAACAATTAAGCTATCTGCAAACTGTTGCAAACAATCTACAGGTAGCTCAACTGATCCATATCAATACCAGTCGGAAGCGTGCCTAAGACACTGGCTGCATTGCCCCGCTGTATAGCAATGCTGATGCGCTGTGCCAGATACTCACCAGCTCTCGGGTCTCGCGTCGCTTCGACCAGACGCTTAGATAATTTTTTGAAAACCCGACTGTTGTAACTATGTATAAAATCTTTATAATAATAGACGAATAAGAACTTAAAATATAATACCTGGCAATAATTTCTTCAAAGTAACTATTAAGCAGTTCGTTTTCTAAACACAGTGGGTGGCCTACTAGGACTAACGCTAGATCTTGAATGAAATAACAGACGAAGTTGCGGTCTTAGTCACACGTTAAGTTGGCCACTTACTGCTTACCAAATCATTTCAATATTGCTTAATGAGTTTGTTTATCCTAAATTTTCCTCAAATATTCACTTATGATGTTACAGCCACGTCATTTTCACGCCCTCTGTCTGACAGACACAGTATTTTTTTATATGTAGTTAAATACGTCTAAATTAATGTCATACAATAGTTACTACAAAGAGCTAGACTGTGCGTTTCGATACGTTGCGATGCGTTCCGATTTTAATTTTTGGCGGTATGGTTTTTTGTACGTTTATTACTCCGTTAATTATGGACCTATTTGTAAAATTCTCTAGCTATTGTATGGAAAATGATCCCGTAATGGTGTTGTGTGTGTTATGGATAAGTAGTTATCCCATTACACAATACACAAATATGCATCTGCAAGTGGTATTTTACTAATGTAGAGCTCGCTCTACAATCGTTTAACGTACATAAGTTTGACGACCTCTGTGGCGCGGTGGGCGAAGGTCTGCCTGCGACGCAGGAGGTTGCGGGTTCGATTCCCGCCTCGGGACAAATGTTTGTACGATCTGCAGGCATTTGTTCAGGGTGTTCTGGTTGTTTTCGATGTATAATAAAAAATATCTATCTATGTATTGTATTATATTATGTATATCAGTTATCGAGTACCCATAACACAAGCTCTGCTTAGCTTGGAGCTAGATAATGGTGTGTGAATTGTCCAGCATAAAAAAATAAGTCCTACATTTTATAAAATTTATTAACATTGAGCGCTTTAGGTACTACTACTAATACTACGTCTGACTATTTTTGCAGTGAAAATGCTCCAAAACGCAACGCAATGCTCGCAACGCTACGCGTGGCATCACCTTAAGACAGTAATTACGACATCAAACCTGACCTCGGGCACCACTGGTTTTTTTTAATGAAACAATGCTTCGATTTGCATAAGACATAGAATTTTTTTTTTAAACATGACCTTCTTGCCTTGACTTTGAACGATTAACTATAATATTATTAAAATTTATTGGCAGATTATTATTTCACCGAAAGTATTTGAGCAAAGGCCAAGTTTAGTTGATAGATTAGTCTTTTTAAGTTACATCAGTGAAGGTTTTAAGTTATGTAAATTCATATTGATTGAAATTATCACAATATATGCTAATATTATATTCATAATATTTGACAACCTCTGTGACGCGGTGGGCGAAGGTCTGCCTGCGACGCAGAAGGTTGCGGGTTCGATTCCCGCCTCGGGACAAATGTGTTTACGATCTGCAGACATTTGTTCAGGGTGTTCTGGTCGTTTTCTATATATAATAAAACAAGATCCGCCAAGTGCGAGTGTAACTCCCCCCTTTTGAAAAAAAATTCCCCCCCCTTTTTGACCATTTTTCAAAAACTATTATTATTACAGACTTCTCTATATTTTTCCTGTAAAATATAGATTGACGTCTACAAACGCCTAATACATTGTACATGGATCGGTCTGCAATCTTCGGAGCTAGGGGGGGGGGGGGGGATGGTCAATTTTTCAAGAAAGAGCGGGGACGGACAAAGCGAGACCATAAGGGTTTCAAAACCTATGTTTGAAACCCTAAAAATATCTATCTATGTATTGTATTATATTATGTATATCAGTTATCTAGTACCCATAACACAAGCTCTGCTTAGCTTGGGGCTAGATAATGCTATGTGAATCGTCTACCATTATTATTATTATAATATACTTCTGTATCTCAGTTCCCATGAGATAGAACCTTTATGAGCCAATATAACCTCAATTTTTGTGACAAGGATAGACATAGGATTTTGCGTTCATAGGAGCGAGACAGGGGATAGCAACGCAAGCCCCAAAAATAAAATTTTAGCTTATTATCTATTAATTAGGACTTTATTTGAAAAAAAACCGAAACATATAAAATGTTTTTTTATTACCATGCCTATTTTCAGGATCTTAACTTCTGTATTTATTAAGAAATTAAGGTTATCGTAAATAAAATGATAATATTCTTAAGCTAATGAACCCCAGCTAAAACCAACTTTCAATCAATCAAAAGTCGTTCAGGAGAGTACTGATATTATAATGTCGATTTATTCAATAAATCTTGTATAACTAAAAATGCGAAAAGAAACTTGCGTCTCATAGTAACTTAGTTTCAGTTTGGGTTAAGGTATAAAAACTATGCCTAGTAAGTATAAGAAATATGATTGTGACGACCACTGTGGCGCGGTGGGAGAAGGTCCGTCTGCGACGACGCATCGAGACAAATATTATATTTGAACGATCTGCAGACATTTGTTCAGGGTGTTCGGGTCGTTTTCTATGTATAATAAAAAAATATCTATCAATGTATTGTATTATATTATGTATATCAGTTATCTAGTACCCACAACACAAGCTCTGCTTAGCTTGGGGCTAGATAATGCTGTGTGAATTGTCCAGCATTATTTATTATTAGATTATGGGCATTAACCCACATGAGATAAAAGCCATAAGGCGATTATCAGGGAGGCCTGCGTCCAGCAGTGGACCATTAGGCCGATGAGGATAAGAATTTTCAACTTCCTACATTCCAAGCGTCGGAATTTTGCCCGCCATGATTTCTGCAAGTTGCAGTACTTTCATGTACAAATGTAAGTGCACGATGACGACGTCAAGGTTGAGTTGCACCACGTTAACGTTCGTCGTGGTTGCGCAGAGTGGAACTTACGAAATGCATGCCGTATTGTTTTTCGATCGTTGAGTTGATTTATAAATTCCTTATTTCTGGTGATAATGGCGACCTAAAATTTACTTTAAATTTTATTCCATCACATTTTAAGAAGGATATCCTCTACAGCCTGGAATGGTCTACTGCTGGACGCAGGCCACCCCCTGATAATCACCTTATTGGTTTTTATCCCCCGGAGGGTAATGCCCATAATCCCCACGCTGGGCATGCGGGTTGGGATCGCAGTTCGGTGGTAGATCTATTCTGTATTCTATTCTGTGCCCCCTGTATGTCCCTTAGTCGCCTCTTACGACACCCAAGGGAAGAGTTGGGGTGTGCACATTCTAAGCCACACAGCCATTTATCAATTAAGTTTAATTTCTTTTGGCTTACAAAATAAGATCTTAGATAAGTAATATTTTGACGCGTGACCCGAGAGCTGGTGAGTATCTGGCACAGCGCATCAGCATTGCCATACAGCGGGGCAATGCAGCCAGCGTCTTAGGCACGCGCGCGACTGGTATTGATATGGATCAGTAGAGCTACCTGTAGATTGTTTGCAACAGTTTGAAGTCACCTCAATTGTAATACACGTTTTAGTTTATTTGATTGTAATTTTCTTTATTACGTTTTTGAGAAAAATTTTGTAAAGTGTTAATTAGTTTTCTACTCACTTAATTTTAGGCTGAGCTTAACTGATTAGTTGAGCTTTCTTTGGGTTCTAGATTGTTTGCAACAGTCTGCAGTTGTTCACTTCAATCTTTTTGAGGTAAAGTAAAGTAGGGAACAAGAAACCTTTACCTTGTTTGAATGCTGGTTTTTAAGTTGGAGCAAAACTCGTGCCAAGTTTGTTTTTTTGTGCTGAACAATTCACACAGCATCATCTAACCTCAAAAAAAGCAGAGCTTGTGTTATTTATTCGTAACAAACGACTGACATAGAGGTCATCATCATCATCATGATCATCAGCCTATAAAAGTCCACAGCTGGACATAGGCCTCCTCTAATGAGCGCCATAGCGCCCTGTCTTCAGTTTGCCGCATCGAGCATCTGCCAGCAGTCTTTCGCAAATCGTCATCCCACCTGGCCGGAAGGCGTCCTACTCTACGTTTGCCGAGTCGCGGTCTCCACTCAAGAACACGTTTACCCCAGCGGTTGTCGGTTCTTCTCGAGATATGACCAGCCCACTGCCACTTCAGCTTGCTAATCCTTTGAGCTATGTCGATAACCTTAGTTCTCTGTCGGATGTATTCGTTGCGAATCCTATCCTCCAGAGAAACTCCGAGCATCTCTCTCCATAGCTCGCTGGGCGACTTTAAACTGGTGGACCAGCCCTACCGTGAGTGTCCACGTCTCACACACATGACATAAAGGTGCCTAATATTAATCCTAACTAATATTATAAATGCGAAAGTTTGTTTGTTTGTTTGTCCTTCCATCACGCCCTAACTAAGCAACCAATCGACTTGATTTGGCATAGAGTTAGTTGAAAGAATTGAGAGTGACATAAATAAAATAAATGAGATTTACGGGAATATTCGAAAAAATACCTTATTATCTATAAAAATATATTATTATTAAAATACCCTAGAAATGTAAAACACGAATTTAACGCGGCTGGAACCGCTAGTTCATTATAATTGAATATTTTAATAGAACCCGGAACAATTCACCAAAGACTAGAACCCGCAACGTTCTGCGCCTCAGGCTGACCTTCACCTACTGCGCCACAAAGGTCTTGGTCGTTTTGTAAGTATCAAATATTGCAGTAACATCATATAACACAGAATAAGGTACCTCCTGGCTACTGTATTACTACATTTACTAATAAGACTACTTACAAAAAAATATAGTAATTTTATTTACAAGCCCCTGTCCGTGACTTCGCACGCGTTGTTTAAGGTTATATCGAGTTATTCCTGACTAGTCCCACTTTGGTCCGATTATTTATTTATTTATATATATCGATAGTGAAAGTTATATAAACCTATAGCTAGTTTACACCACTAAATACAATTACATAGGTATGTATACTTAAGGTCTATAGGACCTTATGCTAAAACTTAATAAATACTTTAAGGCTTCTAGGTGTTGCATGCCTCGTTCCTTCCGTGCTAGTTAAAAAACTGTGTTACGGCAAGGTAGAGCTCAATACCTCACAATGGCTAGAAGTTATTAAATGAAGTCCTGAACTTATCCATATATAAATTTTAAAGTTAAATTTAGTAGTTTGAAAAATATTTAGATCTGACGCAGTTGATTTGAGGTAGTGAAGACCCTTATCAGATTTTTCTTACAAAAGACCTCAACGCGTAATATTACGCATTTTCAAAATTTTAATTTTGAAAAATAAAAGTCCTACCATGATACTGACGACCTCAATAGCGCGTGTGAGGCGCCACCTGCGACGCAAAGGTTGCAGATTCAATTCCTGCCTCGGCACAAATATTTGTACGGTCTGCAGATATTTGTTCCGGGTTCATTACGGATCGGGTTATCTTCCAATACAAATAAGGTTCGTAGATAACCAAGGCACTAATTAAGTAATGTTACTTACCAAGGCCCTAAATCCACTAAACTAACCCGTCACCATAATGACACATTGGCATTTTACCTTTGACGAAAGAACCTACACGTGAAGGGACGCGTGTCTGAACTGTCAAGGTTGAAACCATTGTATGTATCTCTCCGTGTATTTACCATCGCACGTACTCTGTCGAGATATTGTAATTTGTTTTTTTTTTTTTTTTTTTTTTAATACAGTAGTAAATTTTTATTCAGAAAGAAAATAACAATCAAATAACAAATTTAAATTAAAACTAGTATTTACAATAGAAACAATCAAGCTATCTGCAAACTGTGGCAAACAATCTACAGGTAGCTCAACTGATCCATATCAATACCAGTTGGAATCCATAAATATTGTGTAATTTGTTTAATAATAAATATACAGTAGGTATAACAAGTGTATGTTATGTGTATGTTATAACATTATATGTATAGAAGATATTCAATATTTAAATGTAACAAACCTGGTTTCCTACTTGTTTACCGCTCCGATTTAAATATTAGGACAAATCAGTTTCTTTATATGACTAAGCTATTTATAATGTATTTAATCCTTGTAATTTGTTGAATCTAAATATCTTTAATGATAAACAACAATAAACTGTGGTTTACTTCAATAAATATATATAAAAAAATAAAAAAAAAACCGTTTAAATGTCATTGATTGAAATGGTACCCCAGATATTGTATTTATTTTTTAAATTTATTTATTTATACGTCCACAACTAAGCATCCCTGAACAAAACCTCCATTGTTTTTTTTATTTTATTTTTTATTTTAGGGTTTTATCGCTTAGCGATAACATCACCCTTGTTTAATTCAGACAATGCACTTGACAGGCAGCAAAGTCTCTGGTCTCTCAAAGTCCTGTACCAGCCGTAATAGGCTCTTTCAACATCTACAGGCTGGCTTGGAGAGGTCGATTCTAACACAAAGTTACAATAAGTTACCAATAAGTAGTACTAACAGTAGTTTGCCAAATTATGAAATATTTGCCAAACTCTCAAATTTCGTGTAGTTTACTCTAAAGTGACACATCTCCAAGGCTGTTTGTTGAGTAATATTGTTTTGCCTACTGTTAGGTAATATTAAAGGAAAGTAACCAAATATGGAGTACCTAGTGTCCTTAAATATCGAATACCAGCATTTCTTGTAAACCAAGAATTCTCTAAATAGGAAAAAATATATAATAAATACCTCGTAAAGATGTAAAGTTTGTAAATTGTTTGTGACGTTGTAGGGGTAATATCTACTGAACCGATTTCGAAAATTCTTTTGCCATTTGAAAGCTACTTATCACTGAGTAACATAGGCTAAAGAATATACTCGTGCTAAGCTGGGACAAAACTCTAGTAGTAAATAAAACAAAAAAAAAATACTATCTTACTCTATTGAATATTCTAATTCTAATCAAATGTCATTTAGACGCCTGCGTACTTAGACAATTTAACCCGCCTGCGTAAGATCAGTTAAATTATACAAAATACTGAGCAACGATAATAAAATCGTTTGTTATAAAAATCGAATAAATAAATATGATAAATGTTGTAATTATTTTTTGCTGTTAAATAAATAAAAATACCTATAAAAAAATCGGGATCGGATCGGGATAGCATTAGAACATAAATAATTCATTGTTAGTCGAACTACGAAAAATAATATTATTCTATGGAATAGATGTTTATGGATTTCATAACTACCATAGTACCTACATTTGTCATTGTCTAGTTCAGACGTACACGGAGAGAATCGAAAAATAATATAGGTATATGGGTAACCCACCCAACTCTAGGTCCTTGGGGTCCTGGGGCACACGCAATATTTATAGGTCTTACAAAACTCCTAATAGAGTCCACAGGTGATCGGAATGCTGGCTTTTACTTCGGTCAACGAATTAGCATTGCCATTCAACGTGGCAATGCTGCCAGCATTCTGGACACTCTGCTTTCTGGTGACGGCTTAGATTTATAGAAACTAAACCTTTGTATAGATATTAGTTGTAATTATTTTATTCTGTTATTGTAATTTTCTGAATAAATGTTTTTCTAATGGGTAAACAATTTCTAATTTTCAATCCGACTGGTATTGAGGATCAGTTGAGCTACCTCTTCTTTCTTAATAAAGTACTTTTAAATTTTTTTCGCTACCTTACTTTATAATTTCAAAGTTCGTTACTTCTGCGAATAACGCCACAAAAGATAACCTAGCGGATCAAACAAAGATAATCACTAAAATAACCCTGTTTTTGTCCATTTGTATTATCTCAGATGAGTGTACAAGAAAATTTTCCGACACGTAGCGGAAACTGGAAATACTTAGGTTACCTACCTACTCATCTAGGTATGCCGATCACGTAGATCTGCATTAAGTAGATAATCACTGTGGTTGGTTCGACCAGGCTTCACAATAATAATGACCTTTTAAAGAGCAATGTATACGCTTCTACAACAAAACTACTAGTGAGTTGCAAAATCTATCAGTAAATAAATTCAAACAAATTGTCAAAACTTTTCTGTGCAAAAAGGCTTACCTACTACAAAATATTAGATTATTTATAAGATAAAGAACCTTGGGACGTGTTTTTCTGAACTCTAAACCTATAACAACTAACAGTCTTATGGTTTCTTCGTTGCTTTTTTACTTTAGTCTGAAAACTTTAAATTACAGTAGGTAATCTCTTTGATTTCTGTAGTTTCGGTATATACCGAAGTATTTATTTCCTTGTCAGTATTTTATTTTAAGAATTTGACCTTTTCTAAAAGTAGGTAGATACCATTTTGTAGTTATGTAGATTTAAAAGAATTTTTGGTTTGATTTTGATACAACTCAGTCTGTGAGGAAGCTGATGAAAATCATCTGTGAGATTAACTCAGCAAACTACTTGTAAAAATGTATTTTAGGTTAAGTTTCGTTTATTTGTAAGATAGTGATGTAGTACCGTGCTACCCCGACGATTGAATTGAATCGGCGTTAGTTCACCCGAACTAGCGTCGATTCAATTCAATTCAATTCAAAAAAAATCTCAATAATTTACTTTTGTTACCAAGAGAGAGCTGTGTCTCTATTTTTCCTCCGCAAGCAAGCAGTCTTTTTAGCTATTATACGCGAGGACACATCAATGGTTTAGAAGTTATAGTGTAAGTTTATATAAATAGTGTTTACAACTGTTTGTTCTCGAAATAAAATAAAATAAATAACTAAACAATACCGTTTGTTTATTTAGGCTTACAAAATAAGCACCTAAACAAATCAAATTTTATTTATTTAGAACTACCAACAGAGGATTAAAAATCACATAATGCATGGCCAGTTGTGACCCCCTGTTATATAACCTGTTCATACTATAAACAGGTTTATAAATCGTAAGTATAATATATTATTAACCAAACGAGAAATAAGGTTTTATTGGTTTTGTCCGCTTAAATTTTTGGTCTACTAGTGGAAGAAGTGGTACTTACATCATCAATACCTTTTGCCACTCCCTGGGTACCATTGTATCTCCTACTCAACGATTGCAATAAAATAAATATGAAATACTAGCAGTGCCTCGCAGTTTCACCCCGTAGTTCCAGTTCCCGTGAGAATTCCGGGATAAAATACTGCTATTCCAGACTATAATCTATCTCTGTGCCAAATTTCATTCAGATCTGTTCAGCCGTTCTGGCATGATTGAGCAACAAACATCCATCTATCCATCCAACCATCGAAAGTTCCGCATTTTAGTATTAGTTTCATTTGTATGATGATAAAACTTTCATGGTTGTTAACAATTAAAAATAATATTGGAAAACTCAAAAATCGAATCATGGTAAATATCCCGTTATAAACGACTTTAATTTGTGTGATGGATTTAAAAGGTAATCAATGTATGTAGTTAGGTATATTTTATGTAAGGCTAAGTTTTTTGAGTCGTAGTTTGTTTTAAAAAAAATCTTCTGGCTTGTGTAGAGGAGGCCCTACTTGGGTTAGATTCAAAATGATAACAAAACATCAAGTTATTGTCAAGGTTACTTCAATATTGCTTAAATTTTTACAAGTTGTTTCTAAACATTTAGAAAACTTGTTTTAGATATTATTATACAGCTTCCTTATGTATTTTTATATACTACATAATACAGGGTGACTGTAACTCAACCCGCCATAGCTAAAGCAAGAATTTATTGGTTTAATTTAACATTATGAGTTAATTATTTATAATATTTTTGTTTCTCTGTGTACCTAGTATGTGAGAGCCAATCAAAGTATATTTTTTCTTTTTCTTTCCATATTATGGGTACTAGATAACTGATATATGTTATACAATACATAGAAAGGTATTTTATTATACATAGAGAATGCACCAGAACACTCTGAACAAATATCTGCATATCGTACATTTGTCGTGTGGCGGGAATCGAATCCGAAACCGCCTGCGTCGCAGCTGGACCTTCGCTTCGTCCACGACGAAACGAGGTCTTCGACTGTCTTGAAATTAATGGCTACACTACCGGCTCCCTAAATAAATCAGTAGGAAAAACTGTTCCCAAAATAAAATCTAGCAAATTATTCACTGTTCATGGTTTCTACATTGACTATTCTACAGCTAATATTCATTTTAATGGCTCTCTTTTCAAAATCTATTTCGTCCTTCAAGATAAAACTTCTTTGTATCTAGAACAGCACTAGCCCACTGATTTTTTTTCTCTTGAAGTGTTAAAAGCCTTTTTAAAAAGACCTCTTCAAGAATCGAATGACCTGTTTGTCAGTCTCATATAAATCCTTCAAATTCAGAATACCTAGTCAAAAACTAATCGTGTGAACGTAGTAAACTAGTGAAGAACATGACAATCTGACCCATTTACAATTCTACGTTCTTTTCGTGATTATATTACCAATAATGTGTCAAAAATTACTAAAACCTCCGTGCGGCTCATTTTCATAAAAAAAAAAACAAAAGAATGAACAGCAAAACAAAATAAAAACTCACAGCAAAATTCCTTTTTCAAAAACTGAAACCACACCGACTACACTCTTGCACTGTTCACAATAACTGAATGAAATATACCCACAATGAACTTTTGACTGCGCTGTCGGTGACGAAACTTGTATCATTCTTGTAGTAATTACCTTGGTATCTCAAGTAAGATGCATTTTTAGCGTACCTACCTACATAATAAATAATATTGTTACAGAAAGATCTGGCTGAATGTTGTTTTGAGTTAAGAAGTTATTTTTACTTCTTGCACAATTTTTCGTCCATCTTGTTATGTAATTTGTTGTATAAGTAGGTAAGATATAAATAAAATTACCATAATAATAATTAATTTTCTCGAAAGGGCGATGTGGTTGGTGAGCGACAAAACCCCTTTTTATTTTGTTTTAAATATTAAATAAAAAATCCTTTAGTTATACTGGGTGTTTCAAAAGAAAGTTCACATTTATTTTGGTTATTGCGTGAACGCAACTATTCTGAGGGGCGCGGGGGGTGTGTCAATCGGTAGCCTGGCTCTTTGGAATTCAGTTGCTACAAGCTAAAAAGAGCTTGTGATAGGGTACCAGATAACAGCTGACATGTATTATATAATACAAGAAAACGACCAGAACACTTGGAACAAATATCTGCAGATCGTGCAAAGATTTTTCCGAGGCGGGAATCGAACCTGCAACCTCCTGCGTCAAAGGTAGACCTACGCCCACCGCGACACAGATGTCGTCATAATACGGACCTCGGACACCTAGGTACCCACTTGCTAAGTACTACTACAAATAAAAATTGTTAGTTAAGTACCAACCAAACGAATAGCAGCTGAGAAAAAATATGTACCTAAGTACACAATCATCACATAGCCTGACACACCTTTATAATACGTTCATGAAAAATCAGTAGCAAGATATCTTAAAATAACTTACTTAAGTATTTCATATTTCATTCTAAATTTATACTTAAGGCGATTTATACTTAGGTTCGCTTTTTCGAGACTAGGACGAGCGGTAAAGGCGAGAAAGGGAATCAAGAGCCGGCCCACGCGCAATTTCACTGGTTTTTATATATAGGTACTTTTTCGATCACTTCTTGTCCATCCTAAGGTTGCCTGGAAGTGATCGCTCTTAGCGATAAGGCCGCCCATTTTACATTATCTGTAATTGTTTTTGTCTTCTGTATATATGTTTTTTTGTAATTATTTGGTGTCCAATAAAGTATATTTGTATTGTTTTCATTTGTAATTTTGGGACTCATTTCACCTTAAATAGTAATTATCCCACATGAGTATTTTACTATCCGAACACTTTATTTGGTAGCTTATAATTTATGTTTGCTACATCCGGTAAAGGTAGCAAAGGCAAACAGCGAAATAAATTCAAAATCGTTCCATAAAAATGTCGGAAAAAATAGAGACATAAAAAAACATTCACACAGCCACATAGGTATAAATCCTTCTCCTGTTCTTTGAAGTACCTACAATAGTTTAAAAACTCAACGTTTCCAACCTCCTTGGTATAAACTTATTGTAAACACAAAAATACTCACATAAAATTCCTTTTTCAAAAACTGAAACAACACCCAACCACTGTACACCACAGAATGAACATGAATTTGAGTATTCAACCTCTGGACTTACTATGTCGAAACTTGTTGCACTATTAGTACTTACTCTGTGGCAATATTCGCGGTACTGTACTATTCTAGGCGTGGTTGTGAAATAAGGAGGCTGTGCAGTGCCGCACACTTTGTTGTGAAAGATAAAGTGCACACAGTTATTCTGTATCCATATCTCACTAATATTAAAAAATGCGATAGTTTGTATTTTTGCTAACTCTTCAAGCCAAAAGTACCTACTGAACGGATCTGAAATTTTGCATACAGGTAGTTCTGAGGCTGGAATAAAATATAGGCTACCAGTAGTTTTTATAGGTACCTAACCTTCCGTTACTAGTACCTATGAGTTCTCATATGATTGATTATGTAACGTTTTTAACTAAATAGTTTATCACACATATTGCAGACAAAGGGCTTCTCACCAGTATGAGTTCTCATAATGACATACTAAACAACTTTTTTGATTGAATTGTTTATCAAAGACATTACAGGCATAGGGCTTCTCACCAGTGTGAAGTCTCATTAAGAGAAACTAAACTACTTTCTGCTCTAGGTAAACGGCTTCTCCCCCGTGTGTTTTCTCAAAAGACGTACTTAGGCATATTTTGTAATGAATGGTTTATTACAAACATTACAGGCATAGGGCTTCTCACCAGTGTGAAGTCTCATTATGAGAAACTAAACTACTTTTTGCTCTAAAATGTCAATTACTATTACAGACATTGCAGGCAAACAGCTTCTCACCAGTGTGAAGTCTCATAAGATGACAAACCATAGGAACCACATCTTTTAATAAAAAAAAATACACATATTTTGCAGGCAAACGGCTTCTCCCCTGTGTAAATTCTCATTAGATAGATAGATAGATAGAAAACACTTTATTGTACCACACAAACACAAAATACAATACAAAAGGAATTACAAGAAATATAGAAAGTACAAAGGGCGGCCTTATCGCTTTAAGCGATCTCTTCCAGGCAACCTTGGGATGGACTGGACATAAAAGAACAAAATAGACGGTGGCATTCTCATTATGAGCAAGTAAAATTTGTTTTATGAATTTTTTTATTACACTAGCAGGAATGCTTACGCTCTTCTTGAAGTTTGGAATGTGATCTTTTTGTATGTGATAGAAGTTAACTTTTGTGGAAAAATACTTTAGTATAATGGTTGCAACTAATTTTATTTTTTCAGTCTGGCTTGCTCCACTTGAATGTTAGAAGGAAGTTCTTCTGTAGCAATTTCTCGATCACTATCTACTGGTGTTAATTCACTTTTTATACAATCTTCATGAGAGAGAGACTCAACCTTCACCAACGACTCTCCTTTCTGTGGCCAACTCTTCTTTCACCGATAAATGTCAATCATAATACTCTGAACAGTACCCACAGACAGATGTTGCTGCATTCCAAGATTAAGCTAAGTAATATTTTTGTGGGCAGCCTGAAATGAATAAATTTTTAACCCTTAATCAAATGGAAAACTTGTGAGATAAATAAAAACTGAGATCGGTTCAGTGAGTTTTGTGAGTAGATTTTAAATTTTATGATGAAAACTTGTTAAAGTGGGGGGAAAGGGGGTTTTTGCGGTGGGAAATTATTTCCCCTTGTTCATAACGGCATTGCAAAATATCATCAAGTGGGAAATTATTTCCCATTATTGGGTATAGGTTACGAGTTTTTCAAGAATTTTAGTACTGTTTTTATACTAGTTCCTTACCCTGGTTTGCTTTACATTTTGTAAATACTAAATATAATTTTTTTTTTTTTTAACATACAATTCCAAAATTAAACAATAATGTTAGGGTTACTATGGGTTTAATGGGAGAAAACAAATAAAAAAACTATATTAAGAAAATCTCTACGACCTTAATTTTTTTTTGGCATTCATTTTTCAAAGTTGCTGGTGATAAAAATAATATAAATCAGAAACAGGAACTAAAATATTGTACAGACTTACATATTTTGTTCAATGAACTGACGCACATTTTGTATATATTACAATTTTTTTTGGAGACAGGGACAAACAAGGGGAAATTATTTCCCACTAATTCAAGATGAAAATTCTCTAAGAAATCTAATAGTTTTAAAGGTTCTTTTCCAGCTAAACGATCAGAAAATAAGTCTAGTGTACTTTAGTTTATCGTGTACTCACATAACAGATTTTTTTGTTACAAACTTTAAAAAAAACTGTTCAAACCATAGACATAGAATTTTTTCACTACGTTCATTACAATTCTAAGCCTATGGTTCAAACGGAGTATTTTAGGGAAAAAAACACAACTTGTGAGTTTCATGAGATCAGTAAAAAATATATCCAAAATTACTTTTCCTTATGGTTGGCACTGCTAAGTGTTATGAATAAAAAATAAACATTGAATTTGCTCAGCCGGACTAAGTGGGAAATAATTTCCCCTTATTTGATTAAGGGTAGGTCAAAGATTATAGTATACCTCTAGATGGATCGTTTTAAAAGCTACAATTTGAATCTGTTTTGACTCCTCTCTCCTTTGGGATAGTGCCATATGAAAGAAAGAGATAACTTTATTGTATCAGGTTATACTAAAACACAAATGTGGTCAGTTTCATTCCTGTCATTGAAATTTAACTAGGGATGTGAAATGTGCATAAGTATGGAAACTTATCGATAATATTCGGAATGGAACGAAGCGTAGGTAGGTGCTACCTATCTGCTATAGATGGGTACCTACATCTTTCTAATAACCGTGAAGTTTCAAATTAAAAGCTTCGGTAGGTAGTTACTGAGATTTAAAAGGAAAAAAAAAGACGATCAGAGTAAGACTTAAGCTTTTTATACACTAACGAAACCCAAAAGATTTTATAACAAATTATGGTTGATCGTTTCGCGGTGGCCGATAAAAAAATAATAATCAACTACAATAAAATAACAGGCAACACGAAACGGCAGCACCATCCAGGCAAGATTTTGGTAATTAAAAATAATTATAACCGTTTATATAATGCCGTGACTAAGAATCTACCGAAAATGTACCTACCACAATCAATACCCAAAAAATCCTGTCATTCGATATAAGTCGGTACTTTTATTAAGTAAGCTTACAGTCAGTCAGTCATCAATCTCACTTGAGTATGAGTAACACCTTGTCTTAGATAAGCGTTACGATGACAAACTAAGCTTTCATAATAATTACCAGAAAAATTTACCTAGATATCTCCTAAACCAGTAACTAGTAGTCTCTACCTTATTATGTTTTTACTTTAAACAGGTATTTAAGTAATTAAATGGTGATAATTGGTTAGCATTTACAAGGAGCAGGGAAAGTGCCTACTTAGTAAAAAAACATGTGATATGGTCCATTGTAAAAATTTTACGGTTTTTTTTATTAAACAATAATAGAATATCAGCATCGTTATGTAAAATTCTTGTCTCATATCCGGTTCTATAACAAGAACTATATGCACGAAAATTCTTTGTGGGCTCCTCATCATGCCTTTTCAAATTTATTTTCCATTTTGTAGATAATTGGATCTTTAGGAAATCTGGAAGTGAAAAATAAGTATTAGTTGTGAGCTTCTACTAACATTACGATCATTGGATTAGACTTTCATCTCACGAAATTGTTCTCAGGACACCTTAATCTAGTGAATCCAACTCCAAGTCAGTCAGTCCATATAGGTACACGTACCAATCACACTGGATTTTTTTTATTGATGACGGTAAACCGTTTCGCCTCCATGACTTAAGAATTTCTTAAATGTTATGTCTCAGTACAAGTAGGTGTACTTATGTATATTTTGTATTAAACTTATCGACAGTAATCTATCGACAACAACAGTACGTCACTAGGTAGCATCAATATGGTACATAAGATGTCATTTTATGGTTTGTTACCAAAATTTTTGTGAATTATAGAATTATAAGGCTAATGAGCTTTAAATAACTTTATGAAATAGCTTCAATATTACATTATTAAAACAATTCAATCTATTGCAAAGAAATTTATCACTAACATTAGCCAAAACACGTCAATCGACTTACCGATGGAAAGATTCTTTGGCTTAATTCCGACAAAGCCATCATCCTGCGGCTTTTGCCGCCAACAACTGCACAGGCCATGATTTATATTAGTAATAAACACCACAAAACAAAGTTTTAAACACAAAATTACATAATAAACAGTATATTTTCTGTTCACCACCTGAGCCCAGCTGGGCCCAAACAAACAACGAAAAATATCAAAATGTGACACTCTGTGTTTCAAGATGAAATTGACGTTGGGATGTTGTCTCTTTCTTTCACATAGACAATTGTCATAAGAAAAAACGAAAAGAATGACTAATTATTTGTTCATTTTTTTACGCTCTATCTACCCTACGGAACGTAGGATCCTAGATCTTTGGGGTAGGTATGTATTTAATAAAAGGGCATGATTTTATTTTTACTACTACTAGTATTTGGTAGTAGTAGGTAAAAAAAATGGTAGTTGTTACTACTCCTGCATTCAGACTTGCATGCATTACACAAATTAAAATGCAGAAGTTTAGATTTATATGACCTCTTCACGACAAATTTACTAAAAGGATCGGGATAAAATTTTGCACACAGGATAATTTTTGGCCTGAAATAAAGCAAAAGAAACTTTTGAACACAAAAATCTGCTCCCATGGGATATTGTAATATTCGAACGAGGGTATTTCTATTACATAGAAACTGATCATAAATCAGTTACTAAGATAGAGTCAGTTGGATAAGAATCAGCTACCTATAATATTCCAAGTCTAGACCTACCTACATCTATGCAGAATTTTGGCACAATGGTAACAAATCAAATTCAATCTAGATGACAACATCGATATAAAAATATAATATCGATCATCCACAAGAAGCCTATAATCCTGATCATCCTTAACCTTGACAGCGGGTTTTGTCTAAGTCCAATACCCTACGTACAGCCATAAAACATGGCAAACATTTAACTTCATAACTTGCTTGGCCAACCAACCTGGCCATGGAATATGAAGTTTTCATACTAACTATAGTTAGGGCCCTTCATAGACTAGTAAGCCCTTCCTGACCGCTTTACCCCAATGAAAAAAGAGATCCCCTTCTTCCTCTAAGGAGATCCCCCTCTTTTTCTTTAACTCTGACCTGATGACAGCTGAGAGCTCAGTGATTTGACTGTCAGTGTCATCGCTTGCTTGTAATGTCACTTGTCGTGTCATCCCTAGGGATGAGACGTACTTGTAAAATCAAGTACCAGGGCTTCCAAGTACGTCCTCGTATAAAAACCAGCGCCAAAAACCAGGTATAAAATACTTGCAAGTATTTTGATACTGCGTAGTACGTAGTACGTACGGGCGCAACTCGTTGCGAGTCTAGCTGCGCCACGCACCTTTAAAGTAAAATACTTGCATAGGAAATTGATCCGAGACTCTATGGCAATAAGATTCATAATTGTATTGGCAGAAAAAATACTTGCAAGCACACGTCTCGTTCAAAAATACTTTCATAGGAAATTGATACGCGCTTTCTTTGTTTTAAGGTTCAAAATAGTGTCAACGAAAATGTAAACTCGAATACGTTGCGGGTCTAGCTGCGCCACGCACCTTTAAAGTAAAATACTTGCAAGCACACGTCTCGGCCAAAAATACTTTCATAGGAAAATGATCCGCGCTGTCTTTGTTTTAAGGATCAAAATAGTGTCAACGAAATTTACTCAAATACTTTAGAGTATTTATCGTGCTGCGCGGGTCCAACAGCCCTCGCACCTTCAAACAAAAATACTAGTTCTAACTTGTTGTGATAAAAAGGTACAAAATAGTATCAACGAAAAATTACTTACTAAGTAGGTAGGAGGTAGGTAGGTATAAAATTTAGTTTTTGAATAATTACATACATTTATTAGTGTAAGGTGTAGTCATAAGTTTCAGGCCTATTATTACTTACCTAGGTTTCGGTTTCTAGACAAAATGTAGGTAAGGTATGTTTTCAAATATTTCGAGTAGGTAGGTATTTTTACCTATTCTATATTAAATGAGATTAAGATCAGTAGAGCCGTGCGGTGCCGGCTTAGAATTTGCACCACCCCAACCCTTCCCGTGGGTGTCGTAAGAGGCGACTAAGGGACATACCACCGGGGGGCGGGCAGCAGCGCCTCTTGCAGAATAGATCTACCACCGAACTGCGATTCCCAACCCCCATGCCCAGCGTGTGGATTATGGGCATTACCGTCCAGCAGTGGACTATTTATAGGCTGTTGAGGTTGAGGTTGAAGATCAGTACGAGACAAAGTAGATTGGTAGAAGTTGTACTTAGTCATATACTATTTTTTCTCGTCCCTGCATATACTTACTAAATAAATGACGTTAGCATTTGTTTGAAATACTCAGTTGAAACTATTTTGAAGAAAGTTGCTAAATGAATTTGTAAACATGCTTGGACTTTGTGTCACTGTCGCTGTCAGAAGTCAGTCATCAAGTCCGCCGCATGCTCCGAATTGTGTCACTGTCGCTGTCAGAAAGCAGTCATCGAGTCCGCCGCACGCCCCGAATGTCACTGTCACTGTTAGTCATCGAGTCAGCCGCACGCCCCGATTTTGTTTCACTGTCGCTGTCAGATGACAGTCATCGAGTCCGTCGCACGCCCTGAATCCGGAATACTTGCAAGACCTTCAAAGTATTTCGACTCGTACCAGGTTTCCATACTTGCAAGCAAATACCAGGTATAAAAACCAGGTCGAGTAAATACGTCTCATCCCTACATCCCATCCGTGCACTCGTAAAAAAGTTGTTTTCTTTCATGTTTTTTCTGAAGAAAATAGAAATTGAGAGATTTTAATGAAAAAAGATGCAAACACGAAGGAAATTGCAAGCATAGGCTACGTTTCCTATCATCAAATTTTGTTTGGTTAAACAGATTAGCAGGTAAAATGGTTTTTAACAATCCCTAAATTTTAACATTTACCTATTGAAAAAAAATTACTGAATAAAACCACAACGCCCGGAACAAATATCTGTAGATCGTACCTCCATACACTTGCCCCCGTTGTCCCGAGGCGCAAATCGAACGCGCAACCATTTGCGTCGCAGGCGGACCTTCGCCCACCGCGCCACAGAGGTCGTCAAATAATAATCTTAAGACATGATTGTATTTATTTATTTAGTACCACCAACAGATGATAGACTATTCTATAGACAACAAATAAGTTTGGGCATACTAACCCCATTCTGTTTTATCAATAAAGATTCATTCACAGTCATGGAGTAAACCATGTTCTGTCACAGTTCACAGGTAGGTAATAAAAGGTGAAGATGGGCTCTGAACAATCCACATCACAGCATCCAAAGCGGTCAGTTCAGCGGCCACCTCCCGTTAGAAGAGGACACACCATTGCAGTGCCTAATGTTACAGGTTGGTACCTATCAATTTGTAATGTAAGGCTTCTATAACCTACTAATTATTATTATTTTAAAGGCGAAAGTGTGTGCAGCTCTATAAATTTTTGTATTATTTTTATTTATTCATAAAATGTACAGCTATTTTTACAGCGGCAACCAATTCAATAGTGTAACTAGTCTAAACATAAAATTTAAAGAAACTCGCCATAATTTCGTAGAAATTTGCTATGTATTTCCTATTACGCACAATTAAATATTAAAATACATCACTTTGGTAGGAGTACTTGTTTGTCCGCATTTGGACTCCTTTTGGTCATTTATGTGTTATATTATATGCTAGCATAGCAGCGGTTTCTTAGGCCTGGTTAAGGGTAATTCATGTCCTACATCACTTGTTAATTAGGAAGCTGGAGAAGTAGTATAGAAGTAGTATATTATGGTATTGTGTATATAATGCAAATAACATTAAGACCAGTCTTACTTACAATATTGACCTGTATCGAATTCCACGGAGCAAAATTTGCTCCATGTCTAAATCACATTATATTTAGACTTAGATATGGAAATAATGATGTATAACCTAGTTTATAAAGTCATATACCCCTTGTGGAAGAAGAATAAACCACTTACTAGTGGTTTATTTTCCAATTCTTCCACTAGTGGATAAAATCAATTACACCTTATTTCCTATTTGATAATTATTAATTATTATTTATAAACCTGTTTATAGTATAAAATTTGACTTGTCCAAGTGCTTATTTTGTAAGCCTAAAGAAATAAAGATTATTGAATTGAATTGAAAAAAAATGACTTTCAGAACCGCCCCGAGGCTCAGCACCCCCTAGCGGGAATAACTCACCTGGAGCCAGTGTTTGCTCAGACTCAGAACTACCTTACATATCGTACACAGTCGACCGGCCTATTGGAGGTAAGTGTTACGCTCAAAATCAAACATTGAATAAAATTAATAGCTTTTATATCTGAAGTGTCTGGCCAGAAGAAGAACCGACAACCGCTGGGGTAAACGTGTTCTTGAGTGGTCCTCCTCCGACCAGGTGGGATGACGATTTGCGAAAGACGGCTGGCAGATGCTGGATGCGGCAAGCTGATGACAGGGCGCTATGGCGCTCCTTAGGGGAGGCCTATGTTCAACAGTGGACTAATATAGGCTGATGATGATATTTTCAGTCACAAAAGTATGATCAAAATAAGCTCTTTTTTAATCGACGAAATTACGGAGGAGGTTTTTATGTCGAGTATTTTTTTTTTTTATGTAAGACCCCGCGTAACTTTTAACTGTGAAGTCCGATTTTGATGGCTCTTTCACTGTTGTATAGAGAATGATCCCGAGGTGGACCCATATAACGACCTCAGTGGCGCAGCGGGCGAGAGTCTGCCTGCGACGCAAGAGGTTGCGGGTTCGATCCCCGCCTCGGAACAAATTTGTATACGATCTGCAGAAATTTGTTCCGTTGGTCTGGGTGTTTTCTATGTATAATAAAAATAAAAAAATATCTATCTAATGTATAATATACGTATTATCTATCTATGTAATGTATAATATTACGTATATCAGTTATCTAGTACCCATAACACAAGCTCTGCTTACCTTGGGGCTAGATAATGCTGTGTGAATTGTCCAGCATTATTATTATTATTATTATAAATTTCCCCAGGGGATTAGTACTTATCCCGTAAAACTTAAAAACCACCCTTTAACAGTTGCAACCACCTAATGTGACAATTCGAGACAAAGATAAATACTATTTACCGAAATTTGTACTCGGTTTCTAGTTTTTTAAAACAGGCCAAATTATGCTAATCAAATTTGATGTTATCAAATAAATACATAGTAAAGTTTAAAACATAATAATATAAATTGTATTTTATTTATAAAAATTTCTAAAGATTAACAAATAAAATACAATCAAATAATAGAAAAAAATTAGAACTAGTATTTACTTATGGAACAATTTAACTAACTGGTAATCTACAGGTAGTTCAACTGATCCTTATCAATAGGTTCAAATCGAAAGCTTTCCCAAGAGGCCACCTGGCTCGGGTCACGCGTCGCGTCGACCCACGAAATTAAAATAAATTGTGCAAAAAATCTATTTTTCACAAATGCCCCTAAAAACAAATGAATCAAGATTGATTCTATCATAAGTTCAAAGAAAATGGTTTACGATTAGCGGCAAATTACTTTTTCGCTAGTTTTATTGCTAGTGGAACGCAGAAAAAAAAACTCCTTTCTCGCGCTAATCCGCAACAAAACCACATTACGTTTTTAAATTCAATAAAAACAAAAAATATAAATACATGTAATCTATGTCTCGGTGAATACATAAATTTGATGTTTTTTTCCCCAACTTTTCCCGCGGTGTCGTAAGATGCGACTCAGGGATACAAAACGGGCGGGGGGCGGGCAGCAGCGCCACATGTAGAACATTAAATACCACTGAACTGCGATCCCCAACCCGCATGCCCAGCGTGGGGATTACGGGCATTACCCCCATGAGATAAAAAAATAAGAGGGAAGCCTGTGTCCAGCCGTGGACTATTATAGGCTGTTGAGGTTGAGGTGAGTTTGAGGAAGGTTGATTTTTAGTAACTGTCATCAATCCTGTTGTAATCTTCCACAGATTCCCCAAAGAACTCTCAAAGAGGCCAGCCTAGTGGTACCAAGAAGTCCATACTCCACCGTCAGCTCAGTTTGCAAGCTCGGAAGAAACGGACTAAGGATATTGTTGTGGTCAAAACTGCGACCACTGAAACAATGGATGAGGATATTCAGAGATTACAGGTTATTAAATTATTTGCGTTTTTAAAGTTTAAAATGAAAAAAAAACTATTTTTAAATTGAAAATATGTAGTCATCGCTTTTGACATCTGAAATTGATAAAAACGTAATTTATTTGCCGCCATTATTTATTCGCCATTATTTATTTATTATCTGTGACAATTTTAACTGTCTATCACGGTTCATGAGATACCTACAGCCTGGTGACAGGCGGACGGAAAGCGGAGTCTTAGTAATAGGGTCCCGTTTTACTCTTTGGGCACGGAACCCTAAAAACAGTGTAAATACTAGTACAACATGGAATTAATATTGCCCTAAGTACCAGGACAGCAGAAGCTCCAAGCTAAGCAGAGCTTGTGTTATGGGTACTAGATAACATGATATACATAATACAATACAATACATAGATAGATACTCGTATTTTTTATTATACATAGAAAACGACCAGAACACCCTGAACAAATGTCTGCAGATTGTACACACATTTGTCCCGAGGCGGGAATCGAACCAGCAACCTCCTGCGTCGCAGGCAGACCTTCGCCCACCGCGCCACAGAGGTCGTCAATGTAATGTTTTTTGCTGCAAATAAATATATTTTTATATTTATGTACCACCATGGGCAGGTTTGGTAGAACCTCGGGCGGGGCCGCCGCGAGAATTAGAAGTTCGTCTATAAAAATTTCAAATTTGTATTATGATTTCCAGGAGATACCGACATTCCTGCCCATAATGCGGGGACCTCTTGGTTTGCCAGGTGCCAGAGACCCTGAAGTTTTAGAAGGTATATTAATCTAGCATAATTGTTTTGTCCACTGCTGGCTTTATTTAGCCCCAAGCTAAGCAGAGCTTGTGTTATGGGTACTAGACAACTGATATACATATTAAAATACAATACATACATATTTTTATACATAGAAAGCGAGCAGAACACCCGGAAGAAATACCTGCAGATCGTACAAATATTTGTCCCAAGGCGGGACTCGAACCCGCAACTTCCTGAAGCGCAGGCGGACCTTCGCCCACCGCGACTCTAAAGTCATATTGTATTAGGTTTTAAAAAAATACTTGAATACTTGATTTCATTTAATTTTTCGTTTCAGGCCTAGACTACCGCCCTTGGGTGCGTTTAACCACTCGTCTGCAAGCTCACCTTTCCGCGTGTGCGCAGCCTCTTGCAGCAGATGAGATTAATCTAGCTATTAAGATCAAAGAGGTAAGATCTTTATAAAATTAAAATAAATTAGTTCCCAAAAAAATTCGGTTTCGGCAGTACTCGAACCTGCGCCCACCAGTACGGGCGTGCTCTAACCTCTCTCTCTCTCTCTCTCTCTCTCTCTCTCTCTCTTATCCAAACCTGTTCAAAGACTAAAGTTACTTTTAGTTCGTTTGACGAGGTGTTTGCCGTTACTCAATTCTAAGGATTTTGTATTATAGTACGTACGTAAGCCATTGTACCTACCCTGGGTAATCTCCAAGAAATTAAATAAGAAAATGTACTTTTTTTGGGAACTTAGTTAATGTCTTAGTGATTACAGAGATCGTAGTAGGTAGAATGATTTTATGTACTTCATGGTTTCATAACATTGAAATGGCTTTTCTTCCGGAAAGTTCCGATATTTACCAGATTGAGTTAAATATTTTGTTTAAGATAGTAATTTAGTAACTACCAGATTTGAAATTTAAAGGAAGCGATTGTTAAACGTTTATAATGTAAATTGTTTGTTATCAAACTGACGAATAAAAAAGTATTTTTTGATTCTCCTAAACTTCATCCAACTTTGTTGTTTGCAGACTGACGCAGAAATTGGAAAAATTTACACAGCAATGGTAGAACGACAGCGGAGCAACGCGCGGCACGCCGAGCGTCTGGCACGCGTGCACGAGTTAGCGCATCAGCTGAGTCGCTGCAACTCTATACTCAATCAGGTACAGAGAAGTTTCTCTAGAGTCACGTGTTGCTCCGAGCGTGATGGAATGACAGCGGAGCAACTTAAAGCGATTATCAGGGGGAGGCCTGCGTTCAGCAGTGGACCACACTTAGATAAGCTATCGAAAAGACTTAGTTCTGCAGCATATGCAGTCATAAAATCCGTCATCTTAACAGACGTGGATACATCCAGACTTGTTTATTTCAGCTACTTCCACAGTAACCCTGTGTGCCCACAACCAGGCTTCCACAGTATTATGTCTTATGGTATATTGCTGTGGGGGAACGCTGCAGATATTAACACCGTATTTGTGCTGCAGAAGAAGGCTGTTCGTGCTATCTACGATATGGGTCCCAAAGAATTGACAGTATCCTTATAGTACAGATCCCTGTCAATATATTTATGAAAACTTTTTGGACACTCATAAAAATATCAAAAGTTTCCCTAAAAATAGCGATATACATAATATAAATACTAGAAATAAACATTAACTTTCTGTGCCCACAACCAGGCTTCACAAAATTAATGTATCTTTTAATGGGCAATGTATACGCTTCTACAACAAAACTCCTAGTGAGTTGCAAAATATATCAGTAAATAAATTCAAATAAATTGTCAAAAGCTTTCTGTGCAAAAAGGCTTACTACAAAAAAATATCTCCAACTTGAAAAATAACAACTAACAGGTAAAGGTTTCTTTGTCGCTTATTTACTTTAGTCTTCATACCAAAGCGACCGAAATCAAAAATATCACTTTATTGCCGTGTCAATATTTTATTTTAAGAATTTGACCTTTTCTAAGTGTAGTGTGTTCCTACATTTTTGTATTTATGGAAATAAAGAATTTTTGATTTGATTTGACCATTATAGCTGTTGAAGAAGAGGGTCTCTAATCATTAATTAATTTTTGTTTCAGACATTACAAGACATAGAAGAATTGAACTCAAATTTACCAGAAAATAAGCGTTTAGCACCATTTGTATGGAATGCTGCAAGAAATAAATCTTAGACCAATTTTATTAGTGGGAGCATTTACTAATTTTACTGATTCCGTTAGGTATGGAATTAGTAAGGACGCTTTGACCTTTTCCTCAAAAAAATATAAGAAATCGCTTTGGGAAAAGTTTTCTATTAATCCTAAGTCAATAGGTACCTACTGTACCTAGTAATAATGTACATAATCATGTTATCAAATAAAGATAAATTATTTATAAACCTATGGATGAATTAATTATTTTTATCTCAAAATCATAGCATGACTACAACTATAACCGATGAAGTCACTGGAAATTAAATAAACTGCTGCAGAAATTCATATGATAGGTACAATATGAATTCCTGCATCAACATCATTCTAGGTAGGTAGGTAGCCATTCGAAACTTAGGGACAGCTAGTTCTTATCATAGTTATTTCGATTCGATCATTTTTAGGAACTTATTTAATTTATTAGAGATTACACAGAGTAGGTACAATGGCTTACATACTAATAGAATTGAGCAACGGCAATACCACTAGCACTAGTCAAACGAACTAAACCTAAACGTAAAAACGTAACTTTAGTCTGAACAGGTTTGGATAACTGTAATGTTTCTCCTGTAGTTGGAGCTAACGGCGGCGCTAGAGCCGTAAGAGGTCCCATGAGTAGTCAAACCCACAGAGATATTAAAGCTAGTATTATGTCTAGGTCAAACCAGTTGGACTAATTAGTTTGACTACTCTGAAGACTTTAGACTAGGTACCTACTTGATGATCCGACTACGGATTCGTGGCTTAGTTGGTTAGCCAACTAAGCCACGAGGGTGTACTGAGGCACTGAGGGTGGGACGATGATTCGAGTCCTGCCGAAATCGAGATTTTGTAGGAACTTATTTAGGAGATGACCAATACTTCTTAGTATAAGGAGATGACCAAGAGTGCGAGGGCCTACGCACTAATACAAAAACCATAGTTATTGTCTCATTGATTCCTAACGATAATCTGATTGATTTATGTTAGGTACTAGCAAAGAGAATAATATAAATTACTGTGTTACTGTTTAAACCGCAAAGTTTCTCGACACGCATAAAATGGCAATAAGTTATGAAAAATCACAAATGAAAACATTTTGACCAAGAATGGAACGTACGAATTTTTTTAATCTGTTGACATTTGACACGTTGATATTTAACGTCAACTGTCAAAATTACAGCTGCTAGTCAGCTATAGAAAGAATCGTCAACAAAAAACTTATTCGAACAACTTTTCGTGTTTTCTGAATAACAATAATGAATTAAAGGTCAAAAAAGCTGTGATAATGGTAGATGAAAGCACAAGAAAAACTCTGAGCAGTATTCCGCTGCTACAGACAAAAGCTGGGCCGAGAGAAAAAGAGTTATGGACAACCAGACTAAAGGAAGAGTATCAAGCACTTATCAAGGTATTTTGTGCACGTACACAAGTTTTTAGGGTTTCAATTATTCATTCGATATAATTATCTATGGGAATGGCTTATGTTTCGAAGCCACAAGCTTTGGTGAACGATAAAAGGACACATTTTCCTGCCGTGTAAACAACTTTCATTTGCTTAGTTCGAATACCTTCACCATAATTTTTTATCGTGGATTTGCATGCGTTGTTTCTTTGGAAACGTTTAAAGATCATTCCTATTCCATGGGAACATTTTATAGGATAAGAAGCCTATCTTTGATTCCAGGCTTAGAGCTTAATCTATGTGAAATTTGAGCCCCATTGGTTCAGTCTTTATAGCGTGAACACTTTATCTTTAAGATCCTATGTACATATTTGCAGAAAAAATATTAAGTATTGAGGTATCAAACTTCCATCCTAAACATCCAAATTTTCGTATTTTTAATATTAGTGTGACTCATTGACTAATGCCACTATTTTCAGTATGTCCAAAACAACAAAGCAGCAGACAATGACTGGTTCCGGCTAGAATCAGACAAATCTGGCACAAAATGGTTTGGTAAATGCTGGTACGTCCACAACCTACTGAAGTATGAGTTTGATCTGGAATTTGATGTAAGTATACTTTCAGTAATCAGCGTAATCAAATCACACAGCACCTGCTTTACCGGATCCGTGATGGCATATGTAGATCTGGGAGTGAGTTCACACATCCAACTATGTTCCGGATCCAGTAGCAACCATAGCAACCTCTAGATAAATATGGGCTAAACTACAAAACTAACGTCAATATAGGTCGCTTGCAATGCTCAACGATGAGAAACAGGAGATTGCTAGTTCGATTCCCGGCACGGGACAAATGTTTGTACAATATTGAAGATAAATTAAAGTATTGTGTTGTTTTGTAGAACTTAAAACACAAGCTCTGTTTACTTTGGGGCTTGATAATGCTGTGTAGATGGTCCAGCATTATTGATTTATCTACAGGCTTTAGGCTTAAGTACCCAATACAATAGCTGCGACTCAGGAGGTTGCGGGTTTGATTCCCACCTTGGGACAAATAGATGTATGATCTGCAAATATTTGTTCCGAGTATTCTCTATGCATAACAAACAGCACAACTGGTATTTTCTATGTTTTGATAAAATATTTATCCAATAATGTATTGTATTGTGTATGCCAGTCATCTAGTACTCACAACACAAGCTCTACTTAGCTTGGGGCTAGATGAGATGATGCTGTTTGAATTGTCCATCATCACATTTATTTATATATTTTGATCCCTTGTAATAAAATTTTTCAATATTTTTAGATCCCCATAACCTACCCGACCACGGCACCAGAGCTGGCTCTACCGGGCCTCGACGGGAAAACCGCTAAGATGTACCGGGGCGGGAAGATCTGCCTGACAGACCATTTCAAACCGCTGTGGGCCCGGAATGTGCCTAGGTTCGGCATCGCGCACGCCATGGCTCTTGGGGTAAGTTTATTGTCATCATCAGCAACTCACCTCACCACTGGTCCACTGCTGGACGCAGGCCTCCCCCTCAAAAGCGCCTCATTGGCTTTTATCTCCTTGGGGGAAATGCCCATAATCCCCACGCTTTGCATGCGGGTTGGGGATCGCAGTTCGGTGGTACTTATTGTTCTACAGGAGGCGCTGCTGCCCGCCTCCGGTTTATGTCCCTTAGTCACCTCTTACGACTCCCACGGGAAGAGTTGGGGTGGTGCGAATTCTTAGCCTGCACCACACGGCTCAGAACATTAATCATTAATCAAATATGACCACGCATCCGAGTATCGCGCTAAACTCAAATGGTTGCCCATCCGACTTCGCAAAAATACTCGCATACAACCCCTTATATACAGCATCTTGTTGCTGTTCAAGAGGTTGAGGTTGAGGGGTAGTATATCTATCCTTACAGCCCATCTTATCTCAAGGAGAGCTTTGAATTCCTGTCCGACTCTCTCTCTCTCTCTCTCGTTGCGTTCATCAGAAACTCTCGTCTCAAAAGTTCCTGCTCAATTTTTATAAAAAATCCTTCACTGTACAAGCTATCCGTCTATGGAATGCTCTTCCCCTGGACATCAGACGTGCAAAATCACTTCCTATATTAAAAAAACAGTATTATTTATCCTTGTAACAAAAAAAAACTACTTTTTTTATGTGTATGTAAGTTTATTTTTAGTAGGTACTTATAGTATATGATGATGATGATTCTTAGTTAATGGCAATATAAGTCTGGTTGGACTCTTTTCTGCCAGTGTCAAGTAATGGAAAATAATAGTAAAATATGAGTTAGCAAGTTATGAAGAAAGTTGATATTTTCACCAGAGCCTAGTTCGTTATCTAGCAGGGTACACCACGTGCAGGTTAGGTTGGTTTGGGAGACAAGATCTTGGAGTCTCCCTTGTACCCCTATAGTATAATGCATGTTAGGTATTATAGTAAGTAGTGTATGTACAGGTAATGTCTTTTCTTTTCATATTTACTCAAACGCCATGTTCATTTGACATTGACATATAGGTATGTCAATGTCAAATGAACATGGCGTTTGAGCCTATTTCGTTTAAGGTAGGCCTTAAACGAACTAGGCTCTGGTGAAAATATCAACATTCTTCATAAGTTATTCGTAATTTCTAGAACTATTTTTTTTTCTTTCTAAAAATTAAAATCGATACTCCCTCATTCACATACTCGTAATATCCACGCCGTAACAATTACAACCTCTCAAAGAAAGATGTGTTTTTGTTCCAGCTCGGACCTTGGCTAGCAGTGGAAATTCCAGACCTAATAGAGAAAGGAGTGATTACCTACCAGGAAAAATCAGAGGAAGCTAAATGACAATTAATTTACACTGTGTAAATAATAATGATAATTAAATTTATAAATTGTTTATTTCTCGTTTTGTTAAGCTGTGTTACCAACGAGGTATTTTCGTCAACTCGATCGTACCCAAATTAGGGACTATCCGAAATAAATAACTGAACAATTCACACAGCATTATCTAGCCCCAAGCTAAGCAGAGCTTGTGTTATGGGTACTAGATAACTGATATACATAATATTATTATTTTTATTTATCATCAACATAACTTTTATTCAGAAAGAAAATAACAATCAAATAACAAATTTAAATTAAAACTAGTATTTACAATAGAAACAATCAAGCTATCTGCAAACTGTGGCAAACAATCTACAGGTAGCTCAACTGATCCATATCAATACCAGTTGGAAGCGTGCCTAAGACACTGGCTGCATTGCCCCAACATAACAGGTTTTTTTTAACCCTAAGGCGATGCTATATGTACTAAACGTATTTAAGGTAATTTACAAAAAGGTTCTATACTTATCTAAGATACATACATATGTATATATTATAATAATAAAAGCAAGAAGTTAGACTAATTTAAAACTCATTTTGCTTTTATCACGAGTTGTGCCATTTCTATGACTTTCGGCAGGTTTTGGTATAAAATATCTTCGCTGTTTTCGGACAGGATATTCAGTAGATAGATCATCATCATCAGCCTTTTTCAGTCCACTGCTGGACATAGGCCTCCCCTAAAGATAGATATGGTATATGTATGGTGGGATGACGATTTGCGAAAGACTGCTGGCAGATGCTGGATGCGGCAAGCTGAAGACAGGGCGCTATGGCGCTTATTAGGGGAGGCCTATGTCCAGCAGTGGACTAATGTAGGATGATGATGAGTACTTGATTTCATGGCTCAGTTGGCAAGAGCATATCCGTTTTTTTTACTTAAGTACCTACTTATAATTTTTGGGATGTTATTTCACTCAGTAGTATCTACTACCTACCTTCGCATCAATAAAATATTTTAGATAGATAGAAAATGAAAATGCTTTATTGCTCACATAATATACATAACAAACAAAAATAAAAGAAGTAAAAAAAAAACAAATATGTAACAATTGGCAAATATGTTAAAATTTTACGGTTTTAGGGTAAAAGAAGTCAATAAAATTAAGATAAAAAAACCAAGTTCGTACCGGTTAGCGTCAAACTTGAGCATATTGTTTCGAATATATATTGTCAGAGAAACACACACACAGGTTTACAAATATTTTTATATATTTATTCTTCTAAACACTACATATTCACATTAATTCTTATATAAATATATAGGGACCCTAAATAAGGCCTTAATTCTTATATATGTAAAATAAAAGAATTAATGTAAAAATATAAGAACGCTGTATGGTAATTCAGATTTCAGCGGCGAGAAACCGACGGCATGGTGGGTTCTTCAATACAATTACTGCAGTAGCACGGTGGGCAGGTTGAGTTCGTCGACTCGGTGGTGATAGTCACGTATCTAGGTGGGGTCACCTGAAAATACATTAATATTGCTGGATAACCCACATCACATAGCATCATCAAGCCCCAAGCTAAGCAGAGCGTGTGTTATTTTATTTATTTTACTTTAATTAAAGGACAAGTTCACAATTATGATAGATTAACAGTACATATTATACAAGATTAAAAATAAACAATTTTAAAAGAATGAAATAAATTTTACATAGACACATTCATTCATACATAACGCTCACTAAACCGCAAACATTCTGACATAATTTCATTAAAGAAACTATTCGCGAATAGGTCGCAGTCTGGGCTGATGTTCATGAGAGAGTTAAAAAAAAACTGGCAAGTCTTATAAACAGAGGCCCGAGTTCGGTTGATGAAAATTTAGAGACGGCATCGTATCTCTGATTCTAATTCTAAGTGGATTCTAACTGGATCCAAAATCTAAGTGGGGGATCTTCACTGACATCTCGCATGCCTAATCAGCCCAGCTCCTTGAAGTACCGGAGCAGGACTTTTGGAGATTGACAGCTTCATTTCAGCTTTTCTGTGGGTGTGGACAGGTTTCATTCCTCTATGAAACTTTTTCGCACTTGGCCCGTTTTATTAATATACTTACAGATGTTTTCTAACTTACCTTTATGTATTTGAAGTGTAAATTTCCAATTAGTTTGAATTTGGTTAAGGGGCCTCGAGTGACGCATAGACACTGAAAATTTATGCAACTCTTTAATACACAATAATGTTTACATCAACGTAGATTTTATTATGTAACTCTTTAATATACACTAAGGGTTAACTACTTCAAGGCGGATTAAATAATGCAACTCTTTAATAAATACTAATGTTTACTTAAAGGTGGATTTGACTTAGAGATACTTTTTTAAATTTTAAGTAAAGAGAAGTGAAATTGTGAAATCTTTTCATGACTATAAGTAAAAATATTAAATCTTACCCCTGGCTAAATAGGAAAAAATATAAAGACAATTATTGAGAATGTTTCATGAATATTTAAAACTTCTAAAGAAAATACTTTAAAATAGTCAAAATTTGCCTTCAGTCGTACTGGTACTGTTAAGTACTTACCATCTAAAAAAAGAAACATTTTATTATTTTATGAGTATTTTTTTTACAAACAAAACTTTTTCTTTATATCTACTTGCTAACTTATTTGTATTATATTGCAAAAATTTAAACGAGTTTTTCTTCTTTGTGATCGGCTTAAGGCTAAAGTTTGGAGCCCTTACTAATAATTTTGCCGTAGTAACAGTATAATTATTAAACGTATTAGGTATTTATTTATAAGTGATGCCAACAATATACATACATATTGAAATAATAACAATCAACGCACATTACATAGTTTCTTAGTATAGATTATGTGCTTCTAAGCAATGCTTCCGGCATACACAACATTTACTAAGCACAAACAACTACCTACATAATAATTAAATAGGTACTTACAGTTGCAGGCTATAAACAAGACAGTGTTGGTATAATAAATGTATTAGTTGCTAAATGCATATTTATATTTTTTTATCCTAATGGAAAATAAAATAATAATTATAAAAAAAAAACAAATAAAGACAGCACTTTTACCAAAACTTTTATAAAATACAACGAAATACAAAAAAATACTTTAAAGGACAGAAAAAACTAATATCACGTGTTTACATTCTGTTTGACTTACTTTTGTATAAAACTGTAAAAAGGTCAACAATCATGTTTTAAATTACTGAAATATAAAAAAACAAAAACAATCATACCTGAATATCTAATTCAAATACTTGCCGTAAACTGTAACAATTAATAATCATAAAGTTGAAAGAGTAAGTAGTAAATGGAAATAAATTATATTAAATGCTTTATCAGAAACAAAACTCACGAATTGCTAAAATCAAAAGAAAAGTCAATTAAATATTGACTTATATTATTATATACCTACAGCTTGCCTGCTTAAAAATATTTAAAGAAAACGCCAAATTTTGTAATAATTATTCATTTAAACTTACTTCCGTCTAAAAAGAGTAGTTATAAATTAATAAGTTTTAGTATGAATATAAAAAGTATAGAAATATAAATATTATAATGTTTAATTTAGATACTATTTATAAACCAATAGAATAAATTGGTGTTTTAGTTTTATAAACTTACCCAGAGTTTCTGAATGAAAAATTAAGGGTTTTGTAAGCAACTATAGATAAACAAACAGATAATATATTTATTCGAAACATAAAAAATACTCACGACCATCTATAAAAAACAAAAATGAAATATTATTTGGTTATTAGTACTTTACAGGGCAAAAATTTATTTGCCACTCTAATAAAATAAACTTACGGCGCCATTCTAAAAATGATAGAAAGTTTTAATAAATGGGTATTAAAGTTTACTAAACATTTTGAATCATTATACCTATTCTAATAAATACTCACTGGAAGCTGAAATTGAAAAACATTATATATATATTTGGTTCTATTTGTGTATAAGGCTGCGAAAATATGTTAACACATTCAAGTTTTTGGTTTTACTGATTAGTAGAGTGACTGAATACGTAATTTTGTAAAAATATAAGTTGAATTTCTTACCGTAAACTGTAAAAAGGGATATTAAACTTGAAATTTTGTATAACTTGACATTGATAAAAAGACGTAAATCAATTAGGAACTTACGTTAATCTGGAATAAAAACAAAATTGTGAGTTTCTTTCTCTTTATTAAAGTAAGGTGTATAACATACGTCGTTTTTATGTATTTTTAGCTAATATCTTAAATTGTGTAATATAGACTTACGATTTCCTGTAATTAATATAATAATTTGAAAAGTATTCTCATAAAAATACCTACTTATACGAACATAATATATGATCCACTTTCACCAAGCGACAAACTTATATTCTGTCCTAAAATAAATAAATGGTCTTTTTTTCTTGACCCTCAATAAACAATTTGGTCAGGTTCCCCTTATCGTTGGTTTGAACTCCCGATTGCCACGTAAATTTCTTCAAAATTAATATATTATTCAAATAACAATACTTAGTAAAATACAAAAAACAGATCTTCGTTTCAAAAGTTGTTATTACTTACATGAGTCTAAAAAAGATGGTTAATAGCCTGATGATTTCATAATATTTAAATAAAACTTACAACTCTAAGAACTTTATTTCCACAACAAGACTCTTGGGCACGTCAGAATCTAAGCATTTCAATGGATATAAATATTTTTTAGAAACTTACAACTCGCTGTAAAAAAGTGCTTTATTTGAGTTGATAGATTAAAGAAAATGCGTAAGCTTGTGTGATGTATGTATTCAGTTTCATAATTCATATCTTAATTGTGATTTTATGTATACAGGTGTTATTCGTATCATATTATATAATTATTCTAAATATTATATAAATGATATTGTTCATAATACAGGTATAGGTAGTCTAAGTGGTCTCCTACACAATGTATAAAAACCCTGTCAGGGCGCAACAATTTTTTATGTTAGTTTTGAGTGTTATTATTTTGGCGAGGTAGTATTTTTATTTATACTTATACGTATACTTACAGGATTCTGTAAATTATAAATGAAAAATATAAACAGATCTTACTATTATTATTTTACTTATAAACAATACTGTTTAAGAACCAACAAGCCTTAGTTTCTTAAATAAAACTGAATACTTACACCCTATTTCTGAAATCAAATAAAACTTTTTAAACTTTCACGATTTGATAACATATTTAAGATTATTTATCGGGTATTTATCGCGTACCTTTTGCTTTCTGTTCCCCAAAAGGAAAAGAAAGCAAAAGGTACGCGATAAATACCCGATAAATAATCTCAATTACAAATACATCTTCAGTAACAAAAAATATAAAATTTTACAAAAAGTTGGTATATAATATTATATTATAAAACATAATTTTTGCTTACCGTAGTAATCCCGCATTCAATTCATGAAAAATATAAAACATCATATTAGTTAGAATTAACATTAAAATGTTGACTAGTTAATATTATATCCAAATTCCATACTTACAAAAAAGTCCTGAAAATGTTTTTAAAAAAGTGTGTATAAAAAAATGTACTTATAAAAAAATGTTTATAAAAAAGGAAGAAAATGTAATATTAAATTAGTAGCCATAGCCATTGTTATTTCCAGGCCATAAACTAATCAAAAGCTTTTTTCATATCATTAATCTAAGTTATCTAGATTTTTATACGAGACCAAAACTTACAGTGACCTAAAAAGTGAATTAAAAATAATATTAATAATAATTACAATATTAGTCAATGTAGAGCAACAAAACAAAGAGTAAGGTACAATTCGAGCTTAAACTTTAACTTACCGCATTCTGAAATCAATTTAAATTTTGATTAAGTAAAGTACGATTTATTACTTTTTTATATTACAAACTAGCTCCCGCCCGCGTCGTTGTCCGCGTTTTTTTTAATCTAAAGTAGCCTATAATTGTTTTTCCACTTCACTACTTTGTGCGTGAATTTACGTTCAATCCATCCAGTTGTTTTGGCGTTGTCCTCGCACAAATATGTTCATATTCGTTCATTCGTTATGAACATAATTTGTAAGATTAGCGAAAGACTGCTGGCAGATGCTGGATGCGGCAAGCTGAAGACAGGGCGCTATGGCGCTCGTGGGGAGGCCAGCAGTGGACTAATGTAGGCTGATGATGGTGATATTGATTACAAATAATGATTAAATATATTATTTATTCTGACTAAACAAACATACCTCTGGCTGTTGTAAAAGTAAGAAAATATGTTAATAAAAATGTAGAGTATAATTAACATACAACAACTGTTTAAAAAAACACCACTGTTGTGATTTTTCTGCAAGACTTACCGTATCCTGGGAATATAAATAATCGCTTTTAAATTATTTTCTTACATAAAAAAACATTAAAGTTTAAGCTCTATTTCACTATTAGGTACGCATTAGGTAGGTCTATGAAAAAAAAATTAAAACTTACTGGGCTTGTCTAAAGTTTAAAAACACATTTTATTAATATGATGGTTATGTAATAAATGTATAAACAACATAAATTGTGCTCATAAATAAATGGTCTCAGTCGTCAAAAAGATATTATCTAAACAATAAAACATCGAGAAAGTAAAATATTCTTACCCCATACTATAAAATAATAAAAAATTAATAAGAAAATCAGTTGTTATTTGAAAATTAGAAAGAAATCTAAACGTAAAATAACTTACAGTTAGCTGAAAAAATAATTTAACATTAGTAAATTATTCGTATAAATGTTGAAGTCCATAGAATATAAAACTAAAAATCTATTGATTTATTCAGTTTTAATTTTAAAGATAATCTTGTTTTTTAAACATACCATTGCCATGTCCTGAAAATAGAGTTAAAATCATTAATATAACTATAATAATTACGAATAATAAAGTACAGTAAGTGGCCTTGGTGGAGGGAGCCACGTGCCTCATTGAAAAAAAACTGAAAAAGCCTGAAAATCGCACTCAAGTATCGATAATAGCAAAATTACAGTTGAAACATAGAAACAAATTAAAATTCTTATACAATTGACTCAGTTGAGCTGACTGCGGACTGTTGCAAACAATCTAAGTAGAGGTAACTTAACGGATCCATATCAATACCAGTCAGAAGTCCATCCACAAGACGCTGGCTGCATTGCCCCGCTGTATGGCAATGTTGATGCGCCAAATACTAACCAGCTCTCGGGTCACGCGTCGTTTCGACCAGATTACCATCTGGTCGAAACGACGCAAGCTTATAGTCTACAGTATTATTTGGTTCTGGAGAGAGCTATGCTCGGATTTTCTCTGAAAGATAGGATTCGCAACGAATACATACATCCGACAGAGAAGTAAGGTTATCGACATAGCTCAAAGGAGAGCAAGCAAGTGGCAGTGGGCTGGCCATATCTCGAGAAGAACAGACAACCGCTGGGGTAAACATGCTCTTGAGTGGAGACCGGGACTCGGCAAACGTAGTGTAGGACGCCCTCCGACCAGGTGGGATGGCGATTTGCGAAAGACTGTCTGGTAGATGCTGGATGCGGCAAGCTGAAGACAGGGTGCTATGGCGCTCATTATAGGGGAGGCCTATGTCCATTATGTATTTATTATTATAAAACATGATTGTTATTTTCGGAACTTGGGTTTTTTTCGCAATGAACGAATCCCATCAGGACCTTCTATCCGGTCTTACACTATGTATAATTTTAGATTTCATGCAAGTTGAATAATTTAACAAAATTATGTCCCGTTAAGAGTGCGCCTAATGCAAAAATCAAGCAAATTGTGTATTTTTAAACCCTTACATCTATGGTAACGAACTTAAATATTCTAATTAAAAAAATACGACAGGTAGGGGAAAACCCATAGAAGTCGAGTAATCGAATAGAATTTTGAAAAATAAACTGGTTTCTTTACAAAAAATTATACAAAAATCGCTTTAAAAAAACTGTTTTAATTGAAATGCTCTAAAGTATCAGCGACAACACCATATTATTTTTTACGAATTAGCCAGACTACTGTTTTATTTAAGTAATCGTTTAGTTTTTCTATTTAATGCTTAAATTTTGAATCATTAATAGAAAAAGAAGCAAAAACTTGATTTTTGCACTGACATTGCTTTTTTCTGTCCCGCTCCTATGAACGCGGAATCCTATGCCTATCCTTTTCACAATTTTTTGCATTAGGCCCGCTCTTAAAGGAAATCTTCCGCACCATAATTAAATCAAAATAATAAAAACCAACCTCGTCACCATCTTCACTCTGTAAAAAGTAAATCATTTATATCTGTATAATGTATTAATTTACTGAGTTTTTTTTAAAGTCACCTACTTCTATAACTAAAAACTAAATTCCATAAAAATATAATTATAAATACAATTTTCATGTTGTCACACACCGCAGTAGTGGGAGGCGAACCTCTAAGTTCCCATACAAACTTACTTTCCGTTTCATTTAGAAACTACGTCCCCGATTTCAATAAAATTGCACATACATACATAATTGGATAAGAAATAGCTATGTCTGTATCGTTTTAGTTTTTCAAAATACATAATCATTGTTAAATGAGAGCAAAAGCATTAAATCGCTTGAAAATGTATAAAAATTAATGTTCGCTCTCACTTTATGATGATAATGTATTTTGAAAAACTAAAACGATACAAACATAACTACTTACCTATTTCTTTTCTGTTAGTTATGCAATATTTCATTAAAATCGGGGACGTACTTTCCTAATAAATCGAAAAGTACGTTTGTATGACTACCAGAATGGTTGCTTTTTCGTTATTCTTTGTATTACGTGATGTTTCTTTTTTTTTCTTTTTTATTATTTATTTTATTATTTATTATAAAAAAACTGTTGCCTTGTATGACGAAGTAGGTAGGTACTCACCTTTGTCTGTAAAATAATTCGAACAATTTAATATAAGCAAACGGTAATAGGTAGGTACTTAGCGAAATAAAGATTGAAAAAAAGTTTTTTAAAAAATACTATACTAGGTAGTATAGTATTTTTATATCTGTGATTGTACTAACCGGCGGGGTTACAGGGCATAAGTAACTTGTTACACAGAAAGCGTTCGTGCAGTCAGTACGAAACTAAACCGGCCAAGTGCGAGACTCGCGCACGAAAGGTTATAACATTATATGTATATAAAAACGGCATAAAATGACGTTTGTGGTATGGAACGGGCTTCCATACCACAAACTTGCTTATTTTGTGCCGTTTTTCATTAAATTTTTCAGTTTTTTAATTTCTTGGAAAACGCAGAAAATGTTAACAACCGCTGAAATATTTGAATTTCGCGCGTAATATTTTAATTTCGCGCGTATCTATTTTCAATTCCGAGCTACGGTTTCCTTCCTAGCCATCGTGTATAGCCCTACTGGAGAACTCGGAAAAGGAAATTCGAAGTTTTTTTTTCTTATTCGTGCAAAACCTTTTATAAGTCGCTTGCATAAGGCACATACATATAATAATACTTTACTAGCCATGAGGTTTGCTCGAATACAAATCAGAAACTTTGATTTCCAAAGATTAGTACGGGTCCTGATTTGATCATTCTAAGGTAACAGGGACTCTACCAAAATAAATAAATTAAAATAAATTAAATCTTTATTTCATACATCAATGGTCCATATAAAATAAATGTCATGCAAAAATAGTTTTTTTTTGCACCTTTCTTTACTGTAATCTGTAGCTTAGATCCAAATTATTGCGACCAATTTTATAATAATTAAAAAAAATGGGACACAGTTATTTTTTTACTAATAAAAAGGAATATTTTAAAAAGTACCTACCGTTTCTTCCTCGCCCTCGGCGACGTCGCCGCCGGTGGTGGTTGATTCTCCTTCCTTTACAAATGAAAAAAAAAACAGAGATAATTTATTAAGTTACTTTTAAGTAGGTAGGTAATTCATACTACAATTTTGAAAATATTGAAACGACTATTAAACGAGACGGCAGTAAACATTTACATAATGTAGGTAGGTACTGACTGACGTCCATAAATTTCGGTACCTATATTAACGTAGAAAAATGCCTATCCCAATGTCCTCCATACCAATTGCTTCGATGTTGGCTCTTGTGAGTTGTGGGGGTCGATTCTTAAGCCGTGATCGCCACATTGAAATTTAAATAGGTAGGACTAGGTACCTAATTAAATTATCGGGTTTTGACGAGTCAGCATTTAATTTAAGTTACCTACATTATTTTGTAAATTTTTTATTTATATATTTATATATAAATATTATTATTATTTTATATTTATATTGTTTATTTTGTATGGTATGACAATAAATTATCTGAATCTGAATCTTAAATATGGAGGTACTTAAGAATACTTACCCCTGCATTGGTCGCTGCCTGATAAAAATCAATAAAAAGTAATTAGTAAAAAGGCTGGTTACCTAGTTCTTCACATGCCGCTATAAAACTGTGCATCCACCGCACAGGAATCGGAGCGTACTCGATAGGGTTTGGTCCCGGGAATCCCTGTTCTAAAAATCCGGAAATCAATTTGGGAACCGGGAAATCGTTGAAGTTATTTCCAACATCCATTCCAATTTAAAAAAAAGAATCACCTTTAGAACCCTACATTATTCTTAATGATTATTGGCGATAGAATATACCAGTGCAAAGCCGGGGCGGACCGCTAGTTATTTATAATTTGGTTTTCCTCAGAGATTCTACACGCTTTACGCCACAATTGTGCGAAATGCTCTGACAATGAATTATTTATTAATCTCATAATCATTATTCACGAATCGGCTAAAAATGTCTGCCGGGAAATTCCAAGATCTGGATTTTCTCGTTGCTAAACCTTATCGCATATTGTACACGTTCCGATACCGATCCGGTGGACGCACAGCTTTAAACGGTTTCCTATGTCACAATTATACTAAAGCAAGAACAGTCCCACTTAGATACAAAACTGCGACGACGTTTCGTACATTACGTCACGCACGTTGCGTTGCGTGGGCGCACTCTGTTTCTACCTTAATAATTACCCAATTTAAGATTCTTTGAATATGTTTGTATTAAAAAATAAATAAAATACTTACATCCTGTTGAATACAAATAAGATTATAATTATTACATAAACTATTTTTACTGGAATATTGGTCCAAATAAATACAATAATCTATCGGCTTTATTTAGTATATATTATTTTGTTAATTATTGTTAAAATATTAAACGCAACACTTACGGCGGCGGCGGCATCACTCTGCAAAATAAATAAAATGAGTAGAAAAAAAAAATAAAAAATTGACAATACTTTACGGACGTAGAGTTGATGCGGACGCGGAAATCGAACCTACAGTTCTCTGTGTCGTAAGAGGACAATGCCACTGATATCCTCAAAAATTACAAAAATATTTTCGTAAGTAATGTAACTATGTATGATGATGACCTCAGTTGGAATAACATTTATTTTTAATTTTTTTTGTAAAAGTAAGTAATTATAATAATTACTTACTTTTACAAAAAAAATTATATTATTAAGTACAGTTCGGTGGTAGATCCATCTACAAGAGGCGCTACTGCCCGCCCCCCGGTGTATGTCCCTTAGTTGTCTCTTACGACACCCACGGGAAGAGTTGGGGTGGTGCAAATTCTAAGCCGGCACCACACGGCTTTATTTATTTATTTATAATTATAACATGACTATTCTATTTTTATACTATTGTTTTTGTTATTTTTGTATAAAAATGTACTGTGTGTGCAACAAGAGTCCATTTTATTTTATGTTTCCATTTCCATATCAAGTATGGAAACATAAATGTTATTTTATTTATTTCAGATACGTCCCCCCTCTTCAGTATGTATACCACCACAGCCGAACATGTCTCCCCCAAAAGAAGGGGAGAAGGGGGATTTTGCCATTATCACCACGGATTGATCTTGATTGATAATGACAGGCGGATTGAAGATCGCAGTATTAAAAATATAAAGCAGCTGCCATGTCTGGTAGGGCTCATTTAGTAGGCTCTTACGACATCCACTAGCTGAGTTTGCGGGGTCGATTCTTACGTCGCGAACATCAAGGCTATAATATATCTCGAGGCAGGTATAAAGCCATCTCTCTCATTCCACCATATCTGGAGACCCTTCACTCGATGTCGATTTTTATATTTTATTAGGTTTGAAATTATGTAATTTGAAATTATTAATTGAAGAATTTTTAATTTTATTGTGTAATTTTAATTTTGTGTTCATGTCTATATTATCTAGGTCTGACAAATATTATTTATGCGATTCTAACAAAAATATAAGTTTTTATTGATTTTTACGCTATCGCATTAGGTGCCCCTGTAAAAGTAGTGTAAGTACTTTTTTATAAATAAATAAATAAATGTCACGACACTGTAGCGGTCGCATGGAGGCGAAGGATGGAGGGGTCTCGCGGAGGTCTATGTCCAGCAGTGGAGATGTATGGGCAGTTATGATGAAGCTCACCATGCCTCACGCACGATCCCGGGCCGAAGACGGAAGGAAGCTGTCCAGTTCTCAGCATGGTGCTGTGAACTGGACAGCTTCCTTCCGTCTTCGGCCTCCTTCGGCCTCCTTTCCGCTTCCTCAATTATCAGTAAAACTAGTACTAATTATTAAAACTTAATATTTTACTTACAGCACCATCACCGGTCTATAAAATAAATGAAAAAGCGCAAATGTAAAAAATAAATCAAAAATGCCTTGGAATAAAATATCTTACTTATATTTAAATAAAGTAAATGCGAAAGTGCTAATCGTCTTCTTTTCACTTCTTCTACTAGTGGACAAAACGTTGAAGTAAAGAGAAAATGAATGTAAGAAAATAAACTCTTCGCTTCGTAAAATATAAAGATGAAAATATTTAGTAACAATTCCACGCAAAACCTTCTCCGATAAGCTCTAACAAAATGTAATCAGCGTTGTAGAAGAAAAAACCACACCAACTACAAAATGAAAAGAAATCTATCAAAGCAAGACGTCAACTAGTTTCGTCTCTCCACGAGACATCATCAGGACACCACAATACTCGACCTTGACATTGAGAGCACTAAGCAAACAACGGCAGGGTCCCACCAGAGATGTTACCACTCCGAGCTCCGAGCGCCAAGTTGGCGCGCCAAGTTGCTCGGTGTTTTCTTCTACAACGCTGATAACATTTTGTTAGAGCTTATCGGAGAAGGTTTTACGTGGAATTGTTACTAAATATTTTCATCTTTATATTTTGCTATGGATTTCCGCAAAGTAACGACTGAATCTATTTTTTATCTTCGCTTCGTCTCATATTTCCAAAGATTTTAGTACAGCGCCCTCTATCGTGCAAACAGGGAACTTCGCGAATACCATACAAATATCGGACGTCACGATCTTATGGTCAAAATTAAATGAAGTCGGGGCTCAGCTGAATTAACCTTTAGGCTTCTTCTTATCCAGGAAAAAAGAGAGCGAAGCCGCGGATGTAAACTAGCTAGGTATATAATCTACAGATTTGTAATGATGCTTAAGTATATCTGTAGCTATATTCTAGCCAAATTGGATGTACAATGTTTGTTAACAAACCGCCCAAACTTAGCCTAAAGTTCACTCTGTTATTTTAAACGTAATTTATATAACTTGTCGCTTTGAGATCTTTCTGTAAGTATTGCTTACAAATTTATCTGAAACTCGACGCCAAGCAAGTCAGTTTAAGTTCTTGTGTCGTGGTTTGTTAACTTAAATTACACATCGTTTTTGGCTAGTGTATAGGTAAGTGAGCTACGTTAATTGTAAAGTTGTGGTAAAAAACTTACTGCAGCCTGAAATATTGGTATCACAAAACAATTAATAGGTATTAAGGTATAAGTACATAAAATTTCATTAAGCGAAAAGTTATTTTGTTAAAAAATAGGATCTTCTTAGAAATATAAAAACTTACGCCCTGCGAACAAAATAAATAAAATAAGGACAATATTAACTCAACAATACCAAGAATATTCTATAGCTACTGTGCTAAGAATTTAATGATATACGTCATCTAAAAAAATATATTTAGGAACCATCAATTTATCTGTCTAAACTAACATTATAAGGTAACTCTGTCTGTCTGTCTGTCTGTTAAATTTTAAAGTCTAAATGGCTGAACGGATCTTTATGTTTGGCAGTTAAGAAAATTGTATCCTTGGGCGGATATAGATTAGGAACTTAAAAAAACCCGTGCGAAGTCGCGCGCTGCAGCTAAGTAAATAAATAATGCTGGACAATCCACACAGCATTAACGGGACACAAACTCTCTCAGTTTTAAGGATTATGATTATTTAAACTTAGATGTTTTGTCATTTTATAATTATTAGAGTTAAGAAATAAAAAACTCACATCATCACTCTAAAAATACACGAAAAGTTAAATTTACTCTAACGTCTGTTATATAAAATTCAAAATTCAAAGTGCTTTATTTCCTTTAGACCTTACAGGACTCTTGGACACGTCACAAAAACTCAGATTACATAAGTAAAACTAGGAAATAAAGTGATCACTTTGATTTTTTGTCCACTTCAATCTTTAAGGTAAAGTAAAGAAGCGAACAAGAAACCTTTACCTTGTTAGAATATTAGTTTTCGAGTTGGAGCAAAACTCGTCCCAAGCTTTTTTATCGTCTAGATAATCTGATATTTTATAGTAAGCCTTTTTACAAAGGATATATTTGACAATTTGTTTGAATTTATTTATTGATAATTTTTGCAACTCACTTGGAGTTTTGTTTTAGAAAAAGCTTGCTCAGTCATTTATAAATGCTTGAGTGACGTTTATGCCATTGAAATACGTTACTCAAGCATAGATCGATAACTAAGCATCTAAATAAATAAATAAATAATGCTGGACAATTCACACAGCATTATCTAGCCCCAAGCTAAGCAGAGCTTGTGTTATGGGTACTAGATAACTGATACACATATACAATTATTGTATATGTGTATGTGTTCTAGTAACCATAACAAAAAAAAAACGCAAAGTCACCTCATTTTTACTAAAACCTTAATTTTTCAATAAATACAGAAGTTAAGATCTTGAGAATAAGCACGGTAATAGAGCTAAGTATAAAGAATATTTTGTATGTTTCGGTTTTTCAAATAAAGTCCTAATTCATAGATAGGTAATAAACTAAAACTTGATTTTTGGGCTTGCGTTGTTATGCCCTGTCTCGGTCTTATGAACGCGAAATTCTGTCTGTCCTGTTCACAAAAAAATTGAGCTTTTCCAGACTGATATATTTGCGGATGATTTTGTTTTATAATTGATGGACCTAATGTCAGTTAGTATGCTCTATTGTGTGAGGGATGACCGAATTCGTAATTTAAAATTATTGTTAACCAATTTACCAATGTATAATTTTATTTTGTAATTTTTTATTTTTTTTTTTCAAACTAAAACATAAATCTTTATTCAGAAAGAAAATAACAATCAAATAACAAATTTAAATTAAAACTAGTATTTACAATAGAAACAATTAAGCTATCTGCAAACTGTTGCAAACAATCTACAAGTAATCTATGTAATTTTATAATTCTTCATTTGGTTTTATCATATTTTTGTGTTTCATTGTTTGTATTTAAATTATAATTAATAAAATACTTAGTGTAATTGGCAATCAACACTCTCTAATTAAAAATAAATAAATTACTAAATGGCTAAAGTTTATCCCTCTTAAATGATAATAATAAAAAAATACTTACACCACCGGTCTATAAAAAAAATGAAATTAAGTATTAAAATTTGTTTTAATGGGGCGTTTCTATTTTTTTATTTATTTTATTCTAATTACTTTGCACTACTACAATATATTATAAGGTTGATAAAAACTAGAGAGATCTTACTAAAAACAGCTAAGTCCAGTTTATTAATTCATGTTGTCTATTTAAACATACAGCACTTTTAAAAGTTTGCAAAGGATTACAGTCTCAACATTTGTAATCCAGACTCTCATACAACATTATTATATAAATATTAGGTTTTTTAATCATCTGGATACCTATCAAATTTAACTTAAAAAAACAGTTAATATAATATAATGGAATGAATAACTTACGGTCTGTAATGAAAAAATAGTTAAAAAAGTTAATAATCAAGCGTAGAACTGTGCCTGGATAAAGCCCACAATAGACAGAATAGAATAGAATATTTATTTATTTATAAAGGGATACAAAGTTTTTATAATATTGCACCATTAAACCAACGTTGGTTTGTATTAGTGCTCACACTCGTATTGAACTTATGTTTAGATTACAAAGCATTTGGATTTATAAGATAATTATTGTCAACACAAAACAAAATATAACTTAGTCATAGTGCTTGCCCCGATGCTGCTCCCCCAAAATCTCTTTTGTCCCAACGGCAATGGGACGGGCCTCTGTGTGAGTTGACACGGAATTGTTTGTTACAAACGTGCTCCAGCTCTGCAGATCGTGCCCGTCTTCTAGCCGTTTCTAAATGGGAGTCAGGACATTGGTTGCAAGCACTTCCTTCATATAACACTGGCACTTTATTGGATCCCGTAACTTTCCGTGTCGCAACTTGTCTTCGGTCGGGTGCAAGGTGTTGCGCGCCTCATCAATGCCAGTGCGGAGTACCGCACTGGCATTGATGAGGCGCGCAACACCTTCACCGATGGTGACCGAGCTGTTCGACAGCAGTAGCTGTCGAACAGCTCGGTCACCACGGATTATCGTGTACCTACTAGGGCTGCCGGTCGGATATCTCGTCATTCCAGCCTGAACGACATCATCCGGCGAGCCTTTACCACCGCTAACATACCAGCTATTCTCGAACCGAATGGTCTGTTGCGTGACGATGGTAAGAGGCCCGACGGCATGACTCTAGTCCCATGGGAGTTGGGGAGGCCTATTGTGTAGGACGCTACATGTGTCGACACACTCGCGCCTTCCCATCTTCCTAGGACTTCCGTGAGGGCTGGTGCGGCGGCAGATTTAGCCGAAGATCGGAAGAGGCGCAAATATGCAGGTCTCGACAGAGCCTACACATTTGCTCCCCTTGGAGTCGAGACCTGTCCGTGGGGTACCGAGGCTCTCCGGGTTTTCAAAAAATTATCTGAGCGTCTGGTCGAAGCGACGCGTGACCCGAGAGCTGGTGAGTATCTGGCACAGCGCATCAGCATTGCTATACAGCGGGGCAATGCAGCCAGTGTCTTAGGCACGCTTCCAACTGGTATTGATATGGATCAGTTGAGCTACCTGTAGATTGTTTGCAACAGTTTGCAGATAGCTTAATTGTTTCTATTGTAAATAATAGTTTTAATTTAAATTTGTTATTTGATTGTTATTTTCTTTCTGAATAAATATTTAAAAATATAACTGAAGGAGCTATAATATAATATTATAGTTCGATTTAAATTACGGTTTAGCAACCTGCCACTGATGGTGGCTATGCTATAATAATTATACATCTTATCTCGCTTTATCTCGACATATTTTGGTGACGTAAAAAAATATACGTTATAGCTGCGTCTGTGGTCACTCACCGATTACTATAGAAAATATAGGTACCGTAATATACCTTGCTATGATTTAAATCAATATATATTATAGCTGTTGCGGGCCGAAGTCTTGTGACGGAGCCAATTCTTTGGCTAGATTGTAATTATATTCTAGTCTATCGAAAATTAATTTAAAATAAGGATACAAAACAAAAAAATAGGATAAATATACTTGGTTCTAGAATAGAATAGGTATTCCAGGGCATAAAGGGATTATACATGGTAAGTTTTTTTAAGGGTTACTGAGGGTAGTTCTGAAACTGATAAAGTTCTCGAAAAGTCATGTTTGGAGTTACGTGTGGAGTGCATTAGGTACCTACTTATTTTTTTCAAAATTGAGCATCTTACTCCTTACATGACTTTTCGATACTCTTACAGTTTCAGACTCCCCTCAGCGTGAGCCTGAAAAAAACTCATCTAGAAATCTCCGAAATTATTTTTGATTTTGATGAAGACATTCAAAATAAAAAATAATTTCTTTCGGAGATTTGCTTTTTGCATTCATAATGAAATTTCATTCATTTGTCGTCCATCTTATTTTTTATTTTTTATTTCGCTGAATGAATTAAGACTATTTTTGCTGCGCTTGGTCATTATTAAATATACGTTGTTGAAGTTTGGTTTAGACTGATTACCGGCTGACCTAGTTGTTTTTTGTTACTGTGACCAGTTTTTGTGAAGTTATCATTCTTAAAAGCTTTAGTTAACAAAAATATCTTGAATTCTAGAACCAAGTTCAAGTAAGAATTTAATAGAAAGGATTTTCAACAATTGATTATAATGAAACGAACTTACCGCCGCCTGTTGGAAAAAGATAAATATTAAAGGATAAATATCACTATCCATAGTTTATCTCTCAACAGCATATAGTGGTCCACTGCTGAACGCAGGCCTTCCCCTAATTATTTCTTTTTATCTCATGGGGGTTATGCCCATAGTCCCCACGATTTATCTAGTGGGGATTATGTTAGCTTATATCTACCTATACTAAAATTATAAACTCGAAAGTCTGTCTGTCTGTCTGTTACCTTTTCACGCATAAACGGCAGAATTAATGGAGTTTTATAGGCAATAGAACATTATATAATAATAATAATAATGCTGGACTATTCACACAGCATTATCTATCCCCGAGATAAGCAGAGCTTGTGTTATGGGTACTAGATAACTGATATACATAATATAATACAATACATAGATAGATATTTTTTTATTATAAATAGAAAACGAAAAGAACACCCTGAACAAACGTCTGCAGATCGTACACACATTTGTCCCGAGGCGGGAATCGAACCCGCAACCTTCTGCGTCGCAGGCTGACCTTCGCCCACCGCGCCACATCGGTCGTCGTATAGGCATAGACATTGCTTGCGAAGTCGCGGTCAGAAAACCTAATTTGCAAAAATATCATCTTTAAGACAAAAGTCCATTTAATTGAGATGAATTCGAACAGAATTCGCAAGTTCCCTTTGGTGCAACAAATGTTCAGAACAGCTACTCTTTCTTTTGAATTTAGTTGGTTTATTAGGGACTTATTCTTCATATACTTCAGTTTTGTTACTTTCATCATCATCATCCACAGCCGCATTTTACCCACTGCTGGGTATTGGCCTCCCTCAGTTTGTGCCATCCACCACGGTCCTGTGCTAACCGCCTTTGCCATTGCCATTGCCATTTGTTACTTTATTTAATAAAAACCTGTCGATATTAATCTGTTGTATACGTTAGTTTCAATAAAACTTGAAAAAAAGGCTTGACTGAGGTGAATTTTTTTTTTGCTTAGTTTGTCTCGGGATTAAAGGAAAAAATATAGCGAAAAAGTTTTTATGTGATGCACCACAGTTCTAGTAAGCTATGATATGATGAATTCCAATTCGAACAGTTAATTCACGAGTTCCCTTTTGTGTAACTAAAGTTCAGGACAGCTACTCTTTCTTTTGAATTTAGTTGGTTTATTAGGGACTTATTGAAAGAAAAAAAATCACTGCTTTAATGAGGTTTTGAAAAATGTAGACCATAGATAGGTACAGTCAGTCTAGAGAGTGTCATTCGTGAAAAAACAACTTTGCAACCGAATCGATACCACACTAGGAGCACTTTTGTCAACGACATAGACATCATTTATTTGCCACTACATTTACAAACAACAATTTACAATACAGAATTAAACAAGATCCGCCAAGTGCGAGTGTAACTCGCGCGCCGAGGGTTTCAAACATTTACCAATTATTTGGACAATCAATTTTCTGAAATATTTTAAAAAGTATGAAACTTACAGAAATTTCAAAAAGTGTTTTAAAAAGGCCGAAACAATACCTTTCATTTGATACGCCATTTGCCTTCCTAGGTCTCTTTTGAAATTTCAACATCAAAATTTGTACTGAAATTATTCATTTTCATTTATTTATATATTTTTTTTCTTGAAATCAGTAATGGCGCACGAAATGTATCATTATTTTAAATTTCAAGTTAATAGCTGCAGTAGTTACTGAGATATTCAAGAAAGAGCGGGGACGGACAGAGCGAGACCATAAGGGTTTCAAAACCGATGTTTGAAACCCTAAAAAGAAAACACATATTCATCAAAAAAATAAAGACATTATTTCAACAATGTACTTTCGAAATCAGAACAAAACTTACAATTGTAAGTGATTGTAAATATAAGTAAGTTAAAAAATATAATATATAAACGTTTTTTCATACTATTCCATGAAATGTGACAAGAAACGATTAGTATGCTTTAACTTAAATATTAAAGAGCTACAGTGCAACTCCAAGCTCCTTAGAACAAAACCTCCTTACTACAAAAGAAAAGTTAGCTGCCTTGAAAGTATTTAAATTATCCCCTCCAGCAGTTGACTAATGTAGGCTGATGATGATGATGTATAATACCAAAAAATACTTACTTCATCACCACCTCCTTCCTGTTTTTAAAAAAAAAAACTTTAGTAAGCAATTTTTTTTTAACACAATTAGTATCCTAACGAAGTAGGAAAATTTAATATGAAATAAATAAATAGATATGAATTTGAAAAAACTGTTACAGGTAGGTGCACTATTTTGAATTGATTAAATTTTATTATAAATAAATATTAAAATAACTTACGGACTGTAAAAAAATAGTCAATAAAGAATTAATCATAAAGGTACATAGACAATAAAAGGTATATTAAATATTATGAATATTTAATATTTTGAACAGCTGCTGCTTCAGATATAGGTTACTTAGTAATGTTTCTTACTACATATTTTTGACGCATATTTTTATTTCCGTTGTCGTATTTGTCATGCACTCTTGCTATACCTAATAAATATTGTGATAACTTATACTTTATCTAATACAACTGTATTGAATGCAAAGGGTATTAAACAAGGCAATGGATATTAAAACTTTAAAAACCAACTTACAGCCTGTGGAAAAAAAAGTTTAATTATTCAAGATATCGCCAAACAGCAAAAGAGGGTAATCAAGCAATTACTTTTATATAAAAAGATGATTAAACAAATACTTTAAAAACTTACAGGCTGTTGATAAAACATAAATGAAATAAGTTTGTAACATAAAACATAAATGAAGGAAAAACTGAAAGTTTGATCTTTGGGGTTTAGCTTTGATAGAATAATATTTTGATATTTTTTTTCAAAAACTATTAACCGGGATTTTAATCGTATGTTCCTTTTATTATTCCCGTCTGATAACGAAGCTGAACCCCCTCTTATAGTGTGGTCCTTCATTTTCGTTATTTTATTTATTAAAAACCTGTAGTTATAAATCTATTGTAGGTACGTAAGTTTCAATACGTAAAACTTAAAAAAGGCTTGACCGAGTTGTTTTTTTTTTTTGCTTAGTTCATCTCGGGTTTAAATGAAAAAATAAAGCGAAAAAGTTTTTATGTTCTTAACATCAACGCAGCTCCACTCAGCTGTCTCTAGATTATTATATTCAGTAAAAAAAAACTTACCGCCTTGTTGGTTGTAATAAATAATAATAATAATATAAGTAGGTAACATGTAAAAATGCATAAAGGTTCAAAGAAATAAAAAAAAGTAACTGTTTTGACCCGTAACTCGCTTCCAGTCAGGCTGGTCGATTCAGATGCACCCGTTCGTGTAGGTATTACTCACACTAGGTACATGTTTCGCGCCTATTGGTTAGTCTCACTTTATTTTATTATTATTTATTTTCCACCCGCCAATCTAACTCAGTGACGGGTCACTACAATGCACGATTATTGTTTATCTTGATAATTCGTGTCATGGCTTCTAATTTTAATAAGTTTTGATTTGACACGGATTATCAAGGTGTACATTATTCGGCCGTACAATAAATTGTCGTGCATTATAGTGACCCCTCGGTGACTACCAACCTGACGGGAGTAGATTTAAAATCAGCCCTTCATGTTCCTTGCATGCAGCATAGATGAATTTACTCCCTTTACCACAGAAAAAATATATTTTGTTCCCTTACCTATTAGAATATTTTATGTATAATTAATTCTAGATCAGGTTAACAATTTTTTTGGCAATAAATGATTTTTATTAATTATTTATCTAAATGTAGCCAATGAGCGGCAAAAATGTAGGAATGAGTACATCTGACCAATTCGCACAGATTTATTATATTATTTATTTATTATTTTAATAATGAAAACTTACATCACCCTCCTGTTGGTAAAATAATTATAATATGAATCGTAGAAAATAAACTGACCAAGTGCGAGTCGAACTAGCACACGGAGAGTTCCGAAAAAAAACGTCATTTCAGTGAGTTAAAAAAAAATGAGAAAAAAAATCAATTTGGGAACCCTCATAAATATTGAACTTTATTTTTAACCGATGAAGAGGAGGAATATCTTCTACGTTCGGTTCTTTGAATGTTTAATGTAGGTAATGTATGTTTGTTTGTCAATTTCTCCGTCAATTGTAGAGTGATTTAGAAAATTCTTTCGTTAATGTATGCAGAATGATCCGTTGGTAAATTAAAAAAATATTTCTGAGGGATGAGTATTTATCCCAAAAATTTAAAAAAATAGTGTAATTTTGGATATTTAAGTCAGTTTTGAGTTTTTATAAAACAGTCAAATAATCTTTTCAGAATCTTATCCTTTTGTTCTGTTGTTAAAGAACCTTAGTATTATGTAGTCACAATTAAAAAAATTAAATGTATGTTACGTTTTAAGAGATATATAGAGGTCGAGTAAAAATCCGATATAACGTTTCTTGTCCCCCCTTTAAAAACAAGATTCGCCAAGTGCGAGTGTAACTCGCGCGCCGAGGGTTTCAAACATTTGCCAATTATTTGGACAATCAATTTTCTGAAATATTTTAAAAAGAATGAAACTTACAGAAATTTAAAAAAGTGTTTTGAAATGGTCAAAACGATACCTTTCATTTGATACCCCACATGGGTAGGTACCCCTTTTTGAAAAAAAATCCCCTTTTTGACCATTTTTCAAAAACTATTATTATTACAGACTTCTCTATATTTTTCCTGTAAAATATAGATTGATATCTACAAACGCCTAATACATTGTACATGGATCGGTCATCAATCTTCGGAGCTAGGGGGGGGGGGGAATGGTCAATTTTCCGTCTTTTTTTGAAATATTTCAAAAAGTATGAAACTTACAGAAATTTCAAAAAGTATTTTGAAATGGTCAAAACGATACCTTTCATTTGATACCCCACATAGGTAGGTACCCCCCCTTTTGAAAAATTTCCCCCCCCCTTTTTGACCATTTTTCAAAAACTATTATTATTACAGACTTCTCTATATTTTTCCTGTAAAATATAGATCGATATCTACAAACGCCTAATACATTGTACGAGGATCGGTCTGCAATCTTCGGAGATAGGGGGGGGGGAAAGGTAAATTTTTCGACTATTTTTGAAATATTTCAAAAAGTATGAAACTTACAGAAATTTCAAAAAGTGTTTTGAAATGGTCAAAACGATACCTTTCATTTGATACCCCACATAGGCAGGTACCCCTCCTTTTGAAAAAAATTTCCCCCCCTTTTTGACCATTTTTCAAAAACTATTATTATTACAGACTTCTCTATATTTTTCTTGTAAAATATAGATTGATATCTACAAACGCCTAATACATTGTACATGGATCGGTGTACAATCTTCGGAGCTAGGGGGGGGGGAATGGTTAATTTTTCGTCTTTTTTTGAAATATTTCAAAAAGTATGAAACTCACAGAAATTTCAAAAAGTGTTTTGAAATGGTCAAAACGATACCTTTCATTTGATACCCCACATAGGTAGGTACCCCCCCTTTTGAAAAAAATTTTCCCCCCTTTTTGACCATTTTTCAAAAACTATAATTATTACAGACTTCTCTATATTTTTCCTGTAAAATATAGATCGATATCTACAAACGCCTAATACATTGTACGTGGATCGGTCTGCAATCTTCGGAGATAGGGGGGGAGAAAGGTAAATTTTTTGACTATTTTTGAAATATTTCAAAAAGTATGAAACTTACAGAAATTTCAAAAAGTGTTTTGAAATGGTCAAAACGATACCTTTCATTTGATATCCCACTTGGGTAGGTACCCCTACTTTTGAAAAAAAAATCCCCTCCTTTTTGACCATTTTTCAAAAACTATTATTATTACCGACTTCTCTATATTTTTCCTGTAAAATATAGATCGATGTCTACAAACGCCTAATACATTGTACATGGATCGGTCTGCAATCTTCGGAGCTAGGGGGGGGGGAATGGTCAATTTTTCGTCTTTTTTTGAAATATTTCAAAAAGTATGAAACTCACAGAAATTTCAAAAAGTGTTTTGAAATGGTCAAAACAATACCTTTCATTTGATACCCCACATAGGTAGGTACCCCCCCTTTTGAAAAAAAATTCCCCCCCTTTTTGACCATTTTTCAAAAACTATTATTATTACAGACTTCTCTATATTTTTCCTGTAAAATATAGATCGATATCTACAAACGCCTAATACATTGTACGTGGATCGGTCTGCAATCTTCGGAGATAGGGGGGGGGGAAAGGTCAATTTTTCGACTATTTTTGAAATATTTCAAAAAGTATGAAACTTACAGAAATTTCAAAAAGTGTTTTGAAATGGTCAAAACGATACCTTTCATTTGATACCCCACATAGGCAGGTACCCCTCCTTTTGAAAAAAAATTCCCCCCCTTTTTGACCATTTTTCAAAAACTATTATTATTACAGACTTCTCTATATTTTTCCTGTAAAATATAGATTGATATCTACAAACGCCTAATACATTGTACATGGATCGGTCTGCAATCTTCGGAGCTAGGGGGGGGGGGAATGGTCAATTTTTCGTCTTTTTTTGAAATATTTCAAAAAGTATGAAACTTACAGAAATTTCAAAAAGTGTTTTGAAATGGTCAAAACGATACCTTTCATTTGATATCCCACTTGGGTAGGTACCCCTACTTTTGAAAAAAAAATCCCCTCCTTTTTGACCATTTTTCAAAAACTATTATTATTACCGACTTCTCTATATTTTTCCTGTAAAAAATTGATCGATGTCTACAAACGCCTAATACATTGTACATGGATCGGTCTGCAATCTTCGGAGCTAGGGGGGGGGGAATGGTCAATTTTTCGTCTTTTTTTGAAATATTTCAAAAACTATGAAACTTACAGAAATTTCAAAAAGTGTTTTGAAATGGTCAAAACGATACCTTTCATTTGATACTCCACATATGTAGGTACCCCCCCTTTTGAAAAAAAATTCTCCCCCTTTTTGACCATTTTTCAAAAACTATTATTATTACAGACTTCTCTATATTTTTCCTGTAAAATATAGATCAATATCTACAAACGCCTAATACATTGTACGTGGATCGGTGTGCAATCTTCGGAGATAGGGGGGGGGGGTATGGTCAATTTTTCGACTTTTTTTGAAATATTTCAAAAAGTATGAAATTTACAGAAATTTCAAAAAGTGTTTTGAAATGTACAAAACAATACCTTTCATTTGATACCCCATTTGCCTTCCTAGGTCTCTTTTGAAATTTCAACATCAAAATTTGTACTGAAAATATTCATTTTCATTTTTCATTTATTTATATATTTTTTTCTTAAAATCAGTAATGGCGCACGAAATGTATCATTATTTCAAATTTCAAGTTAATAGCTGCAGTAGTTACTGAGATATTCAAGAAAGAGCGGGGACGGACAAAGCGAGACCATAAGGGTTTCAAAACCGATCTTTGAAACCCTAAAAACTATTTTTAAAGGGGTGACCCTTTGAATTTTTAATACAAAAAAATACAGACTACAGAAATACAACTGAAAGTTTTGCTCTCTTCCTATTACGGTTCATGACGTTCAGCTCACTGACAGACGGACAGTGGATGTCTAGTAATCTATCTAATAGGGTCACATTGGTCACTCTTAAGGCGCATACACCACCTAAACTAGCGCCACCACCTACTTTATGTTATTATTCTGTTTAACAAAGGAATTTTCAAAAATCCTTCTTTCAGTTTGTGATGCCTATCATAAGCTTTTTTTTAATGCCTCTGTAATAGTTTTATTCTATTTAGTTTAGGAAGAGATACGAAGTTGCACTTGGTGGCCACCAAAATCTATTTTCGTATCTCTTCCTAAACTAAATAGAATAAAACTATTACAGAGGCATTAAAAAAAAGCTTATGATAGGTATCACAAATTGGAAGAAGGATTTTTGAAAATTCCTTTGTTAAACGGAATAATAAGACAAATTAGGTGGCGGCGCCACTTTCGGTGGGGTATGGGCCTTAATGAAATGGTGTCCCGTTGGCACTCCCAATGGAACCCTATTAAGGTTCCCCACTTGGGGCACCCTTTAAGTATGCAACCCTAAGAATGATATGTATTAAAAACTTACCGGCTGTGGATAATTATAAAATAATATTAGTAAGCAGAAAATTAAGATTTAATTTTAATCTCAAATGTTATCAAGACAATGTAACAACCTCAACAGCCTATAATGGTCCACTGCTGGACGCAGGCGTTTCCTGACTTTTATATCTCATTGGGTAATGCCCATAATCCCCACGCTGGGCATGCGGGTTGGGATCGCAGTTTGGTGGTACATATATACTGCAAGAGGCGCTGCTGCCCGCCCCCGGTGTATGTCCCTTAATCGCCTCTTACGACACCTACGGGAAGAGTTGGGGCAAGTTCTAAGCTGGTACCATACGGCACAATGTAACAAAACAGCGGTATATCAGCCCATACTTGTCCACAGCTGGACATACGCCTTCCCTTAGGACGCCACGTGTTGGAAGACTTCCCATTTGATAGACGACGTTGTAGCGGTCGCAGAAGTCGATGGAAGGAGGCGGCTTAGGACCGCTATTTGTGGCGTCGAATGTGAGGTCAGTGTCCACTGTCCAGCAGTGGACATTCGTGGGCTTACGAGTATATAACGATGATGAAAATCAAAATGGTGTAAGGTTTTGTTAGTTAAGTAACGACGTTTAATTTGTTACTATAAGAAAACTATATTCAATGGAAAGTGGAATTTACTATTAGGTGTATTAGTATTAATAAATTTATTTTGTTTACCGGCTAAAAAAATAATAATAACTGGTACAGAAACACTAACGAAAAACTTCAGGAATCAAAAATCGATAAATTTGAACAATGGGGGGCTTATTGAGACCTTTATTAAAATAAAGTAATAATAAACTTACTGCATCGCCTTCCTATTGGTAAATAAATGTGGAAAACAAATCATTAGTAGGTACATTGTTTTGTTAAGTACCTACTACCTACTAACAAAATGAGGGGTTTTTTTTTAAATCATATTTATTGTAAGAACCTTTATAATTAAATACATGTCGGTCGGGTTATCGATTTGCCTTATGGCCCCACCCAAACTACCACCTACTTTATGTTATAAGGAATTTTCAAAAATCCATCGTCCAGCTACGTCCGTCTATCATAAGCTTTTTTTAATACCTCTGTAATAGTCTTATTCTATTTAGTTTAGGCAGAGATACGAAGTTGCTCTTGGTGACCACCAAAATCTATTATCGCATCGTTCGAGAATAGCTGTGTAGCAATACCTCCTACATCATAATCTGTACACACTCTTATTACGCGCCATCCATAGGTTATTTCATAGTTACTATTGTTAAGCACAACCCTAATGTAAACATTACTCGCCAGTAACGCATCGGACCTCAATAAAACAACACTTCAAATAGCATTGCAGAAAACGTATTTCATTTCATAATATTATCTTCGCAAATAATTAAATTTGGTACAACAACCCAAAATACCAAAGTGGTGACCCCTAAATTGAACATTAACCTTTTGAAATAAATACGGAAGTGTTACAAACTGTGTCCGCGAGTACTCCGCGATTAAGTGAACAAAACAATATAAACTCTCACAAATAACATTATAATATCGCGCAAATCAATATAAAAAAAAACATGGCAAAAAATGGTGAATGTAAAGTGGATCTCAGTGAGAGTGGTGCCGCCAACGACGACAGCTACCCGGAGCCGCCTCTACAACAAGAACTAACGGCAAGTGCTATCACCATAAACACTGTTATATCAAATTTCTGGAAACATGCACCCAGACTTTGGTTCTACCAATTTGAGTCGATTATAGCTTCAACAAGGTCAAGCGATCGCCGCAAATACGATTTAGTTATAGCGAGATTAGGTAGTGAGGAGATTGATCAAATCTCCGATATAATAATGAACCCGCCTACAACCAAAATGTACGAAAAGCTCAAGGAAAGACTCGTATCTGTCTACGAAGAGTCTGCAACTAAACAAATACATAAATTACTAAATGACATAGAATTAGGCGACATGAAACCATCTACTCTACTCCGCAAAATGAGGGAGTTAGCAAGAAATAAATTCCCAGACGACACATTAAGAATGCTGTGGATCAATCGACTGCCTAATACGGTAAGGGCTGTAGTAGCGACCTGCGAAGCGTTATCACTCGACGAGACCGCAACAATGGTTGACAAAATAATGGAAACTGCACGGCTAAACGAGCTCGCAACCATACATCATAATAAACCAACAACAAGTAGCTCATCATCATCATCATCCAACAGCATAGAACAACAATTACAAAAACTTTCGCTTGAAGTAGCAGCGCTGCGTGACCAAGTCGCAAATTCTCTTATTTCGCGCGACAAGTCCAACGACCGCAACCGGCAGAAACAGAGAAACGATGAGTGCAAAAGAAGCCGCTCACAATCACGCTCGCGAATCACCAACCAAGAGAAATACAAACAACAACAAGCACAGCCTGGAGATACCAATTTTAAATGTTTTTATCACTACATTTACAACAACGACGCCAAGAAATGTGGTCATGAAAAATGCGTTATGAGGTCGGGAAACTAAAGTCGACATCCACGTTGGCGAGCGTGGGTGCCGATTCATCATATCGCCTATGCGTAACAGACCGACACACCAGCACACAATTTTTGGTAGACACAGGCGCCGATGTCTCAGTACTAGCATGCAAAGGGCGCAACAAACGAGCAACTGACTACACACTGTACGCAGCAAACGGCTCAACCATAACTACTTATGGCGAAAAAGTACTAACACTTGATTTCGGTTTACGACGCCCGTTTAAATGGACATTCATACTTGCAAACGTCCATAGGTCTATCATAGGAGCTGATTTCCTTGCCAAAAATCAATTGATGGTTGATCTACACGGTAGGAAATTAGTAGACAATATAACCAAAATGACAATGGCAGCCACAACCACTAATGAAAGTAATCTGCCCACTATCCGATCAATCAATGACACGGATCCGTACCACAATATTCTCAAACGGTACCCAGACATTACTAAACCTGAATCTTATAAAGATATACCCAAGCACAATGTACAACATCACATCATTACCAAAGGACCACCAGTGTACGAGAAAGCACGACCACTAAGTCCTGCCAAATATAAAGCAGCTAAGCAAGAATTTGAGCGAATGGTCGAACTTGGTATTTGCCGACCATCCACTAGCCCTTGGGCCAACGCTCTGCATGTAGTCAATAAAAAAAATGGAGAATTACGACCATGTGGTGATTACCGACGGCTAAACTCCATAACAGAGCCAGACCGTTATCCAATTCCACGACTGCTTGACTTTACATACATACTCAGAAACAAAGTCGTTCTATCAAAAATCGACATTCGACGGGCATACCACCATATACCTATTGCACCTGAAGACATACCTAAAAGCGCTGTAATTACCCCTTTTGGCCTATATGAATTCTGTAGAGTCAATTTCGGTCTTCGAAACGGAGCACAGAGCTTTCAAAGATTCATAAATCAAATAATGACTGGCGTTAAAAACGTATTTTGCTACCTAGACGACATTTTAGTAGCATCAACCGACGAAAAATCACACTACGAAGACCTAGAGGAAGTGTTCAAACGTCTCAACGAATACGGCGTAACAATAAACACAAACAAATGCGAATTCGGCAAAAAAGAACTCAAGTTCTTAGGATATCATATCACGTGCCAAGGCGTAAAACCGGACGAAGATAAGGTAAAAGCCATCACGGATTATCCACAACCAACAACGATCGAAGAATTGCGACGTTTCCTCGGTTTCATAAATTTTTATCGCAGCAACATTCCAAACGCTGCACAATCACAAACAATACTCAACAAGTACCTACACAACTCAAAGAAAAAAGATAAGACACCAATCAACTGGACGGCCGAGGCAATCTTAGCTTTTAAAAACTGTAAAGAAGAGATAAAAAAAGCGACCTTATTGGTCCATCCCGTCGAAGATGCCTCACTTGTATTGATGACAGATGCATCTGGCACGTGCGTAGGCGCCACACTTCAACAATGCGTCAATAAAAAACTAGAACCGCTAGCCTATTACTCAAAAGGCTTAAGCGACACACAAAAACGTTACAGCACTTACGATCGTGAGCTATTAGCAATTTACATGGCACTGATGCATTTCAGGTACATAGTAGAAGGACGCGAACTCACAGTCGTAACAGATCACAAACCACTCACTTTTGCTCTTACCAAAAAAGCATCAAACTGTGACACACCACGCCGACTACGACAACTGGATTTTATCTCACAATTTTGCAACAAAATAGAATATATCCAAGGCGAACACAATACAGTCGCAGACGCATTTTCAAGAATCAGCGAAATACAAATGCCTAGTCTTTTTAACTACCAACAACTCGCTAACGACCAGGAGGCAGACGAAGAGCTTAAAAAAATCCAATATCAAGAAAACTTAAACTTCAAGATCGTTAACATTCCAGGATTGGATCAACTGATAACGTGCGAAACATCAACTCCAAGCGCACGTCCTTATCTACCGCAACAATACCGAGAAACGGCAATTAAGTCCATTCATGACGTAAGCCATCCAGGTATACTCGGTACAAAACGATTGGTAACTAAACGATATTTTTGGCCAGGAATGAACACGGATATCACTCAGTACGTAAAAAATTGCATACCGTGTCAAAAAGCAAAAGTATCTAGACATACCATTTCACCATTGGGAGAGTTCGAGAGCTCATCAAGATTCGAACATATTCATATCGATATTGTAGGACCGCTACCTCTATCGGAAGAAAACAGCTACTGTATAACAATCATCGATCGGAACACTAAATGGCCGGAAGCTATTCCGGTTAAGAACATAAGCGCGGAAACGGTTGCGAAAGCTCTGCTAGAGCACTGGATAGCACGTTTCGGTTGCCCAACACGAATTACCACCGATCAAGGACGACAATTTGAATCCATGTTATTTACACAATTAACCAAATTACTAGGAATTGAAAAAATTCACACTACAGCTTATAATCCCAAAGCAAACGGACAAGTTGAAAGGTTACATCGTACACTAAAAGCCGCTATCATGGCACGATGCAGCAGCCCAAACCAATGGGTTAAAGAGCTACCGTTAATTTTATTGGGAATGAGATCCGCAATCAAAGAAGACATAGGACTCAGCCCAGCGCAAATGACATATGGCAAATCAATTTGTTTACCAGGAGATTTTTTTATAAGTCTTCCTAACTTAACATTAACAACTAGAATTAGTTATTCAACTCATTTAGGTATAGCAACTGATTATTTTTAATTGACATTTACTCATTAATTTTTATTATTGTTTACTCAAATCACCATAATTTTCTTTTTGATTTGTATATCTAACTCATACAATTTAGTTTTGCTTTCTTAAAAAAAAACTTAATTTTTAGGGGGGTGTAGATGTAGCAATACCTCCTACATCATAATCTGTACACACTCTTATTACGCGCCATCCATAGGTTATTTCATAGTTACTATTGTTAAGCACAACCCTAATGTAAACATTACTCGCCAGTAACGCATCGGACCTCAATAAAACAACACTTCAAATAGCATTGCAGAAAACGTATTTCATTTCATAATATTATCTTCGCAAATAATTAAATTTGGTACAACAACCCAAAATACCAAAGCTGGGATGTTAGCGGTGACAAAGTCCTCCGGATGATGATGATGATTTGTTTAATTGAGAAAATAAAAAAAAACGTATCATCTGATAATCTACGGACTAATTGTACTTTTTTTAAACTAGCCTATTGAAAGAAAACAAACCTGAAAGATTAGGTTGCGGGTTAAATTGTCTAAGAGTTCATAAAATTCGTATGGACCATGGACAAAACAAATTACTACCTACTCTACAATTTAAAGGAGGTTTAAGTTCATGGCTGGTCATAGATAAACAGTTTAAGAAATCATTTGATCTCGAAACTCCTTAGTACTTCTTACTAGGTACAGTGGTCATTCTATGCCATCTATTGAGCTACTTGGAACTAATAGTTAAGGTTATTTCTTGAGGGTTATTTAATCTAAAGTCAAATCGAATACCCTAATTAAAATTTCAACTTTAATTTTTATTGTTACTGGTTTATAAGATAAAACTTACCGACGGCGGCTGTTGAATTTATTTAAGTAATGTTATTTTTAGGCACCTAAAAAGATTAATAGGTATAGTTTAGGAACTCAATCAAGCAGGTCACAAGTGAGATGCCTGCATGTCGATTCAGATAATTCGTGAATCACATCATACTAATATTACAGGTAAATTCGAAAGTTTTTATGTTTGGATGTATAAGTTACCTCTTCATATCTTAGCAACTGTAATCAATCGGGCGGACCTTATGTTAGCCCGATCGATTCAGGTTTTTTTTTACATTACAGAGATAAGCTCTAAGCCTGGCAATCAAACGTAGGCTACCTTTCTCTTTCTTCTGTCGCAGGTTTTTTCTATACTTTTCAATCCTTTCCCCGTCTTATCTTAGGTGTTCTACGCGGGTTGGTGTGAGATTCAAACTATTTGTGGTTATTTTACGTAAAGTAGTATGTTATATTACAAGTTAAATGCAATCTTTTTTAAGGTGATAAATAAAAGTAATCTATCTACTTTTAATAACATACAGTCCGACCAAAAAGAGTAGAAAATAAATGAGGGCGCCACTAATTATTACATGTTTTACATGGTATCACCATATACTACGGCAAAACGTATTGATACTTGACATTGTTAAAACATGCAGTTTTTGTTTTACTATTATGCTCATCACATAAATGTTTGTCCTGGATATGAATCAAACCCACTATATTATATACAAACATTATAGTAATTAAATCTTTTGTAGACCAAGAGCGTTTGTCCACCGCGCCAATACCGAGACGTTAAACGATCGATACCAATTTTATTTTATAGTATCCCAGGTACCTAGGTACTTCGGCAACGTCAACTAGTTGGACGAACGCTCTAAGCTGTGAGGTGTGTGAATGGGAATTTATGAATTATTTTGGGTTTCTAGTCTTGTGCCATATGCAAAAACATTTTATAAGAGCAATGATGTCCAAACTAGTCCTATGACACTACCTACCTAGAAAGAAAGCAAGAATATTTTGTATACTCAGAGGGAGATAAACACAGTAAAAGACAATTTTGTTGAATAATAATATTCTAAATCATACATCTTAGCTAAAGACGTGCATATAATTTTGCAAAGAAAAGCTAAGTCAGGCAACAAAACTATGGCGGAAACATTGGCCTTTCATAAAGAGTTGCCAGCTTACACTAAATTTTAGTTCCTCGATAATTAATTTCTACTCTTTGTGGTCGGACTGTACAACAGTTCCATGTGATAGAAATAACCTTTTAACGTTTCCATAGAGATAACGCGTACGAAAACGCAGGCAGAAACTAGTCATAGACATAACTTTACACACGTTTTTATTTGGAATAGGTACTATTTTAGATAATAAGCGGCAAGATCTTGGTTTTTATTTCGGTCACGAATTAGCATTGCCATTCATCGTGGCAATGCTGCCAGCATTCTGGGCACTCTGCCTTCTGGTGACGGCTTAGATTTGTAGAAATAGATGATGTACCTAAGTGTGTGAATATTTGTTGTGTTTATTAATTTTAGCTGTTAAATATATTTGTAATAATATTGTATGGATTTTTATAATCTGAAATAAATCGATAATAATCGGCAATTTTTTTTATAGTCTATACCTACCTATCACCTTCGTTTGACCACAATCTAACATAATATGTAAATAAATGAAAAAAAAAATGTTAATGTGTGTGGGTGTTTTGATGGAGCACAAGATCCACTTTGGGTCGCTAAGTAACTGGAGTTTATATCTCACCTTCTAGAAAAAAAAAATAATAATATATAATCATAAGAGCCAGCCAAAAAAAATTGCAAAATATGTTTAAATTATTACTTTAATAAAAGATGAATTTAAACGTCAAAAAGCTGCAGATTTTTCTTCAAAAAATAAACGTAAATAGGTACTTACTTCCTCACCTTCCTATTGTTAAAAAGTAGAAAAAAAAAGTATCTTTAGTAAACTATAATAAGAACTTAGTTCATTGATAGAAAATATTTTAAGTCATTGTTTTTGTTAAGTTGGTAACCGCCGAATACTCAAACGCAACTCAAATATAAGCACGTCTCAAAAGACGAAATTTTGACAGATTTTCAGTAAGAGTTGTCAAAAAATCGCTACTTGAGACGTGCTTATTTAGGTTTAAAGAAATTTATTTTCTCATAAAACCTTTACAGTTTACTTAAAATTAGATTAGTAAACAGTAAATGTGTACTAAATTTAAGTTCAAGTAGGTAAATAACTCCTGGGCTTAACTTAAATTATTAATCTAAATATCTGACATGCGTTTTCTGAGTATTTAGAGGTTAGAAAGCTAGATTTTGATTTAAAAATTTAGCTGCAAGTATTCGGGTCATAAAATAAAACTTACCGCCTGTGGAAAATATATATATTGTTAATTGTTCAGCAAAAAATAAAGATTTAATTAGTAACCTAGCAGCTGATGCCTGAAAAAATTGTGAAGCTTTAAGTCGGTAATAATAATACTAATAATAAATAATAAATGCTGGACAATTCACACAGCATTATCTAGCCCCAAGCTAAGCAGAGCTTGTGTTATGGGTACTAGATAACTGATATACATAATATTTATACAATACATAGATAGATATTTTTTATTATATATAGAAAACGACCAGAACACCCTGAACAAATGTCTGCAGATCGTACACACATTTGTCCCGAGGCGGGAATCGAACCCGCAACCTTCTGCGTCGCAGGCAGACCTTCGCCCACCGCGCCACATTGGTCGTCATGAGACCACCTTCACTTTCTTTTGGTCACGATTTTTCCATTTACAATCATTCATTGACTGGACTGGTAAGTTAGGTACCTACGTCCATAAAATGTTGACATAAATCTATACTGTTATTATAAATATGAAAGTAACTCTTGTCTTTATGTCTTTTCTTTTAGCCCTTTCACGCCTAAAGGGCCGAATCAAATATGGCAGGAAGGTTAAAGATATTCCGGCGACGGATTTACAGGATACTTGAAAAGCGCGTGCGAAGTATAATATAAAACTTACCGGCTGCCAACAAAAATATATAATTTGAGTAAAGATTAAATATTTCCATATGTCTTCGTGGGTGTACATATTGATTAGATAAGCGGGCCTACAGACATTGTGGAACCTTTTCACAGCAAACACAACTTCAATTCGTAATATTATTACGTTCCGTAATTCCAAAAATGATGATTGAAAACTTTATGTTTTTTCGACATAGTGCTGGTATTCTTTATCAAGGCAATATTAACTTTGTTCCTTGTTAAACAAAATAATATGAATATAATAATAAAAATAATTTTTATTTCCAATTTACATGGATAAACACAGAATAGGTTTATACTAGCACTTTCATAGCTGAAAACACAGAGTGCGATCTGCAACTCCGTGTAGCGACGGCGCGCCCCTACGGGTCGCACCGCCCGACGCTAGCAGTGATCGTCTTATACTAGACTAGACTAAGGTAGGTACATAATAATAATAATAATAATAAAATCATTTATTGTTCTTCTCACACAATGAACTACATTTAAAACTAAATTAGCAAGTATAACATTAGAGCAACATTGCGCGAGACTGATGCCTGCGTTAGGTTTGTCAAAAAACCTGTGTTACAGGTCACCAGGCTCTCACTCCGTGGCATAAGTGCACTTACTTATAACATATAGGTTAACAACATTGAGCTAAGTGTACAAACAATAACTAAAAATAAAAACAATGATTACAGAAAAAAAGCAAAATTAAAATTATACTACATACGAAACTTTGTTATGTTTAGATTTAGATTTTAGAAACATGATTATTAAGGCATTAAGGCAGCATTTCCTTGTGATCTAAGGTAATGTGTGTGTGTGTGCTGGGGTGTGTGTGTGTGTGCGCGGGTGCGAGGGTGTGTCTGTGTGTGTGTGTGTAGGTATGTGCGTGAGTGCGTGGATTTGATGTCCATTTTGGTAAGATCTACTGACCCAGTCTCGAAAAAGTATGCACAACAAGATAAGTAGAAACAATTCGGACAATGGACAGTAATAACAACAAGATGGCTAAGTATTTCACTAATTGAAAGTTATTTATGAGCCAGGACACAGCAGACTTTCAGTTTGATCGTAATTAAGGCTCTTTAGGTATTTAGTGACCCTATTTTTGGAACTGTATTTGTGCAGGGGATAGATGTTGAGAGATTTATTCAACATGTTGTAGAGAAAGTTCCCTTGGAAACAGAAGAAGTTGTGAGAGCGACGACAGTTAAAGGTTTCAGGCTGGCACACCTTACCTTTTCTGCGCTTACCTAAATTAAGTTGTGGGTCATAATTTAATTTTGAGTGTTTCAAAAGAACAGTATGCAATACGTAACGTTGTCTCACCGACAGAACATCCCAGTACTGAAATAACTCCACTGTAGGATAACGAAACGGGAGTCCAGCCCCCACTTTCAATATCGCACGTTGAGCTCTCTCAACCTCTATCAAGTGGGTTTTACATACAAGTAATTTAACTTAGAAGTAAACTTAAAAGTACAATTTTAACTTTATAAATGTTTTCGGCTTGCTAGTATGTAGATGTACCTGACCAGAGCTCTGTCCCTCGCACTAGGTCTCTGTAGAGCCTGTGTGGCGAGGTTACAGTGGTCGGCTTGGACACTCTCAGCCTAAGTAGTTAATGTGTATGTAATTAATTAGTGTTTGCTCGACAAAAACTAGGATATTGTTGAAAAAAAGCAAGCAGATGATGTTAGGAAAAATAGAGGCGCATAGTGTCGATGATTCTAACAGTTACAAAAACAAACATTGACTTTACTATTAGGTAAGTTATGTACGTCGGAAAATCATGACTTAAATATAAAATAATACTAATAATAATACATACCGGCTGTCAAAAACAATTGATTTTAGTAAGATTCAATCTTTTCGTACGTCATGGTGGGCATGGAATGCACTTCTACAACAAAACTCCTAGTGAGTTTCAAAATCTATCAATTTATAAATTCAAACAAATTGTCAAAACTTTTCTGTGCAAAAAGGCCAACTACAAAATATCAGATTATCTAGAAGATAAAAAAGCTTGGGACTGGTTTTGCTCCAACTCAAAAAATAACAACTAACAGGCTATAGGTTTCTTCGTCGCTTCTTTACTTTAGTCTACATACCGAAGTGACAGAAATAAAAAATATCAATTTATTTCCGTGTCAGTGTTTTATTTTGAGGATTTGAAGTACCTACCTATTCTATGTGTAAATTTTTGTATTTATGGAAATAAAGCATTTTCGTTTGATTTGATTGATTGATTGATTCAATAAGCAGATCTTCTGACATTGTGGAAATATCTCATATTTAGGGATTCGTCGACAGCTGCTCACAACCTCAGATCGAAATACTATAATAATCCGTAAAACAAAAAATTATAGATGAAAACTTTCATGTTTCGTTTATTTTTAGTTAAATTTTCTATCGGAACGACACTAGGTACCAAATATTAAAATATAATAAATAAAAAAATACTTACGGCCTGCAAATCATTGAATTATGTAAGCGACGATAAAAAACAACGATGGTCAAACAAAAATATTATACCTAAGTCCAGATAAATTCTATAATATATTTTTATAATTCGGTTAGTTTTGATAAATATATTGCAACTTACTTCCTGTTGATAAAAATAAATGTAAATAAATAAAACATTCACAAACAAAATGGTAAAATTATTTAAGTAACAAATATTTATGGCCGATTTAATAGCAAATATTAATTTAAAATATCGATGTCTATGAGAAGGATCAAACACGGTACCTACTTCAAATATGGATTATTTAAAGCCCCGTTTGCATCCTTAACCTCAACAGCCTATATTAATCCACTGCTGGATGCAGACCTCCACTGACAAGCGCCTCATCAGCTTTTATCGTCTGGGGGAAAATGCCCATAACCCCCACGCTGGGCATGCGGGTTGGGGATCGCAGTTCGGTGGTATTTATTGTTCTACAGGAGCCGCTGCTGCCCGCCCCCGTTGTTTGTCCTTATGTCGCCTCTTACGACACCCGCTGGAAGAGTTGGAGTGGTACAGATTCTAAGCCGGCACCACACGGCTTGCATAAAAGTCTAATTTTGATACAAATTGACGTATTAGTATGGTTTGACAAACCACTAATCGGGTAACAAAGCACAGCGAGCCATAAAAATAAGAAGAAGAAGAAACCACTAATCAAAATGAAGCTAGTTAATTGTAGTTGTGCAAGCGGTTCTTAAAGTATAATTATTAAATAAAACTTACTTCCTGTTGATAAAAGAAAAATTAATTACCAAGATGTCGTCTTAGCCGATATTCGGCCGCGGTGGCCACAGTCATTTTAAAGTTATTTATAACGGGATATTTACCATGTTTTGATTTTTTGTTTGTGTTCAGTTCAGATACTGTCAGTGTTGTGTGTCGTAATCGAGTTGCGTTCGAAAATGAAACCGATGGTAGTGGTAGTAAAATACAAAAAATTCAGATCGGTATGTCTGCCAATAAAAATAACTCGCAGTGACTTTAGTTCTTCTGTGATCATGGCGCATGAAACTGTTTCGAAATATTGGAAAAATAAAAAATCAAGTCATGGTAAATATCCCGTTATAAATGAATAAAAGTTTTATCACAGTCATTTATTCTGACATTGAAAATGTTGTCTCAAAAGTCTCACAAAATATGGTGTTTGCTTCTTATTCAAGGTCAAATGTCTCAAAAATTCGTTTGTCGCGGTTATCTAGGTTTTTATTGTCTCAATGATTAAGACATCTTAAAACAGCACTATAAAATTGTAGAGCATACAATTTGCAACAAATTTTGCACCCAACATTTTTTCATGCGCTTAACTGTTTTTGAGATAGAGGGCGTAGAGCGTAGCGCGCATTCACAATGGTAGCTTAATATAAAAATAAATAAAAATAGGATACTTTCCATATTTCGCCACTGTATCGTTCGTTTTCCCCATATCGTCATAATAATATATTTTTATTAATTCGACTTACTTCAGCTACACAAATTTACCTAATGAGGTAGAATATAAATATCCATAAAAAAAAAACAAAATTGATAATTTTGAGGCGCTGCTATTACGCTTGACCAAAACAATGTTGCTTAAATATTCGCCGTATAAAAAGAATTAGGTTCCTAAGATAGTTTCAATAGATCTCCCTGTATCATTCGGTTTTACCCCATTGCATAAGGGCCTTACCTACAATATAACAGAAAAGTATGGGGGCTCCCATGAGCTCTCCGCCTTATATCTCAAAAACAATTGAGCCCATGAAAAAATTAATGTAGTTCTTACAAATGTTATGTTCTAAAATTTAATGATAGATGTCAACATCATTGAAGCTATAAAAACCAAGATAAATGTGAAAGACCGTTTTTTGTGCCATTTGACCTTGAATAACTAACAAAGCGAACACAATATTTTATGAGACTTTTCAGACAACGTTTATAACGCCAAAATGGCGGCGTATACGCGTTTCTAACTGATTGACTGGAATTGTTAGGTGAAACTAAATAGTGACTGTACTACCAGTCTCAAGAAAGATTAGCCATGCCGCAGGACACTATTATAGTGCATAAGTGTGCGTTGGACTGACATAGTCACTGTGTGACAAAACTAAGAAACTTAGGAGATACACAGGGGCACTTAGCTTTCCCTCACTCTCTTAATCCGATGGGATGGCAAACCAACACAACCGGGGAGAGGTCAAGCATAGGACCCATGGAACGTACCTATGTATATTATTTACATTCTAAGGCAAAATTAAATATTGCTGAACTTTTTTTTAACATGATTTTTTTTTATAATGATAAAAGTAAGGCCGAGTAGAAGTTTGCTTAGTTAAATAATTTGTTTATTATCTACATTAGTTAATAATAAATAATGCTAAAACTTACAGCCTGTTATAAAAAAAAACATAAAAAATCCGTTAAAAAAACTCATTTTTTAAACAATAATATAGAAAGTAATAATAGTTTCATTCAATGCATTATTTTAGTGTAGGTTACAAATCTTTATCATTTTTTGTTTTGACTATTGTGAAAAAGCTACAAACCGACTTTAATTTCCCTTATATTGTCACTTTTTTAAAGATTTTAGGTACAAATGCTAAACCCTTGCCAATTTTTTTATGAGACAGCCTTGGGATTTTTCTCTATAGGTGCCACAGCACAAACATTTTTAAATCGGTCCATAATTGACGGTAAAAATGACGAAAATATATACATAAAAAAAACATGCATAAAACCGAATCTGCTCTTTTTTGAGTCCGTTTTAAAATAAACATAAATAGATACTAGATTATAAAAACATAAACATCTTACCGGCTGTTGATAATAAGAAATAGTTTTAATACGAGTGAAATATAAGCTTGTAATCAATAGTCACGAATTTACTTCAATGGCCGGGTCGTTTTGTGATGTTCGGAAGACAGACAAAGCTGCAAGGTGCGAAGTGGAGATGTCGCTTCATCATCAGCCTATATTAGTCCACTGCTGGATATAGGCCTTCAGGAAACCTCGCTTTTCGACGACTTTTAGCGACGCTAGACCCAGAGTTTCCCCGGTCCCAGAGTTATTGTAGATAACCCTGAGTGTGAGCGCTTACGCACTTATAAAACCCAGCCCTCGGGTGCCAGAGATTTTCGACAAGGCGAGTACTTGATTTCATGGTTTAGTTGGTTAAAGCACAGGGCACACCCGTACTGAGAGTGGGGCGCGAGTTCGATTCCCGCCAATATCGATATTTTTGGGAAGTTATTTTATTTCTGCTGATTTTTCTCTAGTAGGTTCTCTTAGTGGGCTCTTACGAGATCCACGGGCTGAGTTGAAGGGTTCGATTCTAACGCCGCGGCTGCCACGGCTTCTAATAAATAAATAATGCTGGACAATTCACGGGTATTATCTAGCCCTAAGCTAAGCAGAGCTTGTGTTATGGGTACTTGATAACTGATATACATACTGATGTACTAATACAATACTTAGATAGATATTTTTTATTATATTAATATAGAAAACGACCAGAACACCAAATGTCTGCAGATCGTACACACATTGTCCCGAGGCGGGAATCGAACCCGCAACCTTCTGTGTCGCAGGCAGACCTTCGCCCACCGCGCCACATCGGTCGTCAATTCGCTTATTACTATTTAATTTATAATTATTAATTTAATCATAACAAAACTTACAGGCTGTCGATTAAAACATTAAATAAAAGTTATAGGAAAGTCGAAACTCGAGATCTTCACGTGTAATATTTACATAAAAAATTAAAAAAAGCTTACTTCTTCATCTTGCTATAAAATGAAATCGAGGTTGATTATTTATTTATGTATTTCTAATGTAGGTTCCGGCAGCGTTGCGGTGCGTAATGTAACGTTACAGCGAGCATTCGCGCAGTCAGTACGGGGAGAGCTGAAGCGCTCACAGCCAGCAACGATATAGATTTTAACTTTATTAACACTTAGGTGAAAGTAAAAATGGGAGATTAGGTACAGCTTCTCGAAAATGGAAGGCTCAAATTAGGTCCAATTAGGTTGCACCTCAGTCATATCAAGAACGGCGCCGCTGACAGCGTTCGTGTTTCGCGTGCGTGCTACGATTATTTTGCCATTCGCAGACAGGGATAGAAAGATATGATGCACCCGTGCGTAAATATAATAGCAATACACGTTTTATTGAGAGTCGCTGCGCCGGCCGTCGTGCATGGGTAGCTTTATTAATGTCTCGCTTGCACTCGGTCTAAGCACGTCTTTCCATATTGTAGCTGTAGCTAAGCTACTGGTTAGCGATTTGTACAATATAATATAGCTACTTACTTTACAAGATTAGAAATAGCGTATATTCAATTGCTAAGTTTTTATTTTTGCATTTGTTTTATAAGTTGGTATGTTTGTATTATTATGTATTTTATATTAAATACCAATGTATTTTAGAATTAGGTGTAGTATGTTATGTCTGTATTGTATATTAAAGGCACACCACTGTCTATACGCGTACAACTGCTTCGTGTCCAACCCAAGGTTGTCTGGATGAGATCGCTCTCAGCGATAAGGCCGCAAATTGTGCGAGGTATTCCGCGTAGCGCACCCAGATGAACCGCACCCAGATGAATCGCACCAAAGTACTTCCACATAGCGCACCCGTTTTGGTGCGCTTCATTCAGTCGGTATAAATGTTTAATTTTTATTCCTCGTAGCGCACCCATAACAAAGTAGGGTCTAGTGATGGGGTTGTCTTCATCTAATTAGTAACCTGTAGGTGGAAATTTATAATTGGCTTTCAACTTGCATATGTACCCAGTATGTAAATAAATAAAATTAGGATTTAGGTAATTAAAAGTGATAAAATTATAATTTAAAATGTTTATTATTGTTTAGATGATTGGATACACATTTTAAGATATACAGATTACACTTTTTAGAAAATCAGTCTTACAGAAAACTAGAACACACTTAACACTTAAATATAGTAGGTATTAGATTTACGATTTCACAATCAGATTTATTATGTATAAATATTTATATGACTTATATATTTATATCTACTTACTCCTACTTATATTTCTAAAATCACTCTTATTAAACTTTGTTTACTAAAGATCACGTTACTTAACACTTTCACGACTGAAAACACAGAGTGCGATATGCAAGTTCCTGTCCCGCTAGCAGTGATCGTGTTATCAATAAATATTTTTATTTAGTTTTGAACAATCAGTCTTACAAGTATATTATCCTAATCTAAGCCTGACATTATTTTAAAAATAGTAATCAAATGAAAATTATCATCAAATTATACAATTTAACAGTATTGTTTGTTTTTCTTCAAGTGTTTAAAGTTCTTATAGCGGGAAGCGGTGGCTCATGCATGGCGACTATAGCGCACAACGGCTTAAAGCAGGTTTGATTGCATTTCACGAGTCCATCCGACTACAGCCGAACTTTGCGAACTTTGTTTACGTCGCACGGTACTCGTACTTTGTTTAGTTTAAGTTTTTTAAACTGACCAACAACGGTCGTTACGTGATTGTCTTGCCTAAATTGTCTTCGTGTTTGTCAATGTGAAATATTTTCTGCTACTCGCATAAAAATGCCAACATCTCAAAACAAAAAAAAGCTAAACAGAGAAATGAATTTAATATTTAAATAAAATAATTTTAATAATTTTTAATTTAAATAAAATAAATGCAATATTACAAGAATACAAAAATGGTCAAATATCTCTAGGGCATTGCCTAGAGAAACTTCGATTTTAAAAGGACCGGAAGTATAAAATGTTACTACAAAATTATCTAGCTTTCATTAAAAAAAACGTCGTTTTTTTATTTTTATACTACTCGAGGTACTATAAAAAGTAAACTATCATTAACAATGGAACTGATGTGATTATCTAAATTTAAGTACAACTAGACTAAGGGATATAAGCAACGTGAGACTGATGTTCTGAATGTTTGTATATTCCATTGAACGATATTTACAGGTCATTTCAAAAGTTATGTTTGTTTTTTTACATCTACATAATTTTATTACTTTAAGCAGTTGAAGAAAAACAAACAATACTGTTAAATTGTATAATTTGATGATAATTTTCATTTAATTACTATTTTTAAAATAATGTCAGGCTCTTAGAATAACTAGACATAGAACCCTAGTAGGCGCACGCGAAGTGAAGCAATTTCAAGTTAGCCTTTAAAGGCTAAGTACATCGCTCGACGCCTTTATTTAAGGGGAAGGGCAAACGCGACGACATTGATGGATACCGACCGGTGTCTATAATCCCTGCCGTCGCAAAGATTCTTGAGAACGGGCTGAGTACACGTCTCACCGAGTACTTAGCGGCCACCGGAGCGCTGTCGGAGCGGCAGTATGCGTACCGCGCTGGCTGCTCGACAACCTCGCTCACCCGCGAGGTCTTACGGCGTGTGCTGGAGGCTTGTGAGGCGAGACGGCAAGTCGCAGTCCTGTGCTGTGACCTATCGAAAGCTTTCGATGTCGCAGATCACAGCGTCCTCGCCTCCAAACTCAAGCACTACGGCTTAAGGGGACCGGTGCATTCGCTTCTGACAGATCTGTTGCGAGACAGGACGCAGATGGTGGTTGCTGACGGTGGTGAGACGAAGTCCGATCCTCTCGGGACGGTGATGGGCGTAGCGCAGGGATCCTCGGTATCCAACATCCTGTTTTCGCTGCTACTGAATGACCTGCCGGAACACGTGACTGAGGGGGAGGCGTACATGTACGCGGACGATGTGGCTGTGGTTGTCAACGCTCTGTCACTAGACCAGCTCGAGCAGCGGTTGAACACGGTCGCATGCCAGGTGGCACAATGGTTTCAGTGGAACGGACTCGCTCTGAACCACAAAAAAACGCACTTCATGCAATTTTGCATATCTGGGCGTCAGATTAGGAGTTTGTCCGTCAACGTAGATGGAAACACCATTGAACAGGTTCCAGCGACCGTGTTCTTGGGATTTCAAATAGACCGTGGCCTGACCTGGGAGAGGCATATCGATAACTTGTGTGCCAGGCTTGGTAGCGCGTGCTTCGCTCTCCGCAGGCTATCGCGCGTGGTGTCCGCCGACGTGGTCCGCACTTCTTATTTCGCGACCGTTCACTCGCTTCTCCAGTATGGGGCAGAGCTGTGGGGGCGCGCTGCTGATCGAGAGCGCGTCTTCCGCATGCAGAAACGTGCTGTGAGGGCGATCGCGAAGGTGGCATGGGACACGCCGGCGCGGCAGTTCTTTGTATCGCTCCAGATCCTTACGCTGCCTTCCATTGTCATACTCCAGGTAGTGATGCATGTTAGGCAAAACCTGGAGCGGTACAAGACGCGCGGAGACTACCACACGCGATGCTACAACACCCGCGGAGCTGGCAAGCTATCTGCGGTTACACACAGGCTGGCTAAGTCGGACAGACTCACGCACGTGCTGGGACCCGCGTTGTATAACCACCTACCGGATCAGGTGGTCACAGCACCTAGCCTCGCTTTGTTTAAGCGCAGACTTAAATCGTGGCTCGTTGAGAAGGCGTTCTACGATGTTGACGAATTTGTGCGGAAAATCGAGTAATATAATTAATTTATTGTGTACTTTTATTTAATTTAATTTACTTAATTCATATTAATTAAAATTATAATTTTATTATTTATTTTATTATACTCTGTATAATAAGTAATAACTTGTGACTTGTAAAATTTTCTTACCAATAAATTGTTTAATCTGTTTAATCCGCGTCAGTGCTCAAGGTCAAGGCCTACTGGGAAGAGCTCTACGAATTTTTAATAAAAATGACGTATTGTGCAGTGAAAGGGTGTCACAACTCTTCACATAATCACCATAAACAACCGAAGATTCCATTTCACGGGTAAGTACAACCTGGCATCTTATATTCTTGAGTAAAACAGTAGTTTATGCACAAAAATAAAATGTAAACAAAACACACGCCATTACAAATAAATGTTGCTAGCTATAGACCAAAAATATTTTACCCCATAGATATGTACTTCTTTGTTTTTTCTATTTCTACTTTACACTGGTACTACGAATAAATAATAAAAATAAACGCAGCCGCGCCGCGCCGCGCCGCCGCCGCCACCCCGCGCCGTGGCCGGTGCGCGGTGTGGCCTCGTTCAGCGCAGGTAGCAACGCACGCGGGCAACGATAGGACGGCAGACCGACACGACCGGGCTGCTACTGTGAATATTTCTTGCTAAAAAAGACCCAAAATCTTGGCCCGACCCGGGACCTCATTATCACCGGTTGAAAACGCGACCGCTAGACCAACGAGGTAGTCGAATAAAAGTATAAATTGTCCTGCATAAAGATACATTTACTCTACGTTTATCCCAAAATGTTTAGAAATAAATGTCCACCCGTGCGAAGCCGGGACGGGCCGCTAGTTAATTATAAAGTTAATGAAATATCATCTAACAGAAAAGTGATAAATGTGCAAATCATTTACTCCTTACTAAATGTTACAATTTCCCGACCTTACGGGAAAAATGTTAATTACTTGCAACATTATTTGTGCACTTGTGTGCGTGTCGGCTAATGTAATAACGTGCCGCTTACGCACACATTGGTTGTTTTTTGGCTTCAACTTTGAGCGGAATTTTGTATGAAATTATCACTCTATGTCTTATTACTCTAAGGTCAGGCTTAGATTAGGATAATATACTTGTAAGACTGATTGTTCAAAACTAAATAAAAATATTTATTGTTAAGTAACGTGATCTTTAGTAAACAAAGTTTAATAAGAGTGATTAATAAGAGTCATTTTAGAAATATAAGTAGGAGTAACTAGATATAAATATTATATAAATATATAAGTCATATAAATATGTATACATAATAAATCTGATTGTGAAATCGTAAATCTAATACCTACTATATTTAAGTGTTAAGTGTGTTCTAGTTTTCTATAAGTCTGATTTTCTAAAAAGTGTAATCTGTATATCTTAAAATGTGTATCCAATCATCCAAACAATAATAAACATTTTAAATTATAATTTTATTACTTTTAATTACCTAAATCCTAATTTTATTTATTTACATACTGGGTACATATGCAAGTTGAAAGCCAATTATAAATTTCCACCTACAGGTTACTAATTAGATGAAGACAACCCCATCACTAGACCCTACTTTGTCATGGGTGCGCTACGAGGAATAAAAATTAAACATTTATACCGACTGAATGAAGCGCACCAAAACGGGTGCGCTATGTGGAAGTACTTTGGTGCGATTCATCTGGGTGCGGTTCATCTGGGTGCGCTACGCGGAATACCTCAATTGTGCAACTATGTTTTTCTATCGTTGTATTCTTTTTTGTATTTTCTTGGTGTGCAATAAAGTGTATTGTATTGTATTCTGTCTTGGCAATTACACAACTCATGCCATTTATTGAGTTAGCGCTGGGCGAACGTACCGTATCTCCCCTTTTTACTTTCGTCTAAGATTTTCACGCGTGGTGTAACGTGTAACATATGCTCGCTGCGAATGATATGACCTGTAACATCAGTCTGTACCTGGCTTTATTCTTTGTACAGACACTCTTCAAAGGTAGGTATTATGGGTCACTATAATGCACGACAATTTATTGTACGGCCCAATAATGTACACCTTGATAATCCGTGTTATGGCTTCCAATTTTAATAGGTTTTGTTTGACACGGATTATCAAGGTGTTAATTAATCGGCCGTACAATAAATTATTATGCATTATAGTGGCCCGGTATTATTCGTAAGTCTTATTCTACTTCTGAGCAGAAGACAAATTAAAATACAACTACAATTTATTTTAGGGGTCATTTTAGCTTGAAACCTAATTAAAATATAAAAGTGAATACTTACAGGCTGTTGGTAAAAAAAAAACAGATATAAGTTATGTAATATTAAATAAATCTACCCATCCTAATGAGCGGTTTTCGATTTGCATTAAAAAGAAAAAAATAGTTCCTGGTATGATGATGATTCTTAGTTAATGGCAATATGAGTCTGGTTGGACTCTTTTCTGCCAGTGTCAAGTAATGTATATTTGTATATTTTTAATCTACCGTAGGTACCTATTGATACACTTGATATCGTTAATATTAACAAAATTTGCTTATATTAACATGTTAAATTACGATTTGATTAATGGAAAATAATAGTAAAATATGAGTTTTAAAGTTATGAAGAATGTTGATATTTTCACCAGAGCCTAGTTCGTTATCTAGGAGGGTACACCACGTGGTATTTCAATAGGTGGCAAGTCGTCAACTGGAAATAAGGTATGTCCTCAGGTATGTCAATGAAAAGTGAAAGAAAACTTTGAATTTTAAAAAATCGGTCCATTTTTGACATTGACAAACCCTTATTTCCAGTTGACGCCCCCTGCCATCTAAGAATAGAGAAATTTAGAACCATTTTTTTTTCTTTTAAAAATGCAAATCGAAAACCCCTCCTAATAAAATTGACGTTTGAAAGGGGTTTTATGTACTTGTGTTTAGTAATCATCCATTGTGTTGGCCATGTACCATTGGGTACATGGCCAACACAATGGATGATTGCTATTCCCAGTCTAATCTGCTACCATCTCTGAGGCTACCATGGTTTACGACCTTCACGTAAGAGGGAACGATTCTTCGACCATGACCACGAAGGCACCAATTATATTTAAGATAATAAATTAAAGAGGCTCTTGTCATTGCAGTGATGCAATTTCCTTCGCTCTCTCTCTCTAATGCAGTCACTTTTACGTCTTCTAAACAACCTCAATTTTTTTTGAAAAGGATAGACAAAGGATTTTGTGTTCATAGGAGCGAGCAGAGCAAGCCAAACCCCAAAATCTTGTTAAGAGGCGAACCTAGTGTATTTGTTAGTGAAACTAGGACTAGATTTCATTTAGGTACTCACGGGGTTCCCGTGGTTAAAACCTCGATTTACATAGACTTCTACAATTTTTTCTTCGATTCCTCCAACGTGAAAACACGAAGTAAAAAAAATACGATACAAAAAAATCATGAAGATGCACTGTTTTGCACATAATTTGGTTGAGATCTTAGGAACCCGCGATCTATTGAAATTACTTATTTTTTGATTCGTAGGTTATTTATTACTTGGTTCCTTTACATAGTTTTTTCATAAGTTGTGTAGTTTTCTTTTAAATAAGCAAAAACTCCACTTTTTCATTAGCGGCGTTCCAAATACGCATGCTCTATCCCACTCCTATGAACGCATAATCCTATGCTTATCCTTTTCACAAAATGGCGCACAATGCACCCTCTTAAGCTAAAGTTTTAGCTTATTAACTATTAACTAAGATTTTAGCCAAAAAAAACGAAACATACAAAATGTTTTACAAATTATTTTACCACGCAAAAAAAATCACAACTTACCATTGGCAAGTTATTGATGTAAACGAATAGGGTCGAGAAAATCAGAAATAAAATAGCGGTACGCATTGTCCTGAAAAAAAAAAATCTGATATTAGAACTATAAATAGATTAGGTCCCTTCTTAAGAATAAATAAAACAAGTACCTTCTTATTAGTACAAAACAATTATAGCAGCATCATCTAAAATCTAAATCTAGCCCCAAAATAAGCAGAACTGTTGTTAAGGAAATTATGATATTACATGGACATTAAAATCAGTCTGAGCAAAAACGGTTTCCTCATTGAAGTAGACTCATCATCATCATCATCGATATCTATTCTACAGCCTATTATATAATGGTCCACTGCTGGACACAGGCCTACCCCTGATTTTTTATATCTCATTGGGGTTAATACCCATAATCACCACGCTGGGCATGCGGATTGGGATCGCAGTTTAGTGTACCATATATACTGCAAGAGACGCTGCTGCCCGCCCCCCGGTGTATGTCCCTTAGTCGCCTACGGGAAGAGTTAGGGTGGTGTGAGTTCTAAGCCGGCACCACACGGCACCCACCCTTGATACGATCTCGTCTAATTATTGTCTCTCAGCGATGGCTCGTACTAAACAAACCGCCTGAAAGTCCATCGGTGGTAAAAAAACACAATCACACCCCGCGCCATCATCTCGACTCTAAGACCACGCGCAAGATTGCCCCCGCCACCAGAAGTGTCAAGAAGCCCCATCGTTACAGGCCCGGAATTGTCGCCATGCGTGAGATCCGTCGCTACCAGAAAAGCACAGAGCTGCATATCAGCAAGATCCCTTCCAGGGTCTGGTGCGCAAGATCAAGGCCTAATGAATACTGGGCCTGGTGCTGGTGGTTTCCATAATCTCCACGTTGGGCATACGTGTTAAGGATAGCAGTTCTATGGTAGGATCATTCTGCAAGAGATTCTGCAACCCCTTCGGTGGATTTCCCTCAGTTCTCTTAAAACGACCACGGGAAGAGTCAGGGTGGTGAAAATTTTAAGCCGGTACCACACGATCTATAATATCTAGGTACATAATTCTTCCTTCTGTTAGATTTACGTTGATTACCCTTTATTGTTCTTTTTTTTAGGGTTTCAAAGATCGGTTTTGAAACCCTTATGGTCTCGCTTTGTCCGTCCCCGCTCTTTCTTGAATATCTCAGTAACTACTGCAGCTATTAACTTGAAATTTGAAATAATGATACATTTCGTGCGCCATTACTGATTTTAAGAAAAAAATATATAAATAAATGAAAAATGAAAATGAATATTTTCAGTACAAATTTTGATGTTGAAATTTCAAAAGATACCTAGGAAGGCAAATGGGGTCTCAAATGAAAGGTATTGTTTTGTACATTTCAAAACACTTTTTGAAATTTCTGTAAATTTCATACTTTTTGAAATATTTCAAAAAAAGTCGAAAAATTGACCATACCCCCCCCCCCCTATCTCCGAAGATTGCACACCGATCCACGTACAATGTATTAGGCGTTTGTAGATATCAATCTATATTTTACAGGAAAAATATAGAGAAGTCTGTAATAATAATAGTTTTTGAAAAATGGTCAAAAAGGGGGGGAATTTTTTTTCAAAAGGAGGGGTACCTACCTATGTGGGGTATCAAATGAAAGGTATCGTTTTGACCATTTCAAAACACTTTTTGAAATTTCTGTAAGTTTCATACTTTTTGAAATATTTCAAAAATAGTCGAAAAATTTACCTTTCCCCCCCCCCTATCTCCGAAGATTGCAGACCGATCCATGTACAATGTATTAGGCGTTTGTAAACATCGATCTATATTTTACAGGAAAAATATAGAGAAGTCTGTAATAATAATAGTTTTTGAAAAATGGTCAAAAAGGGGGGGAAAATTTTTTCAAAAGGAGGGGTACCTGCCTATGTGGGGTATCAAATGAAAGGTATCGTTTTGACCATTTCAAAACACTTTTTGAAATTTCTGTAAGTTGCACACTTTTTGAAATATTTCAAAAATAGTCGAAAAATTTACCTTTCCCCCCCCCCCTAGCTCCGAAGATTGATGACCGATCCATGTACAATGTATAAGGCGTTTGTAGATATCAATCTATATTTTACAGGAAAAATATAGAGAAGTCTGTAATAATAATAATTTTTGAAAAATGGTCAAAAAAGGGGATTTTTTTTCAAGAAGGGGTACCTACCCATGTGGGGTATCAAATGAAAGGTATCGTTTTGACCATTTCAAAACACTTTTTGAAATTTCTGTAAGTTTCATACTTTTTAAAATATTTCAGAAAATTGATTGTCCAAATAATTGGCAAATGTTTGAAACCCTCGGCGCGCGAGTTACACTCGCACTTGGCGAATCTTGTTTAGTCGTGAAAACCTTAATTTAAGCTTTCTAGGATATATTTCTTCTTATTATTCTGTTTAATTTAAGCTTTTGGTTTTCCAATAAATAAATAAGTACTACTAGCATAAGGTAAGTAAGTAATTTTAATACCTAGCTTATCCTTTATTTTGCGGCAATTTCTACACCAGTCTTGGAATTTATATAAAAAGTAAACTCACAGTCAAAATACGTACAAAACCAAGCGTGAAATATTGCTATAAATATTTTACGATAAAACGTATAAAATTTTGCGTATAAAAACGTTTTCTGGTCAATTCCTACTCGCATAGGTACATAATATTTCAGATATCAAACAATAAAATTGTTCAATTATTATGAAAGTTTGAGTATGTTAGTAAATCCCAGACATGCCTGATGGTCGGAAGATCCGGACGATATCATCGAGGTGGAAATATTTTGTCTCTTTGAAGGGACTGTGAAAAGTAAAAAAAAAACTACCCCACTAACCTCGCCTTCAATGCGTTTGGGGTTTTTATTCCCAACCATCCCACTGCTCAAGTCATATCAATGGGGTCAATGGTATTTTTCTAGGAGTATCTAGATGTAAAACAATGTGAACATCCCTATTAATTTTTATCTGTCCTAATACTTTAGTAAGAAAGCAAATTACAATCAAATAATAGAATTAAATTAAAACTAGTATTTACCAATTGAGCTAACTGCAGACTGTTGCAAACAATCCACAGGTAGCTCAACTGATCCATATCCTATTAATCTACCCAAATAGGAATCAGTTTTTTGAGAATCTGCCCACTCGGGAATCTGTTTTGTGAGAATCAGCCCATTTGGGAATCAGCCCAATAGGAAATCTAATTTTTGACAATCTATTTTTGTGAGAACAAACCGCCGCGCCGAAAGACTGGATGAAGATAGCGGTGACGTGAAAAAAAGGGTAAGGCCACCAGGATCCCCCATATTGATCCCCTGGGGGATCCTGGTGAACTCATGAGTTCATCTGAAGGTCTATTTTACCGTTGGGGTGTATTGACACCACAAAGGAAGAAGTGATGATGAAGCCATTGACATCAACTATCAAGCTTTCAGATTAAAGTAAACTCGAGAGCAATGAATCCGGGTCACTCAAAGAATCCAAAAAATCTCGGAAAGTAAGAATGCTAGGTTAATGCCAAACCGCGTAAACGCAGTAATGGAAGCACGAGGAGGTATTGAAATATTAGGTAGGAAGTATTGAAATTCAAGAAAATCGTCATAAAGTTCAAAAATTTCATGTTTCCTATTTTTGTTTTAAGGAGAGATCGACAGTTTTTTTTCTTTATGTAATTTTGTGTAAATAAAATGTATGGTGACTCATATTTTTTTAACTTTCATTTAAGGAGTATTAAATTGTCTATTAAATACAATTTATTGCATTAACCTAGCATTCTTACTTTCCGAGATTTTTTGGATTCTTTGAGTGACCCGGATTCATTGCTCTCGAGTGTATTTTATAACACATTTGCTCGTAAAGGGTATCTTATTTCAAAAATTTCAATACCGTAATGTATCTCATTACGTACTTGTGCGGTAATGTAATGTAAAACGCACGGTTTTTCAAAATGCTCCGTCTAAAACGAACGGTACTTTTTTAAATCTTAGCAAAGAATTTTTATGTCAGAAAAGTGGTCAATATTTTATGAATAAAATTAACTTTAGGAGATAAAATATAATAAATAAACATTTAATTCTTTAATTTAATTAATATTGACCATAAACTACAACCATTTATCTGTAACAAAACAAAAATTAGTAATACTGGCTGTTTTTGTGCCTTTGCATTAAAAAAAAGCGATGCGGGCGCATGCCCGTGATAGATTCGTGGGCTTTATCTACCTAATAAATCATCTTATTTTGATAAGATTTATAGAATTGCCTATATCTATTCTAACTAACCTTTGGGAAATTATAAATAATAATACCAGAATTCAGAAACCACTATAAATAATATTCCACGTATTTTAAATCATGTGACACTTCAATAAGTAATAAACTAATAATTATCGACGCTATGATATTTAGCAAAGTGATGTGCAAAACATATTATTACATTAAAATACTTATAAAATAGGTAATCTAAAATCTGATAACTATTTTAGAGATCCATTTCACATTTCATATCCACAATTATTCTATAATAATGCGGGTATGAGACCCGCATCGCTAATTTGTGAAAAAAGTCCGCGCGCTTTTTCTTTTCGCTGTATTGTTTTTACTTGAAAATGTCGTCAAGTAATGATGAATTTATTAATTCAACACCACTCGGAATCTCAGAGGCAGCTAAAAAGGCTACTCTAAGCCTCTTGCCAGAAAAATCGACCGATAGATACATACAAGCGTATCAAAATTTATTCGAAAGTCCGAGTTTGATTTATTTCCTCGCAAATAAAATAATGTTATAAAACGTCGTATGACATACGTGCGCTTTGATAATTACAGCCTCTGCTTTCTTGTAAAACTCGCCTACGGCTCGGGCTAGCAATATCGCCTCGGCTGGTATCTTCAACTTACCGCACTTGTATCATAATGTACTATTACATACTGCGGGTAGCTTCCGGCGGGGCTCGTGAAAATAAATGATAATGATACATTCCTACACAACATCATGGCCCAAAGTAAAATAAGCTTGTATTATTAACACAATTTTAAGACTACCAGATAACTGGTACGCATCATCATAAGCCATATTGTCCACGGCTGGACATAGGCCTCCCCTAATGAGTGGAACCCTGTCTAGTAAATAAATTCGAAAGTAACTCTCTCTCCCTCTGTTTCGTTTTTATAGAATAAAATTTGGCAATGACATAGACTGTATGTCGTAGAAAGATATAATATGACAATGACATAGACTGTATGTCGTAGAAAGATATGTATAATATGGGGTACTTTTAATCCAGAAAAAATCGTTTGAAGTCAAAGGCAGTAGCTGGTACATAAACCATCCAGACCCGGTACAAATGCCAGCAGATTCCAACCTAATAAAAATAAAATTACAGTAAAATAAACGTATAATCGAAATCTAGCCTAAAATCCATAAAATTAACAACTCGAAAATGAAAATCTAATCTAAAACGAGCTCCTAGACTCTTTTACTAACTTAATATTTCTATCCAACTCCCCACTGGACGAAAACGCGGACATTCTAGATATATGTATCAGCTCTAGGTCATTTTTAGCCTTCCTATCTCCTGGGTCCGACGATGTCCCATACTTCGCCTTATTTAAATAAGACAGTATATGCTTGACTATGTTATTTTTCGAGGTTTTGCTCGTCAAGTTCGACATAGACGATTTCCCGGGCGACGTTGACGAAGTAAAGGATAGTTTTGATGCATTATCACCGAGGAGTAACATTCCTCTTTCTGACAGGAAATCATCTATGGAATCGTTGGAGAAGCATGCCTGAGCGCCTTTTTCTGTTGAATCTGAAGCCGTTTTCTTCCGTGGAATATCCTCAGTTTTAAACTCTGTAGAATGATGAAAGTTGTAATTAAAACATCGAATTTCGGTTTCGGAAACAGTACTGTCGGAATGGTAGACATTCGTATCTTGGTTTCGGTAGCTCTCAACATCTTTATTACTCACAGTACTCTTAGTCTTGCCTTCATTTTGTATTGCTTCTAACTTACTCAGGTGTAGATTGTGTTCACCTTCTCGCTTGTAGTTTAATTTCTTATCCTCGTAAATAGCTTGCTCTGTCTCAACTTTAAATTCTTTCACTTCAGTTTCAATATTCTGGGGCACTGAAGTTTGCCTCCAATCTCGCCTGTTCAAACATTTTGATAGAATATCATCAGACATACTGATTTTAGCGGTATTTTCTTTCTGGCAGGCTTTGTAACATTTAATCTTTCTGTCTATATTCGATGATTCGCTTACAAAATCAAATTCTGTCGTTTCAGTGAATTCATTGCTTGTGCCTATAAGAGGCGTAGTTACTGATGCATCTTGTCTGTAATTAAAAAAATTACAGAACACCTTTTTCTTGCTGGTACAGGTGGAACAATTTGTCATGCAATACATTAATCCGATTATCATACAACATTGAATAACAATAATAAAACATAATAAAACTATAGTATATTTGTTTTTTGTTATGTATTGCGCTGCTATTTTGCACAAAGTATCTGGCATCCTTTTTGATTTTGTCTCATTGCTGGAACGTGGGTTTTCTATTTCCGTTATCTCTGACAAAAAAATCTTGTCTGCAAGCTCGTTATCAGACTTTTGGTTTATATATTTATCATTTTGAATTCTGTTGTTTGTAGCAAGGGACTTAACAAACTCAATGTCATGCTCAGCGATTGGTATGAGAGTGACGCACAAATTCTTCACAGGATCGTATATATCTTTACGACTGTCAGGTAGACAAGTTGGTGCTCTTGTGCAGCGTTTAGTTATTTTGTCGATATAAGGTCTTTTGCCGTTGTAATAAGTTTCACAGTTTACTGGCATGCAATCGTTCAATGGATCCTGATCTTCGTGTTGACAACGTGATGCTGCGTCGTTGAGTTGGTTTTTTGCGTTCTCGTTATCTCGTGTACCTTTGATTTTACCTCTAGTGTCAAAGTGGATTGTCAGTGTTTCTCTGGATATTTGTCTTTTTCTGTCGTTTGGCCTGTAATCAACATGGATGCTGCAAAATCCCACTCTTTCAAAGGAGTCTAACAGAGGTGCTACTAGCTTCAGAACTTTGCTTGTTTCTGCAACAATATCAAATAGATAGTTATTTATAATTATACTTTAACTATTTTTAGAAATGCTGAGAGTGAAATGGATTTTTAAATATAACGCTTTATTAGATACACGTAGATAAAATATATATAACAAAATTGAAAAGAAATGCTGGGAATCACGAGAATGCATAGAACTCTGAATAGGGACTCCTTCTAAAACACTCGTTTCAGATTAACTGCCTGCGACCATGTTTGTTTATGAGGCCATAGCGATGCGGTTTTCTAGCTTTAAGTTATTTCAATCGGCAAACATACAGTATCCCATTGAAAAAATAGATTTCTAACAGCCTCCTCACCTCACCTCAACATGTTTGTCCACTGCTGGACGCAAGCCAACCCTGAAAAGCGAATTTGAATGGATGTTTAATTATTCCAATAAAACTACTCTGTGGACAGGTCAACTCAAGTCAAGTTGCAATCAAGCTTAGACCTGGAATTAAACAAAGGTAGGTAAATCTTTATCATCATCAGATAAAGTTCACATGCGATAGAAATAATCTCCATAGAAACCATAATAAATACGAACTCTGTCTAATAATAATGATAATAATAAAGCCCATTTATTTCCAATCTTTAATTATTCTACACTACATGCTTTTCTTAACTTAAATTATTTGTAGTGATTATTAATCAAATTATACATAATATCGCTTCTAATATGATAGTAATTAATAATTCTTAATATATAATAAACAAAAAATTCATATTATTATTTTATCTCATTTTAATCACTATCCCTACTGTTTCTATCACTGTTGATCGGAACCCCTTCTTGGGTAAAGGCCTCCTCCAGCTGACTCCAAGCCTTTTTGTCTGTTGCTCTCTTTCTCCATTCAGTTCCTGTAATAGCTGTTATATCTTCCATCCACCTTTTTGTAGGACGTCCTCTTCTTCTTTTTCCTCTTGGTCCTTCCCATGTAGTTGTATTTAGTGTTCATATTTTATATGTGCATCTCACTATATGCCCTGTCCACCGCCATTTTAATTTTAGAGCATATTGTAGTACATCTATAACTTTAGTTTTTCGTCTAATCTGTTCGCTTTTTACTCTGTGTATCCTTCTTAGTTTTAGTACATATAGTTCAGAACTCTGTCGTACGGAAAATTGCATAGAAGCAAAGCCTCGGCGCCAAGCACAAAAGCAGCACTCTATTACTTAAAAAAAAGATTTTTATAAGGACCGGCCTTTTATCGCATAGATTTTTTTATTGAAATTGTTTCGATAAAGTTTACGGAGTAACAAAGTTTTAATGTAAGTAGCCCAATTGACGTCATTTTACATAGGTTACACGATATGCTACTTACCTATTAGTCTTGAAAAGGCCACCAGAATGGACACTAAAGTATTCTTTCAGAACCAATCTAGTCGACATAATAACCTACGTAAAAACTATAAATATAATTTATGATATATTATGAGTTAGGTAATTTGTAATATTTATTTATTCATTATACTAGAATATGGCTCTGTGGTCTGGATTCCTCGAAACATAGTGCATATATTACTTGAATTTGAGAAAATTTTAAAAAGGTTCTTGATACTTTTTAATTACCGCTTTCCGCTGGTCGCTTCTGACTCTATTTACAGCCTGCATAACATTTTGAATAACAACATTGACTCCGGTGAGCTTATTTCTTTTTTGCCTAAAATCTGTGTCTGTCGTCGTGCTAGAAAAACTTTTTGGACTTTATAGACCACCTGATAACTGGACGTTTTGCTACGTTGCGTTTTTCAATTTTGCTAATTAGACTCTCTGCACATTAGACGTTTCGCGCTGTTGGACATTTAGATACTTAGATAGACCTTCTGATCAGGATCTATGAGTAGCTCCACTAAATATGTCTATGCTAATATTTAAAAGAGGAAAGATTTGTTTGTTTGTTTGATAGGCTCCGAAACTACTGGACTGATTTGAAAAATTCTTTCACCATTAGAATCCTACATTATCCCCGATGAAATTAAGCTATAGAATATACCAGCGCGAAGCCGGGGCGGACCACTAGTACTAAATAAGTTTGTGGGACCAAAGTGATTCTAAAAATGAAACCTGAAATTCTCTTGATGATATTCATAGAATTCTCTTCTTTTTAGGGTTCCGTTCCTCAAAAGGAAAAAATAATAAACAAACAAATAATACTGGACAACTCACACAGCATTATCTAGCCCCAAGCTAAGCAGAGCTTGTGTTATGGGTAATAAATAACTGATATACATAATATAATACATAGATAGATATTTTTTATTATATATAGAAAACGACCAGAACACCCTGAACAAATGTCTGCAGATCGTACACACATTTGTCCCGAGGCGGGAATCGAACCCGCAACCTTCGCCCACCGCGCCACATCAGTCGTCAAAAAGGAACCCTTATTAAATTATCACTTTGTTGTCCGTCTGTCCGTTTGTCAACCATCTTTTCTCAGAAACGCGTGGAGGTATCGAGTTGAAATTCACATCATATACTCAAATTCGTAACCTCTTAGAGCCGCGATATAAACCAAACGTCCAAGTTAACGTAATCAAAAGTTACAGTTGTTTATGCCCAAATACTTTGAAATTTCCTAGGGAAAGTTGAATATTTGTGGTTTATTACAAAAAAAACGATTCTCGCCTTGAATCGAAAACCTATAGGGTACTTCTCGTTTAGCTAAGGTCATGAAATTTGGCAAGAAGCAAGGTCTTATAGCACAAGTAAAGAAAAAAAACCGGAAGTTTAAAAAATATTTTTCTATTCTCGCATTGGGTCAAAAACAAAGAATAGATAATTCCCTTTCGCCTAGAGCCATGAAATTTAGCAAGGAACCAAATTTCATTGGTCTTTTAGCATATTATGTAAAGGGAAAAATCCGTAATCCGTAAATTCGTAGATAAAATTAAAGATTTTATTATCTCGCTACTGAAAATCTATAAAGCACTACATTCCGTTGAGAATCATGCTATTTGGCAAGAAACTAGAACACACAGACAACAAACTCGTAATTTTACAGAACCCTTGCCGCGCGAATCCAACTCGCACTTGACGTTTTTTTCATATAAAGTAAAATGCCCCATCGCGTTATCACTGGCCGGGACACTGCCTATTTGACGGAGAAAAATGAGAATGCTATTTGGCAAGAAACAAGAACACACAACAAACTCTTAATTTTACGGAACCCTCTGTGCGCGAGTCGATTCGCACTTGACGTATTTTCATATAGAGTAAAACACTTTAACCAACATCTCACTTGAATAAGCGCTGTATCCTAAAATGGAGCACGCTTTCCCGAACGAACTTTTCACCCTGGATTTGAAGAATCCTAGATTGTAGGCTTACGGGAAAACAGACGCTGGTAGGTCATTCCACTCTTTGGTCGTGTTAAATTAAGAAAATAGAGCAGAATTCTTTGTTTCCACGCTTCCACGATGTGGTATATCGACCAGAGTACGGAGGTATTTCTATCTGCTGGTCTTATGATGAAAGTATTTAAAGTGAGCGTGAGCTAAGCCATTCAAATTTACAAACTTTCGCCTGAATAATTTGGAGTTCTGCAGCCTGAAATGGAACTGGGTCCTAGGTCCTTACCGCTAGGTACAAGATCGGTACACTCTCCCACAATTTGAACACTATTGCAGTCCTGGGTTTCACCGGTCAGACAGCATTCATCAGGTATCAATTCAACTTGGATATCATCCACAGAAGTGTTGTTTAACTCAGCGTAGAATTCTAGGCCAATTTTGCAGATCGACGGAGGAATTAAACCACTTCTGGCGACTCTTAAATCGGTCGTTCGGGCAGTTGTTATAATTATTGTAAAGTAAAATAATTGGTAAAAATTCATCTGATGTGAATATGGAAGTCATATTTTGACAGTGTTTTTACCACAGAAAACTATTACTCCTAGCGGAGGTTTTTACCATTGAGAAAAAAAACTAGCCTCTATGAGATTTGATGCTATAGATAATGTAGAAAAGAAAAGGAAAGCACGGAGTGGTGTTGTTCTCTTGGCAATGGGGCTTCTAAACGAGCAATTTTTCTCTGCTATGTGTGGTTGCAACACAGTGGCCGGCCATCAAATTCTGTTGAATACGTTTATTTCACCTTAGGTGCCTTTTCGACTCATTCAATTTCATTGCCCAATGTACAGTGCGCGTCAGAATTAAGTATCCTCCTTGTCTACAAAATATTACTTCTAACTTCTATTCGCTTGTCTTATCACCAATTTTCAAATGCAAAAACTAATCAAGCCGCATAGGATCGAACCATCCCTCCCTTTATTAACGAGACACGAATTCCCGACACTAAATTAACTTAGCTATTTAGCTGTTGAAAGAAGGTGTCCAATTTTGTCTATCGGCCTAATTAGTTCCTAGTTTTTAATGCCAAGTTTTACCCAGGTCTAACCATTATTATTTTATTTCATGGCTGCGGGTAGGGTTTGATTTTGTTGTTTATAGTTAATAGAATATATTGTCACTCGTCTTATTTCTTGTGGTTTTCTTTGTGCGTATCTCCAAGAGTTTTGATTGTTAAAAACATTAGTTTACTAACGAGAGATCGAAATTGTTACTAGTTAAATGTCTGTTCTTTCGATGTAAACAAATTATTTTGAAGAAATTATCAATATCTATTTTAAAAACCCATTCACTGTTTACAAATATTATTTGTTATAAAACTATTATTTCGTTACTTCATTTATTGATTATTTAATGTTGTAGACGATTGAAGTATAAAATAAAAATATTTTAATAATAAATTGTTTTTTTTTTTTTCATTAATTTGCCATAAAGGCCATAAAAATATTATTTATTAAAAATAGTGCAACGAAAATAGACAACATTTGAAAAAAAAAATACGAATCATTGTTCACGAGGTTCGAACCCTGACCACTCTCATCTTGTATTAATTTGCCTGTTACTGCCACATGGCCAAGATGTTACTTACTGAACTGCTCGAATTTTAAGTAAGGGTTTCAAATGAAAATGAATTAAAATTACAAGTTATAAAAAAATGCGTTTTAAAGATACAAATTTTGTTGGAAACGTCAAAAGATATCAAAAGAAAAAGGAAAATTTTAAATGACATGTAGTTTTGATCTCCCTATCTCTAACGATTGCCGGTAGGATTTGAACCCACATCCTACATAGAGATAGGGGGATACTTAATTCTGACGCGCACTGTACATTTGATCAAAGAACTTGGATGACTTCATCCAATTTTCTAGTAACACCGATATTTGATCAAAGATTTGAATACTACTTATTTAAACTACTTATACTAATTACTACATTAATGTTACAATTTGTTGTTTAGTTGAGTTGCCTCGTAATTTTGAGCAGTGGCCTGTAATTTAGAGTGCACTAGTTTTTAAGTTTTATTGTATAATTTTGTAATCTTATGTTAACTCTAGTTGGCCCTTACTTAATAAATAAAATAAAATAAGTAAAACAGAAAAATAATATCAAACAACTTTATTATAAATTCACATTTCACTAACTACTAAACTAAAAATCTAACTGAGCATATTCCATTTCAATCACAAAGGTTCGCTGTGAATCTTCCAATCCACTACATTAAGTTTAGTAAAAACATTTTAATATAACTTAGAATCTGAGCCCCGAGTACATTTTGACGATCGTAATCAGACTTTCGAAACGCATAAATCGACGAAATGAAAAACAAAAGAAGAGGAAGCAGAATTCGGGTGTATGTATACACGAATATGAAAATGAATAAAATACTTTATATGTTATTCATATTCATATAATATTTATTCGCCATAGGAACACAAGGCACACTTGGTTATCTACATTATTACAGTACATTTCACTTATAATAAAACACAACATAGAAATAACTTGAAATTAACAACAACATTATCCTCTGTCTATGTTTTTTATGTATGTCTCGAGAAACAATTATTTGTTCCAAAAAACTCGGTAAATAATTTTTTTTAAGGATTTGGGGTCGGTTCTTAGTATTGCAATACAATCATCTTTATTTTTCCATAGGTTTTTGGTACAGCGCCTCTGTCGTACGGACAGAGAACTACGCAAATCCCATACAAATATGATTTCGATACTGTGACTAAAAACGGACATGGGCTCAGGCTGGTGACAAATATAATTTATACAGGATGTCCCAAAACTCAACGTTAAGCCGAAAAAGACTATATGCAAACTTTAATAACCCGATTAAACCCACTTTCAAGAAAATTTTGAAAGTTCCTGAAACACGTGTTCAATAATTTTATATTTTTAGTGTTCTTTGTAAGTTTTAAGCAAATCAGGCCATTGGTTCAAGAGTTTCAATCCCCTTTTAGGGTTTGAAGTTTTTTTGGTGTTTTTTGTACCCTTTTAGTGGTGAAATTTCCTAAAATCCTTTCTTATCGGGAGCTTAGAGATAATAAAGACAACTAATATACAAAATAATAGGTAATATACCTACGGTAATGTAGTCAGCGTCTTAAAGACGCTTCCGATTGGTATTGATTTGGATCAGTTGATCAGTGTTGTCAGTCATGAGAGTGTTAAGCTACCTCTAGATTGTTTGCATCAGTCTGGAGGTAGCCCAATTGTTACATTGTATTTCGTTTTCAACATTTAGTTTTTTTTTTTTAAATAAATTACTATTTTACAATCATTAACAACTAGCTTCACCCCGCGGTGTTACTCGCGTTGACATTATTTGAATTATTGGACATATTATAATTTACTTTTTTAATTATTGTAATGTGTACTATTTTGTTTATTTTACTTAATCCAAGAGCATAAATTAACGCAACATTATCAAAAATATAAATTATAATTAACGTTTTGTAAAAAAATATATAGAAAACAGACTTATGTAGGTATATGAATCTAGTATCAAAACCATGTAATGTATAACTTTTTTAATTATTTGTTCAATGCCCCATTATTTTAACTAATTGGCTTCCAAAAATACTGACCTGGATAATAAATAAAATAAATAAATATAACATTATAAATATATAAATTTAAGCAATTCGTAATCAGGTTGCTATAATTATGGTGCTACACAATAATGTTAAATAAGGTTAACCTTATTAGTTTCATTCTTTTTTGTTATTCTTGTGATATATATTTTAGGTGAACGGTGACGTCACGTTTAGAATTTTTAAATGAATGAATGAATACTTTATTGCACATGAAAATAACAAAAATAAACCTTTTGCTATTGAGTCTGAAAATATAAATTTTCAATGATACAATTTTACAACATAAACATATAAAAATACATAAATAAATTTGCAGACATATTTCTATGATTTGAGAATAAAAATAACCAGTTTGTTCCAAGTGTCATGTACTTAGACAATTTAAGCTTGTCAAAGGACATGCATAATATAGGTACCCTAATTATACTAACACGTTTATGGCCCAAAACTCAGAAGTCTATCTCCTTGTCCGTGTTGTGCTATTTTGGGCAGTGAATGCGTTAATAGTTACATTTTACAGATTGTTTTTATAGGATTTTTATTTTATTTTTAACTAAAAATGTTAACACCAACATTTTTATAGTAATTAAAACAGTGATAGATATTGTAAGTTATTTTTGATCAATTGGTTTTAAAGTATTTTTTTTTCTTTAAGTGCTCGCAGCCACTTATGGTACCTAACTATATCTTTGATAGATTTTAAAGATCAATAAATAGTAAATACATGGTGTGTGTTGGGATTAAGACCATATGACTCATACACAATTAAAAACTAATTAAAATAATTTTTCAAAAATATACATTTAATGTGAACAAAGAAAACACCCAGACCAGGAACAAAAATTCCGCAGCGGAACTCGAACCCGCAACTATAGTCACAGGTGTCGTCAATTACACTAATAAATTCACCAAAAAAAACCTAAATTATTTATATATCCTACTGCCTCTAAATATCACATAAATTCACTAAACATAGACCTAAACAAAACATAGAATAACCTTAAAACTATTAAAGACAAAATTGTGACAAAGAAATAGTGAGTCGCTTTAAGCTTTAAATGTTTTTTTAATCCCGCTGGTATCGTGTCCACGGGGTCCTTCAGTAGGTACACTCTGACACCTCTGACGTAATTGTAGAAGTATTCTGCCCAGTCTACGTTTGACATGTCAAAGTCAAACATTTGCTTGTCAGCGGTGCAAAGTTCTTTGTAAAGATTCTGCGTGTTGTTGTTGTGAAATTTCCACTGACGAACTGCGAAATAACCAATCACTTCCGAGAACTTGTCTATTTTTCTGTATGCTTTTCTTAACCTGTGAAAGATAAATAATAAATAAAATAAACATGATCTTTATTAACAAAGAAAATAACAATTAAATAATAGAAAACAAATAGAATAATATATTTAAAACTCATATTTACATTTAAAACTATTGAGCTAACTGCAGACTGTTGCAAACAATCTACAGGTAGCTCAACTGATCCATACTTCTATTCTATTACTTACATAGGTTTTTTCCCAATACAAAGCGCAATCCCATCTACAATATACGCCGGGATCCAATGCAAGAAGAACACGTAGAGATTGTAGACGAACTTGGACGGAGTCAGGTGGAACAGGTAGTAATACACAGCCTGCACGCTCGGCACGTCCAGGCCGTACACTTCGTTGTACTTCATGAACTTCTCTGGAAAAGAGAAAGACTTGTTAATAAAAATAATAGTAGTTCTACGAACAGTAGACCTCGCGAGCACTTAACTGTTACTACAAATAAAAAAAAAACATAAAAACGTTTATTGCAGTACCTTATTTACAAACATACATTTGGATTTGGGAGCCCCCATTTAAGCAAATAATTGCTTGTGTTAGGGGACTCCGCTCTTGCCAGTGACGTATATAAAATCAGTTTTAAAACATACAAATAACAAGATAAATAACTCAAATACATAACCTAATAAAAATAAAATTAAAGTTATATTAATAAACAAATCACCACTAAGTTGATTACTAATTTAATTCATCTAAATTCTCATCCTTTGTACAAAATTTTCTATTTCTTTATAATTTTTATTCATATTCAATAATGAACTCTTTACAATGAAAATAAGTTACTTGATAAATACCTAATTCTTTATTTAGTATATTGTAAATATGAGCTGATTGATTATTGTATTTTCTCTTAGCAAATGTTGTTTTAGATGATTTCACCCATATTTCACCACTACTGGGTGCAATAAAAATACAACATTCAAAATCAAATATATTCTAATAGGTGGCAGACTTAATAATCCAGTCAAAAGAGAATGTTATTTGATTTCGGAACTTTGTTTGGTCTAGTTATGAGACAAACATACAAAAAAGTCCTCACTCTTTTGAGGTTAGACCTATGGAGGTAGGGCACAAAAAAGGTCCTCACGTTTGGCGTGGTTATTCCCTGAGGACCCCGATCCCGCAAGAACCCGTCCCGCAGAGCCCCGATTTCTAATAACCTCGACACATACATTATTACTAAATAAATACACTACTCACAGGACTCTGTTACTTGAGTTAGGTCTTGATAGAAGTGGGATATTATTAAGACGTTTCATTTTTGCATGGGATTACAAAAAAGAAGAGAAGGAATGATGAACTGCTGAACTGCTATCATTACTCACCCCAGGTCAACGGCTTCTGCTCCGATGACACGTAGTTATAAACCGGCGGCGGCAGGTCCAACGGAGGAGCATCCTCGTGATTCCCAGGGTATTCCTTGGCAGTCTTCCACGCGGTCGCGATGCAGGCGTTGACAACCATGTCTCCGGGTACGAGGTCGGCGATTGCTTTCGGGTTACAGTTCAGGACGTGAAGGAGACCTACTCCAGCTCCTACTACCACCTGGAAATTTATATACATAAATACAATCGCTCAAATACTTATTATAAACTAGGTTCTGGCCTGCGGTTTTGCACGTCTTTTTTGGATTAAAAGTAGCCTATATATCCATGCGGTTATGCGTAAAAAAACAATGCAGAGTACGGGACAGTCGCAACAGCATCCTGTGTGCTGCGGCAGAGTGCCTTTCATCCACACTCTGGAAGTGCTTCGTGCGGAGGGTGATCAATCAAGGAACCTTTTTCCTTTTTTGATTATCCTCGGCATTTTAATTTTCTGTACACAGTGCTAAATTAGTTGTTAAATTTATTATTTTCTATTTTGTTTTATTTGTAAATGTGTATTAGTCGTAAATCTATTGACCCATGGTTGTCTGAATTAAAACAAATTCCGCAGCAAGCAGCAAGGCGTTTAGGAATTGCGTTTGTGTTTAAACCACATTGCGACGTCACACAATTTGTGCAAGGAATCTCCTATGTCTAGAGAATTATGCCCTAGCACTCGTAATGTTCACATCTGAAAGTGCCTCCTACAAAGGGGGTGTGGTTCATCACATCACATCGCTTTGTAGGCTTTGCTGGCTGTTAAAATACACAGAAGTCTACATTTCCTCAGGTAGGTTTTCTTAGTTGGATCTTACGACATATTCAAGCTTAGCTGGAAGGGTGGACAAACATCCATTCTTTCAAAAAATCCATAATTTTAGTGTTATTTTACTTACCCCTGTAGGACCATAGACGTTGTCAATCCAACCAGCTAACGGCTCTCGCGCTGTACCGATCACTGAAACAAGAATTGTCATGACATTATCAAAGTAGCTGGCACATCTGGATTGGAAAGGCAAAGGACGGAGAAGGCATATAGGCCTCCTGGGACCTCTCTCTACCGAGCGTGGTAAATGCACTGCTCGGTCGCGAAAGGTTGTAGGTCGCAATGGTTTCTTTTTGCGAGGCAGTTATGATGCAGAAGGACGCAGAACGAGTCAGAGAGGATGACACCCAATTTGATCCTGTCCGGCGCAGACGATTCGAAGGACGAAAGAGGCAGTTCGCCCTTCTCCTCCATTTTCCGTAGTGGGGTCACTGGTCGAAAGTAGGGGGACTCTCGGCTGGCTCGCACGTCACCGTATGTCTGAGGGATGATTCCAGTGACCGGACCTAACCCTTGCTAGGACGAGGTCCAGGAACTTACAGGCCGGGCAAGATTGCGACCCGATCTTGCTCCGCTACGGCAGAGGACTGTTCACGGGTGGGTTTTTGGTTTTTGGCACACCCGTGGCGGAGGGAGTTTGAAGGCATTCTCCCACACAAAAAAAGGTCTATCTCCTTTTAGTATTGTCTGTGTAGTGATACCGTAAACAGCCAAATAGACTGTTCTTCAAGTTCCATGAACACTGGGTAAGGGTCATCTCATACTGAGACGCGACGCGACACTGCGCGCACTTTTTGGGATAGTGATTCAAAACACGCAGACCTAAGCTGCTGCCCTTCCTCTGTAAGGTTTACTTAATCGCCTATAACAACAGCTGGGAGCGACTTTTGGATCAGCTCACACTGAGACGCGACACTGTGCACACTTTTTAGGAAAGTTATTTAAAATAAAACTTTTATATTACGCAAAAAGATGAATATTTCGTTGACATAACTACTAACTGTCCTTGCCCGAGGTTTTCCACGCATGGAAAACCGCTGATGGCTATGGAAACGTTGAAGGTCTATCTTTTGGAAATATCCATCCTCTCGTATAGTCTCGAGATCCATCGAGTCGCATCGTGTCTCGGTATGAGCCGTGAGCTCAGGTGTCCCAGATGTGAGAGTTGAATTTGAAATAAAATAATAATATTAGAAACTTACCGATAGATGGTCTGAATAACGCAACAGGTAGTCCTTTAGAGTATTTCACGACAATGTCTTCAGCTGTTGCTTTGGTGTAAGCGTAGGTGTTGGGGTAGTCTCCAAGAATCCTGAAAAGGAGAACATAAATTGGTTTCCGCAATACATTCATACAGAGATGTGGAACGCGAGCGCTAGTTTGGCTCGGGGAGTCGTCTTAAGATGCCATGCTATGGAAATTTATGTTAACAAATACGTGTGAAGCCTTGCCTTTTCAAGATAATTAAACCATAGTAATATATTTTCGTATCATAACAGTATGTGATACCTTAAGATGCTATCATATTTTATCTTATAGTATCTTAAGATAAAATGCTATGGCATCTTCACCGTGTCTGACGAACTTTATGGTGACAACAGAGACAGCAGCGCGTATTTACCTGATGGGTGACATTAACGAAAAACACACCATCTTGAGATTAGGAAGCAATGTTCAAATATAAAACTCAGTTGCTTACCCTGATGTGATGTTATTTAGGACCTTGGTATCCATGGTTTCCACCAGGTCAATCAGCTTGTCTCCTGGCAGTGGACTTTCGTAGAACTTCTCGTCTATCTCTTGTTGGACGCAATTGCTGAAATAAAAAAAAGAAAAGCTACAGTACGCTGGCGTGTTTATGAATATCTAGCGGCCCGCCCCGGCTTCGCATGAGTATATTCTATAGCCTATGTTTATCAGGGATAATGTAGGATTCTAATGGTGAAAGAATTTTCCAAATCGGTCAAGTACTTTCGGAGCCTATTCAATTCAAACAAAGAAATAAATAATAATATAATATAATAAAAGCGACGCGTGACCCGATAGCTGGCGAGTATCTGGCACAGCGCATCAGCATTGCCATACAGCAGGGCAATGCAGCCAGCGTCTTGGGCACGCGCGCGACTGGTATTGATATGGATCAGTTGAGCTACTTCTAGATTGTTTGCGTTTGTTGAGTTAACTGTCTGCAGTTATTCTAACTGTTTAACGTTTTTAACAATATGGCTTAAAGTCACCCAGTCCCCTCGTTAAATGAAATTAATAAGGTATTCCCGAACAATCAACGTTGCAATCGGCTTAGCCATTCTACAAATGGGTGAATTCTACGATCCGGCTGCGATATAAATGTTGACAATCATATTTGGACACTATAACATTATTATATGTAGGTATTATTGTTTAGGGTATTTTACTCTATGATGAGAAATAATCTAGCACCCGGAAAATATAAGTTTAGTTCATAAAATAGCCAAGTACCTAAATTTAAAAATTCAATCAGATTATTTATTTTTTAAATCTGTTTTTAATACCATATAATAATAGGCGCTATGTCATTATTTCACCAGCAACATCAGCATATTATTTGGTTAGATATCACAACCAACTGACGTCATGTCATGACCACAGAGCAATGTCGTCCAAATCGTCCAACGTTGTAGTCAAATTACGCGCGCAACTACATTTTTTTTAGGTATTAGTAGCACTACAGAATCTAATTAAGATACTTTTTCAAAAAATTCTGTCATACCCTATTGAATTGAATATACCTAACGCAATCAAACAACCAAGTTAACTCAATGACCAATTAAAAAGTACTATATCCTTATTGGAATATAAGTATAGTCTTACTGGTCAATACTAGGAAACTAGTTGAATGCGAAAATTCCTATTAAAATACTAGTTATTGTGGTTCGCCTCGAACTTTGATCTCGGGATGTTTAAGAGAGATACCACACGGGCGCTGGCGCTGCGCTAAGTCGTCGCTGCGACGTCGCACCGTTGACGCTCCGTAGTTCTACGTACAAATGCCCGACATGCCACACAACAACGCACGCGCAGCGCACAAGGAGTGAGGGAGACGAGGCGGGAAGGGGTGCTGCGGTGCGACGATGCTGTGACGACGCAGGACAGCGCAGTATTGTTTAGAATATCAAAGCTGTTGCGTTGCGTCGTCGCAGCGCTCGTGTGGCACTCATTGCGTTGAAGTCACTGCGTTGTGTCGTCGTCGCAGCGCTCGTGTGGCACTCATTGCGTTGAAGTCACTGCGTTGCGACATCGCAGTGCAGTGGCAGCGACCGTGTGGCATCTCTCTTACTCTTTACCAAACTTACAAATTGACAATTAGAATCACACTACATTGGATGTTTGTTACCTCTTTACGCCAAAGAACGGATATTCCTGTAATTTTCATAGGTACAGGTAGTTCTAGGCTTGGAATATAATTATATTGTCGTCTTATATTGTCTAAGTGCTTATTTTGTAAGCCTAAAGAAATAAAGTTATTGAGTTTTGAGTTTTTCTTTTTTTTTGAATAAAGAAGGATACAGTAATATAGTTATTTATTTTCAGAGATTACACCGCGTAAGAGGGATTACGTATAATATTAACAAAAACCTCGAAATATTTACCGCCGAGATCTTAGCTCGCTCGATCGATTAATTGTATGTTATTATAAGGCATCGGCTACCTTGGGTAATTGAATTGAACATTACAATTTTTACTTTATGAAAATTTTACATGTTTATTGATTTCAGCCATATTGGCTTTTATCTCATAGAATGTCTACGTATAATCCTCACGCTGGGCATGTGGGTTTGGGATCGCAGTTCGGTAGGAGATCTATTCTGCAAGAGGCGCTGCTGCCCGCCCCCCGGTGTATGTCCCTTAGTCGCCTCTTACGACACCCACGGGAAGAGTTGGATGTAAATTCTAAGCCTAAGCTGGCACCACAAGGCTGAGGTTGAGGTATGTGAAACCATGGCGTTTACGGCTTTAGAATCGACCTCTCCTTCTCAATCTGCGGATGTTATAAGAATCGATTAAGAGAACCGATCAGAAGAACAGCAGCAACTTATTTTTGTATATTTTAATACCTCTACTGCAAACAGTATTTGATAACAAATTGTCAAAACTTTTCTGTGCAAAAAGACTTCGATTCTATTAGTACCTAGTATGTAAGTCTTATGTATCTTTGGGAAAAAAATAAATATTTCTCTCTCTCTCTCTCTCTCTCTCTCTTCGAAAAAGGTTCTCGAGTGACGACCGCGATGCAACGCGAAACGGAGTGTTGGGAGACCATCAACTCGATGGACCGACGACGACCGCAGGATTCGATGGATGGAGGCGTCTCAGGAATGATCTTTGTTGCTTTGGGGAGACCTATGTTCAACAGTAGTACACAGGCTGACGGTGAAAACATAATTTATCCTTTGTCTACAAAATATATCTTGAATTCTTGAAAGGATTGTACACATTGTAATAATTTTTACGATCTTGGTAGCTATAATTTTGCCATTACAACACTGTAGGTGCCTTACTAAAACTGCATATTGCTTTGTATACCATTGTTCAAACATCAAGTTTATGTTATTTTATGGGGAATAAAATAAATTAGATAAAGGTTCTACTTTGTTGTTAGTAAAAAGACGACCTCTGTGGTGCATTGGTCGAAGTTCTGGTACCCCAATGGTTGTCACTTCTGTATAACGGTGTAGTCTCAGTAGTCCAGTTAAAGTAGTCAACCGGACTTCTGAGTCGATCGAAGACTCAGTAGTTCGGTTGCTTAATTCAACCGGACTTTTGAGCCTTTTTTTTGCAACAGTTTTATCGGTGTTGATGATACATTGCCTTAGGTACATTTACGACCTAATACTGGTCCATGCTCAACGCAGGCCTTTCCCTGATATGGATAAGCTGGATTGACATATTTTATCATATGGATATCGGCGGGCGGGCAGCAGCGCCTCCTGCAGAACAATTCTATCACTGAACTGCGATCTCAAACCACATGCCCAGCGTTGGGATTATGGGCATTACCACCATGAGATAAAAACCAATTAGGCGATTATCAGTGGGAGGCCTGCATCTAGCAGTGGACTGTTAAAGGCTGTTGCAGGTGCAGTATCCGGTGCCTGGTTGAAGAAGCTCCATCAGATGGGAAGCGAAGAGTGTACATTCTTTACGTTAGTATTATTTTAAATATTATATTATCTGTGGAGACAAACCTGTAAGCTGTAGAGATGTGAACCATTGCCTTCAACTTGGTACAAGCTCGTGCCAGTTTACACATCTCCCTGGTGCCTCTCACGTTGATCTCGACAGCTGTCTTCAGTGGTTCATCGAACCGAACTGTTGCTGCTCCGTGGAAGATTATCTCCACCTGAAATATTAATAGATTTAGGTGATTTCAGTCAAATAAATAGGTAACTATTTTAGGGTATTTTTGGCAGTAGTTAAATTGGTACCTAGTAAATGATTTATTCGTCACAGTGATATTTTTTTTTAAAAGAAATGAAAGAAAGGATTATTGTATTGGCATTATGATTAATAATTGTTTGTATTCTTATTGTTAAGATTTGACTTAAGAGGAATAGCAAGGCAAATGACCTTGAACCTTTCAGCGCGCCTTTATGCAGCAAAAAGTGCTTGTTTTCGGTTCAGCATGCCATTTAGTGTCCCAATAAACCAAATAATAGGATCCTCCGCGGTTGGGCGACGTGTAACTGGTCAGGTTTGTATCACAGATTTTGTAGGCGAAAATACGTTTTTACGTTTGATTTCATTATTTTGATTACTTTTTGAAGCTAATGGACCTCCAAGAGATAGGTATGAAGTATATGAATCACTATACTGAAATTAGTACTAATCGAATTTGAGATGCCGATAAAAACTGGGTTCGAAGCAGTTACACACACACTATAACTAACACTATAACAACTACACTATAATTAACGGTAAGCATTTGGGACCTCCAAGGGACCTTTCAGGATATGTGTGAGAGGATATATAAATTTCAGAGCTCCACAATCAATATTTTTGTTAGAAAACGGATTCGAAAACACCTAATTTTCTTGTTTTTACCTTAGTATGCGCCTTAAGTACTATGTTTATTTAGTCAATTTTGTTAAAGTGCCTAACTCTTGGACGATTTAGTTTCCTAACTGTAACTCCTTGTAAAATAAATGAAAATAAACACACTATACTATGTGTGTGCATTAGTGATTACAATAGGTAAAACATATAATTTAACTTCACTTAAAGAAATCTTATGTAAAAAGAAAAACAAATAATTTTTTGTACGTACTACACCTAGGTACTCAGAAAGTTGATTAGGTATTCCTTGATTGTTCCAAACATAACCTAGAAAGTTCGTCATTGCAACCGTACCATATACTTTTTAGTTTATGAACTGTACTAAAAAGTGGGACGGAAATCTATTTGGGATTGAATTCACGCGTTTAGCGGGGGAGAAAAGTCTATGGAAATCCATTTCGAACGTGTCATTTTTATTAATTTCTGAAATAGCACCCGGTAGCTATGGTTATTTTCATAATAGGTCAAACGTCAAAAAGTTTTTACATTGAATCCGCCGTATGATTTGGCCTCTTCCGTACTATTTGGAACAAAGATTGAAAAAAGAACCATGTGAAAATCGTACGCGCGTATTTATTGCGTACGGTTTTCAGATAATTCGAGCTTACATTATTAATTATTTGATGTGCAATAAAGTAGGTAAGTATATTAATTTGTATTTGTTCAGTGTTAAATCCATTAAGTTAGTTTAAGAGCCTATAAAATACAACCTCAAGTTTTTGTGAAAAGGAAAGACATAGGAATGATTTTGCGCTCATAGGATGCCAAAAAAAAACCGAAACATAATGTAATGTTTTTTATACTTAGTTCTATTAGGTACCTACCATCCTTCCTTATTCTCAAGATCTTTTCTTCTGTATTTATTGAGAAATCAAGGTTTTAGTAAGAATTTAGAGGTAACTTTGCGATTTATTCTATCGAGAAAATTTTATGGAATCGTGTTTCGAAACATAAAGAGTAAGTCCTGAACTTTACCATATATATAAATTTAAAGGTTAAACATTTAGTAGTTTGGATGATATGGAAATCTGGCGGAGTAATATGGTTTTCCAATGAATAACATAAATAAAAAATAAATTAAATAACAAAATACCAACATTATGGAGTGCCTTACCTCATTGGCAATGGTGGTTCGATCCTCCGGACTGATGCCAAGCTCAAGATTTCCGACATCGCCTTCTATGATAGTGATCTTGTCAATGAAGTCAGGGTGGAGCTTTCTGAGTTGGGCGTATAGCTGGAACAATTGTTTTGTTATGAAAAACTAGCTGATCAAAACTTCCTTCCTCCATAATTATGTGAAGAGATAGCGTCACATACAAGAAATTTATGAGGAAACAAAGATAATTACAATCAAACAATGGAATTAAATCAAAACTAGAATTGAAACAATTGACCTAACTGCAGACTGTTGCAAACAATCAACTGATCCATATCAATACCAGTCGCGCGCGTGCCCAAGACGCTGACTGCATTGCCCCGCTGTATGGCAATGCTGATACGCTGTGGCAGATACTCACCAGCTCTCGGGTCACGCGTCGCATAGACCAGACGCTCATATAATTTTTTTAGATAACAAAATGTTTAAATTTTTTATGATTTTGAATGACCTACTACCGAATACTAGCGAATCTAGAACAGTTTCCATACAAACGATTTCAACGCGCTATTCTTCCGCGTTGTTCAAGACAACGCCAAAAATGAAACAAAAGCTACTGAGTTGAATGTGTCACTTTACTGTTTATTTTATTTTACTGCTTATTTGATTAATAAAATTAATTTTTGTTTTCTTTTAAAAGAGAGTGCCCAGAATGCTGGCAGCATTGCCACGTTGAATGGCAATGCTAATTCGTTGACCGAAATAAAAGCCAGCATTCCGTTCACCTGTGGACTTGAGAAGTTTTGTAAGGTCTTTGTTTATTTCGTGTGCAACAGGACCCCAAGGAGTCTCCACAACAAACAGCTTAAATAATACTTACAAATACAAATAACTATACTGGGCCAAACTATTTATTCAAGCTGAAAATTGTCTTACTTGTTTCATGACTAAAAATATTAGATTTAAATAATAAGATGTCATTACATTTCCTTATGTCAGTCGGTAAATTATTATAGCGAAAGTCATTAACTTTTACTTCCAGACTTACAAAATACCCAAGCACTTAGATAAGTCCAATTTATACTATAAACAGAATTAAAAATAGTAATTATTATCCAATAAAAATAAGATGTAATTGTTTTTTTTTTTTTTTTTTTATATACTTATTAAGATCTTTCCTTATTGTTTTTTGTGTGTATGCTAAATAAAGTTTATTCTATTCTATTTAATTCACGACAATATTTTGTCCCATAAATTGATTTTATTCAATAATTTTTTTCTCTAAGTAAATTTTGGTAGCAATCTCAAAAATGTTATTACAATAGAGAGCTATTTTCACGTTATACATAAGTTATAAACAGTCATCGCTTATTAGTATTATTGTAAATATTCCTTGCTTACCACATCATCGAATTGTTCTTGTAACCTCTTCGCAATGGTTTTGTTCTTTTTCGGTCTCGCGAGGAGGTACAGCCTCTTGATCTCTGGGCATGATCTGTAACAATATAACAACACCCAAATAAAATACAGATAATGTGTATCAAACTGATAGGGGTTCATTCAGGACCTCGACGGGATCAGCTTATAAACTTATTATTTTATTTATTATTTTATTTGAAAGGCGAATATTTAAAAAAAAATAGACTTTTGTCTTCATTATTTGTGTTTTTACGTGTAGTATATTATGTATATAATTGGGGTCCTTAGCAAAATCTAAAGTTTATATGAATTATATTTTTTCAATTATAAAAAATCTGTTAAGGAATAATAAAGGCTTTTTTTTACTTTTTTTTTATTTTATTTTATTCATATTATATTATATGGTATTGATATGGATCAGTTGAGCTACATGTCGATTTTTTGCAATAGTTTGCAGATAGCTTAATTGTTTCTATTGTAAATACTAGTTTTAATTTAAATTTGTTATTTGATTGTTATTTTCTTTCTGAATAAAGATTTTTCTTATAAATTTTTTTTTATTCATTATGTATATATTTATTAATATCTTCGTATCACATATATTTATTGGTTTGAAATATCAATGATTTTCAAAGTAACTCAATTTTGTAATAATTTCATCAGTTTTGCTTAGAGAAGAACAAGCCAAACATATTTTGTGAAATATTTCAGAGTGCTCGTAAAAGAATACGAAAAGGAAGAAAAAAACATGATTTAAAATATATAGAAATTCAAACAATAGTTTAGTAGGTACCTATTCGTGTTATGTAAATAAAAAAAATCTGTATGGATAATAAATATTTTGTATTATGTATATAAAGGATTAGCGAAATAGGATAGCGATTAGGAAACGTAGTGTAGGACGCCCTCCGACCAGGTGGGATGACGATTTGCGAAAGACTGCTGGCAGATGCTGGATGCCGCAAGCTGAAGACAGGGCGCTATGGCGCTCATTAGGGGAGGCCTATGTCCAGCAGTGGACCAGTATACGCCGATGATGATGACGATGATGATTATGTATATCAGTTATCTTAAGTACCCATAACACAAGTTTATCCTCTAGTGGTCCAAAATCACCCGTTTCACCTAAGTAGGTACAGACGTCTCGTGGCACCTCGTATAAAAACCTAACCAAACTTTTTATTGAGTTCAAAAGTCATCGGAATGCTGGCTTTTATTTCGGTCAATGAACTAGCATTGCCTTTCAACATAGTAATGCTGCCAGCATTCTCAGCCAGCCAGTATCATTGAAGCAAACTATGTATATAGGAGAATACTTTTTGAAGACCTCTGTGGCGCAGCGGTCGAAGGTCTGCTTGCAACGAAAGGGGTTGCGGGTTCGAATCCGGTGGCACCAATGTTTGATTAATCACGTATGTTTCAGTGTTCTGAGTGTTTTCTATCTACACTAATATTATAAAGAGGAAAGATTTGTATTTTTGTATGTACCGTATAAACTTAAAAACCAATGGACCGATTTCAAAAATTCTTTCTTCTTTTTTGCCATTAGAAAGGTACATTATCAATGAGTAACATAGGCTATATAATATACCCGTGCGAAGAATGAATCTGAAGGTGGGGGACAGACGTACTTAGGGGTTCTCATCCACCTTAAGACGGTACCCCGAGCCAAACTAGCGCCGCCACCAATTTTATCTTATTATTTCGTTGAACAAAGGTAATTTCAATATTTTCAATGGGCAATTTGTGATACCTATTATAAGCTTTTTTTAATGCCTACATCTTAGATTTCTTCTGTATAGTTTATGAGAAGATACGATGTTGCACTTTGTGGCCATCCAAACTATACAAAGTTCACTTCAACCTTTTTAAGGTAAAGTAAAGAATTATTCACACTAGTCCCCACTAGCTCAACTTCACAGAGATAAGTTGCCAGTAAATAATCTGAATCTGACAGTTTGGGGTTAGCCCCAAAGTGAATCTGACAGTTTGGGTTTAGCCCCAAAGTGTCAGATTCTAAAAAATAAACACATAAAACAAATAATGAATGAACAATACTGGTTCATTATTATATATTCCAATAACGTCATTATGGTAATTCTTTGTTCTAATAACGCTAACACTGTGTATGACTAAGCTATTAATAGAACCTGTACCGAGTTGACCTCTAGTACCCGACTGGACGCAGTTACGTCCACCGCTATAGGTTATTGAAGAGTTACTTCATCATCGGCCTATATCAGTCCACTGCTGGACATAGGCCTCCCCTAATAAGCGCCAAAGCGCCCTGTCTTCAGCTTGCCGCATCCAGCATCTGCCAGCAGTCTTTCGCAAATCGTCATCCCACCTGGTCGTAGGGCGTCCTACACTACGTTTGCAAAGTCGCAGTCTCCACTCAAGAACACGTTTACCAATACATTACATAGATAGTTTTTTTTTATGCATAGAAAACGACCAGAACACCCGGAACAAATACCTGCAGATCATACAAACATTTGTTCCAAGGCGGGGCCACCACTTAGGTTCGAACCTTGGCTTGGGCTATTGTCAGATGCTACAAGAGGGTAATGGATGTTTCGCCGAGGTGCAGGAGTAGATGTGAGCTGTGCCTCGCTAGCTGGTGACGTCACGCAGCAGAGACGAGACGAGATGAAAATAAAAAGAAGAGATGAGCGGAGATGTGAGCTGTGCCTCGCTAGTGCGCATCTCAGCTGCTTAAGCCAGCACACATCTCCGCGTGATTATCCTGCTGTGAATATACAGGGTGTAACAAAAATGAAGGACCAAATTTTCAGAGGAACCCTCCCTCCCTCTGAATGTTTGGTCAGTCAGCTTCGAACACAGAACACAGGAGCACAACAAAATATAAATGAAATCACCACTAGTCTGAATGCATGTGATAATTATTAAAAGGCCTACGTAGCTATTTACATCGCGGATCCTTGACCGCGGCGGTCAACGACCCGCGAGATTATAAGAGTCGGTGATGCGCCAAAGATGCATTTGTGTTTTTTTTTTATTTATTTATTTATTTTTTACTAAAACTAATTTGAACACGGGATATCTATACTAATATTATAAAGAGGTAAAGTTGGTGAATTGTTTGTCACGTTGTAGGGTAATCTCTGGGTCTAATGAACTAATTTCAAAAATTCTTTCACCATTAAAGAAAGATTACTTTCAGGGAGTGATAGGCTATGTTTTATCCCGGAATTTCCATGGGAGGGGGAACTACCCGGGTGAAACCGCGAGGTGCTGCTAGTACAATATTATAAAGAGGTAAAGTTTGTGAGTTTGCTAGGTTGTTGTATCTTTGGATATAATGAACCGATTTTGAAATAAAATTTACCAATAGAAAGCCACGTTATTTTTGAGTTTGAGTACGGTTTAAATTAATATAATATATAAATATATTAATCTAGCTGTGCTAAGCCGGGGCGGGCCGCTAGTAGGTTATAGTTAGAATACAATTTTAATTTTAATTGTAACATTTGCATGCTAATTTATTTGCATGCTATAATAAAAATAATTGTAAGAAAAAAAAACATCTGTGTAAGCTACATTGTGTTCAAGCAAATAAACTATCTTTATCATTATCTTTTAAAATATAAAACAATCATTTTTAAGAAAAAAAAACAGATTAAAATTACCAATAAAACACCATAAAATTTTTAGCTAATTTTATTCATTACTTAACTAATTTAATTTTTTGAATACTTGCATTGGATTGTTCTGAGATCGAAGCTGAACCCTCCCTGAAAGTTTGGTCCTTCATTTATGTAACACCCTGTACGCGCTGGCACTGCGCAGTGCGCAATAAACATCGTAATGCCGATTGCGTTCGGAATAACAAATAGTTTTATAATTCTGTGCACGACTGTTTGTGTGTACTAGTTCTTATTGCAAAACATAACAATGGAATTTGTTTCGATGTTAAGGTTACGTGGGTTCGATTCCCGGTTGTCTATAGTAACTGATGCTTTTTTAACTCGATTTCTCTGGCAATTAATTTTGATGGGATTAGCTGTATTTCATGCGTCGTTTGGTGCCGGCTTAGAACTTGCAGCACCCCAACTCTTCCCGTGGGTGTCGTAAGAGGCGACTAAGGGATATACACCGGGGGGCGGGCACCAGCGCCTCTTGTAGAATAGATCGATCACCGAGCTGCGATTAAAAGGGGAGGCCTACATCCAGCAGTGGACCATTGAAGGCTGCTGAGTTTGAGGTAATTTGGAATAAATCAAACAAGTAAGTCGCAATACGTGCGTTTATTATCTAGCCCCAAGCTAAGCAGAGCTTGTGTTATAGGTACTAGATAACTGATATACTTACATAAAACAATACATTACATAGATATAAATTTTCATTGAAAACGACCAGAACACCCGGAACAAATACCTGCAAGTTGTACAAATATTTGTCCCAGGGCGGGAATCGAACCCACAACCTCTTGCGTCCTAGGCGGACCTGCGCCCACCGCGCCACAGGGGTCGTCATACGCGTCGATATGAGAACCCCTCCGTTTTTTCGTCGGTAGAAAATCAAAATTTTTGTTAAATTATTGGGAGACCGCTGGGGTAAACGTGTTCTTCAGTGGAGACCACGACTCGGTTAACGTAGTGTAAGACGCCCTCCGACCAGGTGGGATGATGATTTGCGAAAGACTGCTGGCAGATGCTGGATGCGACAAGCTGAAGACAGGGCGCTATGGCGCTCATTAGGGGAGGCCTATGTCCAGCTGTGGACTAATTTTATTTTATTTTATTTAGACGCACAAAACATAAAATAATCACAGAATATAACAAAACTTAAATAATATGTGTATAGAACTTGATCATTTCACAAATTATGTGCATACAGAGAATCTTACGAACAAAACATGTAAAGCAACAAATTGAAAATACAAAAACAAAAAAAACTTTAAATGTAATAAAAGGATACCTAAATCCAATTGACTACTTACTTTAGTGCTTAAGCATACCTACCTACAATTACTACATTGTAAGCTTAGTACTAAGAACAACTTAAATTAATTGTTTTGATAGTTCTGGTAAAGTGGCTCAACTTGGGAACAAAAATGTCAAGTACAGAAGTTTTATCCTTAGCTATATTATTGTATTGACGGGCCATTCTGGTTAGGGGGTTGTAAAATGAGATATTATTTTTGTAAGTCAACAATGCATAGAGGTTGGTTGAGTTGGACCTACGCGCACTAAATCGTGTATTAAAAGATATCTCTAATAACAGCTTGGTACTAATGTAGGCTGATGATGATGATGAGGGCAAAGTCCGCATTGGTGCCCCTCACATTTCCTTGTATAATTCAAGTAGTTCTTTGTACAAAGGTAGGTATAATTTTAATATATTCACAAAATTAAATCCAAGAATATGAACTGTGAAAACGTATAATAATGAACAGCATATTTTCCACATCATTTCCATTTATTATTCCATGTCCATCTAGCTAAGTAATTCTATGTAAATATGGATACTCGTAGGTACATAGGTATTTACATTTTGTACATTTAGAATTACATACAAAAGAAGTCGGAGTACAGAAAGTTCACCCCTGGGCCACGGAAAGCACGTTAAGGGCCTACACTACATATCTTCCAACCCACTAAATATTAGGTAAACTTTGAAATTTGAAATATAATGGCGAAGTTCAGGATTTACTCTATCGATCCATATATTATGTCGAAAACAAGATTCCATAAAATTTTCTCTATAGAAAAAATTTGCGAAGTTACCTCTAAACTTTTACTAAAACCTTAATTTCTCAATAAATACAGAAGTTATGATCTTGAGAATAAGCATGGTAATAGAACTAAGTACAAGGACCTTTTCATGTATCGGTTTTTTCAAATAAAATCCTTAATAATATATAAAAAGTTGAGAGGTGTCAAGGGACACCCGGATGGAAAGAAGTTCCTTTCTATAAGAGAGAGAGAGAGACAGACAGAGAAACATGCGCACGCCGCACGGCTTACAATAGCTTACTATAGCAAAAAGTGTCGTTACAACTTTTCTGAAACTTCTCTTCTTTTGAGATTTTTTTCCGTCCAACCTCCTTTCACAACGCGCGATAAGGAACTTAGTTCCAATAAGCTAAAACTTGACTTTTGGGCTCGCGTTGCGTTGATTTGGCATGCCCTGTCCCGCTTCTATGAACGTAAAATAATAATGTCTATCCTTTTCACAAAAACCTTGAGGTTGTAAAGGCTCTTAAGCAGTTGGCCCTGCGCCTGGTCTCTCCCCGGTTGTGTCGTTCTGCCGTCTCATCGGATTATGAGAGTGTGGGAATAAAGAGTCCACTTGTGTGTTTAATTTCGGGTCACGTATGTCACAGTCTACAGTCGTAGATTTAGGATTTTAAATAAGGTTGCTGACCGAGTCACACTAAAACCCACTTTAAAACAATATTTAAAAGTCTAATTTTGAATAGGTTTGACGTATTTCTTTGGTTTGACAACTCACTTAGGTAACAAAATTAAGGTTGCGGCGACAGCTGCTCGCAACTTCAATTCGTAAATTACCTATTATGTTCCGTAATACAAAAAATGATAAATGAAAACTTTTTGTATTTTCAACATTGTGTTGTTATTCTGTAACAAGACATTATAAGCTATGTTCCTTAACAAACAAATAGGACGAAAGGATGTCATTTTCGAAGCAAAAATATGCAAAATAGGATTTTGTTCACATTTCATTAGACTGTTTTATTAAGAAAAACAAGCAACCAGGGAGCTATTAAACAATACTATTCGAATACGAAAAACAACATGTTATGTTGAAAATATGTTCGAATTACAAAATCATTTTGGTAGTAGTTTGTATGGGCAAATCATCATCCTCAGGCCCAAGTTAATTAACGTTGTGCAAGCGGTTCTTAATTTGTAATTTCACTAACAACAATATTTGTAGTTGTTACGAAAACTAAATATGCAACAATGCGAGACTTCAAATTTCATAAAATTATAATTTTGAAAAGAAAAAAAACCCAGTATCTCCACTGCTTTTTAAGTTTAGCGGAACAATTAGTAATCCATCGGATATCAAAGGATATACCACGGATATACAGACACCCGGCTGGGATTATTCTATGAAGAACACACAACGAAAAGAATGATAAAAATTGGTTTAAAATAGACGGAGAAATTGAAAACCCACAGCAACCCAATATAAAATTTCCTACTCTTCTCGAAATCGGTTTAGTTTTACCCCGAACTAGTCAATTCACATTCTACTCTGATCTGTCTTATATCATAAAATTCTTAATAAATTTACTTGCTATAGAAATACCGTTTTATGTTCTTTGATTCAGCTCAAGAGACGTAAGGTTATTTTATAAAGTGAAATAAATACGCGGAAAAGAAAACTATAGAATACTAAATAGTCAAGCTTTCTAGCATGCTGTGCCTACAATTTTTTATCTCATAAAAATCGCCAAATAAAATTTAGTTTTTCCCCGAACGAGTCAATTCACATTCTACTCTGATCTGTCTTATATCGTAAAATTCTTAATAAATTTACTTGCTATAGAAATACCGTTCGTTTTTTTATTCTTTGATGCAGCTCACGAGACGTATGGTTATTTATCAAGTGAAATACGAGGAAAAGAAAACTATAGAATACTAAATGGTCAAGAAAAAGCTTTCTGGCGTTCTGTGCCTCTAATTCTTAATTTTTTACAATATTCTTACATCAAAATTTAGTTTTTCCCCGAACGAGTCAATAAACATTCTACAGTCTTAGATCGTAAATTTATAATAAATTAACTTGTCATAGAAATAACGTTCTGTTTTATATTTTTTGATGCAGCTCACGAGACGTAAGGTCATTTATCAAGTGAAATACGTGTAAAAGAAAAGTACCTATAGAATACTAAATAGTCAAGAATAAAGCTTTGTGGCATTCTGTAACTAAAATTCCACTGAATACTAAAAAAGGTATCTACATACCAAATGAATTTTGAATAAAAATTAGACATTAGTAATTCTCAACTTATGATTTCGGTTACTTTATGAACCGTTCTATTTTTTATAAAAAAATCCAAACTTACAACTACGTGTCGAATCACCAAAAAAAATATCAAAATACCATTTCCGCACGCGGCGACGCATCCGTTGCTTATACTATAGAAACGTAAAAACCTATCCTTTAAATGAATTTCTTTCCGGATAGACAGACAATAATGCCTTGTGGTGCCGGCTTAGAATTTGTACCACCCCAACTCTACCCGTGGGTGTCGTAAGAGGCGACTAAGGGACATTCGCCTAGGGGCGGGCAGCAGCGCCTCTTGCAGAATAGATCTACCACCGAACTGCGATCCCCAACCCGCATGCCCAGCGTGGGGATTATGTACATAGCCCCCCGTGAGATACAAAAACCGTAGGCCTGCGTCCAGTAGTGGACTATTATAGGCTGTTAAGGTAAGGTTAATGACAATAATGTACGTACCTACCATTCTAGGTATCAATTGATTCAGAGTAGTTGAATGCTCGAACTATAAGCAACACAAGATGAGTCACTATTGATCCAAAAATAAAATACATTGTACATTTTAGTATCAAATCAATAATGTATGCTAAATTGTCCTCGCTTAGAATAATAAAGGGCCCACACATGGAGTTGTAACGGCTTACCGAACATTGACAGTCACCTACCAAGTTCTGATATTTTACTTTTTTTTATTTTCTGGCTCCAAACATAAAAATTTTGAATTGATATCAACGCATTCATATGCCAACAAAAAGTACTACTAGCTAAAAATACCCTGACAACGACACCAGCTGTGAATGTTGTTCCTCATCCAAAAGTTTCATGTGTTTTGACAAACTTTTCACCTCAAGACTTCAGTCGATCCGAATGACATTATTGTTGCAAGCAGCTTGATGACAAATACCCCAAAATAGGCTCCAATATCCTATTAAGCGATTGCCATTTAAAAATTGTGACGTTTAGGTACAATGACAGAGAAATAATCTAAAGTTCATGCCAACGCCCCCATTGCACAAAGTCACCTACCCGGCACATAGCCACCCCGTTTGACGGTAATTAGGTTTTTGGGACAAAATATACTGTCACGAATATAATGACGACCTCTGTGGCGGCGGGAGCGAAGGTTCGCTTGTGATGGAGGAGGTTTTGAGGTCAATTCCCGCCTATGGACAAGTGTTTGAACGGTCTCCAAATATTATTTGTTCCGGGTGTTTTGGGTATTTCTTTGTATATTAAAGAATATCTCTTGAATCTCTTGAATGGCCTTATCGCTTTAAGCGATAAGGCCGCCAATTCCATGTCTTTGTTTAGGATAAGTATTTTTTTTAATGTAATTTATGTGTTCTTTGTTAATGGGCTATGAAATAAAGCATTATCTATCTATCTATCTATCTATATCTTTCTATGTAGGTACCTACTGTGTTATATTTGTATTAGGGAAGTATATCAGTTGTCTAGTGGCCATAAAACAAGCCTTGATTAGTTTGGGGATAGATAATGCTGTGTGGATTGTCCTTGGAACCTCAGAATATTTTTGTCTTTCTCTTTTGACTTAGCTGGGTAACGCTGCTGACTTTCTCTCAACCATCACTTAATACATACCTACAGCAAAAAATAATTACAATTAATATTTACACTTACATCTATTTACTAAAAATCTAAGCCGTCACCAGAAGGCAGAGTGCCCAGAATGCTGGCAGCATTGCCACGTTGAATGGCAATGCTAATTCGTTGACCGAAATAAAAACCAGCATTCCGATCACCTGTGGACTCTATTAGTAGTTTTGTAAGATCTTTATAGATAACGTGTGCCCCAGGACCCCAAGGACCTAGGGTTTCCACCCCAAACGGCTCAAATAGGTAACCTCTAACAAGATTAGCGTATTTTCGCCGTTTGAGGAACTCCGCTGATGTTTCTGCGGAGCCGGCCCTTACTGATGTCTCTGCTGACTGTCCCTGCAAGATGAGAAGGTGCTAGGGTATCTACACACGTAGCATCCTAAACTAAAGGCCGACCCATCTTCCAAGGAATCAGAGTCATACCGTCAGGCCTTTTACCATCATCTCGCATTAGGCCACGTGGTTCGAGAGTAGCTGGCACACTGACGCTGGTAAAACATAACATCAAATAAAAAAAACCATCACTAGAATGCTCGCTTCGCTCTTTATTCTTCTTAAGAAAGGGGGGGGGGAGGAATTAAGTAGGTAATGTGCAAACTAAAAAAAATTAAATGTTAGAAATAAATTATATAATTATGTACAACAATAAAATCAAAAGATCTTTTACAGTTGAGACAGCAGACTGTTCCAAATAATCTACAGGTAGCTCAACTGATCTATATCAATACTAGTCGGATGCGACCTCCAGACGAGAGAAGAAGAGAGTAAAAGTAAGAGTGGAAAACGAGCCATTTGAAATGCATTAACTCATTTTATACATTCATTACTTCATCATTCTCTTACTACTGTAAGGATTGGTATTTGTTTAATTCTCAAAAATTCGAAACCCGTGGCTAGCGAGGCACACTCGCACTTGACGGATGTTGTTTTGTCCTATACTCCTCAACTTTTTTGCCAATTAGATACTATTCTAAAAATTTGGGGCCGTCACTCACCAGCTACAAAAAATAGAAGTAATAACAAGGGGCCAACCTACGGGCCAACACACTTCTTAATTCAGCCTGATTTCGGGTCAGACAACAGTACCTAGGGTCAGTTAGTTTTTATTCTTGTACCTACTCAAGTTGCTTCACTAATCACCTATCATCTTTCAAGGTCAGTAAAAGTATGATAAAAAGTTAAAGCTTAAAATTATTTATTAAAATAAGTAACCTAGAATAGAAATAGCGGCTTTTTTGCATCAACGTATTATCGATAAAAATAATACCTACGCCTTTAAAAGTCAAAGTCAATAACTTTATTTCTTTAGGCTTACAAAATAAGCACTTAGACACGTCAAATTTAATACTTTAATAAACTTTATACAGCTCAAACCGAAACGCGACGTGACGCAGACGCAGCGCGACGTACAACATTCACCCTTAGCATCATAATCGTATATCAGAACTACGTCCACTGCTGAACACAGTATTCCTTTATTTATTTATCGGCGAGAAAAATCATTCACGAATAGACTGGTCTAGGGGGACCAGAATGATGTGGGACTCGACGCCATACCCACTAAAACTTCTCCGGTAACCCTCTCTCGCCCTTTCCGCCGAACCATGGGAACATTAAAACCTACCGCGGCCCAGCTGGCGTCCCCTCTTCCTCCCATACATGACTGGCGAGCCCCCGTTCCACACACTCGCCAACCCCATTTATCTGTCACTTCCCCCCCCCCCCCCCCCCCGATTGGGACACAAACAGACAGACGCAGTTAGAATCTCGAATGTCGATCTCTGTGTGCTGGACACACAGACCTAACCTCAAGAGCTCTACAATGACCGATTTTGCATTGTCCAGCGATTTTTCTCTCAGCCGTGTGGTGCCAGCTTAGAATTTGCACCACCCCAACTCTTCCCGTGGGTGTCGTAAGAGGCGACTAAGACATACACCGGGAGCGGATAGCAGCGCCTCTTACAGAATAGATCTACCACCGAGCTGCGATCCCCAACCCAGCGTGAGGATTATGGGCACTACCCCTCATGAGATAAAAAATGAGTCGGAGGCCAGCGTCCAGCAGTGGACCATTACAGGCTGTTCAGGATGAGGTTGAGGCAGCGATTTCTCGTGACCTTGACTAGGTCGTTAATCCATCATGGTGTCTTTAGCATGGCAAGGCATAACTTGGTCCATATTACCTGTCTAAACTACTACAGCATCTGTTACTTCGAATAATTTGTTTTGATCATTCGATAGGAAGATTATTATAACACCAAAAAAACGATGTCTGATGTAGTGACGCAAATGATTCCATATTGGATATTATATTTTTTATCGTGGATATGACGTTCGTTTGACCAAACTCACTGATGTGAAGTGAAGATGTGGCCGATGTATGACGAAAGTGTAAACGCATATTCAGTCTTGTCTTGAAAAGACCTAGGTCGTACTTAGTTAGCCGGAAAGACAGGCAAAAGTCCAAACCTTAGCGGTGCCAATGATAAAATAGAGGAGAACCGCTTATAAGGCAAACCGGGCTTTGTTTTGCGAGAAAAGGACGAGGAAAGGCGACAAATGCGCGCGCAATTTCATTGGTCGTAATCGTATTTTATAAATTGTTTTTTGCTGTGAAATGATTCTTTTTTGCAATAAAATAAACCTATTATCACCTAAAGCATTTTATTAGGAAACGCGTAGAAAATTTTTCTTTGATATAGATATGTTTGAAAACAAGCAAAAAATTTGTAAAAGAATTAATTCAACGTGGCAATGCTGCCAGCATTCTGGGCACTCTACCTTCTTTTGACGGCTTAGAATTTTAGAAAATAGATGTTAGTGTAAATATTATTTTGTAATTATTTTATTTTGTTTTTTCCTTACTAATAAATGTAAGCAAAATGAAACTGCTTTTTGCTTTTAACCCTTTTTTCTCTGAGGAAGCTCTTGGATTTTTTTGTATCTAGTCAAGTTTAGTCAATCGTGTTTCGACTCCTATAACTTTTGATCCTCATCAAAAATAAAAAAGCAATTAGTTTTTTTAAATTGCAAAACTACTGAATAGAACTGAAATTTGTATACATAGTTCTAGGCCAGGAATGAAACATAGGATTTTTACTTTTTATCCCATAAATCAGTTTCCATTATAGAACTTACCTTAAAAAATTAAGTTCACAACGTTTCCAAAAAAAAACGCGTGCGTTGCGTAGCCTCGTGCAGAAACGAGTAGTCGAGTATTATAATATTATTGTAATACAAAAGTTCGGATGGATGAATAGATGTATGTTTGTTACTTCTTCTTGTCAAAAATACTGGACAGATCGGGCTAAAATTTTGCATAGATGTAGGCTAAACCTGGAATCAAACATTTGCTACTTATAACCCATGGCACAGCTCTTAAGGTATAAAAATAACCTATAGACATTTTAAATCTCTATCTATCTATGTAATGTATAATAATACGTATATTATCAGTTATCTAGTACCCATAACACAAGCTCTGCTTACCTTGGGGCTAAGATAATGCTGTGAATTGTCCAGCATTATTTATTTATTTATTTAATGTAACATTACGCGTGAAGACGCGTGTAGAAACTAGTATTTAATTAAAAACACTTAAATCAAGTTGATTCTGTGATTTTCCGAAACCTTAAGAACAAAATACGCATTAAATCTAAATTTAGATATTTACGTTATCCTGTTGTAAATGACACCATTTTGTGGCCCGATTCTGTAAGCGATTTGTATTATTGGGTACGTTACGGTATTATTAGGGTTCCGTACCAAAAGGGTGAAAACAGGACCAACTAACTAAGCCGTGTCTGTCGGGGCTGAATCTCATGTACCATCGAAAAGACAGTTGAAATTTTCACAGAGTGTGTAGGTACTTTTGTTGCTTTTATAACAATAAATAATAACAATAAAATAAATATTATAATTAAGGTTGCCAACGTCCATACAACATTGAGTCCTTATCACTGAAGTTAAGCAACGTTGGGCGCGGTCAGTACTTGGATGGGTGACCGCGTCGATCTGTTCCTTTCTAATACCAAAAACTAAATGGTATTTTGTTTATTGTCGTAATTATATTCTATTCCTAGCGAATACCAAATTTTAAATATTAAATTGAAGTACAAAATCTATTACCAACGTACCAAAACCTAACTTTTGATACAGTCAAGGCTACAATTTATTTTACTTTCTAATTATATAATTCTAAATTATGATTACAATACAATCCTTAACCTTTACAAATTCACTTCTTTCTGTCATTGTTACTTTTTTTTAAGTATCTTGTTTGCCAAAAATTTATTTAAAAATTAAAATTCTAAATCAAAATTTGACTTTTTAAACTAAAAGTTGGTTGTATGATATATTCTGTAATCATCAAAATTTTATCGATTGCTTTTTTTAAATCCTTTTCAAAAATGAACTGCTTTTAGGGTTAGTTTTGCGAAATATTTTGTGCTATGGTATGGAACCATTTGCTCGCGAGTCGTCTCGCATCCCGTGCTTGGCATTGTTGAAAATAAACCGGTCAAGTGGCTGGTTTATAGCAGAGCTGCGCCAGATCTCATCAAGGTAAAAACATAAAATAATTTCTAAGAAACTATAAACCGACTTCAAACCCTTGAATAATGAAAATGATAGTTTAGAAGTTAAAGTCATTTATAACGGGATATTTACCATGATTCGATTTCATGGTAAATATCCCGTTATAAATGACTTTAATGTTAATAACCATGATAGTTTTAAAAGGGTTTGGAAGTTGTTTTAAACCCGGAACATTTCAATAGCGCGTTCTAATTTTTCAAGTGGCGACATCTAGATGAAATTAGTTTATGTAAATTTACGTCCGTTACCATGGGAACCATTTGGGATTGTGACTATCATATGATGATGTTTTATGTAGATACGTTTTACGGAGCACATATAAATACCTACCTCAAGGATTTAACAGAATGGAACCAACTCAAATTTAACAAAAACGACGAATCGTAGAAGAACCATCGAAATTGTGTAACAAGTGGCGGAGATATAGCCAAAATTGAAATTGTTGTAGCTGGTTGTGATTATAAACAAACATTTATAGGTCGGTACTGGATAAATAGTTAAAGGAGCATACCCCACCCAAACTAGCGCCGCCCCCTACTTATCTTAGATAGATAGATAGAAAATATTTTATTGCACACTTAAGCTAAAAACAATTTACAAATTAAACACATAAACAATAAATGACAATTGGCGGTCTTATCGCTCAAGACCGATCTCTGCCAGACAACCTGGATCTTATTATTCCGTATAACAAAGGAAATTTCATCGCTTGTCGCTATTATAAGCTTTATTTAATGCCTCTGTAATACCTAGTTTTATTCTATTTAGTTCAGGCAGAATACCGAAGTTGCTCTTGGTTGCGACCAAAATCTATTTTCGTATCTCTGCCTAAACTAAATAGAAAAAAACTATTACAGAGGCATTAAATAAAGCTTATAATAGCGACGGGTTTTTGAAATTTTCTTTGTAAAACATAATAGTAAGATAAAGTAGGTGGCGGCGCTATTTTGGGTAGGGTATGCGCCTTAAGGATCCCTCGGGAATAAAATTTTATGGGACCTCGTCATCCACGTTACCTCGTTGGGTCAAAGAATCTGCAAAATATATAAAAATACGTACTCCCGAATTGAGAACCTCCTTATTTTTGAAGTCGGTGAATAAAAGATTAAAATACTAGACCTGTGTCCAGCAGTGCCTATATTATTCAATATAGACTGATGATGATGATAATAAGATGTTAAATAAAAGATTAATTAATATAATAATAGTAAAATCAAGTTCCACCTGAGTGCCGATCCTACCTCAATTTGGTATTTTATATAACTTAACAACTTATATACATTAATTATTTTAAACAAAATGGTTTCGTTTTGCTTTTTAGCATATTTTAGCAATAATCTGCAGATTAGAGCAGAGTGCCTATTATGAGTTGGCACAATAAAACTAAAAATATCTTTAGTTTTTGGATGTTCTGTGTATCGCATTTTTTGGTATCGACCAAAAAATGCTATACACAGAGAGAAGTTACTTCTCTGTGTATAATTGTAAATACTAGTTTTAATGAATAATAAATATATTTTTTTAATTAATAACGATGAGATTATAAAGGTTGCCAGCCAACCACATTGAAACTTGAAAAACATAACCCACGTCTCGCTAAAAATAGACTTTCATTTCAAATCAACTACCTGCTAACGTCACACCCAAAAATATCTGCGTTGGGTTTTTCTTAATTGATTTGTCGGTCAAACATTCAGACGTTAACCTACTGTAAAAATGTTTTTTATTGCCTACTATATAAATATCCTTAGTATGAGTTTTACAATACAATACAAAACTCTTTACTGTACTCCACAAAAAAACAACAAACAGACATAACCTTAAACATAAAAGTACAATGAGCGGCCTTATCGCTTAGAAGCGATTTCTTCCTGGCAGGAGTTTTGTATACTTTGTATATTTAGGTGTTGGACACTTCAATTTGTATAGATATAAAGCCCGCAGTACACCCCTGCAACCCATAATCATTGACATATTAATAAAACAAAATATGACCTTCACAGAAAACCAGCACTGTGGGTCAACAAACTAGTGTTAGTTTTGCACAATACTCAACGAAGGTCATATTTATCCTAAGCCCTATTACTGACGAAGAATAAACACCTCAATGTAGGTACATAAATTACATAGTTATGTACCTACATTAGTACCACAGAGTACCTCTGTGGCGCGGTGGGCAAAGGTCCGCCTGCGACGCAGGAGGTTGCGGGTTCGATTCCCGCCATGGGACAAATATTTGTACGATCTGCAGGTATTTGTTCTGGGTGTTCTCTATGTGTAATAAAAAATATCTATCTATGTAATGTATTGTATTATGACATGTATATCAGTTATCTAGTACCCATAACACAAGCTCTGCTTAGCTTGGGGCTAGATAATGCTGTGTGAATTGTCCACCATTATTTATTTATTTTATTTATTTATAATGCTGGGTACAGACTTACATAGACTTACATAGCCTTATGCAAAAATCAAGCAAAATGTGTATTTTTAAACACTTACATTTATGGTAATAGACGTAAATGTTTAGATAAAAAAATACGGTAGGAAAAAACATGTAATAGTCGTGTCGAATAGAATTTTTGATAATTTTGTATTTTATTAGAGAAACCAGTCCTGGTTTCTTTAATAAAAAAAATACTAAATTCACCTAAAAACTGCTTTAATTGAAATGCTCTTAATTATCATCGACAACAGTGGAATATTACTATGTCATAAGGCTATGTAAGGAAACTTAAAGTATTAACTGTCAATTTTGGCACCAAAGAACCTAATCGAGACACTTTTCAAAAATGGCTTACATGGCATGACACATTACAATAGTGTGGACTGCAAATTCTTTAATTTCATGGTACATTATAATGTAACCTTGAATAAGTCTATACGCGGCAAGATTAATAACTATCTTAAGTAATTGTGCTAATTGCTATTAGATTTAAGGTTGGGGGGGAAGGGGAAAATTAACATCTTAACTTTTATTTGTCCCAAGGGGGGAAACGAACCCGCAACATCCAGCGTCGCATTTGGACATTCGCCCGCTTGGACAAAGTTTGTTAACCGCTAGGTGCCGAAAAAATGTAAGTCCTAAGGTGCCTTTCAGGAAGGTGCCTTTTTTTACCAATTTATAATTTTGTAAAGACTACCTTTTTATCATTTAATTTGTTATTTTTCTGTCAAATCATAAATTCTATTTCTAATTTCAACTATTGTTGAAACGTGTAAGTAAATACAATTCTTAGGTGAGTTTTTGTTGTATCGTAAAAAGTTTTTGTTGTATCGTAAAAAGAAATAATCATAGTCATTCTTAGTTTGTGTATAACTACAAAAAATATGGTTGAACTTAGGTGCTATAAGAAACTGGACTCGATTTAATGATTATTAAATATAGTGTGCTGGCGGTCCGCCCCGGCTTTGCATGAGTTTATTTTAGCCTATGTTCATCAGGAATAATGTAGGATTCTAATGGTGAAAGAATAGTGCAAATCGGTCAAGTAGTTTCGGAGCCTATTCAATTCAAACAAACAAACAAGCCTTTTCTCTTTATAATGTTATTTTTACCGTCTGGTTAGCACGCGCTTTTCAAGTAACCTATGTCCGTCCCTGGAACACCATTTACCTCCCTGTCAAGTATAATTAAGATCCGTTCAGCCATTTTTTTTTATTATGTTTTGTTAAATAAATAATGCTGGACAATTCACACAGCATTATCTAGCCCCAAGCTAAGCAGAGCTTGCGTTATGGGTACTAGATAACTGGTATACATAATACAATACATTACATAGGTAGATTTTTTTTATTATACATAGAAAACGACAAGAACACTCGGAACAAATACCTGCAGATCGTACAAATATTTGTTCCAAGGCGGGAATCGAACCTGCAACCTCTTGCGTCGCAGGCGGACCTTCACCCACCGCGCCACAGAGGTCGTCGTTTGGACGTGAAACGGTAACAGACAGACAAACAGACAGAGCTAATTTCCAATTTATAATATTACTAGCAGTGTTGGGTTTCACCCACTTAGTTCCCGTTCCCTTGGGAATTCCGGTATAAAATATAGCCTATGTGCTATTCCAAACTATAATCTATCTCTGTGCCAAAGTTCATCCAGATCCGTCCAGCCGTTCTGGCGTGATTGAGTAACAAACATCCGTCTATCCATCCATCTAAACTTTTGCATTCATAATATTAGGGTGATTGGATCATGTATATCAGTCATTTAGTACCCATAACACAAGCCTGTTTAGATTGGGGCTAGATGCTGTTGTGCGGATTGTCCACTATCATTTTTTACGGTTTCGAGATCGGTTTCGAAACCCTTATGGTCTCGCTCCGTCAGTCCCCGCTCTTTCTTGAATATCTCAGTAACTACTGCAGCTATTAACTTGAAATTTGCAATAATGATACATTTCGTAAGCCATTACAGAATGCGGAATAGATCTACCACCGAACTGCGATCCCCAAGCCGCATGCACAGCCTGGGGATTCTGTGCATTATCCTAAATGAAATAAAAACCAATATGGCGATTATCGGGGGAGGCATGCGTCCAGCAGTGGACCGTTATAGCTAAAGTTGTTATCAGTGTCTCGTCAAGTAACAATTATGACTTATAATATATTTATGAAAACTTGTTGTACACTCATAAAAATGTAAATTGGTTCCCCAAAAATAGCGATATACATAATTTAAATACTAGAAATAAGAATAAACTCGCTGTGCCCACAACTAGGCTTTAAAGGACACAAGATCTTTTAAAGGACAATGTATACGTTTCTACAAGAAAACTCCTAGTGAGTTGCAAAAATTATCAATAAATAAATTCAAACAAATTGTCAAACATATCATTTGCAAAAGGTCTTACTAAAAATATCAGATATAAAAAACATTTTTGGACGAGTTTTGCTGTTACTCTAAAACTAATATTCTATTAGGATTCTTAAACGTTTCTTGTTCGGTTATTTACTTTACTTTAAAAACTGTAGTTAAATAAATAAATAAATAAATAAAATGTTTTTATTTCAGACACAGATCCATATCATTGTTAGTACAGACTTATACTATGTTAGTAGGAACAGCAGATTATATAACTTACAAATTTAATATGAACTAGGTACTATACAGGCATCACTTTCCATAGTAAATTTTGACACTGCAATTCGAAAGCTATTTCAGCATTGTTCGAATACAGTGTCTCAACATTGGACTGTCCCATTTATCGGACAATGAGCTCAGGATGCTGTTGGAGCTCTCGCGCCACCTGCACAGCAGTGAGGCTGTTTTCTTCCGCAAGCAGGCGCGGAAGCCGTCGGTGCGCGCTTCGGCGAACATGCCGGAGGCTAGAGTTAAGTAATTCTCAATATTGCAATATTATAATAAATTGTGCATATTTATTACTGGCTACGAAAGAATTTTCAAAGCAATTTTTTTATATTTTAGAATCTGTGGATTGAGTTCAGAAGTTCCATCTTCTACATTTCTTTGTTGTAGGTATAAGTGAATTTTGATCTTCTTTGTGCAAGAAGTAGGCTGAAGCTCATGTGTATTATAGATACGATGTAGCCCTAAAAAATATAAATAAAATTGTTTCCGTACTAATTTTTGCCAAATCCTTCTCCATCCAGGCCGTAAAGCTGTGGAATGCACTGCCTGAGTCCATTAGGAAAGCTGAATCACTACCTGTCTTCAAAGCTCGCGTCAAAGATTTTTATCTATCGAAAAAGTGAACACTGGTAGTGGTAGGTACTTTTTTTTTGTTCTTGGTATTTATTTATTCCGTATATAATAATATATTCTATATTTTATAAAAATCTACTTCCTAAAGAATAATTGTTAATTATGATTATATATTATTATGTATATGTATGATACACCCCTGCCTTTCTCAAATTTTTCAAATTTATCTCCATCCAAAAGGTTCCTGGAAGAAATCCCTTCTAAGCGATAAGGCCGCCCATTGTACTTTTATGTTTAAGGTTTATGTCTGTTTCTTGTTTTTTTTTATGGTGTACAATAAAGAGTTTTGTATTGTATTGTATTGTATTTTGGTGCGGAAAACCGATTCGAAAGTGTCTTTGTATCAATAAATTGCATAATTTGGTTTGATGACCTAAAAATAACAAATGTATAAATAAATAATGCTGGACAATTCACACAGCATTATCTAGCCCCAAGGTAAGCAGAGCTTGTGTTATGGGTACTAGATAACTGATATACGTAATATTATACATTACATAAATAGATATTTTTTATTATACATAGAAAACACCCAGACCAACGACCAATATAGGTCAGTTACACGTTGGGGCAGGTTTTCTGTATAAACGAATACATTCATTGCTTATGTCATTCTATTTTTTAATAATTATTCACATTAAATAAATTTAAAAGAACAGGATTTTTGTTTTAATAAATAATTAGGTTATAATTTATTGTATTAGATTCGTAAAACAAGTATTCTATTATTTGTTTGTTTTTTTAATTAGTGCTAAGAAATTTATGGTTATATGAAGGACAGAGTTGAGAAATTAAATGTACAAGGTGGTACAGAATATGAGTGCATAGTCACGGTGGGATGGTTCGGGACCCCTGTCAATACAATACAACAATACACTTTATTGTAGGCCAGAAAAGAATACCTATTACAAAAAGACATTACATTAGACAAGTACAATGGGCGGCCTTATCGCTTAGAAGCAATCTCTTCGAAATAAAGGTAATTTCAAAATTTTCAATAGGCTTTTTGTGATACCTATTATAAGCTTTTTTTAATGCTGTAGGGGTCGCATTTTATATTAGTTGGATTTATGTAATTAAATTTAGTTATAAAGTGTGGTTTATACCACACAATTTTGATGGACTAACATGGACAGATGATAATGATGATTGGTTAAAGGTTCTATAGACGACCCCTATAAATGTAGCCACTGTCTGGACTGTTACAATGCCTTTGTAATATTTTATTTTGTATAGTTTAAGCAGAGATGTAAATTTTCAGTTTGTGACCTCCAAACTCAATTGTGCCTTAGTAATAACAAATTATTACACAGGCATTAAAAAAAAGCTTATAATAGGTATCACAAACTGCCTATTGAAAATTTTGAAATTACCTTTGTTCAACGAAATATTATGATAAAATAGGTGTCTTAAGAGGCAGGTATATGACGCCATTTTGTGAATAGGATAGGTATAGGAATTCGCGTTTAAAGGAGCGGGATAGAACAGAGCGGCGTAAGCTCAAAACTCAAGTTTTTGCTAATTATCTTTTAATTAAGACAGATTAGGTGCCCTGGGTATTTTTCTATTAAATAAGGCGATGAATATAAAAAAATCTTGTCATTGATTGTTTAGGAGAAAAATTTTAAAAACTAAAAAAAAACAGATGGTACTTTGCACAATTATTTCAGATATTTAAAATAGTTATTTTTATTTTCGAGCCAAAGGTGATGTGCCTTGTATCCCATAGATTATTGTGTATTTTTTTCAAAAAAAATTCAATAAATATGACGTAGTTTTTTTTTAGGCCCATGTATTATGTGAATTGGGCGAGTTAGGGTTATTTTAAAACAATTTTTCGCCGTCATCTTTATTGTAAAAGCTTTGAAAAAAAATACATATTAATCTACTATGGGATACAATACAAGGCACCTTCGATTCGACAAATAAAAAAAATATATTCTAAATATCAGAAATAATTCAAACCATCTGTTTTTTTTGTTTTACTCACAAGATTTTTTTATTGTCATCACCAATATTAAACAATAGAATATCGAGGGCACCTTCGGCTTATTTTTTTAAATTAATGTCTTAATTAAAATATAATCAGCATAATTGATTTATGAGCTTACACCGCTCTGTTCTATCCCGCTCCTTTATACGCGAAATCCTATGCCTATCCTATTCACAAAATGGTGTAATATACCTGCCTCTTAATGAAACCCAAATTCGCTCAATTCACATAATATATCTGGGCCTTAAGATCCTTTCAGCCGTTTAGGTCAGACAGACAAAGTAACTTTCGATTTATTAATATTAGTATGGGTATAGTTTATCCCTGTTACGTACAAAGAAGATACCTATCTTGTATATTCACAAAGTATGACAAAACGACAATCTTATTGCATACAGATTGCTTACACAATTCTCAAGGCGAGGTGACACGCGTCTGACATCTTTAATTAGATGAACAAGCTAAACTGTTCTTGCTTATAGAATACATGCACTTACTTGCTATTTCCCGCAGATTCGCATGCGTTTTTTAAGTAGCTTATACCCCTTAGATATTAATAACCTCCCTGGCAGTTTTTTTTGAGATCCGTTTAGCATTTTCAACCTCTGTGATGCGGTGGGCGAAGGTCTACCTGCGACGCAGAAGGTTGCGGGATCGATTCCCGGTTAGGGACAAATGTTTGTACGATTTGCACACATTTGTTCAGGGTGTTCTGGTCGTTTTCTATGTATGATAAAAAATATATCTATGTAATGTATTGTATTATGTATACCAGTTATCTAGTACCCATAATACAAGCTCTGCTTAGCGTGGGGCTAGATAATGCTGTGTAAATTGTCCAGCATTAATCCAGAATCGAACCCGCAACCTCCTGCGTCGCAGGCGGACCTTCGCCCACCGCGCCACAGAGGTCGTCAAGTATAGACCGCAGGGTTCCTAAGATCTCGACCAATTTATGCGCAAAACTGTGAAATTTCATTAATTTTTCTATCCTACCTTTTTTTCTAAGTCGTGTTTTCACTTATATAAGGAACCAAAAAAAATTTAGTACGAATACTTTATATGATTCGGGTTTTTAAGCACGGTAATTTATCCCGTGAGGAGTGAGATCTAGGCCTAGATTGACAAGCATTCACGGTAGGTTCAACCCTTAAATAAACAGACAGAGTTGCATTCGAATTTATAAAATTAAGTATGGATTGTTTGATTTGTTTGACGAATTCATTATGAGTGTAGCGGGTAAACTATAAGCCTAGTTAGTATTGGATGAACATAATCGTTTTCATCTCTTAAAGAAGGACTGACTTTCATATTGAAATTATTTTATTAAAGCTTGATTAATCCATTTTGTTACGTTAAAATGTATCTAAAGTTAAGCCCATGACTAAATGATTATTTTTGTGCTGTCCGGTAGCGGTACTGGATATGATTGTAACTAAAAAACTCATCGACGAATGGTGAGGTTACCATGCTATTCCTTTGGGGGGTTAAAAATAGTTATAAATAGTAGTTAGGCCATATTAGTACCTACTGGAGAAAGATTACAATTTTGTGTTTAAGCCATTAAAACTCACCTCATCAGCTTTTCAACGATCAGCTTCCCCAGGAATCCAGTCCCTCCTGTCAGCAGAACCGTACTCCCTTTGAAGAACTTCCGTATCTGAGACTCTCCTAGGGCTTCCACTTCACACTTCATGTCCAGGTACGTGATATCACCCCCTTCTTTTCTGGTTTCTGTGGTAGCCATTCTGGGAAAGAAGAAACGTTTTGTTTTTTAAAATTGTTATTTTTACAGATTTCTATATATTTTTCTGAAAATATAGATTTATATCTAACGCCACATACTCTTTTAAAAATATTTCGAAAAATATGAAACATACAAAAATTTCGTTTTGAAATGTATCAAACCAACACCTTTAATTTGATACCCCATTTGACCCCATAGGTCTATTTTGAAATATCAACATCATTAGTACTGAAAATTTTTATTTTCATTTATTAATTTTTTTTCATCAGTAATGGGACGAAATGCGTTATCATTTAATAGCTGCAGTAGACTGAGATTATCAAGGAAGAACATGGACGGACAGAGCGAGACCATAAGGGTTTCTAAACCGATCTCGAAACCCTAAAACGTCAAAACATAAATTTGACTCTAATTGTGACTAGATGTCGCCACCTGACAAACTAGATCTAGCTATCAAAGTACATATTTCTTTCACTTCCATTTTATTAGGAATTTTAAGTCAGTTTAGTTTAGTATAGTGTTACAAAACATCATCATCATCAGCCTATACCAGTCCACTGCTGGACATGGGCCTCCCCTAATGAGCGCCATAGCGCCCTGTCTTCAGCTTGCCGCATCCAGCATCTGCCAGCAGTCTTTCGCAAATCATCATCCCACCCGGTCGGAGGGCGTCCTACACTACGTTTGCCGAGTCGCGGTCTCCACTCAAGAACACGTTTACCCCAGCGGTTGTCGGTTCTTCTCGAGATATGGCCAGCCCACTGCCACTTCAGCTTATAGTTCAGTTATAGTGTTACAAAACATGCCAAAAATATTTTTATCTAAGTTTTTCATAAAATCATCTGTAACAAAATTGTGCCAACATTGTGGTCCGATATTGATGACAACTTTGATTTACTTACACATGTAACAAAGTAAAATAATACAACCGGCCAAGCGCGAGTTAGACTAGCGCGCAAGAGTTCCGTACCATTATCTAAAAAAACAGCAAAAAAATCACGTTTACTGTAGGTATAGGATATATATTTATTTCACTTGTATTTAGCAAACATCCTAGGATCCTACGTTTAGGTTTTTTAGTATTTGTTGTTATAGCGGTAATAGAAATACATCATCTGTAAACATTTCAACTGTCTAACTATCACGGTTTATGAGATACACCCTGGTGACAGAAAGACAGACAGACGGACAGCGGAGTCTTAGTAATAGATTCCCGTTTTACGAAATTAAGTAGAAATTTCAACCTAAATAGACTCAATTTATTCTATGACATGTAATTTATAACTGTTACCAAACTGACTCAATATTATTGGCAATAGTCCTAGATAGAATGGCGTACTCTGATAGCTATAATGATGTGGCTTTTACATAATATGTATGTATAAATAAATAATGCTGGACATTTCACACAACATTATCTAGCCCCTAGCCGTGTGGTGCCGTCTTAGACCTTGCACCACCCCAACTCTTCCCGTGGGTGTCGTAAGAGGCGACTAAGGTACATACATATATACACTAAGGGTCGGGCAGCAGCGCCTCTTGCAGAATAGATCTACCACCGAACTACGATCCCCGACCCACATGCCCAGCGTGAGGATTATGGACATTACCCCCGATGAAAAATACGCAGGCCTCCCGCGTCCAGCAGTAGACCATTATATTGTTTAATTAGTGAGGGTACCTAAATTTTTGGAGCAAACAAAAATACTGTCGCATTTACAATATTAGTATAGATTTCTGTACTTGTTCATTAAAAAAATAAACATACAAACGGTAACTAGATAACTGACTTACAATAGAAAAGATTACATAGTAGAGGTGAATTATGCAAAGAAAATACCCACAACACATATCAGCAGATCGTGCAAACATTTGTCCCGGGGCAAGAATCGAACCCACAACCTCCTGCGTCACTGGCGGACCTTTGGCCGCTGCAGCGTTACGCCACAGAGCTGCAGAGGTTGTCAATATCTTGGTTGGTCTTTTATTTCCAAAGAATATAATTTTTTTACGACACAAATATGGAAAGACTGCGCGTTGAAGTCTTTTGTATGAAAAAACATTCGAGGATTTAAAAAATCACCGAGCAGGTTGGATTCCGGAAATTGATGGTGTTACACCCCGACATCGAGCCTCGGAAAGCAAGAACACCCGTTGGGCCTGCGCCTGACCTCTCTCCGGTCGTGACAGTCCGTCCCATCGTATTATGATAAAGAAGAGTGAGAGAATATAACTAAATAATGCTGGACAATTCACACAGCATTATCTACCCCAAGCTAAGGACACATTATTGGACCACCTTGGCATTATAATATATTTTTACTCCAGAGGTATTAACATATTTTGTCGCGCAAAACTTAAAAACAGTGTAATATGACGACCTCAGTGGCGCAGCGGGCGAGAGTCTGCCTGCGACGCAATAGGTTGCGGGTTCGAACCCCGCCTCGGAACAAATTTGTGTACGATCTGCAGAAATTTGTTCCGTTGGTCTGGGTGTTTTCTATGTATAATAAAAAATATCTATCTATGTTATGTATAATATTACGTATATCAGTTATCTAGTACCCATAACACAAGATCTGCTTACCTTGGGGCTAGATAATGCTGTGTGAATTGTCCAGCATTATTTATTATTATTATTATTTATTTAATATTAAGGAAATCTGTTTTAAGTGTTTTTAAACCAATAAAATTATTATGTTTAGATTTACTGTTTACAAACGATTTCATTAAAATAGAGAAAACCAAATTATGTTATTATTCAAAATTAGTACCTACGAGATAACAATGTTTATGAAGACTAAAGTTTTCGAGTTAAGAAATATAAATAAATAACGCTGGACAATTTACACAGAATTATCTAGCCTCAAACTAAGCAGAGCTTGTGTTATGGGTACTAGATAACTGATATAGGTATATAATATATATAAAAAATAATACAATACGTAGATAGATATATTTTATAAAACATAGAAAACGTCCAGAACACTGAATTTTGGTCCACTTGTGGGAGAAGTGAAAAATTATATCAATCGCCAAATGATATTGTTTATGGTTGTTGACATCATCATAATTTTCTACCTCAAGGCCTTGACATTGCCTTCAAATTCATACTTTTAAGTTATTTAAACACTAGAGATCTTGGATTATTTACAGAAGTTGTTCAAACTTACGCCAATATTTGCTTAGCTTGTAGGTACTAGCATTACCTACAAAATACATAATTTTATGTATTATATAAGTAAATCTATTCGGAAATGACATCATCTTTAACCTAGATCTCCAAGAAGTTATTATCCGTATCAATACCAGTTGGAAGCGTTATAATATGGTTTAGGTACCGAGCAATAATAATCTTTTGTTTTCAGCCGACTTCGAATATAATGAGGAGTTTTAATGTTCGACTGTTTGTATTTTGTTATGTAAGTACGTTGTTTTCTCCGTCAATAATTGAAAGAAAACGAAAGAATTTTCAAAATCGGTACCCATAATTATTAGATAATTTCCACACCGGACTATATTATAGTCCGGTTTGAAAATTATTTCACCACTGTGTAGAAAATGGTCCCAAAAAGCGGCCACATTATTGGACCACTTTGGCTTATAATACATTTTTACTCCAGGGGGATTAATATATTTTGTCGCGCAAAACTTAAAATCAGTGTAAAATTAAGGAAGTTGTAAAATTATGATGTGTTGATTTACTCTGTTTACAAACGATTGAATTTACGAGTAAATAGAGTAAACAAAATTATGTTATTATTTTATTAATCAAACTTAGTACCTACCTACTTACAAGATTCGCAATGTTTATGCAGACTATTAAAGTTTTCGTTTCCCTCTATACATTCAGGGAGTAATTGGTACTGCAATGCGAATACTAGTGAATATTTTTCGTAATATGATAGCGATCCAATAAGATTCTCAATAGTAACTCTTTGTATAAAAAGCGATAGTAAACTGTCCTTATACCCGAAAACTTCTTCCATTTTGGTATAATTACAAACCCATTATAGAGTTCCAAAACCCTTAGTTTTACAATGACTTTAATTTTTGTGAGTTAAGTTTTAATGTCTCGGGCATAACATTAAAAGGACCATCTCGCAATTTAAGTCTATACAAATGCGAAAGAATTTTCCAAATCCGTTCATAATTTGACAGCAATATAAAAAATATTAACAAAAACATAAAAAGCAGCCAAAAATTAACTACAACATATAACATAATTATTACCTTATCCTGTTTTGTTTTTCGACGGTTAAAAATAGGAAGTAAACAGTCTAAAAAATTTCGTAATAACCTCGACACCAAGGGCATAAAGTGTGAATCAAGCGATGTATTCTAAATTTCACAAAAAATGGTTATTTACCTTCTGCGGCATACAAGTTCTACCATGGTCATGGTCATGGTCAATCATGGTCAAAGCCAGTCAAAGGCCAAGACTATAATTGTACCGGCAGCGATTGTTCTTGGGATTTTTCTTGCGAAGAGAAGGAAAATGTAAATTTTCAGCCCGGACTCAGGAAGTTGGCGGTGTTACACCCCGTGGGTCGAAATAGTACTTGTTTATCGAGGGATGAAAATGACCGATTCCCGACGAGGGTGTAGTTTGAGGCCCGAAGCGCAGCTAAGGGCCTCAAAATGTAGGAAAATAAAAAAAATACTAAAAACATACTGAGGAGACAAATTAAATAAAGCACATACCTACCTACTGCCAAGTTTTTTTAAAAAATGCAAGTGGCCAGTAACATTTTAGTGGGCTTCCATATAAAAAAAAAATATTTTGGCATCCGCCTGTTTCTTTCTTAGCTTATAATTTTGAATTAAAAAAATAAAGGAGCTGCAGCAGGAGAGAAAGTAAATACCATATATTTTTTGCCGCCCGCATATTAGTTCGCTTGGATTTACGTACTTTCTTAACTTTTTTCAAGTAAGAACTAATATACTTTCCGAATAGGTATAAAGTATGTTATATGTATATTGGACTTTGAGAGTGAGGGAAAAGAAGGTGCACCTTTGGTCGTGTTCTATGTATAATAAAAAATATCTATCTATGTTAATGTATTGTATTATGTATATCAGTTATCTAGTACCCATAACACAAGCTTTGTTTAGCTTCCGTCAGTCTCAAGCTTTTTTTTCTTCTAGATAATCTGATATTTTGTAGGAAGCATTTTTGCACAGCAAGGTATTTACAATTTGTTTGAATTTATTAATTGATAGATTTTGCAACTCACTAGGAGTTTTGTTTTGTTTGTATACATTGCCCTTTGAAGATACATTTATCTTGTGAAGCCTGGTTGTATACTGTGTCATAGCGTTGTATACTGTGTATACTGTGCTATGCTTTCGAGGCGGAGGTGTACTACGGGCCTAAGGTATGTATAAAATTATAGGAATCTAAGTACGTAACTAGCAACGATCAAGCCTCACGGTCAACTGGCTTTATAAACAAGAATTGACGTATTTTTGCAAAATCAATCCTTTTATACGCTACTGGAATAATTTCGAGAATGTCAACCTCACCTCAACAGCCTAATAATAGTCCACTGCTGGACGCAGGCCTCCCCCTAATTTTTTATTTCATGGGGTAATGCCCATAATCCCCACGCTGGGCATGCGGGTTGGGGATCGCAGTTCGGAATAAAATAATATATTTAGTGATGTGAACCAAAGTACAATAGGTCGTAGAATCAGTCCGTTTGAAGAATGGCTAGGCCGTTTGCAAAACAAACGCCGATGTTTTGGGAATACGAGGAGATAATAATGTCCGTGTGGTGCCGGTTTAGAATTAGCACCAACCCAACTGTTCCTGTGTGTCTTACGTAAGAGGCGACTAAGGGACATACACCCCCGGTGTATGTCCCTTAGTCGCCTCTTGCGGGCAGCAGCGCCTCTTCCAGAATAGATCTACCACCGAACTGAGATTCACAACCCGCATAAACAGCGTGCAGGTTACGGGGGCTTTGCCACTCATGAGATAAAAAAATCAGAGTGAGGCCTGCATCCAGCAGTGGACCATTATAGGCTGTTGAGGACGAAATGACGATGGCCTTATAGCCATTTTGTCAAATATTATAAATTCGGAAGTAACTCTGTCTGTCTGGCGGTCTGTCTGTCTGTTAAGTTTTCACAGCTTAAGATTTGTTCAGCGTTTAAGAGGACGGCTGAACGAATCGTAATGAAATTTAGTAGAGAGGTACACGGTATTCCGGAAATGGTCAAAGGCTACTTGAAAAGCTTATGCGAAGCCGGGGGCAACAGCTTAGTGATTAAATCCATATCCATACTGATATTATAAACGCGAAAGTGCGATTCTTTGTTTGTTTGTTTGTCTGTCCTTCCTTCGAGCCGTAACAAAGCAACCAATCGATTGTTTGCATAGAGTCAGTTGAAAAGATAAATATAAATAAATCATGCTGGACAATTCACACGATATTATTCTAGCCTAGTCTAAGCAGAGCTTGTGTTATGGGTACTAGATAACTGATGTACATAATATAATACAATACATAGATAGATATTTTTACTATACATAGAAAACGACCAGAACACACTGAACAAATGTCTGCATCTCGTACACACATTTGTCCCGAGGCGGGAATCGAACCCGTAACCTCCTGCGTCGCAGGCAGACCTTCGCCCACCGCGCCACAGAGGTCGTCGATAGAGAGTAACATAGGTTTTTTTTATCAAATACATAAGTTCCCATAGGGACCATAAAAACGGTGTAAACTAAAGCAGGGGCAGAAGGTAGTAATGTGATAAGTTAGTAAATTTATGTAGTACCTATCTATATATGTACCTATCTATATATGTACCTATCTATATATGTACCTATCTATATATGTACCTATCTATATATGTACTTATATGGCAATGATTTTGCAACTGATGACCAATTCACACGTGTGTGTTAAAACGTACATATTAACAGCATGTTAACGCATACACTGCCCAGGTGCGGCAGCCGCTCCGGTTCGAAACTTTTTTAAACTGGATGAAACGTTATTTACTTTTATTAAACAGTTCGATGCTAACCTACTCATTATCCAATGAAATTACAATTAATTGAATAACAAATTAATAAAATTTGAATTGAATAGGTAATTCGAAATCTTTAATTAAGTATTTTGGTCCAAAAATAAAATAAATACAGTCACAAACAAAACAATGACGAAATTCATTATCACTATAATTTATTCCTACGTAGACCCTTCCTTCATCATCATCTATTGGACGATTTGGTTTTTTGTTTGTTTAACTGTTAGTCCATTTGTAAAAAATAATAATAAAATGAAAAATCAAAATCAGCCTATATTAGTCCACTCCTGGACACAGGCCCTTCATTCAAGTTCTATAAATTGTATTCTAGATGTTGCCGGCGGCTTTGTACGTGGTTTTCCATTATTGTATGCCCTTACAAGAGAAATTGTCATAAGTAAGCACAAAACACGAAAACACTATCCAGCAAAATCTCTATACGAAAACCGGTATGTTAACGATTTTCCGTTGGCCAAAAACACACAAATAACACAACTTTTGCCTAGAAGAAATTGCTTTAAGCGATAAGGCCGCCTATTCCATGTCTTTGTTTAGGAAAGTATTTTTTTAATGTTATTTATGTTTTCTTTGTTAATGGGCTATGAAATAAAGCATTATCTATCTATCTAACTTTTATCATTTATGTATGCATGTAACTATTTCTACACTTATTTTATGTAATTATTATGCGATGAAATCAGAAACAGTTCTTTTGAACTTCGTAAAACATTTTTTTTTAATTCGTAGCGGACATTATGCCAACGCTAGGATTGCTAACCCAAAAAATTGTAAATTGCTTTTCTAGAAGTTCCCTGGTCGCGGCGAAGGGTGAATTTTGAAAAAAATTAGTTCCGCTTACTTCCGCGGGATTTCTTTCGTGAAAAGCACTTTAAATAAAGAACAGAATTGAAGCCTTCAGAGTACCTACTTCAGAGTTACTTCAGAGTAGTAAGGCAATTATGCTGAGTCGAGGCCTTTTTGCTGCTGTAACACAGCTGTCAGTCTTTTTTATTACTTTTTCTACTCGTGCCAAATCTTATCGGTACGAATGCTTAAGATAGAGGAAAACCGCTTAGTACCTACCAGTGTGGAAGGATATCCACAAGATAAGAGATCACATTGTATTTACGTAACTTTAGGCAGTATTTACACAACTCTCCTTTTAAGTGAAAACTGGGCGACATCGGTGATGTAAATTCAATACCAAAAGTCATACACGCAAAATGGTAGAATCCTTTTGCAACTCGTTTGAAGTCTTTAATAGGGCATGGACACCGGTATTCGGTATTACCGAAAAACCGGTAATACCGGACGATTTAAGGCAATTCCGAATACCGGTATTGAAATTGTAAATCCCGGTAATTCGGTATTTTCAAAAAATAAGTTATGATGAATGAATATGCGTGAAGAAAACCCTTATGACGGTTCTTAATTACACAAATACCTACCAAACAACTTCTTTATAAAACATAATACATTTTATGATTGTAAAATTGATAGCCAGTCTACGTTTTTATTATAATGATTTCAAAAATTGATAAACCAACGTGCATCCTCTTTCCACTTCAGGACAAGCAGACGCATATCGTATTACCACGGTATATTCATCAAGTACCCCTAGTACTTGATGAATATACCGTCCACTCGCACTAAACGGTTTTGCCACCGCCTTCATCATTCGTACCGGGATTTGGAACACGCTCCCTGCTGCTGTTTTTCCCGTCAATAACAACTTAGGTGTATTAAAGACAAAAAGCTTAAAGTAAATGGGTATCTTCTAAACCTTCGTGATACATCGTCGGCCACATCTTCACTTTTCATCAAGTGAGTTTGTGGTCAAACGAAGGTCTATAGAAGAGACTATAAAATAAAGTAGGTATATTAACAAATAAATGCGCGTAGAATAGTGTAAAACCGTGTTTCATCTTATATTGTGTAAAATCTTTACTTCTAATCAATGTCAATGTGTGCGTGGAAATTGCAGCGAGCTCATTACATTACGAGTAGTACTGTTCTTGTAATTTCAACAATCAAATAATACAAACAAAAAGATGGAATTAGTATTTACAATTGAATGTAGGCTAAGCAGCGTAGGATCTGTCGAGATCTGCATATTAGCAGCTCTTGAGATCGTCAAGCCAAATCTGCCACCGCACTAACCCTCACGGATGTCCGGGAAGATGGAAAGGCGCAAGTATGTTGAATTAGCGTCCCACACAATGGGTTCCTCAACTCAACTCCCATGGGACTACTGTCATACTGTCGTCGTCGGACCTCTTACCTACCATCGTCATGCAAAATACCATTCGGTTGGAGAGTAAATTTTACTTTAGCGGTGACAAAGGCCTGATGATGTGGCATGGCATGGCAAGATATCTGACTGGCGACCCTATATTACACGACAATCCGTAATGAGCTATTCGACAGCAGTATTGCACTGGCATTGATGAGACGCGCAACACCTTGCACACAACTGAAGATACGGAAAGTTACGGGGTCCAATAAAGTGGCAGTGTTATATGTAGGAAGTGCTTGCACTTAATATTCGGAAAATCCCATTTAGAAACGGCCGGGAGACGGGCACGATCTGCACAGCTGGAGCACGTTTGTATGAAACAATTCCGTGTCAACTCACACAAAAGCCCGTCCTATTGTCATGACGACAAAAGATATTTTGGAGGAGCAGCATTGGGGCAAGCACTATGCCAAACCGTTCTAATTAGCCTAAAAACTAAATATTGAATGAAATTCCAGGTCCAAATAAGACGGCTCTAAGAAAAAATCAACTAGTGATTTAGACAGAAGTCAGGGCTACATTTTTGCGAATATCTAAGCTCCCAAATTTGACAGGCATGGATATAAGTAGCAGGCATTGCCATCCTAATAGATATTTAAACTCGATTTGATTGTTTAAGTAAAAGAAAGAACATAAAGTAAAAAGGACCATTTTAAATTATCAATAAAAGTTAGGCTTATTTCTAATAACATTTCTTGGTACATTTATTCAGTCTAATACAATATTAAACGGAGTGGAAAACATTTTTTTCTGCTTTTTTAGTATATGTAGTGAAATACCGAAAAAATACCGAAAAACCGGGATCCCGGTTTTAAAAATTTGAATACCGGTAAATTACCGGTATTGTCATTTAGCTCATTACCGCCATGCCCTAGTCTTTAATTCATTGCATAACCCGAGTAACCTTTAACATGGTAAAGTTATTCTGTGTTTTACTCGCGTAAAGGCGCAATGCCGAGGTTAAAAATCTACATTACTACAATAAAAACAGAGTCTGTCTGTTTGAATTTAACGCGACGAAATAAAAAGTAGTTTTTGAGATAAGGTATCATATATGATTTGCACTAAAGGATACACATTACACGGAGTGATTTTTAGGAAAGGTTTAGAGGCTTAATGTTTTGGATATCATAGATATTAATAGTTGTAATATTACAGTTTGAAATTGATGTTTTTTTATTTTTTATCGGATATACGTTTTGTTTTATTTTCGCCAAAGTTTTTCTCACGTTACAGTAATCGTGGTCACGAGATAAATTTTGCATAGATAAAGCCTAGAGTAAAACATGGGAATTCCATGTTTGACATAATATATGGGATTCCCATGTATGGGAACTCAGGGAATTCCGGGATAAACATAGCCTATATCACTCCTTGAAAAGTAATCTTTCTAATGGTGAAATAGTTTTCGAAATCAAAGATACAAAAAGATACAAAGATACCCTACAACGTCACAAACAATTCACAAACATTACCTTTTTATCATATATACTATTATATTATTATAGTATGAATAATTTAGGAGGTATTACCAAAATCATTTTGACACGTTTTTTTATTCCAATCATATAACAACTTTGCCACTACATGCAAAATTGAATTCTGAATCCAATGGCATACATAACTCATTTCATATCCATCAATAGACTGAAACCAAAGCTACTTAAATGGTTACTTGACTGCTACTTTTACTCGCTTAGTGAATATTTTGACCATTGCAAGAAAACTGACTCTAATTATAAACTGCATGTATTTAAAATATTTATTAAAAAATTTGCTAGCTTTGTTTTCCTTCTTTCAATGTATAATTGTGTTTAATTTCATTTAAAATTTTGCATGCCATCATTAATGGTAGAACATAATGAACTCATTTCATTAGGATAAGATTTAAAATAGCCTATATATATGTACCGACTTTGTAAACTTTTGTGAATAAATTTTATTATTATTATTATATCTAAATTGACCTTTTTTTGTATGCACATAATGTTTCTTGCAAATAAATGACTATGAACTATTTTCCTTAAATTTTTTAGATAGAAGATAATCACTCTTCATCAATATCATCCCCGTTCAATCCAACGATCCTATCCATCCACGGTTGTCTGGTAGAGATCGCTCTTGAGCGATAAGACCGCCGACTGTTACATATTTGTTTTTTTACTTCTTTTATTTTTGTTTGTTATGTATATTATGTGTGCAATAAAGCATTTTCTATCTATCTTTCATCAAATAAGGTATTTTTTATCACTTAAAACTGTTCCAGTGGTTTATAAGGTTATAATCCCATATTATAACCTTATAAACCACGCGTGCGAAGCCGCGGGCATAAACGAGTACTAGATAAATATGGCTTGGACTTCACCAAGGTAGTAGTACATTTAACCCTGATGTTACTCTTGTAGGTACTATGTTTTAGAATCCAATATAAATTTTGTAATCATAAAACAAAATAAAGTAAATCTTTATAAAATTTTAACCAAATAATAGAATTAAGTATTATATTGTAAATACTGGTTTTAACAGGTTAACTGTCCGGACTCCAGAGTGGGAATGGTTGACAAGTCCAGTTTTGTTTTGATTAAATGAAAAAAAAAACCCATGTCCAATCCCTTTTTATAATCCTTATGATTAGTCCTGCCAAGTCCGCATTAATTATGTTCTGTGGGCAGTTAACCTGTTAATTTAATCCAATTATTTGATTATAAATTTCTTTCTTAATAAAGATATACGCAACGAAATAAATACTTGAGGAAAATTGTAAAAAACGCAATCGCATTAATTCTTGTTTTCTTGTGGTCTATTAACGCATTCACTGCCTCTGCGGTGAGATGAGCAGGTGGTTAACGTCTATGTACGTCGTCGGCACACAATGAAAATAAAAGTAAATAATGCTGGACAATTCACACAGCAGCGTTATCTAACCCAAAGTTAGTTTAGTTTACTTTAGTAAATAATACCAACCAAGTGCAATTTAACTCGCATACGGAGGGTTCCGTACCATCGTATTATATATAACTATTGCGCAAAAAGAACCTTAAGAAAATGATTTAAAATGACAATGGCAAGCAAGCAAAAAGTTATTATGACGCGGTCACCCATCCAATTACTGACCGCGCCCGACATTGCTTAACTTCAGTGATCGGTACTCAACTTGGTATAATGGACCCCACTATGTTACTAGATTTATTTTATTTGTTGTTATGTTAAGGTTGCAGTACTAATCTACACCTTGTCTTAAAGTTCATCTGTCTACATATATTACGGTTGAGAAACATGCGCAAAAATAGACAGAAAAAACGTTTTTTGTACAGACACTCCCATTTATTTTAATGTTTATTTTATTTTTTAATTATGTTGTTATAGCGGCAAGAGAAGTACATATTTATTTATGTAATGTATTGTAATGTATTGTGGGTGTCGTAAGAGGCGACTAAGGGACATAAACCGGGGGGCGGCCAGCAGCGCCTCTTGCAGAATAGATCAACCACCGAACTGCGATCCCAACCCGCATGCCCTGCGTGGTGCATTACCCCCACGAAATAAAAAATCAGGGGGAGGCCTGCGTCCAGCAGTGGACCATTATAGGCTGTTGAGGTGAGGTTTAGGATACATAATATTCAAATCATCAGCATCAGCCTATACCAGTCCACTGCTGGACATAGGCCTCCCTAATGAGCGCCATAGCGCCCTGTCTATTCAAATAGTGCTCAAGAAATGCTAAGTTAATATTTTGGCATCTTTGGTTTATTTTCGTCTAGCATCTTCATGCTATTTGTAAATGAGTGTTTGCTTTTGTAATGTCAATAAGTCTAATTGTATTTGAGAATACTTCTCTTAAAGGTACTTAGTTTTGGTTTCCATTTATAAGTATACGAAACTATAAACTTAGTAGGTTTAAAACGTTACCTCAACCTCGACCTCAACAGCCTTTATTGGTCCACTGCTGGACGCAGGAATGAAAAGCGCCTCATTGTCTTTTATCCCATAATGCCCATAATCCCCATGCTGGGCATGCGGGTTGGGGGTTGATGTTTGCAGTTAGGTGGTATTTATTGAAACGTTAATGATATTTCAATACAAACTATACAGTAGCCAAGCTCGATTTGAAATGTTAGTAAACAACGCCCATAAACTGAAATTCACACTGTTGCCTCGTCTTTAGAAGGTACATAAATGATTTACTTGTCGATAAGAGATCCTACTTTCAGTAAATGGGCTAACCGACATTTCGGACACTAAATTATCGGACACTTTGTCCGATATGTCATATTCTAATTTAAACAATTTCTTCACCGACATTTCGGACACCGATGATAAACCCTGTTTTGTACAGTCAGATAATAAAGTTAAATAGTAAATGTTGCTTACAATTATATCATATACTCGATGCCAAGCAAGTGCGTTTCAGATTTTTGTGTCGTGGTTTGTTTATAAGTATTTCACGTCGAGTTTGGCAAGCATATAGGTTAGTATTGCATGGATATAGTAATTACGGTTATGGAGTTATGGCTTTTTATTTTAGGTGATTTTATTTCAGGGCCACTGTGTTGAAGTCTGAAACCGTGAGAGTTAGTGAAGTCATTTCAGAAGTTATGTTAAAAAAATAAGTTCTGCATTCAAAACAGTCAAAGATTTTTTTGCTTTTACTAAAAAAAATGTTTTTTTTTTTTTGTATTCTGCTATTTGCCCAGAGTAGTTCCAATATCTTCAAAATAACTTTATAAAGAAGGTATTTAAACAAGTTTGGGCACATAGTCGTCATACATTTCTTTATTTAAGAATTTAAGAACACAAAAATTAAAACGTAACAGAGCCTTGAGGGAAGCCTAAAACTGCTGTAACAGTTTTAGGCTTCCCTCAAGGCTCTGAGGCTAGTTATAGTAACTACATTAATTATTAGATTCTATTACGTTTTAATTTTTGTGTTCTTAAATTCTGAGGGAAGCCTAAAACTGTTACAGCAGTTTTAGGCTTCCCTCAAGGCGCTGAGGCTAGTTATAGTAACTACATTAATTATTAGATAAATAAGAGGAGAACTCAGTGCCTAGACAAACCTAACATAAGCTTTCAGGTACTACTAACCAAGCTATGTAACGATTTTTTTTGAATAAATTATATCTATCTATCTCAATAGCCCTGAAAAAACACTCGTATTATACGAATGATAGGAACCTATAATAGGTTCCTATAATTCATACTGAATTCTTTAAACTACGAAACTTTTTTTTCTCATAAAAGTAACATAATCCGTGGACAGATTATAGTAATAAATAAATAAAAGAATTAGCCAGTGACTTTTGATTTTTTTATCTTTTTATCCAAAGGTCAGATGTTAGATGAGCCCAACCAAGCAATATGGAGCGCACCATAAAACTTGTTAATAAAATTCATTTATTGTGTTGTGTTAAAAACGTGAAATATAACCAATATAACATATTTTAGATTTAACAGCAAAGTCAAGGATAGAAGAGTAATAAATTCGCGAGATTAATGCTTACTTGTTAATTGAGTTGAGGTTTTGACCTTATACGATCTTATACCTCGGACCAAATGTGTGTACGATCTGCGGACATTTGTTTAGGATTTTCTGGTCGTTTTCTATAATATATTATGTAATAATAATATCTATCTATGTATTGTATTATATTATGTATATCAGTTATCTAGTACCCATAACACAAGCTCTGCTTAGCTTGGGGCTAGATAATGCTGTGTGAATTGTCCCAGCATTATTTATTATTTTATTATTATTTATACTTGAGACGATTCGATCGGATAATTCGATCGATAAGGATTTTACTCATTTTATTTGATCTATCTTGAAATATTTTTTTGATAATTGTTATTTTATCATGATTTTGAGTTGAATTGAAATTTAAGGTGCTTACCTTTTTATAATGTACTAGCGGTCGGCCCTGGCTTCGCGCGTGTATATTCTATAGTATATGTTCAACAGGGATAATGTAGGATTCTAATGGTGAAAGAATTTTTCAAATCGGTCCAGTTGGAGTCTATTTCAAATAAACAAACAACTCTTCCCCAACTCTTCCTGTGAGTGTCGTAAGAGGCGACTAAGAGACATACACCGGGGGGCGGGCAGCAGCGCCTCTTGTAGAATATATCTACCAACTCGCATGCCCAGCATGGGGATAACGGGCATTACCCCGTTAGATAAAAAAATCAGGGGGAGGCCTGCGTCCAGCAGTGGACCATTATAAGCTGTTGAGGTGAGGTTGAGGTAAACAAACAAATCTTCATATTACAAACGATTGCCTGGTTGAAATTGCTTTTCAGTGGTAAGATTACCGATTGGTAGTATGTCTTTTTTACCTAAGTCTAGCCCGGATCGTTTTGGTCTCACCCGGACTGGTATTATTAAATAAATATGATTTTATACATTTCTTTTAATTGTTTTTAGGAATAAAGATATAATTATCTATCTATTTATCTTACCTTGAAAACTCGATATGATCCTAATCTTGCATAAAGCTTTCTATAAGAGAAAGGTGTTTCATATGTAAGTTTTATTTTCTTTTTGACATCTTGCATAATGTTTTCATCTGTATATTTTTTTAATAATTGTTTGATTTATTGTCGGATGCAAGATTACAAACGCGGATATAATATTACGTCCAAAGTACAGTGACCTTGCCGAACACGGTCAAAACCTAATATTTACTGACTATAACATGTTTTCTGACCTTCTCACAAAACTAGTTCTTAATAACCATCATTTTAATCTCGAAAATAATCCGGTAAAACTGAAAAAAAAACTTGTTTTTATCTAATTAAGGGACAATGTTTACGTCAAACAAGCAGTTTATCGAATTTTTCAAAGTCTCTAATGCTTTTTATTTAGTTACTCGGTTAATTTTAATGTACCACAAAAACTTCAAATCATTAAGTATCTCTTAAAGTTAGCAAAAGAATACAATGTAAAGTTAGTAATATATAATAAACTGTTCTAAATTACTTGTAGTAAAATACTAATATTAAAATTGAAATATTTTAACATTAATCTTACATAAAGATAATTAAAGCAAAATCTTTTAAAATTAATTTATGATTTGTTAAACATTGCTCTAAGATTTAAATTAACATAGTTTTTATTTCATAATTTGCAGTTATAATTCTCTTTTGTTTTATTAATTACAATACAATACAAAACTATTTCTTGTACACCACAAAATAAATTAAAAGAAACATAGACATAAAAATAAAAGTACAATATTTTATCGCTTAGGTAGGTGCGTTTTGTACCGGGCACTCTTTGGATGGATAGAAATTTGAAAATTTTAAGAGAGGCAAGGGGGTGTATAAAATTAAATATATAACAATAAATATTAAATATACTAGTAAAGTTTGTACTTATAATTAAATTAAGATTAAAATAAATTCTAATAGTTTGTCAATTCGACCCAAATTTCATATAATTAAATTGTAATAATTATTAATTTTAAAAGAACATTATTTGCTCTAGAGATCCATTACTATAATTGTACTATTCCTAATATTTAAGTAATTATGTAAATAAGTAGGTAGTATATAATTTAGTAACCTAGATTTGATGCATAGTAATAACTGAGTTATTATACACCTGTTCTGGCAAAAGAGAAACGTTTGCTTTGCTAAAGTCCTTGATTCTAATCGAAGTTTCTATAAAACCAGAGTGTTAAGCGTAATCTGAAAGTGCTTCGTCATCGGGCTCTATAAGTCAGACCGATGATCAAGCCCTTTAAGACCTCCCTTATGACCAACGCAGACCTGGAATGGCAAAGTATTTAAATTTTTACCAATGGTCAATCAAACGTATCTATAAAGAAATACGACATAACTAACCATGCCTTAAAATGATGCTGTGTCATCGAAACGGATTTTTCGATGCCACGGCATAATTTAAAAAGTACCTATTGTAGGTATTAGCGTTTTTTTTCGTAGTGCCTTTAGCTTGTGGTAAAGAAAACGTATTGTTCCATAGAGCAAAAAAAAATGAAGTCGTATATTGTTCTCTCAAAAATAAGAAAAAAAACTTTGTTTATCAAAAAGTATCGCTGTATCTTGCTCGTGCCGTCCTTAAGCCAAAATTTATATTAATCAGAGCCCTAAGTTCGTTTTAACGACAGTATCGAGGTGTCATCGTGACGAGATTTGGATATTTTAAATACCAAGCATGTTAATATAATAATTAAAAACGTATTGCTTTTTGTAAAAAAAAAAAACAAAAATCATTTTGATTCCTCATAAATTGGAACACTAAGTAATAAATAAATAAATAAATAATGCTGGACAATTCACACAGCATTATCTAGCCCCAAGGTAAGCAGAGCTTGTGTTATGGGTACTAGATAACTGATATACGTAATATTATACATTACATAGATAGATATTTTTTATTATACATAGAAAACACCCAGACCAACGGAACAAATTTCTGCAGATCGTACACAAATTTGTTCCGAGGCGGGGATCGAACCCGCAACCTCTTGCGTCGCAGGCAGACTCTCGCCCGCTGCGCCACTGAGGTCGTCGTATGTATAATGCGGAAAGTAATTTAGGGCTCGTTTGACGTAATTTTGTAGGAAATTTCTTTCTATTCTATAAAAACAACACATACGTCATTATCATACTAAACATTATAATGAGAATGATAATTTATTTTTTACGTCTATTCACGCGTTGAAGGTACAAAGTGAACTTAAGACCTTTGTAATACAGTGTGGGCGACTTCAAGAAGTAAAGGCATATTTCTATCCTTTTCAAACGAGGAAAAAACTTTTATTTATGTTAGACCACGCATAACTTTTTACAGAGTAGTCCGATTTTGATGACTTTTTCACTATTGTATAGAGAATAATCTCGAGGTGGTCCCATATACATTTTATTTCCGAGGAATTAGTATTTATCCCGTAAATCTTAAAAAACCACCCTAGCAACCACATAATGTGACAGTTCGAGACATGAAAACTATTTACCGAAATTGGAAGTCGTTTAAGGACCCTATGGATTCAATATTGTACTGAAATATTGCAACTGGAAATTAAAAAACAAAGATTAGACTAACTGAAACTCTATGGTATTTTTCATACACTGGGACAGCTATCAAATCTTTTATTCAGACTTTATCCCCCATGGTCGAAATTAAAAAAGCTCATACAAAAACTTAGTTTTTCAGGATCAATTTTTTTTATTTATCCTATGGGAAATATACTAAAGCCTCTATAAATAAACAATACTTATCCAGGATAATTTTAGATTTCTTATTAAATTAAATCACCTCAATTTTCATTTTAATTTATCGACAGAAATTACATTTTTATAGAGTTAATCTTTTAAAATTACAATTAATTAGGCGACTACATAAGGTTTACGGATAACAGCCAACACACGAGAAGATTATTACAAAGTAAATATGTAATAGAGATATTATGTCATTGGGTGATTAGTATGATGATTACATATATATGTACCTCTACATAGGTATCAAACGAGGCATTTGCGGAATCTTATTTATGCGTTACTACACACAAGCATGCAAGTAAAAATAATGATAAAGACACTATATTTTGTATCACACATTAGAGTCAATTCTATTAAAATTATAAGGCCGGGGTCGTCGGACGAATTGTGAATTATTGTGCAAACGTAGTAATACCAAAATTATTTGTTAATCGATCATATTTCCATCCGGTTTCTATCGTATTATTTTTTTTGTATTCGAATAGTATTTATCTAGGTCCCTGCTGGGTTTTAATATTCATAATACTCACCTATAGGTAGTGTAAGCATATCGAATTTTGCATATTCTTACGTCGAAAATGACATATTTTCGTTCTATTTGTTTTGTGTTAAAAACAACAATATATTACGCTTTGATTGATAAAGAACATAGTTTATACTGTCCAGTTACAGAATAACAACATTACAGTGGAAAATACAAAAAGTTTTCAGTCATAATTTTTGGTATTATGGAACAATTTTACGAATTGTAATTGCGAGCAGCTGTCGCCGAATCCATAAAAACCTCGCTCGACTTTGACTAATGTAAAAGTAATAAATGAATATCAATGCTGGGAAATCCACACAGCATCATCTAGCCCCAAGCTAAACAGAGTTTGTGTTAGGAGTTGTAGATAACTGATATGTATACATTAAAAACATTACTTATCATAGGTAGTTATTTTTTTATCATAGAAATCACCCGTAACCGTGAAGTGATTGATGTCTATGCCCGTAACCATCCCGTAACAAACACCCGAAACAAATGACTGCAGATCGAACCAATATTTGTCCCGAAACCCGTACCGTATCTTTATCTTTATAATCAAACCGGCAACCTCCTGAGCCACAGGTTACACTGTGCCACTAAGGTCATCAGACTTATTTTTGCTTGTGCCACCTTCAAAATATGCAATCGTGGAATTTTTTTGCATGCATCAATAAAATGTCACCTTAGTATTTTCTCTTAGACACCGGTTTTCTAGGTTTAGTGTTATGTAAAACTTAAAAATTTCGCAACTTGTCTGCAAGTTTATTAATAATATATAGATTAGCAGAAATTACCATAATTAGATTGCTTAATCTCATGAGAAAGTTCGAATATTAGCCCATCACTGCAAAAGTCCATCTGTGGAATCATGCTAAATCCATCCATATCCTACAACTGAAATTTGAAAGTCATTGCCTCAACCTCACCTCACCTCAACAGCCTATAATGGTCCCCTGCTGAAAGCAGGCCCCTGATATTTTTTATCTCATGAGGGTAAAGCCCATAATGACGCTGGGAAGCGGGTTGGCGATCGCAGTTCGGTGGTAGATCTATTCTGCAAGCGGCGCTGCTATCTACCCCCGGTGTATGTCCCTTAGTCGCCTCTTACGACACCCACCGGAACAGTTGGGGTGGTGCAAATTCTAAGCCGCCACCACCCGGCTAGGAAAACCATTTCAATTGCCTCGAAAGCCCTTATCGAATGTCAATATAGGACAGTCTGAAGAAAACATGTTTTTACTTTGACTCTATTGTTAAAATTAATCGTGTGGCTACAATTCTTTCCGCGAGCATTGTTAGAGGTGAGGGACATTAACCGGGGGCTGGCAGCAGCATCTACTGCAGAACAAACCTACCACCGAACTGAGATTCCCAACCCGCATGCCCAGCGTGGGGATTATCGCTCTACCCCTTAAAGATAAAAGCGAATCAGATGCTTATTAGAAACCTACACCCAGCTTATATGTTCTGATAAAGTAGGTTGAAGACAATGACTTAAAAAAATTATGTGAACATTAAAAATATCACCAAATCACAGCGTGTTTAATATAACGGTAATTATATCAATTTTGGAACGTTACATTAACGTTAAGTTATATTGCAGTTTTAGGGACGATTCGCAAAAACGGATGAATTATAAAACACTTTGGCTTCATACGTAGGTTCGGGGAATTCCACAGCTTAAACTTAGTTGTTGTAAGAGCTCATGTTCAATTCACGTTTTTAACGGGACGGCGTTCTAGCCCTGCCGCGTTGAAGAGGACCCGGCTAGCACGCCGTATGGTTCAGAAAACTAATTTTATCATAACACGGCATGGTTTTTCTTTTTTGACAATGCATTGAAATCGTGCGGCGGGCGGTGCGCTGAGGCTAAGAATTAGCAGTGGGCCGGTCATATCTCGCGAAGACCCGACAACCGCTGCTTCGGTAAACGTATTCTTGAGTGGAGACCATGCCTCGGTAAATGTAACTGCGAAAGGCTGCAGGCAGATGCTGGATACGTCAGGCTGACGTATTCTTGAGTGGAGACCATGCCTCGGTAAATGTAACTGCGAAAGGCTGCAGGCAGATGCTGGATACGTCAGGCTGAAGGTAGGGTGCTGTGGCGTTCACTAGTGAAGGCCTATGTCCAGCCGTGGACTAACATAGACTGAAAATGATGTTGTTTTCTATGGTACAAGGTGCACTGGATCGGTTTATCTGCCGATACCATTGCCAGGCATATAGTAAATATTTTTGCCACGTTCGCTGAGTACGCTCGAATTCTGACCCTTTGGACGAACAGATTAAGTCCACAACATCGATGCGCGATCATCGAAATGTCGTACCTTGTCGAAGTAAAACTTTGACGGCACATTCCACATACGATCCACGCGTTGTGATAACGGGATAGAAACTTGTTTTAGATCGAAATGGTTCCGTCCCATACTGATCGCGCGTGGATTATGCAATTAGGAATTGAGTGATTCACGCATACCTATATAATTCAAAACCAGTACATTCAAAAAACAGTCTTTAAATAATTTTCCTTTCCTTTTTTTTATTTACATTAGAAGGTAAGTAGGTGTCGAACCTTGCTAGATGTAACGCTGTGGTGTATTTTGTAATGTCATAATTACGAATTTCTGGTTATTAATTAAAAAAAAATTATGTACATAACTAAGTGGAATGATATGGATCAGTTGAGCTACCTGTAGATTGTTTGCAACAGTTTGCAGATAGCTCAATTGTTTCTATTGTAAATACTAGTATTAATTTAATTCTATTATTTGATTGTCATTTTCTTTCTTAATAAAAGTCTTCAGTGAAATTAATAAATATTTGATAAGGCACCTACATAGTACATAGTATGTACTATGTAGGTACCTTATATACTACATACCTATGTACTTATGTACTACATACCTATTAAGACTTAGTTAGGCAAATAATCTTGTTTTCGTTTTTAAGTGAAATATAAACTTCCTAGTGGTTTATTTTTTACTTCTACCACTAGTGGAAAAATTGAAGCAAATAAAATCAATAACATCCTATTTGATAATAATTACTATTTATAACCTGTTTATAGTAATAAACATGACTTGTCTAAGTGCTTATTTTGTAAGCTTATAGAAATAAACGTTATTGATTTTGATCATCATTTCCTAAAGTGTCAAAATCATATTTCTGGATAATTTATTGCAGCCAAAATGTATTGTATATAGTACCTTATTTATTTCAATTTATTTATACCTTAATTATTATAGTAACGCCGACTCATTTAATAAAAATATAGTGTTACTGAATTAATTATGTAAATGTGCACAAATTATTTAAAATGTATTATGCATTGCACACATTGTTTGCTTTGTTACTTTACGATTAAGCATATTTTTTTTTTGTTGACTTCCTTCGTGTAACGTCAAATTATTTAAATAATTTTTTGAAAACCATGTACATTGTAATAATGTTCGATAAATAAATAATTGTTTATTTGTATTTTGTTATTCCTGATTTTACGTTTATTTTGGAAGATGCATTATGCTATTATTCGTGTTCTCAAGAAAAAAATAATTACATAATATATATTATTATACAATTAGTTTATCTATCTACGTCTCGATTATATTATCTACGTCTAAATAATTATAAATAATCGTAATAAGTACTTATTTAAATTAGTTAGAATTTATACAAAAAATAAATATTTTTGTTTATTATGAGCAATAAATTCCAGATTAGTATCTCCGTTTTAAAAAATAAATTTCGAAAACTTACCTTCACAAATTCACAACACTGTCACAAAAAATAATTAAACAAAAACTTATGCAAATTGTTTAAACAAATAATCGAGGCGTGATATCATAACCGACCGCTCCTTGCCAAGGATGGATATGTACTGTCCACTGAACGGATTTTGCAATCAAAGGAGTCTAAAGCAAAAGGATAGAGGCTCATTCTCGACCGTGCGATATTTATCGAACATTCGTTATAGGTACTGCGTTTTCTTGACCAAACATACACGATTTATGAATTATCAGCATAAAAGAAACACAACCACCCAAAAAAAAAAGAAATTTGACTTAAACTAAAATAAACTTAATTGTTGTTGATTTCAAATACCTACTTGTCGAGATCCTTCCTTCACTAAACAATATTGTTAACGATCTGTATCTCTGCTTCAAGCATGAAAATTTAAGCTTTTTATCGATTTTGTTGACATTATTTGTAGCTAACTCCAAGATCGACCATAGCATAACCATAGCTACTTGGCTTTTTTATAGAGCAGTCCTATTTTATTCGTATATTTTGCAGCATTTTGATAATTAATAAATAAAAAAAATACACTCACTAATACAGCTGGATTAAACGGCACCTTTACTTCCTAACAATAGATTAACCATAACGATGTTCCGGGTGTTCTGGTCGTTTACTATGTATAATAAAAATATATCTATGTAATGTATTGTATTATGTATATCAGTTATCTAGTACCCATAACACAAGCTCTGCTTAGCTTGGGGCTAGATAATGCTGTGTGAATTGTCCAGCACTATTTATTTTTTGTGTATTTGGTAAATAATGACAACACACGGCAACATCCAGCCCCAAAGTAATAAAAGTTTGTGTTGTGGGTACTAGATGCCTGATATTACATGCAAAAGTTTGGATGGATGGATGTTTGTTTCTTCTTCACGTCAAACACTAAACCGATTGGGCTAAAGTTTTTGCATAGAGTTCTAAGCCTGGAATATAACATATACAAGACTTTATGTTATATAAATAACTTAAACGTTTCTATAGAAACTATGCGTGAAAAACCGCGGGCAGAATTTAGTCCATAATATCCTTATCCAGTCCGTGGGCAAGGATCCAAAACCGGGCCTGTGAAAATGTTGCCAGTGTTTTATTTAAGAATTTTACTTTTTCTGAGTGTACATTTTTGTATTTATGGAAATAGAATTTTTTAACAACTAATTTTCAATGGATAATGTTTGTGGTTAGACCTTTTCTCTTTCGACATAATATCGCAAGCACTAGAATAAACTCCGTGCGTAGCCTGCGCGTGCGTCATTCGTTTTTCCGATCGACGCTTGGTCCTAATGACTGTCCGATTCTGCGTAGATATTAATGATTTTGGTTTATTAATGATTTAATTAAGGTTATTATTGGTAACGGTGGTTAAACACCTAGGTTAGTAGGTAAAACAAACAATGTCAATTCAAGTTAAAAACCGAAATTGTGAATTTGTCATGGATGGAAAACTATTCATAAAACTATTGCCCACACTGTTTCAATTTTTTTTCTAGTTTGTACTTAACTAATTTCATTAAATATTTTATTATTATAAAGTTCTTTATTAAGAGGCGAACCTAGCGTGTTGCTTGTCAAACTAGGACTAGATCTCATTACTTAGGTAGGGGTTCCGGTGGCTAAAAACTCAAATTACATAAAATTCTACATTTTTCTTTGGTTCCTTCAACGTGAAAACATGATTATAAAATAAAATACGATAGAAATGAATAATGAAATTGCACTGTTTTTCACCTATTTTGATCGAAATCTTAGGAACCCTGCGGTCTATTGAAATGACTTATGTTTTGATTCGTTGGTAAATAATTACTAATTACTTTACAATTATCAGATAGTTTTTTCATAAGTTGTGTAGTTTTCTTGTAAATAAGCAAAACCTCAATTTTTGCACTTGCGCCGTTCTAAAAACACGAATGCTCTATCCCGCTCATAAGAACGCGAAATCTTATGCTTATCCTTTTCACAAAATGGCGCGCAATCCTCAAAAGCCTATAAAGGTCCACCGCTGGACGCAATCCTCCCAGCTCGCCTTGTAATCCCCTTATTGGCTTACCCCTATGAAATAAATGGCACGCGATGCGCCCTCTTACATACTAGTGGTCCGCCCCGGCTTCGCACGGGTATATTCTATAGCACATGTTTATCACGGATAATGTAGGATTCTAATCAGCAGCGGTTCCTTCGGATCAATGATTTTGGCAAACCGCATGCCCTAATAAATAATAATAAATACTGCTGGACAATTCACACAGCATTATCTAGCCCCAAGCTAAGCAGAGCTTGTGTTATGGGTACTAGATAACTGATATACGTAATATAATACAATACATAGATAGATATTTTTATTATATATAGAAAACGACCAGAACACCCTAAACAAATGTCTGCAGATCGTACACACATTTGTTCCGAGGCGGGAATCGAACCCGCAACCTTCTGCGTCGCAGCAGATCTTCGCCCACCGCGCCACATTGACATCAACACCTAAGTACTACATCCACTAGTTAAGGGCATATAAAACCTTAAATTATTGTGCAAATACAGACATAGGATTTTACGTTCTTAGGAGCGATACAGGGCATAGCAACACAAGCCCAAAAATTAAGTCAAAGCTTATTATCTATTAATTATAACTTTATTAGAAAATACCGAAACATATAAAATGTTCTTTATGCTTAGTATGCTATTAAGTACCATATTTTCAAGATCTTAATTTCTGTATTTATTAAGAAATTAAGTTTTTAGTAAAAATGTAGAGGTAACTGTGCGATTAAGGTTTTAGAAAAAATGTAGAGGTAACTTTGCGATTAAGGTTTTAGAAAAAATGTAGAGGTAACTTTGCGATTAAGGTTTTAGAAAAAATGTAGAGGTAACTTTGCGATTTTTTCGATCGAGAAAGACTTATGGAATCGTGTTTTCGAAACAAGATCAATAAAGTAAGTGTTGAACTTTACCATGCATTAATTTCAAAGTTAAATATTTAGTAGTTTGGAAGGCCCTTAGCATATCAGGGGGAGGCCTACGTCCAGCAGTGGACAAGCTTAGGCTGTAGATATATAAACGAGTAGGTACCAACTAAATGATGTAAAGAATGTGAGCTAATAATCGAATAACAAAAGTCATTGGTTTTAACCAAACATGACCACACCTTATAAGTCTGCTTTTATGTCTGAGTGATTTTATTTTTTGTCTGCTAAAAGATATTTTTAAAACCTAATATTGTAATAAACCACATGACAATAACTTATCTACCCACACAATCTGGACAAGTGCGAGTAAGCTTTTCAGTTGAAAGTCCGGAATCTGGTTTTCGTTACTTCTTCACGCAAAACTGAACGGTTTGAGATCTCATATTGCATATTATATTCTGCTGGCAGATGCTGGATGCGGCAAGCTGAAGACAGGACGCTATGGCGCTTATTAGGGGAGGCCTACTATGTCCAGCAGTAGACTAATGTAGGCTGATGATGATGATATATTTACTGTGTAGATTTACACGTAGACTAAGGTTTATGTTATGTTCGTAAGCCAATCAGGGTATTTTCTAAGGGGAGGGTTGCGGATTCACCTCCCCTCGAAGTCAATTTTTAATTGAAATATTATAAATAAAACACAGAAGGATACTTTTTATCCCTTAAAAAGTAATACATCTTATAAAATAAATCTGTACTTATGGAATAATCAACATTTAAACTTTTCCATAGTACCTACCTAACAACGAGTGTGAAGTGAAGCCGACAGAAACAATAAATAATGCTGGACAATTCACACAGCATTATCTAGCCCCAAGCTAAGCAGAACTTGTGTTATGGGTACTACATAACTGATATACATAATACAATATAATTACATAGATAGATATTTTTACTATGCATAAAAAATGACCAGAACACCCGGAACAAATACCTGCAGATAGTACAAATATTTGTCCCAAGGCGGGAATCGAACCCGCAACCTCTTGCGTCGCAGGCGGACATTAGCCCACCGCACCACAGAGGTCGTCAAAATAAAAATAATAAAAATTGTGAACCCTATTCGACCCTTGAAACCCGCGTTTGTTACCTAGGTACTTGTAAATTATCGAAAATAGAGACAATTCATACAATACAAATACAAATTTATTGTAAAACTAGCCTTTGTTTACGGCTTTTTGCGCTAAAAAGTAGCGTAAATGTTCAAATCAACTCCATCAGTTATAAATATCTTCCAAACTACCTACTAAATATTAATTTTTTTTATTTGAAATTTATATATAGTAAATTTCAGTTACTACTTATTCTATCGACCATAATGTTTCGAAAACACGATTCCATAAAAAATTTACGATAGAAAAAACCGCAAAGTTACCTCTATTTTTTTCCTAAAACCTTAATTTCTGAATAAATACAGAAGTTAAGATCTTGAAAATAAGCATGGTAATAGAACTGAGTATAAATAACATTTAAGGTGCTTCGGTATTTTAAAATTTAGTTCTAATTATTAGATAATAAGCTAAAACTTGATTTTTGGGCTTGTGTTGCTGTCTCGCTCCTATGAAAGCGAAATCCTATGTCTCCCCTTTTTACAAAAAATTAAGGTTGCATAGGCTCAGTATGAGGACCAAATTTCGCTCCAATCCATTCAGTAATTTTAGCGTTGCATCTTCCAAATATTTTCACAACGGTTCCAACTTTCGCCTTATAATAAAAGTAGGAAAAGAGACATACAACAAAATAATAAAAAAAATTATCTATTACCTACTTAGAATCTTAAAGTTCTATGAATAAACTGAATAATAGAGCAAGATTCCTTTGAAAAGCGCGGACTCCTGAGCATATCGCGTGGAAAAGTTCAGTATGACGTCCGAACTAGACCTTTAGATCGTTGCCACAAACTGGTTCTTATAAAACGCGTCATGTATAAGAAAGGGAAATTCCTGATTCAAACTAATCAATTAAACCTAATGATTCATACAGTTATTTTGTTTGTTTTTCCACGAATTTGTTGCCCTTAAAAAGTACTTGAGATTTGCGGTTACCCGTATAAAAACATAAATAATATTTACCTAATCAAAAACCAAAAAATTGACAAAAACCTATTTTTTGCGAGTGTTTTGTTACAAAATACTTGTATAAGAATTGATGCCGGCATCAAAATACCTACAGCCCCTTTCATTTGAAACTTGGGAATATTAGTTACCTTGGACCAGTCGGCTTCTATTATTCATTTTAAAGATAAAAATTATATATTTTTATAATCAAAATCAATATGTTCGTTCACATGCCGCCTTCGGGTTTTTACTAGGAGTGGAAATCATTCATTTCTTATCTAATTTGTTGCTATTTAATGAAGAGAAAAAAATCCCGTCCATGATTATATTGATGATGGTGACTGAACCCTTGTCTAAGTGAAAACTTTGACAAGGTCCCTCCCGTCCCATGCTAATCACGCGTGGATTATAGTGGCTAAGGTTAAAGGATAAACTAGGATAAACTATATCTAGCCACGCGGTTTTTCGTGCCTTGACCCTGATTAAAAAATCTTAGCACGTCCTAGTAGATATTGCAGCGGCGTTATCCATAGGCTTAAGGGGGGAAAATTCTACAGAAATAAATACCTTTCTATGGAAAGGTATTTATTTCTGTAGAATTTTCCCCTTTTTTTACTAGCCTGGCGAATCGACAACAGTAACGTCGAATAAAGTTAGAACAGTTTTAAAGTTAGTGAAAGTTTCATGTCCAAACTGTGCGTTAATAAACAATCTTTGGATAATTTGCTGGTGGTATTTCATTCATGTTTTTGTTTAAATAAAAAAGACGAAAAAGATGTAAGAACTTTAAAATTGCCGTGACCTCTAATCGATGCATAAATTTAATTGTGATAGTAAGGCTCAAAATACCTTGTTTCTTTTCTACGCTTATCATAAGCGATGTTCATAGCAATGGAAATTGCAATTTGAAACCTGATTTATGAATATTTAAAATCAGCTGAAATAATTAAAATCAATCCGCAATAGTCGGAGGAGAAATCTTCAAAAATGTTCGCCCATAAACATTGGTTTGACTATATTTAAGGAATAGAATTGCCAAAAAAGGTAAGGGGTTCTGGCTTAGAGTAATTTCGCGATTTGCTGCACTTTTCGTCGGATTCACATACACTTATGATCCATTGTCTGAACCAGGCATCTAGTGTCTATGCAGCCTGCAGACTTATACTTACCCGACTTGCATTCAAGTCGGATGTCACAAACTGTATCGTCCGCGAAGAGGGCAAGTTTAGAGAGGCCACACGGGCGCTGACGCTCTGTAGTTCTACATACAAATCTGCCCAGCATGCCACACGGTGCGCTGAAACAAAACAATCGAAACAACGCACGCGCAGCTCACAAGGAGTGAGGGAGACGAGGCGGGAACGCCTGCTAGATTGCAAACAAGCCAGAGCGGCGCTTCCATCAACATCACTTCTTATTTGATAATAATGACTATATACCTATATATAGTATTAAATTTGACTTGTCTAAGTGCTTATTTTGTAAGCCTAAAGAAATAAAGTTATTGACTTTGACTTTCACCGAAGCTATCAAAATGCCTACTGAACCTAAACGGAACGGACCTGCGTATCCTGGTGGGAGGGAACACTAACAGGACACTACGCACTAAACAAACACCTATTCACCATCGGAGCGACGGAAAGCCCTCTCTGCAGACGGTGCCTCAGCGACGACGAATCAGCTGCCCACGTAATCCTGGAATGCGAGGGAATAACAGCACAACGAACAGAAATCCTCAACTTGCCGAGGTCACTCCGCGAAGCCTGTGAAGACCCCAGGAAGATTCTGCGCTTCTGGACGGAGTTAGGCTGGCTATGCTAGCACAAATAACGCATAATGAACCAAAAGAAGTCCAGATGCTTACAAGGAAGTACTCTTACCTAACCTAACCAAACCTAGTAGTTTGGAAGATTAATAGATATGGCCGAGTTGATCTGAGGTTGTTCAGAACTGTAACAAAGAATACATAATGCTCTGCATATTTTTTGAATTTCTACTATTCTAATGTTGCTATCTCATACACAAAATACTGAAACATTTTCAGAACTCCCTCCATTCGCCATCATTGTTCGTAGTTAACCTTAACTTCCATTGTTTTTGTAAAACTAATGCAAATAAAATTATTTAGAAGAGCCAATGAGTTGTTTTAACGGTTAGGTTAACCTATTTACATAGGTCATCAGCGTAAACTATTGCCTATGACGTAGTAAGTGATACGTTGGGAAATAGCATTTTTGGAAATTAGTTATTTTTGGGACACCGAATAAGGCACACAAAGGTATTAAAAAAGTATGTAAAAAAAATATACATGATAAATGAAAATATACATGAAAAATATACATTTTGCTTATCGAATTTTTTACTTTACCTGAATTAAATCCGTAAAGGTATTATATCTTTTGCATGTTGTTTTCACTTGACATGATTTCTATACTTAGCTAGTTTTAGTGATTTGTCATTTAAGATTTTTACAGTGATTTTTAATTATTTTTTTTGCCAGGTTTCGCCCCAAGAGTGTTCCACTTTTGCAGATTTCAAAATGGATCCAGCGATGCAAATAGAAGTGGCTGCCATGTCTACCGCCCATGTGCTGGACGAGGTGACGGCGCGCGGAGACTCCAATGTCCAGCAGTTCTACCGGCACTGCACGCTGCTGCTCACTGGAGGAACTGGCTTCATGGGGAAACAGCTTCTAGAGAAAATATTTAGGTAATTCAAGGGAATTTCTGGGTATGGTCCCTCTTTTTTTTCTCATCCGTAGTCTACCAGCCACCTCAACGTTATCGTCAAATCATTTGAATGGCCTCGAGAAATCCTCTCTATCATTTTGTCCGGTTAAAAAAACATCTGACCGCGTACTAATTAGCAAGTGCTCTCCTTCCCATTACGACTTTCAACAATTGATTAAATAAATGGACCAAATTAATATTCTTACAGGGCTTGCGACATTTCAAAAGTCTTTTTACTCCTGCGTCCTAAGAAAGGAAAGACGATGCAAGATAGAGTGACAGAGATGCTTCAAGATCCGGTAATTAGACGTCTCATAACAAACGAACTAACCCGTATTTCATTTGATATTTTTCTCTTTTAATTCCTTTTTCAGTGCTTCGACAAATTAAGAAAACTGAAGCCAGATTTTTCTGACAAAATATTCCCGATTGAAGGAGATGTCGCTGAGATAAAGCTTGGCATTAGGGACCAGGATTGGAAAACCATTGTCAATGAGGTACGAATATTTAAACATGTATTTGCCGATGGACAACGTGACTGACAGATCTAAAACGACATAACACTCAAGAACCTTCTAAGCTATCAACGGACGATGATAGCTTGACTTCTTCAATATAACTATAGTGCTGTCATCCTAGGTGGATGTGATCTACCACATGGCTGCCACAACGCGGTTCGACGAGAGTCTCCGAGTGGCCACGCTCATCAATGTGAGAGGCACCAGGGAGATGCTGCTGTTAGGCAAGGCCTGTAGGAAACTCAGGTAAAACGTTTCTGAGATTTTTATCTTTTTATCACATAAAATATGCTCATTTTTACCACAAGAAGGTTTAGGCCATACACGGGCCTACAGGAAAAACTCTCTCATAACTTTAATTCTAATTCTTTTACGGAATACTTTGAACCGTAATGTCTCTTTATCATCGAAGCAAGAAGCATCGGCCAGCTCACTCTGTATTACTACCTCAGGCGAAGAATCAGCTGCCATCGTATTGCTAGGAATACGAGGGAATACTTACAGTTATCAGCAATCCTCACGTATCCAAGGTTAAATCGTGAACTGTGTAAATTTCCAAGCAAGGTTCGAATAAGGCTTATTATTAAAGCAAAACCACGGAAAGGAAAGAACATGCAAAACAGATGTAAATGTTTATATTTTGACTTGCAGATCGTTCGTTCATGTGTCGACTGCGTATACGCAAGCTGTCGATAGTTTATCTGGGCAGGAGGTGTTTGAAGAATTCCCGACTATTCCTATTTCGCCGGAGAAGTTGATTGACTTAGTAGAAAGCACGGAGGATGGAAGGCTTGAGAAATGTACAGATAGGTTCGTAGGTATTTAATAAGACAAAATGTAGAAGAACAATGCCATGAATTAGTTATTGCAAACTGATATATCCGCTACAAGGAGACAATACAAGGAGCAATCAAGAATTTGCATGTACGGCAAACACGCTAGGCTAGGCACAGGTCTAAAAGGTTATTGATATACTATACAGTATACTAATACTATTCTAATACTATTATCATCCTTTTTATTTTTTATAAGTCTTCTAAATGCAATCCTACCTATCATTTCTGAATTAAACCATTTCTTCTTCGGTTTTTTTCTGTAAGCTATTTTCTGCACGATCTCTCTAAATAGTTCTATAATATTTTCAATGTTGTATAATATTTTATATATTGCATATAATTATATTATAATATTGTACCACTTTTTATTGACTTCGCTATTAAGTTTACGTTGTTACAATGTTTGATCTTGTTTTCGATACGTATCTTCAATTTGTCATCTAAGTTTGCATGTTTAATACGTTGCACTTTGAAAATTATTATCATTTCTTAGCCTACTGAGATCAAACGTTTTAGTAGACTTTTTAACAACCTGAGGCATATTTATCTTATTTTCAGAATGCTGACGGAATACCCAAACACGTATACGTTCTGCAAAGCCTTAGCCGAGGACCTGGTGAGGATTATGAGCGATGGGCTGCCCATCTGCATTGTTAGACCTGGAATAGGTGAGATTTCGTAAACGCACAACTAGCAAATGGTTCGTATGATGTTATTAAGCTGAAAACTACGTTCTTCTGAGAACAAAATGAGTCCCAATATTGAAGTTAGAAAATATATCTTGTTAATGATATATTTTTGGGTTCCGCTTACATCTGTATTTTTTTCAGTGGTGTCGTCTTACCGAGAGCCTATACCTGGATGGCTGGATGTAAGCTGTGCTTACGGTGCCAGTGGAGTAAGTACCTCATCAGCACAGGCTCACTGTCCTGTTTTGCTGCCCATCCGTGAAAGCTCATGGCCTCTGTGCGTCCTGTCCTACTTAAAGGCCATAAAATGGTTATCAAATGTCAAAAGGGAGGGAATTAAATTAAAACTAGTATGTACAATAGAAACAATTGAGCTAACTGCAGACTGTTGCAAACGATCTACAGGTAGCTCAACTGATCCATTATTTTATATTATTTTTATTTTAGGTGTTTGTTGGAGCGGGTCTTGGGGTTATTCACGTGATTTTGATGAATGTAAACAAAACACTAGCCATAGTGCCGTGTGACTACGTGAATAATGCTATTATAGTGGCCGGCAAAGAGGCGAGTCTGAGCTCTGGGGGAGAACGGACGAAGATATACACCATCACTAGTGTTATCTGGTAAATATTCATTATTTTGATAAAAACTAGTTCATGAGTTTTCCCAGGTTGGGACTTACACCGTTGTACAGTTTGGACAGTTTGGCGTGAAGAATTAACAAACATTCATACATTCAAACCATCTCATTTTATAGTGTAGTTTTTAAAGTGTTAATTATAGTGTGTGTGTAGCTGCTTCGAACTCACTTTTTATCAAATTCGATTAGTAGATACCATATTCAGTACCTATAGTGAGTCACACGCATACCTACCTTTTTGATGTCCATTAGCTTCGAAGAGCAGTCGAAATAAAGATATAAAACGTAAAAACGTATTTACGCCTACAAAATATATTATGTGATACAAACCTGATCATTTGTACATGTCATCCAACCGCAGAGGATCATATTATTTGGTTGATTCAAATATCAAATATCAATAACGTTTATTTCTTTAAGCTTACAAAATAAGCAGCACTTAGATTAGGGCGCTACATGGCATGCTGAATCGAAAACCAGCACTCTTTGCTGCATAAAGGCGCACGGAAAGGTCCAAGGTCATTTGCCTTACTTACCTTAAGTTAAGATTCAAATAAAACCTCACAAACACAGGATTATTAAATCGAGGGGGGTACCTATACAAAGTTTTAGAATCAAGACCTGGCGTCTTCACAAAAGTGTTTATGATGATGGGCAGAACATGCGGTTCAAGTAGTGTTACTAATTTACCAAAAACCGGCCGTCCATATATTACTAAAACTTTTTTTTTTTGCAAGACAGGGCGCTATGGCGCTCATTAGGGGAGGCCTATGTCCAGCAGTGGACAAATATAGGCTGATGATTTTGATGATGAATTTTATGTCGTGTTTAGCTGTAAGTTTTCCTACCTATATATATGTATGTGACAAACTAGATAGATTCGTTTTCGCCATAAAAACTCTAAGATTACGTGTCTCTATCGATGCCGCGCTTAAAGCATACCACGGTTATGTTTCGTCAACCCTGGCGTACGGACTGATCCTGTGGGGAAATTCAACAGATGTACAAAAAGCATTTATTATTCAAAAAAAGTGCGTACGGGCTATCTGTGGCGCTTGGAGTACCGATAGCTGCAAGCCCCTATTTAAGAATTATAATATACTTCCATTGCCTTGCATGTATATAAGAGAAATTTGCTTGTTTGTGAATCAATATCCTCATTACTTTAAGACTCACGCTGATGTGATGGAGAGACGCACGAGACATAAAGACAAGCTCTATGCTCCGAAATGCAGAGTAGAACTAGTTAATAAGAATGTGTATCATCAGGCAGTTCGCATTTATAATAAGTTACCTAGTGAATTTAAAACAATGTCATCTTATTCATTTAACATTAAACTAAAAAAGTGGTTGATGGAAAGATGTTTTTATGACATAAAGGAATATTTTAATTACAAAACTTTTTAATGACACGAGTAACAAATTTTTGACTATTATTGTTTTTATTTTTTCATTTATTGGTTTTATTATTTGTATTAAATTCCTATTTTTTTTAAGTATTATAAAAATTTGTACTAACTTTGCACGCCTTGACGGCAGAATGTATTGGAGCTATTAAACATTTTATTAAGACCTATTGTACCAACATTCCTGCAAATAAATGATTTATGATTTATAAATATAAAATTTACTATTATTTATTTGTTAATGCTTTTCTCAACTTTCCAGGTTATTTCAAGTTAGTTTTGGAAAAAAATGCAGATAAACTGTTTTCTCCGAAGGCAGTGTATTATTACTACACCATCTTCACGAGTTCCCGTCTCTGGTTTTCCATACTGACATTGCTGTTGCATATGATACCAGCTTACTTTGTTGACTTTGTTTGTCTCATAATTGGAAAAGAACGAAGGTATTAAGTATTTCAATTTTCGATACCAGCTGCTTGGTGGGTGCGAACTTCTAAGAAAAATAGATGGATTGCACATTTATTTTAAGGAAAAAACAGGATAGATAATTCTTTATAGTACCACAAAAACACAGAAAACAGTGCAGAAATAAAAGCTGCGATGGTAATAAAGTTACGAAAAAATAAACGAATGGACACAGCTATCAAAATAAATAATAATAAATTAATGTTGGATAATTCACACAGCATTATCTAGCCCCAAGCTAAGCAGATCATGTATTATGGATACAAGATAACTTATATACGTAATATAATAATATATAAAACAAAAATAATGTGGTCTGGTCGAAGAGACGCGTGACCCGAGAGCTGGTGAGTATCTGGCACAGCGCATCAGTCGGTCAAAACGACCAGAACACCCTGAAGAAATGTATGCAAATCGTACGAAAAATGTGTCGCTAGCAATATTTTCTTTATTTCAGAATGGTTAAAGTCTACAAAAAAGTTTACAAAATGTCATTCGCGCTCAGCTACTTCACAACGAACACTTGGATCTTCAATGACAACAACTTGCAAAGTTTGCAGAAAAGTCTGTCAAAAGCTGACAACACGATCTTCAACTTTGACGTGGAAAATATTGACTGGCACGAGTACTTGCAGGTATGGGTAATGGGATAAAGGATAAAGCAAATAAATTTTAAATACTTGTAAGAATAGGGGGCTCTGTCAATAATATAACCAGGCTAAATTAGATTTTATTACGCAAAGTTACTACATATCTACGCATTCTACCATGGAGGAAGAATCACCATACAAAACATCCAACAATGACCAAAAAGGCGCTTTTACTTTAAGTTCTATTATCAACTTTAAATTCAAATGAAATGTATTTCTTTGTAAATGGAACGCCAAAGAGTCGAATCTTTATGCAAGAGGGAGAACGAATGTCTTGTACTGGCTGATGATAAAAAAAACATTTATAAAAATTACTTAGCTTTTTGCCATACATAGTGAGTTACTCGCACTGGGCAAATTTTTCCACGAGGGTGGCCTGAAGGGAATCCTGCCGAAATCGAAAACTATTGGAACATTATTAAATTTTCGTAGAGAAAAAATACTTCTTTAACCTTAAAAACGAATCGTACGCCCGCTAACCTACGGTATATAGACACTTTTTGAGCAAAAGAAGTGAAAAAAAAATTGTTTCACACACAACAGTGCTAAATCCAATAGAAAATAATTTGGTCAAACCTCTAGCATCTCTACCTGTCACTCTATCTCATATGGACTAGCGTCATTATCTAATTTTCGATAGGTGAAATGACTTGAAATGTACTGTTTAATGAGTTGAAATGTACTGTTTAATGAGTTGAAATATACTGTTTATGAGTTGAAATACACTGTTTAATAAGTTGAAATACACTGTTTAATTTATTTATTTATTTAAAGATAGGAGTTTACAGTAAAAACCAAAACACTTACTATCCTATGCTATTATCTATATTACATCTATGTTAAAACTTAAGTATACTAGAAGACATTTAACTATAACACATAGTTTGTCGTGAAATATGTCGACATGCTGGAACTCGTGTACGAACTCGTTCAGTAGTTGGAGTGCTCGAACAGTTGGTGCATTGTTTCCGTGCTTTGTTCGGAGGGCGACGCCGCCGCCAGCGCCACCAAACAAGCGGTGCCGTCGACGAGTACCCGCACGTACGTAGTTATTTGGTACGAAGATATTGATTCTGCTTAATACGTATGGATTATTTACTCTATTGTGTAATATTAGATAGTAGTGGATTCCGAGTTGAAGCTTACGTCTCAGCTCCAACGTATCCACACCTACCATTCCAGATACAAACAAAGATGGATACAGATATGGATAGTATCCATGCTGCCTTTTATATAGGTACCTACAAAATTTCCGCTGTATTCTTTCCAACATCAATGTATATTTTGCTTCACGCGGGTCCCACACTATGGCGCTATACTCTAGCTTACTGCGGACAAAAGCATTATATAACATGATGGGCACCCTAGAGTCCAGGAATTGATTAGAGGTTCTCATTATGAACCCCAAGATTTTATTCGCATTCTTACACAGGGAAATTACATGCTTGCGAAAGTCAAGTCGTGAGTCCATAATGAGACCCAGATCACGAATCTCACTGACTCTTTCCATGATGTCACCGTCTAACGTATAAGGCGGTGCTAAAGGTTGTTGCAGTCTAGAAAAGGTAATGACCTTACACTTGGAGACATTGAAATCCAGCCTGTTCGAATGGCTCCACCTTACGACCGAGTCTATGTCCTTCTGCATCGCCATACACTCAGAGGCCTCACCAATCGAGAGGTAGATCTTCAGATCATCGGCAAACATAAGACAGTCACATGTGTTTAGTACCCGGGGCAAGTCGATTATCATGGCTAAGAAGAGAGTTGGACCAAGCGTGCTTCCCTGACTCACCCCAGACCTTGTGTAGAACTCATCCGACCGGTAGATACTCAGCTGCACATATTGCCTTCGATCTTTAAGGTAATCAGCGAAGAACTTTATCAGGTGGAGCGTGCAACCGAGCAACGACAGTTTCTGTAGAAGTATGTCGTTATCAACAACATCGAATGCGCGCCTAAAGTCAAGAAATACAGCGTCAACCTGTCTTCCCGCATCCATTTGTGTCGCCACATAGTCCACAAAAGTGATATGGTTAGTGGTCGTCGAGCGAGCAGTACGGAAGCCATGCTGTTTGTCACTAAGGCTGACTTCCAGCTGGCGGCTTAGGTAGTAATTTAGGATTGTTTCGAAGACTTTACCAAACACATTCAAGACAGCTATTGGCCTAAAGTTTACTACGTCAACTGTCGAGCTAATTTTGGGCACAGGAGTTACTCTTAAAACTTTCCATCTCTCTGGATAACGACAAGAGCATAAAGAAAGATTAAAGAGGTGGTGTAAAGGACTTTCCAAGTTTGATATACAGTCCTTAACTAGAAAAGGCGGGATCGCATCTGGACCAGCAGCTGCTGATGGTTTGAGCCGACGCACAGCGCGGCGGACATCAGCTAAAGAGACGTATTCCACAGCAATGGTTCGTGCATCTCCGGTATCAGCACATTGTGCTTTCCCAGCATCCAGCACAGGGGCACCGCTGAGGAAAACGGAGCTGAAGTACTCACCAAACGCATCAGCTGCGCCTTGACCCGCCACCGTCTTTCCATTATGTACGTATTCACTTAACTGAGTTCTCTGCTTTCGTCTATCTCTCACATGTTTCCAAAATTGCTTGGGATCACGACGGATATTGGATCCTATCGACCTGATATGGAGTTGGTACGCATCATCTATGAGATATTTAGTGAGAGTTCGGTGGTATCTAAATACTTCTCGGTTAAATTGTAGACCTTTTTCTTTATATTTACATAGATGAAAGTGCTTAATTTTAAGTTTGTCAATTATTTCTGCCGTGTACCATGGTGGATACTGACGGCGCGATTTGGAGGGACCTGCCTTCTTTGTTGGAACATGGTTTGTTATAGTTTCGTTTAGCTTCGAATAAAACAAGTCCGTTGCAGAGTCAATATCTTCGTTACCTAAGACATCATCCCAATTAATGAGTTGTAATGCACTGTTTAATGAGTTGAAATACACTGTTTAATGAGTTGAAATGCACTGTTTAATGACTTGAAATGTACTGTTTAATGAGTTTAAAATGTACTGGCTGATAAAGTGTGAAACTGTTTTGATTTTAAGTTTTAATTCAGAAAACAAAATGCTAATGCTAATCTTTATAGATGAAAGTGATACGTATATTATCATTTTGAAATCTAGGATATCTGCGGATAATTCTAAGAGAACGTGCCATGCCACCAGCCTATCGTGGTTGTCATTTTTTAAGATTATTTATCGGGTATTTATCGCGTACCTTTTGCCCTGTGACCACGATCGCTGTAACGCGGTTGAATTGTTGGGGAAATGAAAGCAAAAGGTACGCGATAAATACCCGATAAATAATCTTAAATATGTTATTAAATCGCAAAAGTTTAAAAAGTGGTAGACATTTTTCAGCACAATCAGTGAATTATTTATTAGGTATCCTATCAAATAGCTGTAATTTTCATTGCGAAGGTGTCGTAAACAACGAATTGTAGTTTTGCAGATGGTAAGAGATTTATTACTAAAAACCACGTTATGCCAATAGACTCTAAAACTACAATTTATTCAAAGTTTTTTTTTAGCAATGATTCACAGTGAATGGCTTACAATGTGTTCAAAACTTATTATCTGTAGGACCTAGAAAATAGTAAAAACCCGATTTTTTATCACGCGTTGTCAACTACTTTAATTAAAATGATATGGGTAATTATCAAATATTATGAAAATCAATAACATTTATTTCTTTAGGCTTACAAAATAAGCACTTATGCAAGTAAAATTTTATACTATAAACAGATTTATATATAGTACCTAATTAACATCAAATAAGAAATAAGAATCAATTTTTTGTCCACTTGTGAATGAAGTGGAAAATAAACCACAAGTGTTTAATTGACTTATAAACTAAATACATCTTTTTCATTTGCATATCTGATTTGAACTCAATGTGTGATTTTTTTAACTCTTTCCTCAAAATACTGTTACTTTGAATCTGACTAGGTACCTGAATCCTTTTTATAGATTTGTTCAGAAGATCGTTACCAGTTGCCCTGTAACTACCTACTGCACATTTTTGAATAGCTAAAAACACGTGGATCTTTTTAAGATAATCTGCACAAAATAATGTTAATGTTGTAAAATATGTAATAATGTAAAATGGTTATGTTGTAAGCATAACATTATTTTCCTTATTATAAGTATTATTGTCGGTGTGGAACTGGGCGACGACGACGTCTGGCCAAGCATTTACATTATTGATGTACCTAAGTAATCATCTATGGAGTCATTAATAGTATATTTTGTTTCAGCTTTGGTGTATTGGAATAAGGAAGTACATCATAAAAGACGGACTCAAAGACACACATCGCGGAGTAAAAAAACAATTTTGGCTTAGAATAGCGCATTATATTCTAACATCGTTATATGTTTACTGTCTGTGGAAAGCGTTCAGCATGATATGTTATATTTTTCAAACGATTCTTGATTTAGTATTTTGAATTAAAAGAAACTAATACCGGACCACATTCACTAGCAATTTGGGCCTCGAGAACCGAATCTCCATTTTGTTTCTCCTTGTATATCAATAATTAGGCCAATTTTGTATTTTTTTATTAAAAAAACTAGTCTATTTTCAAAAATTCTATTCGATTACTCGACTTCTACAGTTTTTTTCCTACCTACGTAAAATGTAAAGCAAAAATGATTTTCTCCAATATTTTCGACTTTCAGGAGGAAATATCTCAAAAACTAACCGAATAAAACTTGAAGACAATTTAACCAACTTCTAGTCATACCCGAGGTTTCACAGGAGTGGTCGGAGATCCGATCTCTGCGGAGTGTTCCGGAGTGGTCCGAGATCCGATCTCTGCGGAGTGTTCCGGAGTGGTCCGAGATCCAATCTCTGCGGAGTGTTCCGGAGTGGTCCGAGATCCGATCTCTGCGGAGTGTTCCGGAGTGGTCCGAGATCCGATCCCTGCGGAGTGTTCCGGAGTGGTCCGAGATCCGATCCCTGCGGAGTGTTCCGGAGTGGTCCGAGATCCGATCCCTGCGGAGTGTTCCGGAGTGGTCCGAGATCCGCGCCACAGAGGTCGTCAGACTTATCTCAAGTTTAGTCCTCATGTTCATGGCAGGAAGTAATTATTTTTGTTTTAATACTGATTTCGGTTGAAGACGGTCAAAGTTATAAACTACTTTTACTAAGCTTTTGTTTTATGCAGTTAATGATATTTAATTAATTCTTTGGGTCTGTGTATGAGAGTACCTACTGATAATGATAATACCAACTTTGAATCTATATCAATTAATGATAAATGTGACTTTATACTATCCGATATAGATATATCCAAAAATATGATACTAAATGAACTTAAATCTCTAGACATAACCAAAGTGCCTGGCCCCGACGGCATCCCTCCTATCTTCATTAAGCATACCGCTGACTCGCTCGTCTTTCCACTACATATATTGTATAACAGAAGTCTTCAAGATGGTAAGGTTCCTGCCTTATGGAAAACAGCCAATATTACACCTATTCACAAAAGTGGAAGCAAGAAGGATGTAACTAACTATCGACCAATTTCATTACTGTCTACTTTGTCGAAGGTTTTCGAACGTCTGGTTCATAACAATATTTATCCTTGCTTACACAAAATAATTATTAAAGAACAACATGGATTTGTTAAAAAGCGTTCCACTATTAGTAATCTTATTCTATATACCAACCATCTCTTTCAATCTATGGATAATAGAGTACAAGTAGACTCAATATATACCGACTTTTGCAAGGCCTTCGATAAGGTAGACCACACAATACTTTTGCAGAAGCTTGCCTTCAATGGTATTCGCGGTAACTTACTTAGGTGGTTCTCCTCCTACATTAGAAACAGAACGCAGCGAGTAGCTATCGATGGGTATACTTCAGACATTATTAAAGTCACTCCGGCGTTGCACAGGGGTCTATTGTTGGCCCCTGCTATTTGTTCTTTTTGTTAATGACATCGATAGCTGCTTTAAACATTCTCAGTTCCTTCTATATGCTGATGATCTAAAGGTCTATCGTAATGTCTCCTCTCTGGATGACTGCATCAAACTACAGAACGATCTTAACCGCCTTACTGACTACTGCGAGGCTAATAAATTGCATCTTAGTTTAGGTAAGTGTAAATCTATCACCTTTACCAAAAAAACAAACAAAATAGACTTTTCGTACTCCTTATGCAGCACTTCATTGGAAAAGGTTTCTATGATTAGGGATCTGGGAATCCTTATGGACGATAAATTACACTTGATCTTCATATCTTCTTATTTATCTTCTTATTATCGGGTTCGATCCCCGCCTCGGAACAAATTTGTGTACGATCTGCAGAAATTTGTTCCGTTGGTCTGGGTGTTTTCTATGTATAATAAAAAATATGTATCTATGTAATGTATAATATTACGTATATCAGTTATCTAGTACCCATAACACAAGCTCTGCTTAGCTTGGGGCTAGATAATGCTGTGTGAATTGTCCAGCATTATTTATTTATTTATTATCAACTACATAGTCAACAAGGCCTTTCAGATGTATGGTCTTGTTATGCGTACTTGTGCTCCTTTTAGGAGACATCAATCATATATCCTACTTTATAACTCACTAGTTAAGTCTCAGTTAGAATACGCTACATCAGTGTGGAATCCACTTTATAATAAGTATCACGATCAGATAGAATCCGTTCAGCGCAAATTTCTACGTTCTACATACTATCGTTGTTATCGTTCGAAGTCATCCTATGAGTCACTATTGAGTAAGTTTTCACTACCTACACTTAAAGTGAGAAGACTGTTTCTCGACCAACTTCTTCTATACAATATCTGTCATAATAAATTTGATTGTATTCGTATTCCTTACCGTTCATAATATGCTGCACGAGAGACTCGCAAACAATATGCATTTGCACTCACTAATTGTAAAACAAATGCTGGTGAACGCGCACCACTACGTAGATTAGCTAAATCATTTAATGACAATTTCTCAGACATTGAAGTTTTCGCATCCTCGCCTTTCTCCTTTAAGAAAACAATCAATCAGGCTATCATGTCTGATCTCTCTGTTCCGATAATGTAAGCAATGCACCTACATACTCTGTGAAGGTAGGTAACTAACCTACCTAGTTCTTACGTTAATAAATTTTGCCATATTTATTTTCGGTTTAAAGATTCTTTATTTCTCAAAGAACATAAAATATAGTTCACTTAAAAGAGAAAAACAAACTACTTATTCTTATTTTAGCACGTGTGTGCTTACCTATTAACATAGTCTACGTAGTACAAAAGAAAAGAAAACAATGATACATAAAATAAAACAGCTTAATCTAATTATTTAAGTTTAGGAACAAAACCTATTTGGTATTTGTTGTCCCTGCCGTATAAAACCCACTATCCATCGTTTTTTATCCAATCACCCAAGAATAAAACAGCTAGACAAAGCAAAGGTGATGTTGTGATTTTAAACTATACTCAGGCCTACCCTAATTTTTTACCATCTGGTGGCCGCCTGCTCGTAGGCCTGCGCTATTGTTTTTGCCAAGCGTTTTTGTGCACATTGAAAAAATGCGTAAGTAGTCTAGGAGCACGGCAGCTTCAATATTATCTTATGTTGCTCCTTGTATGAATTTTATTAGGTTGGTTTTAATTTAGCATAGTTTATTAAATGATATAATCTTCTGCCTGGTTTGTAAATGCCTCCAATGTTAAGCGCAATCTTTGGTAGGTTAACCCATAAGTAATGGTTACCATCTTTGTAAATATCTTCTGTTATTTCATAATTTATGCTTTTGTGTATATATATGGATACTCCTCCCCCTTTAGTGTCTTGTCTGTAGTTATATATGTGAGCATAGTTAGGGATTGTGTATATTTTTGCATCTTCTTCTGACCTCAGCCATGTCTCTGTCAGAATTACAATGTGTACCATCGAGGGAATAGCTTTTAGTATGCATTGTAGCTCTTCAAATTTCCCTGTTGCTCTAATGCTTTTTCTTATATCTATAAGAGGGTAACAGTGTTGATTGCACTTATAGAATAACACTTTAAATAAGTATCTTTATAATTAGGCTAAGAGTGTAATTGTTTGTTACCCCGAATAAATAAAATAAAATTAATGACATCTTGCAGTAAGCCGTCAATACTGAGTGTATTGAAAGGTTAAATATGTTCATAGGTAGTATGAGGGATTATATCACATCCACCGACCCATAGAATAAGAATGCATGTCATAGATTTAGGTACAAAATATGGGTTATCCTTGTCACCATAAACGTCCTTCTATATGCAGGCACAGTCGTCCAAGGTAAAAGGGGTTGCTAAAGCAAATCCAAGTACTTAAGGTGGCTACACACCCGTATCCCTAGGTAAAGGTGGCTATAGACTTAGTCCAAAATTAATTTTAAGGGTCGCTTCACGCGAAACCCATTTATTAAATAAAGATCGCTTCACGCATATTCCTCTCCATAAAATTAAGGTTCGCTTCATGCGAATCCCACTTATTACTTTAAGGTCAGCTTCACGCGAACTCATGTTACTTTAGGGGTTTCTAGTTACACGAACGCCACTAACTATTCTGAGGATTGTTTTACACGAATCCCAATTTTTGTTTTAAGGGTTGTCTTTCACGAATCCCACTTAAGATTTAAAGGGTCGCTTCACACGAGTCCACTCTTGTATTTTCTAAGAATCGTTCAGTCAATCTGTAACGTAGATATTTCTGTTAACCCTTCCGTTTAAATAATATTTCTTATCTCATGTATATAACGTAGAAACGTGTGTTTTTAATAAATTATTATATACTCTGTTAACTCTCATACAGACTTGCTCACGCACGTACCACCTTATCCCTTAAGATGAAACGGTTTCGGAGACTATCTTAAATGAGTGAAGAGCAGGACAAGACCGAAAAAGATGCACTTACGTTCACGCAATCGGTTTCTTGTGACTAATGTTCGCAGAAATCGGTTCACCGTTACTGTTAAAGTCCGAAATTAATTTTGTGAGGTTCGCAATGTCCATGTGAGTGAAAACACAATAAGAAGGAGGTTAGGAGAGAAGGCCCTTAAAAACTTTTCGACCATCTCTAGTGCCACAATTGCTCGTAGGCAACTGGACAGAAAGACTTCGTTTTTCCCGAGAGCATGCCGAATGGAATTTGGAAAAAGATCCGTCAAGTGCGAGTGTAACTCGCGTTAGTGTTTCGAACATTTGCCATCTAGTATTTGGACATTCAATTTATCGCTTTTTTTCGAATGGCAATATTTTAACAAGTATAAAACCTACAGAATTTTCAAAAACTGTTTTGCAATGGTCAAAACGATACCATTCATTTGATATGCCACTCGGGTAGGTAGGCTCCCTTGCAGAAAAAATTCCCCTCCTTTTCAGTCATTTTTACAAACTTCTCTATATTTTACCTGTAAAATATAGATATATATTTACAAACGCCCTATACATTGTACATGGATCGGTCTGCAATCTTCGGAGATAGGGGGGCATGGTCAATTTTTCGACTTTTATTGAAATATTTCAAAAAATATGAAATCTACAGAAATTTCAAAAACCTCCTTTGAATATTTCAAAACGATACCTTTCATTTGATACCCCATTTGCCCCCTAGGTCTATTTTGAAATTTCAACATCACAATTTGTACCTACTGAAAATACTCATTTTCATTTTTAATTTATTTATAAAATTTCAAATTAATAGCTGCAGTAGTTACTGAGTTATTCAAGAAAGAGCGGGGACGGACAGAGCGAGACCGTAAGGGTTTCGAAACCGATCTCGAAACCCTAACCTATGGAAGAATGTTAAGTTTTCTGACTAGACATTATGCTTGCACGGTCCTAACGATTGCCGGTGTACCTACACAGACGAAAGAATGAGAGGTTTGCACCATGTTTTGTTGAATGAATCGTGTTTTTGAAACATGTGATCGATAGTGTATTATGTATGGCATATACTTTACCATAAAAATATAAATTTTAAAGTTAAACATTTTAGTTTGGAAGATATAGATGATCGAAGGTTGTTTAGGCCCTTAACTAAAATTACATAATGCTATTTTTTGAAATTCTTCCATTTTAATGTTGCTAACTCATACACAAAATACTGAAACGTTTTCAGAACTCACTCCAGTCGCCATCATTGTTCGTAGTTAACCTTAACTTCCATTGTTTTTGTAAAACTAACCAAAATAAAATTATTTAGAAGAGCCAATGAGGTGTTTTAAGCGTTAGGTTAACCTATTTACATAGGTCATCAGCTTATACTATTGCCTATGACGTAGTAAGTGATACGTTAGGAACTAGCATTTTTGGAAATTAGTTATTTTTGGGACACCGAATAAGGCACACAAAGGTATTAAAAAAGTATGTAAAAAAAATATACATGATAAATGAAAATATACATGAAAAATATACATTTTGCTTATCGAATTTTTTACTTTACCTGAATTAAATCCGTAAAGGTATTATATCTTTTGCATGTTGTTTTCACTTGACATGATTTCTATACTCAGCTAGTTTTAGTGTTTTGTCATTTAAGATTTTTACAGTGATTTTTTTTTTTTTTTTTGCCAGGTTTCGCCCAAAGAGTGTTCCACTTTTGCAGATTTCAAAATGGATCCAGCGATGCAAATAGAAGTGGCTGCCATGTCTACCGCCCATGTGCTAGACGAGGTGACGGCGCGCGGAGACTCCAACGTCCAGCAGTTCTACCGGCACTGCACGCTGCTGCTCACTGGAGGAACTGGCTTCATGGGGAAACAGCTTCTAGAGAAAATATTTAGGTAATTCAAAGGTATATCTGGGTATGGTCCCTCTTTTTTTTCTCATCCGTAGTCTACCAGCCACCTCAACGTTATCGTCAAATAATTTGAATGGTATACTGCCTCGAGAAATCCTCTCTATCATTTTGTCCGGTTAAAAAAACATCTGACCGCGTACTAATTAGCAAGTGCTCTCCTTCCCATTACGATTTTCAACAATTGATTAATTATATGGAACAAATTATTATTCTTACAGGGCTTGCGACATTTCAAAAGTCTTTTTACTCCTGCGTCCTAAGAAAGGAAAGACGATACAAGATAGAGTGACAGAGATGCTTCAAGATCCGGTAATTAGACGTCTCATAACAAACGAACTAACCCGTATTTCATTTGATATTTTTCTCTTTTAATTCCTTTTTCAGTGCTTCGACAAATTAAGAAAACTGAAGCCAGATTTTTCTGACAAAATATTCCCGATTGAAGGAGATGTCGCTGAGATAAAGCTTGGCATTAGGGACCAAGATTGGAAAACCATTGTCAATGAGGTACGAATATTTAAACTTCTTTACTTTACCTTAAAAAGATTGAAGTGGACAAAAAAATCAAAGTGATCACTTTATTTCCTAGTTTTACTTATGTAATCTGAGTTTTTGTGACGTGTCCAAGAGTCCTGTAAGGTCTAAAGGAAATAAAGCACTTTGAATTTTGTTTTTTTTTCTTTGAATTTTGAAACATGTATTTGCCGATGGACAACGTGACTTGACAGATCTAAAACGACATTATCACTCAAGAACCTTCTAAGCTATCAACGGACGATGGTAGCTTGACTTCCTCAATATAAATATAGTGCTGTCATCCTAATAGGTGGATGTGATCTACCACATGGCTGCTACAACGCGGTTCGACGAGAGTCTCCGAGTGGCCACGCTCATCAACGTGAGAGGCACCAGGGAAGTGCTGCTGTTAGGCAAGGCCTGTAGCAAACTCAGGTAAGAGGTCCCTGAGATTTTTATCACATAAAATATAATCATTTGTTGGTTTAGTTTAGGCCATATACGAGCCTTCAGGAAAAACTGTCTCATGACTTTAATTCTAATTCTTTTACGAAATACTTTATATCGTGATGTCTCTTTACCATCGAAGCAAGAAGCATCGGCCAGCTCACCTGCTCAGATGCTCAGCTGCTATCGTATTGCTAAAAATACGAGGGAATACTTACAGTGATCAGCAATCCTCACGTACCCAAGGTTAAATCGTGAACTATGTAAATTTCCAAGCAAGGTTCGAATAAGGCTTATTAAAGCAAAACCACGGAAATAAAAGAACATGCAAAACAGATGTACCTAAATGTTTATATTTTGACTTGCAGATCGTTCGTTCATGTGTCGACTGCGTATACGCAAGCTGTCGATAGTTTATCTGGGCAGGAGGTGTTTGAAGAGTTCCCGACTAGTCCTATTTCGCCGGAAGAGTTGATTGACTTGGTAGAAAGCACGGAGGAAGGAAGGCTTGAGAAATGTACAGATAGGTTCGTAGGTATTTTATAAGATAAAATGTGGTTGAGCATTGACATGAATTAGTTATTACGTAGAGCGGATATACTACATCCGCTCTAAGGAAACAATACCTACAAGGAGCAATCAAAACTTCGCATGTACGGCAAACACGCTGGGCTAGGCACAGCTCCACAGGGTTATTGGCATTCTGTATTCTCTAATACCATCCTTTTCTAATATCATCCTTTTTATTTTTTATAAGTCTTCTAACTCCAATCAGACCTATCATTTCTGAATTAAACCATTTCTTCCTCGTTTTTTTTCTGTAAGCTATTTTCTGCACGATCTCTCTAAATATTCCTATAATATCTTCAATATTGCATATCTATAATATCTTTAATATTGTACTACTTTTTATATATTATTTTATACTAGCACTTTTTATTGACTTTGCTATTAAGTTTACGATGCTACAATATTTGATCTTGTTTTCGATACGTATCTTCAATTTGTCATCTAAGTTTGGATGTTTACTATGTTGCACTTTGAAAATCATTATAATTTAGACTACTGAGATCAAACGTTTTAGTAGACTTTTTAACAACCTGAGGCATACTTATCTTATTTTCAGCATGCTGACGGAATACCCGAACACTTATACGTTCTGCAAAGCCGTAGCCGAGGACCTGGTGAGGATTATGAGCAATGGTCTGCCTATCTGCATTGTTAGACCTGGAATAGGTGAGATTTCGTAAACGCACAACTAGCAAATGGTTCGTATGATGTTATTAAGCTGAAAACTACGTTCTTCTGAGAACAAACTGAGTCCCAATATTGAAGTTAGAAATTTATATCGTGTAATGATTATATTTTTGGGTTCCTCTTACCTACCTATAAACAGGTGTATTTTTTTCAGTGGTGTCGTCTTACCGAGAGCCTATACCTGGATGGCTGGATGTAAGCTGTGCTTACGGTGCCAGTGGAGTAAGTACCTCATCAGCACAGGCTCACTGTCCTATTTTGCTGCCCATCCTTGAAAGCTCATGACCACTGTGCGCCCCATCCTACTCAAAGGCCATAAAATGACTGTTAAATGTCAATTATAGCAGGGATTTTTTCATGTTTTAATGGGGTGCATTTATGGGTAGTTTTTGGTAGCATTTCTAGTTTGTTGAAACCTGTAGTATTTTTCGAAAACAGGAAAAGGTTCTATGTTCGGCTTATAGTAGTATTTTTGTGTTTGTTTCGGCACTCCTTAATTTCGTTTTACCCTTTTACCTTCAAAGTGCTTAATTTCCTTTAGACCTTGCAGGACTCCGGACAAGTCACAAAACTCAAATTACCTAGGTAAAACTAGGAAATTAAGTGATCACTTTGATTCTTGTCCACTTCAATCTTTTTAAGGTAAAGTAAAGAAGCAAACAAGAAACCTTTACTTTGTTAGAATGTTAGTTTTCGAGTTGAAGCAAAACGTCCCAACATTCCTAGATCTCAAAAGGTCTTAGTGTCAAAATGCTTAAATCCCAGAATACCTTTTTTTTGGTTTTTTTAGGGTCCGTCCCCGCTCTTTCTTGAATATCTCAGTAACTACTGCTGCTATTAACTTGAAATTTGAAATAATGATTAATTTCATGCGCCATTACTGATTTCAAGAAAAAATATAAAATAAATGAAAACGAATATTTTCAGTAGGTACAAATATTGTGATGTTACAAATAAAAACAATTTCAAAATAAGTCAAAAAAATGACCATCCCCCCCTATCTCCGAAGTAATATGCAGACCGATCCATGTACAATGTATTAGGCGTTTGTAGATATCAATCTATGTTTTACAGAAAAAAATATAGAGAAGTCTGTTATAATAATAGTTTTTGAAAAATGGTCAAAAAGGAGGGGTTTTTTTTTTCAAAAGGGGGGTACCTACCCAAGTGGGGTATCAAATGAAAGGTATCGATTTGATCATTTCACAAAACTTTTACAACAAACAAAATATTGGCAAAAAGACGGAAAATTGATTGCCCAAATACCTCATTGGCATGTGTTTGAAACCCTCGGCGCGCGAGTTACACTCGCACTTGACGGATCTTGTATTAAAAACAATCCATTTATTTTAGTTGATTCTTGGAGCGGGTCTTGGGGTTATTCACGTGCTTTTGATGAATGCAAACAAAACACTAGCCATCGTGCCGTGTGACTACGTGAACAATGCTATTATAGTGGCCGGCAAAGAGGCGAGTCTGAGCTCTGGGGGAGAACGGACGAAGATATACACCATCACTAGTGTAGCCAGGAACTCGATGTTATATGGTAAATATTCATCGTTTTGTTGCACTTTTTTCATAATCAGGTAATTTTACAATCGATACATAAGATTTATTGTAGAGCGCTGGCGCTGGTTTTGGAGGATCGCTTCCACTCTGTAGATCAAGCAAAGGGGTGGTAGATTAAAATAGATTAAAGAAAAATTTCGTTGCATCAAATTTTAATGAGTAAAGTATTTACGACAAGTGTCAGCCTGCGGCTTTGTACGTGTTGTTTCTATGGGAACGTTTGAAGATTATTTCGGAAAAAGTTAAATTTTTCTTTATCCTAGGTCTTTAGAGTATGTGCACACATCATCTCAGCCGGATCCGAGCGGTGATTGTGCCGTAAAGAAGTAACAAACATTCAAAGATCCATCCAAAGTTTCGCTGTAGTTTACGGGTAATGTGAAAGTGCCACAGTTCGGCCAGACTGAAAAAAAGGGCGATTCAAGTTCGCCAGTCAAATTTCGAGTTGATTAGGGCACTACATGGCTTGCTGAATCGAAAACAAGCATTCTTTGATGTATAAAGGCCCACGGAAAGGTCCAAGGTCATTTGCCTTACTATTCGCCTTAAGTTAAGATTCAAATAAAACCTCATAAACGAACGATTACTGAATCGAGGGGGGTACATATAGGTACTAAGTTTATGAATCAAGAACTGGCGTCTTAACAAAAGTGTTTATGATGATGGGCAGAACCTGCAGTTCACGTAGTGTTACTAATTTACCAAAAACCGGCCGTCCATATATTACTAAAACTTATTTTTTTTTTGCGAAAGACTGCTGGCAGATCCTGGATGCGGCTAGCTGAAGACAGGGCGCTATGGCGCTCATTAGGGGAGGCCTATGTCCAGCAGTGGACAAATATAGGCTGATGATGATGATGCTGAATTTTTTGTCGTGTTTAATTGTAAGTTTTCATATAAATATAAAATTTACTATTATTTATTTGTTAATGCTTTTCTCAACTTTCCAGGTTATTTGAAGTTAGTTTTGGAAAAAAATACAGATAAACTGTTTTCTCCGAAGGCAGTGTATTATTCTTTCTCGACCTTCACCAGTTCCCGTCTCTGGTTCTCCATACTGACATTGCTGTTGCATATGATACCAGCTTACTTTGTTGACTTTGTTTGTCTCATAGCTGGAAAAGAACGAAGGTAATATTTATTTTCGATATCAGCTGCTTGGTGGGTACGAACTTCTAAGAAAGATAGATGGATTGCACATTTATTCGTTTTAATATTTTTGTTTTTGACGACCGATGTGGCGCGGTGGGCAAAGGTCTGCCTGCGACGCAGAAGGTTGCGGGTTCGATTCCCGCCTCGGGACAAATGTGTGTACGATCTGCAGACATTTGTTCAGGGTGTTCTGGTCGTTTTCTATATATAATAAAAAATATCTATCTATGTATTGTATAATATTATGTATATCAGTTATCTAGTACCCATAACACAAGCTCTGCTTAGCTTGGGGCTAGATAATGCTGTGTGAATTGTCCAGCATTATTTATTTATAATATTTGTAGAAAATTTTATTTTATTTTATTTTATTTATTACAGGCACAACAAACAACTATATTTTAAACTTAATTATAAGAATAACATAATAAATTTAGTGTAAAATATATAGCCCACTACGTTGTACTCAAATATCATTAAAAGCTTAATAATACTTATCGCTACAGGTTGCTGACAAAATTACTTGAGATATGTTTCTATCTGCTAACATTATAACTAATTTACTACACAAAACAAAACTTAATTTTATAAGATAACTACTAAAACAAATTTACAACAATAAAACAATAATTAAAAGCAAAAAAAAAACAAAAACTAATGGTAAGTACAATTAAGGACATAACTTTTTCAGGACCTGAGACTTAAACTTTCCTGTACTGCTCGCAAATATATCAATGTCTATAAAATTTACATTGTTGGACTCTATCATTCGGCGAGTAGGAATACGAAGTCCCGCGTTAGTGCGACAGGTGTTAACATGGAAAAGTTTACCTGCTTGATCTTCCCGCATGTGCACGGTACGAGGTACATGGTATCCTAGGCCAGAAGTAAGGTCAATGCAGTCGAAATTATTGTTTTCAATTTTATGTAATGTTATGGCTTCAAGGTATTTACGCCGAGATTCCAGTGAGAGCATATTGTATTTCTCTAAAAGTTGTTCATAAGGAAGATAACGTCTATAACATCTATAGTTTGTAGCACGTAAAAACTTTCGCTGGACCCTTTCAATTGACTCTATGTATTTTTTGTAATAATTTAAGGGTTCCATAGGGGGACAGCATACTCCAGTTGAGGGCGGATTAGAGAATTATACAGGTATAAATATGTAGAGCTGCGTTTGAAGTCCATCGAGGATCTCATTACAAATCCATACATTTGAAATGATTTACTGATCATATTATCAATGTGTATGTTCAAGCAGAGCTTTTTGTCGAGGTGTATTCCCAGGTCACGCAGAGAATCGACTTTAGCAAGTGATTCGTCACAGAGTTTATATGTAGATTGTATAATATTAGTCTTAGTAGTAAACGTAATTTGTGAGCATTTAGGAATACTTAACTTGAGCTTATTGTTAATAAAGTAAGTTGATAGCCTATCTAAGTCTTCCTGGAATGCAATTGAGTCGTCTGTAGATCTGATAACTTTGTAGGCTTTGAGATCGTCTGCGTAGAGTAAGAATTGGGAGTTTAAAAAACATGTATTGATATCATTTATGAATAAAACAAACAGCAAGGGTCCAATAATAGACCCTTGTGGCACGCCAGAGGTGACCTTGATGTATTTCGAATGGAAACCGTTCACTACAACTCTTTGTGCTCTACCTTGTATGTAGGAAGCAAACCATCTGAGTAGACTGCCGCGAATGCCGTAGAACGCCACCTTATTGAGAAGAAGCACGTAGTCCACCCTGTCAAAAGCCTTCTGAAAATCCGTATAAACGGCATCTATTTGAGCACGTTCATCAATATTTTTAAAAAGAAAGTTAACAAAGACAAGTAAGTTAGATGTGGTTGATCTTTGCTTTACAAATCCATGTTGTTCGCCTATCAAAACATTATGCAGGATTGGGTAGACCTCGTTATGTACCAGACGCTCAAAAAGTTTAGACAGGGCGGAAAGAATAGAAATAGGGCGATAGTGCTCTATGTTCTGCTTAGAGCCACCTTTGTATACCGGCGTTATATTAGCTCGTTTCCAGACCGCAGGAAAAACTCCTTCTAGTAAGCATTTGTTGTATAAGATGTGTAGCGGCTTACATATGTTTACAGCTGTTTTTTTTAAGAAACTGGGGGGTATGACGTCAGGTCCGGGGCCTTTACATGAGTCAAGCTGATCAAGTTCTTTAAGTATCTTTGATTCAGTTATGTAAAGATGGGATATTATATTGGCTCTATCAGATATGTTAGATGGAGGATGCCATAGATCCAAATTAAGAGAGGTAGGTTCAAAAACAGATTGAAAATAGTCTGAAAAGAGATTACATGAAGTGTTAGGATCACTAGATAAGCTATCTTTGTATTTCATAGTAGAAGGTATTTCAGGTTTGCCTTTTCGATTAGAGACATAGGTCCAAAAGTGTTTTACGTTTTTTAAAATGTTATCTTCCAGTGTTTTCATGTACTTTCGATAGCATTCTCGACACTTTTCCTTAAATGTTGCCCTATATTTTGAAAAAATTTCATAGTCGTACAGATTTCCAAATTTTTTCCACCTTATCCATGATTTTTCTTTATTCTTCCGTGTATGTATTAGTGATTTAGAAAACCAGACGGGAAAATTCATATTTCTATAGTTAGCGGCCGGCGCGTGTCGTTTTAAGATGTTGTCTAAAGGGTTATAAAAAGTATCCACAGCCTCGTTTGCTGGAACATTGCACAAGATAGGGTCCCAGTCGGTATTTTGTAAGTCTGTGTTGATAAGTTCGTAGTCAGCTTTATAGAAATTCCTTTGTTATACGGAATAATAAGATAAATTAGGTGGCGGCGCCACTTTGGGTGGGGTATGCGCCTTAACATCATAGATGTAATCATCTATGGAGTAAAATGCTTTCTTTATAAGATTTCGTTTTATGTAGGTACTGTTTAAATTTACGAATGGGAGCGGAAGGGAGCTTCAGCTTCAGAATGAAGTTTGTTATAGAAGCGTACGCAATTTCCCTTTTTATATGATGGGATGTGTTCTTGTGTTTATTTTATAAAAATCACATTTTTTCAAAAAACTATCTTTATTTTTGTGCTGTCAAAATATCTTTAAATGACTCAAAGAGTGGCATGTCTTTAACTTATAAATTGCGCGTATAACCTTTTTTGGAGAACAAAGATAATCTGGATGTCGGCTGCCCGTCCCCAAAGCAAAATACCATAAGACATGATACTATGGAAGTATCTGAAATAAACTAGCCTAGCTGTATCTTAGAATAGAATAGAATACATTTTATTGGCTCACACACACATACACAGTACACAGAAAGATACAAAAAAAAAAAGAAAAAACATAAAAATAATTAATACTACTTAAATAGTGAAGTGAACCAATAAGGTCCTGCCTCAGCTTAATGTTGCTCCACAGAAAGTTGAGCAACGCTGGTTTTCTGGCAGAACCTTGGTGCACGCGTGTCTACACGGCCAAAAAAAATGAGAACAAAGAAAAGAAAACAGAAAAATATACATACAACTTATTAAAATAATAAATACTATTAAAATATGTATTTAGTAGAAATAATTCAAACAGTTGGTACTTGAATTACTTCTACCAACACTAATACTAATACTGTTCAACACGGGATCACATTCAATCAAGAAGCCTAGTGCCGACGAACACGTCCGGACCAGACCAACTACTGACATTATAAAAAATTCTGAACGAAACTCACGGTTGAACGGGCTTGGCGCGTATTTAAACCTTGTATCTTCATCGGTAATAATCTAATTGTTCGAAACGCGTATGGGTAAGTCTATCTGCGAGAGTATCAATTTGCGGTCTCGATTGAAGAGACGAATCAATATGTAACCCTAGGAAAACAGTTGAGTCGACAAGGTCAACGATCTCATCATTTAGCATTATCTTAGTAAGGAGTTCTCTTACATTTGGTAACATGAATTTTATGCATTTGGTTTTTTTAGCATTGAGTAAGAGGTTGTTAGAGGTGAACCAATCTATTATTTGTGAAAGCGAATTATTTACATCGTCATATTTAAATTCATTTCTGTCAACTTTAAAAATCAATGAAGTATCAAATATTATAATATCGCAAATACGACCATATCACAGAGATCTTTTGCTAAAAAAGGGAGATAATTTACATATACTTAAAATAAAAAGGTCCTAATATTGATCCTTGTGAGATCTTTCATTACCAATAACTACTTTTTGGACTCGACGAAACAAATAAGATCGCATAAGGCCCAGTGCCTTGTTGCCAATACCGTAATGTTTCAATTTTCTAATTAGTGTATCATGATCAGTTGAGATATGGATCAGTTGAGGTACCTGAACATTGTTTGCAACAGTCTGCAGTTAGCTTAATTGTTTCAATTGTAAATACTAGTTTTAATATTTTTTATATATTTTATATTCTATATAATACATTACATTACATAGTTAAATATTTTTTATTATACATATATAGAAAACGACCAGAACACCCTGAACAAATGTCTGCAGATTTATTTATTTATCTATTTGTTTTACAAACAAATAAATAAATCTGCAGATCGTACAAGAATTTGTCCCGAGGCGGGAATCGAACCCGCAACCTCCTGCGCTGCAGGCAAACTGTGTTACTTAGCAATATTTTCTTTATTTCAGAATGGTTAAAGTCTACAAAAAAGTTTACAAAATGTCATTCGCGCTCAGCTACTTCACAACGAACACTTGGATCTTCAATGACAACAACTTGCAAAGTTTGCAGAAAAGTCTGTCAAAAGCTGACAACACCATCTTCAACTTTGACGTGGAAAATATTGACTGGCACGAGTACATCCAGGTATGGATAAGATAGATAGATAGATAGAAAATGCTTTATTGCACACATTATATACATACAAAAATAAAAGAAATAAAAACAACAAATATGTAACAATTGGCGGTCTTATCGCTCAAGAGCGATCTCTACCAGACAACCGTGATAATGGGATAAAGGATAAAGCAAATAAATGTTAACTACTTGTAAGAATAGTAGGCTCAGTCAATAATATAAATAAATAAATAAAATCACATTTATTTCAGACACAGTAACATACATAGTCCATAAAACAATAACAAAAATCAGACATACACAGAAAAACATTAAACTAACAATTACACTAATAATTACAATACATTAAGGATAAATTACTATTAGATTACAAAAAAAAAAAAAAAAATACAATATAGTTAAAATGAAATAGACATCACATTATATTAATAAACAAGAAACTTACAGAAAACATGAGCCTTCGTCCAGTGCTGCATGAAGGGAGAAGCTGTGTCCAGCCTTCCTGCAATGACCTGCAGGTAGCTGTTGGCGCTGCCGCGCACCCTGCGCATCAGTGATGCCGTTCGTTTGCGCAGGATCGCAGCGAACCCGTCGACCCGCGCTTCCGCGAACATGCCTGATGCGCTACAGAAGCGAGGCAGCCCCATCAGCCACCTGAAGGCATTGTTATATTGGACGCGAAGGGCGTTCCAGGTCTTCTGCGTATGCTTGATCCATAGGCTGCACGTGTAGAATGACTGGCAGTACGCTCTAAACAGTGTCGTCTTAACCTGAGCACTGCAACGCGCAAACCTACGGGCCAACATGTTAGCTCGGACCGTTAACGCCCTCCGTTCCCTCTCCATATCTGCATCATCCGTGAGTGCCTCGGTGACCCAGTGGCCCAGGTACTTAAACTCCGTCACGCGCTTGAGCTGATTGCCATTGAGTGTAACTGGTGGGACTGTGGCGTAAGTTTTTGAACCCGCCTTGAAGACCAGCAATTCACTCTTGGCCGCGTTGTACCTGAGCCCGTGGGCCTCCGCATAGCACTCACAGATGCCTACCAACCTTCTGAGAGCACTGATCGATGGGCTCAGCAGCACCATATCATCAGCATAGCTGATATTGTTCACGGTGACCCCGTCAATCGAGCACCCTACGCGGGTGCTGCTGAGCTCACGGATCAGACGATCTATGTATAGGCAGAAAAGCCTCGGTGAAGTCCCCCCACCCTGCCTCACTCCGCATTCCAGCCTATACACATCCGATAATGATCCCGCCCAGCTTACATTGTTGTCCTGATTGCCATACCAGTACCTAAATAGTGAAATTAGCTCTGGAGGAATTTGAGTCTCGGTCCCGAGCTTTCTCCACAACCTGTCATACGAAACAAGATCAAAAGCTTTTGATAGATCTAGAAAGCAGGCGTAGACAGGTGTGCTTCTGCTCGTGTAGTACTGGACGGTGTGTTTGAGAGTTAACACTGCGGTTTCAGTAGACAGTCCAGCTCTAAAGCCGAACTGTGCATCATGCAGTTTAAGGTGTTTCTCTAAATGCTTGTCAATCACACCGTCCAGCACCTTAGCCATGACCGTGGCGAGTGATATCGGCCTGTAGTTGTTCAGGCTGGATGCGTCACCAGTCTTGCTCTTGAGGATAGGAACAACCACAGTCCGCATCATCGCCGCCGGCAGGTACGAGTGACCGACGCAGAGGGTGAAGAACATGGCAAGCACGCCCTGTAAGTGGAACCCCGCATGCTTTAAGTGTTCAATGCTCAACGCATCGTGTCCTGGAGACTTACCTCTTTTCATGTTCCTCACCACCCGCGCCACCTCCTTCGCTGTGATCTGTACAATAGGCTCGCCCCGTCGCATCCCGTCCTGCTCCTCCCCCCCGGACGCAGGCACTAACGGTGATCGTACACAAAAATGTTCTTTAAACCGGTTGGCGATCTGAGCGGGATCACTAATACCCTCTACACTCACAGGTACACTCGGCTTCAGATTCAGTTTATTGGTTTGTTTCCAAAATTTACCAAAGTCCTTAGATTTGTGAAGTGAGGCAATGATATCCATTTTTATCTGTGCCTGATGGTTTTGGCACCATTTCAACTTTGCTTTAAAATTAGATCGGGATTCTTGCATTTTTTTGTGTAAGGGCCCAGAAGAGGGTTTTCTATAATATATAACCAGGCTTAATTAGATTTATTACGCAAAGTTACTAGGTACATACCTACGCATTCTACCATGGAGGTGTGTGTACTCCTCTTTCAGCACTCAAACTCAATTTAGTCTATTGTGCGTGGAAGAAACTACCATGGACAAAGAATCACCAAGCAAAAATAAATTCAAATAAAATGTATTTCTTTGTAAACGGAACGCCTCAAAGTCGAGTCTTTATGCAAGAGGACGAATGTCTTGTACTGACTTGCAAATTCTTTAGTCTCTGTGTTATATTACTTAAAATTAGTTAGTGTAAGTGGTTCATCTGTAGGACCGTTCTTATTAAATAAATAAAGAGAAAGAGAACGCGCCATGCCAGCCTATCGTGGTTGACATTTCTTCAGTGAACGAAAAGTGAATTATTTTACTAGTCAACCTATCAAAAAGCTGTTATTTTCATTGTGAAAGTGTCTTAAACAACGAATCAATTGTAGTTTCGGAGATGGTAAGAGATTTATTACTAAAAACCACATTAAGCCAATAGACTCTAAAACTACAATTCATTCAAAGTTTGTTTTAGTAATGATTCATAGTGAATGGCTTACAATGTGTTCAAAACTTATTAAGAAAGAAGTAGAAAATAGTAAAATCTCGATATTTTATCACGCGTCGTCAACCACTTTAATTAAAAAGATATGGGTTAAATCTCAAATATCTATAATATTTATTTCTTTAGGCTTACAGAATAAGCACTTAGACAAGACTCGGACAACGTAGTGTAGGACGCCCTCCGACCAGGTGGGATGACGATTTGCGAAAGACTGCTGGCAGATGCTGGATGCGGCAAGCTGAAGACAGGGCGCTATGGCGCTCATTAGGGGAGGCCTATGTCCAGCAGTGGACTGGTATAGGCTGATGATGATGATGACTTCAAGTCAAATTTTATACTATAAACAGGTTTATAAATAGTAATTACTATCAAATAAAAAACAAAGGTGTTATTGATTTTGTCCACAAGTGAAAGAAGTGGAAAATAAACCACAAGTAGTGTTTATATGACTTTCAAAGGAATTCATCTTTTTCATTTGCATATCTAAGTCTAAATATAATGTGATTTAGGTACAGGTCAATTTATGTAAGACTAGCTAAGCTTAACATTATTTTCCTTATACACATACTATTGTCGGTGTGGAACTGGGCGACGTCTGGCCAAGCACTTACATCATTTATTTATTTATTGAGGAATAACAAACGACTACATTAAACTTATTATACATTTGTGTTAGTACTTTACTAGGTAAAGATGAGCTATATTCACAATGTAGCCCTCAGCGCTATCCACATTATGAGTTATAGAGAATACAAAAAATAGAAAACATACAACTAGAAGGTGAAACTATTTTGATTAAAGCATTAAGTAGGTAACTAAGCTCCTGTTAAACAACAGGTGAATAACTAAAATTACCAAAAATGAAAAACTAAACTGATAATTATTTACAATTATTTCTAGTAATAAATAAAGTCATGTTTTTTAAGAGGTAGTGTAGATTATGATGTAATCATTATTCATCATTTAGTCATTATTGATGTAATCATTATTGATGTAATCATTATTGATGTAATCATCTATGGAGTCATTAATAGTACCACATTTTGTTTCAGCTTTGGTGTATTGGAATAAGGAAGTACATCATAAAAGACGGCCTCAAAGACACACATCACGGAGTAAAAAAACAATTTTGGTTTAGAATAGCGCATTATATTCTAATATCGTTATATGTTTACTGTCTGTGGAAAGCGTTCAGCATGATATGTTATATTTTACAATCAATTTTTGCTTTACTATTTTGAATGAAGTAATATATAAATTGAATAAACACTTGGGGTAATGTCTAATAAGTTAAAAAGAAAATAACAATCAAATAACAAATTTAAATTAAAACTAGTATTTAAATTGAATTAATATTAATAAAACTAATTCCGGACTACATTCCCGAGCAAATCTATAACATACCTAACTATATCAATAATTTTAGGCGCTTATTGAAGAGTTTAGAAGCTTTCAGCAGGAAGCAACAATTTCCAGACCAAGTCAACAGGACTAAACCCTAAAGAAAGAATGCCTATTTAGGGGTTTTGTGAAATATAGTGTAATTATCATGTATACAGATCAGATGAGATCTTTATTTATAAGAAAATTTGCTTACATGCCAAGCGCATACAAATACAATAGAGGCGAAAGTTTGTGAGTTGTACCATGGGTAAACGACAAAACTACTGAATGAATCAAGTTGAATTTTGGCATGTATGTAGAAAATTTACCAGCGCTACACATAGGCTGGATTGAGAGCTTCGCTCTCGAATAAGCCTTCAAAACGCATTTTACTTAGCTTTTAAGTTTACTTAGCCGCAGACTGCAGGCCTTATGGAGAAAAATTAAAATACCAGCGACCTACTTTCAGCTCTATGCCTATCAAACATGACCGATGCGTCATTCTATTTTATCAATGTAAAGGTTAATATTTCCACAGATATTTCAAACAAGAAATCAGGGAGTGAAATCATCAGATTCCTTAATTTGATAAACTTGAAACTGGATTAGAAATAATTGTACCATTTTATGGGGCCAGACAAGAATGTTCAAAAACGGTATAGAGAGAAATGCCTGGAACACAATTTTTGACATTGTAACTTTGTTTGGACTAGTTAGGAGGTGAACATATCAAAAGTCCGTATTGATATATTAATAATCCTAATAAATATAAATAAATAATCCCGCCCGTAACCTGTGAGCCAGTGGGAGGTTTGAAGGTCCCATTTTTCGGTGTTACGCTTATATCTCGGAAACTATGCATTCTAGCGTCATGATCACTCACACAAAATGAAAGCTGATTAATTTTGCTTCAAGTTTTCCTCGGTAAAGTTTTTTGCTATATTGTATAGTTTTCGAGATCTTTGCTTTTTTTAAAGTCAGTACATGGTTTACTAAAGGTCTACGTTTGACCACTGTCTCACCTGATGGAAAGTGGAGATGTGGCTGAAGATGTATCACGGAGGTCTAGAAGATACCTATTCACTTTTGTTTTGGTTGTAATAAAAGGTTGTAATTGACTTCAAAAACAGGAGTAGGGAGCGTGTTCCAAACCCTAGCGGTACGAATGATGAAAGTGGAGGAAAACCGCTTGATAATGCGCTGTGCGTCTGTTTGTCCTGAAGTGGAAGGGGAATGGTGGAATCAGGTTATGTAGTTTATTTGAACATTCTCCGAAATGTATCCGAAATATGACAGGCGACCTTGCAGCGGTGACTTTGCGACTTTGGACCTTAGTCTCTGCAAGGTACTGCTCGTCAATGGCTCTTCGTTCTATCTAATCTAACGCTACAAGCTGGTACTCTGGCGAGCCGTCCCAAACATGGCAGAAATACTACAAACCAGACCGGACCTAAGCTTGATCATCATCATCATTATCAGTCTTTTTTATTCCACTGCTGGACATTGGCCTCCCCTAATGAGCGCCCTGTCTTCAGCTTGCCGCATCCAGCATCTGCCAGCAGTCTTTTGCAAATCGTCATCCTTCCTGGTTGGAGCTTGATAAGGGGATGAAAAATAATATCGGTGTGAAAAATCGCTTAACCTTGTTTAGGATTCCTATAGCTTCATGGCTGCTGTTTTAGCCTTTAACTCGATGAAGACTCCAATGTTTTATAAATTCAACTTTATGAATTCAGTAAAAGTATGCGAAAGGTAAGCTATTAAATCCTCTTTTGCTGTATTTAATTTTGCTGTAATTATTTAAAGAATCTTGAGTTACTACAACACAACGGTTGTCCTCTGAATAGACGACATTAGACGATCACATTGGCCATTATAAATCACTTTTATATATTTGTTTATCTACATAGAATTTTCAGACAGATTTTTTTTAAGACATTTCATTAATATGTTCGTATTATTAAGAAAAAAATCAACCAGGGACCTAGATAAAAACTATTTGAATGCAAAAAACAAAATCATAAGGTAGAAATATGCTCGAATTACAAATCATTTTGGTAGTACGTTTGAATGGGGAAATCATCATCCGCAGGACTCTTATGAACAGAGTTTTTAAAAATACATAATCATAATTAAACGAGAGCGAAAGTTATAAAATCGCTTGAAAATGGATAAAAATGAATTTTCACTTGAATTTTTTTAATATGGGAAATGTATTAAAAAATCAAAACTGCTGTAGGTAGTTATTTTCATCTGTGAATATCTCAGACATCTGACGCTTTGGGCAAGTAGTCAATGGAACAGTTTTTACTAGTATAAGTGTTCTCAATCCAAATACATAACTTTTATAGTGCACTGATGATTATTATGATTATTATAGTGCATTGCGATTTTGAAAATAATTCCGGGTTATGACATCCCTCTGTCTCACTCCTCTGCGCAATTGGATGGATTTAGACTGCTGTCCTTGCACTTAGCCACTCATGGTGGCAACTTCGTATTGGCATCTCAACACCTCGTTATAACTATAGTCTACATAGCATCGTTGTAAGGATTCCAGAACAGCCCAGGTCTCAACAGAGTCAAAGGCCTTCTCATAGTCCACAAAAGCCTAAAAGAGGGGCTCATTATACTCTTCAGACTTCTGTATCATTTGCCTTACTGTGTTTATGCGGTCTATGGTGCCATATACTCCGCGAAACCCAGGCTATTCTGGTGGGTGGAACTCGTCATGTCTCCTGGCGAGACGATTCGTGACCACTCTTAAGAACATTTCATAGACATGGCTTAGGAGCGAGGTAGATCTGTATTTTTTAAGGAAGTTTACTTACTACGTACGTACTCAAAGTAAGTATATATCAATAAATTGTTACTAAAATATTTAATTTAACTTAGCTAAATTACACAAAGTATGCTTTGAAAGATATAACAAATAACATTGAAAACTTTCCACAGACAATAACAATACAACACTGTTAGAATGTAATGTGCGATTCTAAACCAAAATTGTCGATTTTTTGCCAACATTGTATCTTTCAAGCCATCTTTTACGATGTATTTCCTTATTCCGATAATCCATATCTAAAACAAAAGAGATAAGTTTATATAAACATACATACAAAAACATAATACAACCATTCTTCAAAGAATTGTCTAAAATTAACAGATTCGAATTTGTTTTTTTTTTTTTTTAAAACGATCATGTTGTATCATGTTCATCTAAACAAGAGTAAAATTCATAAAATCATAGATAAAAAAATATCTCATTAGAACCATACCTGCAAGTACTCGTGCCAGTCAATATTTTCCACGTCAAAGTTGAAGATTGCGTTGTCAGCTTTCGACAGACTTTTCTGTAAACTTTGCAAGTTGTTGTCATTGAAGATCCAAGTATGTGTTGTGAAATAGCTGAGCGCGAGTGACATTTTATACACTTTTTTGTAGATTTTAACCAAGCTGAAAAAAAGAAGATATTGTTATAGGTGGTGCAGCCAGCAACAGAACATTCATAGAAGAACTGGTATGATAACGATGTAAAAGGCGCGACGCCAGATGATGATGTTGTGAGTGGTGGATAAAGGCAAATGTTCAGAAGATGCCGACATCAGTATTTATGAAAATGTTAATAGAAATATTGAAAGGATTTCCGGTTTTATTTATTCACCTAATTGATAGTTAAATAGACAAAGACTTTATTTACAACTTTAGACATAGTACACACACAAAATAGAACATTTACACAGTTCTCTGGCTAGTAAAAGCAAAATAATAAACAAACAAATAGTAAAAAATATATAGTTGGCTAATAAAATTAATAATAATTAGACTTTAGGTAAGGTATATGTGCTGCAGTTTGTCAAAAAGGCCTTGGTTCAGTGTAATATTTTGCTAAAGAAGTAAAATCACTGACTTTAAGTTAAAAAAAAAGAGGTTTCAAAGAGGTTCGTATAGTTGAACCACAATTTACTCTTATCGCTCTTTTTTGACACAATTCCCCATGATGTAATGGCATAACCAGGTATTGAGTGTACATATGCCTACGCATAAGTAGGTATACTCAATCGTAGATCATAATATGACATATTATTATGTCACTTTTGTCTGTTTAGTAGTAAACAGACAAGTGACATAAATGATCTACGAGGGGCTTCAATTTCAATAGGACAATATTTGCACTCGCTAGTCTTTTGCACAGTTCAGTGATGTGAGGCATATGATTTTACTATCAATAATTCCTAGAAAAACATATTTTGTCGATCCTAAATTTGGTGTGATATTTTTGGTCGCAACTTTTATTACAGTACCTACTTTTATCAGCGTTCAAGATAATTCCATTAGCTGCCAATCTTCTAGCAATGAAAGTGCGCACTCGAATTTGTCATGTTTTAGAATATCTTTTGTTCGTTATTTCTTAAATCTTACTTTGAACAACAGTTTAAACTCTAAACTAAACTATGGGCGGATTTTTTAATCCTCATATAAACAACCAGATAGTCTTTAAATCGATGCATAGCAAGATTTTTCGTTTTTCAAAAGTCAGTTAGTTGGTCAGTTAGTTGACGGTGGAATAAAGACCCAAAACAGAGGAATATATATTTATATACCTGCTACTGCTACTTTGAGGGCCAGTTAGGGAGATAATCTCCCCAATATGTATGACGTTTTAGGTTATGTACCTACATTGCATGACAGTTTCATTCTTTTTAAAAACGAGCGTACCTAGGTACAGTGATTTGTTATTATGGATGTTTTTGAAGCTATTAAAGTCTTGGCAATCGAATAAGAACGTACAATCCATAGTTATACCCACCTGACACAGAAACCAGAACGAGACTGGCCTAATAATAATAAGTATGGGCGACACTGAATTTTGGAGAAGATATAGCTTCAAAAAGGATACCATAGGCTACTTTCATAATAATAAGGATAAAGTAAAATACGAAACCTAAGTGCCAAATTCACTTAAAATGTTGATAATATTGTGTAACAAGTTGGATACTACTGTATCTGTGTTTCTCTCATGCATACAACAGATAGATAATAAAACACGCTAGATAGCAATTCGACGACGAAAATCGGTCCTTCATTTTGTCATAGTCATAGTTCTTTATTAATAACATTTCAAGTTACAGGTCAGGTATTAAGTATATTATACACAAATATTACAATAGTAACATTACTATGTATGTTAGTGGTATTGCCCTCAGAGTTTTTAAACCCCGACTAACTAAACTAATCGCAAATTTAAAGTCGTCACACGAGACGTGCTATCTAAGAACCTATGAAGCATTTGGATAGTCAGGGGTAAATAGCTCACAATTGAGATCATCTAGCAAATGAAACTGCATTTAGATCGAGATCAAAGCAATATCCAAAATATTGTTTCTTGAAAATTTAAATCTTACCTTAGTTTTTTTCCAGTTAACAGTAAAATTATATCAGCAAAGTAAGCTGGTATCATATGCACGAAAAATGTTAGTATGGAGAACCAGAGGCGGTTATATGTTTGAATGTTGTAACAATAGTACACTGCCTTTGGAGAGTATGATATATCATAATATCCCAGACCTGGCAACACATCTGAAAAAAATATAAACTGATTAAGAAAGAAAATTACAATCAAATAATAGAACTATTAATACTAGTGTTTACAATAGAAACAATTGACCTAAGTGCAAACTGTTGCAAAAAATCTACAGGTAGCTCAACTGATCCATATTAATACCAGTCGGAAGACATAAAATATCAGGTAGGTAGATAATGCCGGTTTGTGTTAATTAGGATTCCGGAGCGTAACAACAAAAACATAACATATCACATCATCATCGACTGCAGACCTGATGCATACTTTCGAAGACTGCTAAATCTCACTTTCAAAGGCTACTCTTTTAGCTCACCCCGATGCTTCAGCAGATCTCGCAGTTATCACAGACGCATCTGACTCTCCTCCATTGGCTCTGTTCTGCAGCAACGTAAGAAGAACTCTCCTGACCTCTTGGATTCTTTTCTCATAAACGTTCTAGCTCCTAGGTCAAATATGGTTCTTACGATCGAGAACTACTCGCCGTGTACGACGAAGCCATCAAATACTTTCGGCATATGATTGAAGCGAGGACTATCGCCATTTTCACCAATCACAAGCCTTTGGCCTTCGCCTCCTCAGGCTAATCGATGTTCAAAAAAAATCAACGATCTCTGTAGCGCGGTGGGTGAAGGGACGCCTACGACTCAGGAGGTTACGGGTTCGATTCCCGCCTCGGGACTAATGTGTGTACGATCTGCAGACATTTTGTTCAGGGTGTTCTGGTCGTTTTCTATTTATAATAAAAAATATCTATCTATTTATAGTATTGTAGTATATCAGTTATCTAGTAGGTACCCATAACACAAGCTCTGCTTAGCTTGGGGCTAGGTAATGCTGTGTGAATTGCCAAGTGATATTTTTTTATAGCGTCAGTTTCGACATCTACACTTTATGTATGGCCCACTTCTCCACTGGCATCAGATACATACCTGGCAAGGAGAATGTTAATGCTGACGCTCTATTTCATGTTGACGAAATAACGTCTATCAAGTTCTTGCACGATATCAAAAATCAGATCCAGAACTGTAAGATTTAATCAAGAATGCTTTACTCAAGGATATTACTGCAGAGACATGCGAAGCTGTCCTGGTATCAACCTGGATCTCTAGATTTGGTTTCCCTGCACAACAAACCGTGGTCGCCAGTTCGAGAGCCACTTCCGCACCACTGCTTACATCCTGTAGCAAATGGCATCGTCCAGCGTCTACACAGGCAACTCAAGGCAGCGACTATGTGCCATACTATTATGCAGTGGACAGAAGCCTTCCCGCTCATGCTACTTGGTATACGCAGCGCATAGAAGGATGATCTCCAGATTCCAGCAGCTAAGCTATACTGCAGTGAACCCCTACGTTTACCTGGACAGTTTCTTTCTCGGTCATTACTTTCAGGTCTTACGACATCATTGAATACTCAACCCGTCTCCTAGCTCATGTCTAAAAGCTTACTCCACGTTCCACTTCATGGCTACTACTTCGCTTTTTTACTTTCTTGTTATCTTCAATCTTCTTCTCATTACGTTTGGCGTTCCCTTGAACCTCCTTACGCTGGTCCTATCTTGTCATCGAGAGGCAGCCGAAGTTCTTCACCGTCGACGTAAAAGGCAAGAAGACCAACGTCAATGACGATCGACTGAAAATAACGTACATGACGAGAGACGCCCAAGCACCAGCGTATCCTATCTCATAAAACGCTGACGAAACTACACCTACTGTAAGCACCCCCGCTGAACCCGTTCCCGCTGCAGAGCCATCTGTCGAAGAGAAAAGGACCCGAAGCCGCAGAATTAAAAAGGGTTTCCAGATTTTTATCGACCGTGGTCACGCTCTGCCTGTGTATTTACGGCTAAGCTTCAAGACAATGGCCCGAGCGCTGTAGTCACTCAGACTGCTCGCAGTTGCCACTCGGACCGCTCGCTTTATGCAAGTTGCACGAGCATTGCTCAATGCTGACAGTGCGTGGACTGGACAGCGTGCATGCTTTTATCTGTCACTGAAGAGCGCGCGATCAGCACGATTTAAAGCGTAGGCGTGCAGGTCCTTAGGTTGCAAACGCAGGCCTGTGCTGTGCTCCTGCAAAACAATCATAAAGGTCATTGTTTTGCAGGAGCACAGCACAGGCCTGCGTTTGCAACCTCAGGACCTGCACGCCTACGCTTTAAATCATGCTGATCGCGCGCTCTCCGTGCTGTGCAGGAGCACAGCACGGCCTACGTTTGCAACCACCCTATAAGTACAACGAATGAACGTACTCCCTTCGCGCCTGGTCACTCTCTAGACATGGTCATTGTTTCGTTAAGGATCTTGCTGGCATTGTCGATATTCACGCGCTAGTTTTACTTACTAACCTATCAAAATCGAGTTTCTTGCTACACTAGTGACTGCGTATATCTTCGTCCTCTCTCCGCCAGAGCTCAGGCTCGCCTCCTTTCCTGCGACTATTATCGCGTTATTCACGTAGTCACAGGGTATAAGGCCTGGTTTGGTATCTTGCTTCAAGAACAGCAGGTGAATGATTCCAAGGCCGATTCCAAGAACCACCTAGAAGCAGAATACTGGCTCAAGCAAAACCTATAACTTATTTATTGTTACGGGGCTTGGGTGAGAGGCCCTTTATTATATATAGGTGATTATTTTAAAGTAAATTAATAAAAATTGATTTCAAATCCAACATTTTACACTATGTAATCAATTTTATAAGACTAGGGAAGCACGTTAAAAAATTTTTTTTTGTAGCCAAAATAATTCCAAGAAAATTTACATTTTCGGATTTTCGTCACGGGAGCATTTAGTGGAAAAAATAGTCCAAGCCCTTAAAACAATGAAAACAGAGATGTCATTAAAAACAACAACCACTGAAGTGCGAAATAGGGCCCGAAAATGTATTAGAAACCAAGGATCACATTTTGAAAATGAATAATAAACGATTTGATTATTAATAAAATGTTATTATTAGGACTTTTTTATTTTTTGTTGAAACCGGACTTAAGTTGGGTTTATGTACTCTAGTTCTGAGAATTAGGCAGGTATCTACGTGTATGATACACCAATCAAAAGGGCAATAATGCTGGATGTTTTTAAAAATGTTTGAATGTAGTCTTCTCTATTTTTTTTAAATAGAATTATTTTAAAAAGTAATTTTAATTTTAGATTAATGTTACATTATTAAACACCTCCCATTTAGTCAGTTTTGTGGATACAGATGATTGTTTTGGTGTTTATCGATTGAATACATTATGCTAGGACGCAAATAAATTGTTAGGCACTAGTAACTGTCTGTTTGAACACTATGAACGAATAAGCATATGATTTTGGTAAATTATTCAAAAATTATGGATATTATGATAACTCTGAATTCGACGACATTGGACTAAGGTAATCTAGCCTGAATAGATGCGTAACGAGGTGACCTACCCCCTCTTGGCTTTGCATCGACCTTCCGGACACCCTGTATTATAATAACGTACAACAAAAATATAATAACAATCGGTTTTGGATGAAAATGCAATCGATGTCCAGAGGTCTTCTTCAGGACATAAAGAGTAGACATGCGCAAACCATGTCCGACTGTGGATTGAACATGACATAGTTCCTTTGAACGGTGGAACTAGTTCCAGGAAACATGTCCGGACATGTTAGCTATGAGACGCGTTCGAGGTACACGTAGTTCTTAGTTCCGCGGAACTAGATAGCTGTTTAGTAGCGTAGCGTGCGCAATACTTA